>VDFB02000003.1:315376362-315580826 GCA_007258455.2 Sequoia sempervirens | reverse complement strand
TGATGCAATCTCTTGTGACCATCTCTTGTTTTCCTTCAATAAAGTCAAAAGACATTTGTATTTGTTGTTATCTTGTATGACATGATTGGAATGCTTTCAAGCTTATCATATTCATAATCTCGAAAACACTACATGACTTTCATTTATCTCATTTTATGATATGTTTAACTAAAGTCCTCAAGGAATAATGATGAATGACCTTAGCTTAAACATATTTACCCCTCCACACACATGAGGGAAAAAAGTCATGGATCCTTTGATTTTTCATTTCACTCTTCTGGTCATTATCTCACAGGAAGATTACAGAAAATAAGTATCCATGTTCCTTTGCCATGAAAAACAAGTATGCTCTATCATGAATACCTTCTCATACTAGTATGTGATACTAGTGTCTCATATCATTCATGCATTACCTTTAATAGGAGTGTCTCATGCTATATCCTATCTATGAGTGTCATATGAAGCTATTCTCTTTGACATAGGGCTTCTATCAATCTTTTACATGTTCAAAGAGGTTTGACTATCTACTGGCATGTCTCCTCAACACCATCTATTGACAATGTGATATCTTCCCTCAATTCACGTGATTAGACTATCTTAAAATGCTAATCATACTTTGATTGGACTTTTTTTTGTGCCTCAAAATCTCAGAGATTAACATTTGATCATGTAATATGATAATGGCATTGCCTTTTAGCTTTCCAAGGGTTGCTCACTTTAGGTTTCTGCAGGACTGTATCATTTTCTTCTTGAGGTGGACTGTCCACTAGACTTTATAAGCTCTTTCTGCCCATTATCCTACTATGAACATCACAAAAGGTAAAAGATAGCAAGGTATTGAACAATGCATAGATTTAATGGTAGATGAATAATGAGTAAAGTGCATATCAATGGTATACAAAGCACTCTTGATTGTCTACATTTTTCATTACTTAATGCCCTTTCTTCCAGGTTTCATGATTCCTGTCAGCATATGATTTCATTAATGCATGCAAGATTATGCTCTTTGTTGTTTCTTGACTGGACTTTTCATTGCATGGCTTATTTCAGTTTATCATTCACTATCAAAGTGAAAACATGGTTCACTTGCTCCCTTAATGGATGAAGTGACTACCCTTGTTGTCATGTAGCATACATTCATGATTTTCACCCATATACATGAGATCATAATTTTATCCATTGTTGTTGTCCTGTTCATGACATATAGCATGAATTTTTCTTTAGGACTATCCCAACCCTCATGACTTTCACAATGCCTTCTTCCCCACATGTTTACTACATGATTTCCACAACAGTTGTTTACCTTTTCAATCATGTGTCACAATTAACACTTTCTCCTCACTTTGGTCCTAGTGGGCAGGCACATGTCACCTATGTTGGTGACCTAAAAGCTCACCATCCTATGTGATGTGTGGTTGTCCAATAGGGTTAAGGTGAGAGGGACCTGACAATACTTTAGATTTCTCCCTCATTATTTAAGAGATGCTTAATTGAACTTGATGCATCTTTTAAATTTGATAATGAAAGTTCACTACTGAATTTGACACCATTTTCTGATGGCTGTTCATCGGTTGATCGACAAATCTTTGTCAGAAGAGCGACGAAATGGAGTAAATCTTTGCGTCACTATTTTTTCGTTGAAAGGCCGATGATGAATTAAATGTCGAAATAACAGCGAAGAATCATCAGTCGACGACATCATAAAATGTCTCGGACTTTCATCAAAATATCGACGAAAACTTCATGTATCCACCAACGAATTACACTAGAAGTTTGTCGCCAGTTCGACGAAATGGGCAAGCAGTAGCGTCGAAACAACAGCAGACGTTCATCACCATTGCGATGAAATGGGCAAGGAGTAGCGTCGAAACAACACCAAAATTTTGTCAAATGTGTGATGAAATAGGCAAGTAGTAGTGTCGAAACAACACCAAGAGTTCATCGACTTTGCGATGAAATTAGCAAGGAGTAGCGTCGGAAGAACACCAAAAGTTTGTCAAAAATGCGACGAAATGGGCAAGGAGTAGCATGGTAGCAATGCTGAAAGATCGTCAAAATTGTGACAAAATGAGCAAGGAGTTACGGCGAAATCTTCTTCGCAACTATAGCAAATTCGTCGAGCCTTTCTCTTAATTCATCGGTTGTTGTTGTCAAAATTGAGATGAAGCATCAATTTTAAAAAAAATAAAAAATCATGGAAATGTACCATTGCAGAGACTGATGATTGATCATACATACAGACTGCATATTGGTTTGATGCTTTAAATGATGCATTTCTTATATTGAAAAATGCATTACCTTATAGAGCTTCTCTTTGTTTCGAGAATAGTTTAATATTCTCTACTTAACAAGGCCCCATGTGACCTCCCCTCCCCCCTTCACATCACTCAATTCCCCATACCCAATCATATAACATTAATCATTCATTCATCCATTAATAACATATAACATTCATTCATTAACATATAACATTCATTAATTAACATATTCACATTCATTCATTAACATATAATATTCATTCTTTAGTTTTACATATTATAAAAAATATGGTTGTCATGATATGATTACAATCACTTTTTTTTTTGTTTCTTTTTTAAAGCTACATAAAGCTGAAGTGGAGTATCATTTTCTAAATCAATATATGTCCCCTTTTGTTGTTCTGCCCTCTTCTTGTGATCTTAATGTATGCATAGTCGTCTGCTCATGACGTGGATGCCGCTTCAAGGGGGGATCTGCTGCAATAAGAAAGAAATGTTAAACTGATATGTTTTATTATTATTGTTACAAGTATTTCATTAATTAAAAGAACATTAGAGTGGTTCTCTTTACCTGATGGGTCCACATCATGTTCCTGAACTTTTGTTATAGACCCATGCTCAACATGTTGAACACCCTCTAAATCCTGATCTGCAGTTGAAACATGAAAGGTTACATTAATTAATACACCAATTGAAATTAAATATGTTTAAGATAACATGAGGGTGGTCCTCTTTACCTGATGGGGCCACATCATGTTCCTGATCTTCTCTAGCCTAATCATGCTCAACATGTTGATCATGCTCTACATGCTCTAAAGTTGAAACATAAAAGGTTACATTAATTATTGACCAATTGCAACTAAATATGTTTAAAAGAACTTTAGAGTGGTCCTCTTTACCTAATGGGGCCACATCATATTCTTGATCTTCTCTAGCCTGATCATGCTCAACATGTTGATCACTCTCTACATGCTCTAAAGTACCGGGATGCACACCATGACCTTCATCTGCATGTTCTACTCCACCCTCACCAGGCTGCATTCCAATGTCATGTGCAATATTATCATTTCTTGAATGTTTAAAACAAATAGGCATGTAATTACTTTATGGTGGAAATTAATATTGAATAGATTGCACAAGTATTCAATTTTAAATAAACTTTATTGAGTTTATTTACCTATGTGTCAGATGCAATGGAAGATTGTGTTTTCCCAGTCAAGACTCTTAGGCATTCAGCCACGGCTCCATAGCCTTGCTGGAAGGTAATCTTCAAGTTCTCTTCTATGGGAACTCTGTTGAATTCAGAGCCCTACATTTTTGGAGAAGATCATGAATTTTGCTTATATGGTGTGATAAAACCAAAATTGTTTTCAATTTATTGTAATTTGGATGCAATATTTTATTTATTGATACTTACAATTTGTGCGGCTAATTTCATATAACCACTAGAGCCAAGTTTTTTTTGCCCGTGCTTTTCTAGTCTTGCCTTTGTTGCCTTTGATGTGTCGGATAGCCTATGAAAAGTTTGAAATATGTTAGATTATGTAAAAAGAAAGAGTAATCAGTATATAATTACATTGTTGATAGTATCACACATAGCATACTACTTTAAAAAAAAAAATTAATCGCATTTCCATAGCATACAGACATTGAGAACATATAAAATACAAAGTTCAATCCATGAATTATAGAAAATAGATTTTTGTTGGTTATATTTATATCGTTGATTACATTGCACAAAACATACTACAACTACATAAATATCAGATGGTGACAATTGTCTATGCTACCACATTTTTCATACATGTCTACCAAAGCATTTTATCAAATAGTTCACTGCCTTGCTGCTATGGCTAAAACCCTAAAATAGGTGCTTTCAAACAAGCTATGGATGCTTGGAAAAATCTATCAAAGCATAATGGTAAGCAATAGCATAGACAAGGCAATGAACTATTTCAAAAATGCCTCAAAGAAATGTGGTCTCATGGTGATGGAATTCCATGACAATCCATAGCAATTTTCTTGTCATGGCATACATTATGGCATTCCATCACCATGAGACCACATTTTTTTGAAGCATTTTTTCAAATAGTTCACTACCTTTTCTATGCTACCACATTTTTCATACATGTCTACCAAAGCATTTTATCAAACAGTTCAATGCCTTCATGCTATGGATAAAAAGTAAAAACCTCAAACAAGTGCTTTCGAACAAGCTATGGATGCTTGGAAAAAATCTACCAAAGCATAATAGTAAGCAATAACATAGACAAGACAGTGAATTGTTTGAAAAAATGCCTAAAAGAAATGCAGTCTCGTGGTGATGGAATGCCATGACAGTCCATAGCAATTTTCTTGTCATGGAATTCATCATGGAATTCCATCACCATGAGACTACATTTCTTTGAAACATTTTTTTCAAGCAATTCATTGCCTTGTCTATGCTACTGCATTTTTCATACATGTCTACCAAAGCATTTTATCAAACAGTTCACTGCCTTGCTGTTGTTACCTAATTTTCACCCATGGCCTCAATCAGGCAAGATAAATCATGTGACAGAGGTTTGAGAAGGCCAAATGGAGCATTTGCACAAGGGAAAAAGTCATGAATCTGACGCTAGGTCACAGGGAATTTAGTTGGAAAGCCTGCCTTGTTCAAGTTTGGCATGAAAATCCTCTAAGGAGAGAGTCACCAAGACCTCAAAGATGTCTCACCGAAGAAAATAAGAGGGTCGCTGAAGGGTCATATTCGGCATAGCATCTTGCCGACGGGAGCATGTGTTGCCGACGGGAAAGGTTGAGCTCTCGGCAAAGCAGGTTCTCATTGCTATGTGGTTTCGTTGATCAAGAAGTGTCTCACCGATAGTTGAGACGTTCGCCAAAACATGATGATTTCGCCAAGGGTCTGGCCGATAAAGACAGTCACGCTGAAGGTTTTGTTTTCGGCGTGACTTGGTGACTTCGAAGTAAGTCCTACCGACCAGCGAAGTCTCTTCGATAGTGAAGATCTCGTCGGGAGGAAGTGATATTGGCATAACTTGTTGCCTTCGACATGAGTCTCACTGATGGCTAAAAGTATGGCTGAAAGATGCAAGTTCGGGGAGACTGGAGTGTGTTCAGCAAAGGGTCTAGCTGATAGGCCAAAGTTTCGGCGACAAGATAGGAGTGTGGCGATGGTCATGTTTTTAGGGAGATGTCTCCCCGATGGATGGGAGTCAAACCAACGAAGATCTAGAGCTTAATGGAATGAAATGTCTCAGGGTGACATCAATAATATCTCGTCGATAGAAGATGAAGGGTCTCGGGGTAGCCTCTTGCTTTTGGTAGGATCTCTCACCAACACTCAATTGTCTTGCCGACAGAAGGAAGGGAGCTCGATGAAGGATTTGGCCTTCGGCATAAGGTCTCATCGACTCGTGGATGTCCTACCGACCGAGGGGATGTCTTCGATGTAAAATTTTGAGGTCGTGGTGAGGTCTTGCTGACCAAAGAAGGTGTCACCGAAAGCAAGCTAAGCTCGCCAAGAGTTGAATACTTCACCCTGAGGTCCTGCCGACACGAAAGGAGCTCGCTGAAAGATTAAGGATTTTTCCATGAGGTCCTAGTGACTTCTTGAAGTCTTACCGAAGTGGATTGACTTCGGTATAGCATTGTGTCTTCACCCTAAGGTCTCACTGAGATGGCGATGTCTCCCCGACTGAAGAGAAAGTAGCTCATCACCGAAAGATAAGGAGCCTGGCAAGAGGTCTGGCCGATAGGCCAATGTCTCACCGACAACAAAGGGTCTCGCCAAGAGTCTTCCCGAAATGAAGAGTTCGCCAAAGGAAAATGAATTCTATAAGATGTCTCCATGAATGAAGGTGGTCTCAACAATGGAAAGCGAGAATCAGCCTGACTAGAAGACCTCACTATGAAGTCTTCCTGACTTGCCAGTGTCTCACCGAAAAATAGAGGGGGCTCAGGGTAACGTTTTGCCTTCAGTAAAATGTCTCACCGACACTTGGTTGTCTGGTCGAATAAAGAGGAGCTCGAGGAGATGTCGAATTGAACTCGAAAAAGGAAATGAAGATCAATGAAGGTCTCATCGACCAAGCAGGCTCTCGCCAAAAGGGAAATGGAGTTCGCCGTGAGGTTTGGGTTCGCCATGGATGTCTCGGCAAAGTGCGATGTCAACAAAGAAAAGGAGAAGCTTCGCTATGACATCCCAGCTTACTGGTAAAAGGTCTCCCTGAAATGGATTCCTTCACTAAAGAATAGGGATTTCGTCATGATGTCTCAATGACATAATTGTGTCTTGCCAATGGCTTTAGTGATAATCAGTATGACTTTGCGAGCTCGATAAGAGCTCTCATCGATAGTGTCATGTTATGCCGATAGCTTTAGAGGGGCATAATCGCATCGGTGAGACACTTTCAGTGTCTCACCAAGATGTGATTCTATAGAATGAGATTTTGACCACCCAAAAAATTCACATGGAGTACACTCGACCAATCAAAGATATCTAAAAGCGAGCCGTGGTAGTCTGACCAGGATGAAGAACATCAACGGAATGAAAAGCAACCTATGTCTGTTCTGAGCTCAGGGGCATTCAAAGCACTCAGCCGAAGAGGTTCAAACAGGGCACGATACCAGGAAGTAAATGCGGTGGTTGTAGAAAGATCTGAAGAAGGCTTCTCCAGGGGATGACTCTTCACTGACATGGACACGCAAGAATGCAGCATTAAATTCAATCAAAAGATCTAGGAAAGATCTATCCCGAGGACTGATATTTTGTAAGCCCTAAGGGGCTGACACATTTTGATATATAAGGTATGTTTTGCCTTTTTGTATATAGTTCGGATATACACTCTGAAGCGTTAGTGATTTTTTATCAATCCTTTCTCGACTAAATGTATGGTTTGTAACTCAAACTGGAATCTAGAATACAACATAGAGTTTACCTTGGAAGCTAGTGTGCATGTTTGTACTACTCTCATTTTTGTATTTTTCCTTTTGATTATGCAAGTCTTTAACTGTGTTTTATAAGTTTACATTCATACCTTAAAGTCATTGAATTTATCTTTCCTTCCTAAGATGTGTATGTAGATCGAACCTGTTAAGATTGAAGCATAGATCTAAAAGAAGTTGTGTTGAGTATGTGAAATGGTTGAAGTTAGGTTTCCCAATGTATGTTCATCTTGTTTTCATTTCATATTTCCTCATCAATTCGGTGTATCACCAGAGTTTAATTTTCATTTGTATGCTTTTCCTTCTCCTTTTACCCTTATAGAATTGATAGTTTAGGTGATACCCAAAGGAAGTCATCCTTCTCTAGAGGTTCATTTCAAATTCAGGTGACCCACAACCTTGAAATGATCCCATGTGTCTCTAGAAAGCTTAGTTTACATCATTGTGCATAGGTTGCAATTTCTAGGTGACAACAGTTTCTGGCATGCCCGGTGGGACAAAAATTATATTGAACTACTGGTTTAGTATGCAACTAGTGAGTCCCAGACTTTATAGAAGTCATTTGGCATACTTGGTGACTCCATAAAGAAGAAGAACTCCAGAAATCAGCGCCTTCTGTAGTTTATGAGAAGACTTTAGACAAGGAGTAGCTCAGGTCCTTTCGAATATTTGCAGCTGTCGCCACCAAGAAGAAAAGGCAGAGCAACAGAAAGGCGAGAAACAACAATTATCTATTCTAGAAGAACTCAATCCACTCCTCCATCTGTGAGATCACATATTGCTGTCCCATCTTTGGTTTCATTTAGAGTACCAGTAAATCCTCATCAGCCACCTCCAATGTCCGCTCCAAGGAATCAACCATTTTTTTCTTTTAATGGAGGGAGCCCCTTGAATTTGGCACAACACAATGACATCCCAATGGCAGCCTTGAAGAGTTTGCCAATTTTTACAAGGGAAGACCAAACTACCCCGATTGAACACATGCGAGATGTGGCTTCATTATGCGAAGTCCATCACATAACTCAAGAGGATGTTGCAGTAAGATTACTAGCTACTTCACTAAAGGGAAGAGCTATGCAATGGTATAGGAGCCTACCGGTCAGTTCAATTGCAACTTTGGACAAATTTGGAGACAAGTTGCATAAACAATTTCAGGATAGGTCTGATAACTTATCTCTATTGGAACAATTGACTACAATTAAGAGGGCTCCACAAGAGCAGATGAATGACTTCAACTTCAGATTTCAAAGAACTTGGGATAGAATCCCTGCAACGGTGAGGCCACCTCCAAAATACGCATTTTTATACTTTTTGAGGGCTCTGAACAATGATATAGTTGTCATAATACAGTCAATGGGAGGAGTGTCTTTGCCAGATGCTTTTGAAATAGCAATCAGAGCCGAGAACAACTTAATACAAGCTGGTAAACTCGCTCCTAGGCCTCTAATGCCTATATTTTCAGAGATTCATGCAAACATTCCTTTGTAAATACCTCATTTTCACACCTTTACCAGCTATACCAACACTGCCAGCTACTGCTCCAGCCATTGATAAACAAGAAAGTGTTGCTTCAGGCTCATCACAGGAGTTACAAGAGATCAAATTCTTTTACAAACTTTTGGTAACAAGTTGGTGAACTTGGAAAAACAACAGTTCTATTCTAGGCCTTATCAATAGTAGAATCAGGCCTCAAGTCAGCCTTTCCAAGGTCAACAACAGTAATTCCAGGGGAATAGACAACGGTATCAAGGCAATTACTAAGGCTCAAGACAAAATATTGCTACAAGACCTTTTCAGGCCTACAATCCAGCTCCAATTAGTGCTGTCAAAGAGTTTGTTCCTGTTCAAAACAATATGGCTACTGATTATGTGTGGTGTTATCCATTTAATTAGCCACATAATCAAGCTACGTGCTCCAATGGTGTCATCAATCAAGCTCTTATGGTGCAAAATGTTGTAGGTGCGCAAGATTTACCTAAGGAGGGGTATCCACAACAACAGGATCAGCCTAGAGATGATTCAACTCTCCTGAATTGACAGAGAGAAGAATTTTGTGGAGTGAACCAGGATGATACATCTATTGCTACTAATACTAGACCCAAGAAGAGGGATTTTGATATTGAACAAGCAATGAGAAAATATAAGGGAGCTATTGGTCCATCAAATCAGCAAGTACCACACACTCTGCAGCAAGGTTATGACACTAGTAAGGAGCAGCCTTTACATGCTTCATCCGCAAGTCAAGTGCCTGACCATGTTGTTGTAAAGATGCAGCCAAAGGTAAATATATCTGCACCTTTCAACATTGTGGAAAGTATGAAAAAAATGAATGTTTCAATTTTGATGTGGGATTCTTTAGCAATCCTTGGTCAAATCACTTTATTACAGTCAGCCTTATCAAATCCAGTTAGTTTGAATCCTCCAAATGAAGTCTCATTAGGACAAACAAAGTCAGTTTTAACCAATGCACCTTTGGATAGTACCAAACAACAAAGTAATGGTGTCAAACCCCCTCCTTTCTATGTTTCCTTAATAGTGGGGAATAAATTGGTACATAATTGCATGGTTGATAGCGGGGCTAGCAGTTTGGTAATGCCAAAAAAGATTGCAGACCAGCTAGGTTTACAATACCAACCATTAGAAAAAGGAGTACTTCAATTAGATGGGACAACAATAAACACTATAGGTGTTATTAAAAATCTGAATCTCACACTAAATGCCTGTCCAAAATTTTCAATCCCACAAGATGTGTTTGTCATAGATTTGCCTCCATTTTTTGCTCTATGCCTGTCTAGAGACTTCATGACTAAAATTGGAGGGTATTTATCTTTAGATTGGTCCCATATGCTTTTTAGGACCAGGTATGGTACTAAGGTAACTATAACTTCTAAGTCCCTTGCTAAGGATCACATCGAACCTTATGTGCCATCTGCTATAAATGTTAATTCTATTATTTTAGAGGATACTAAACTTGCGGCAGCACAAGAGTTACAAGCTACGAGTGTACCTGAGGTACTCCTGAATGAATGGGCAGCTAAGAATGTGGTTGATAATCCAAATGAGCTTATTCAGGATGTTGGTCTGGGTAATTATGTATTGCATGAAGCTGGGACATAAATGCCAAATCTCGAGAGAAGTGTAGAAAGCCAGTTTGAGCAGTAGAATAAATTATGGGAGATGTATTTTGATGGTTCAAGAGGCAAGAATGGAGCAAGTGGAGGTGCAATGTTGATTTCTCCACAAGGCGATAAGTACTTTTCCGCCTTTCATTTTTCTTTTGCATGTTCTAATAATAGTGTCGAGTATAAAGGACTTATCCAAGGCCTTGAATGGGTAAGGAAGAGAGGAATTGACTATTTGAGAGTCTATGGAGAAAGTGAATTGATAGTCAATCAGGTCAGGGGGTCAATGTTGCTAAAAATGACACACTAAAGTCTTATATAAATAGAGTGTGGAATATGATTGAGGAATTTGATGCCTTTAACTTGGTGTCTATTCCAAGGAACTAGAAAAAACATGCTAATAGGCTTGCAGCCATTGGGGCACAGTTTGATATCCCAGGTGACATTAGAAAAAAGAAAGTACAACAGTATGTAAAGGTTGTAGTCAGGCCATCAATTCCTGATAACAACATTCACTAGCAAGTTTTTGACAGTGATGAATAGATTCTTTCCTTTTTGCTTGAAGAAGATCAATTCTCCATGGTTAATCAAGCAAAACTCAAGTAGCAGTATGATGATCAGGTCGTACAGCTAAAGACTAATAAGTTACCCAAGGGTCTTGTTACCTTAGAGTCAATTTTCAACACTGACGATCAACTTAGAAAGGGTAAAGCTGGCTTGCAAGTCAAACAAGAGCATTATGAAGAACTGGAGATTTTCAAAGGTAAACTCCTTAAGATAGGAAATATTTGTTCACATGAAGATAAACAATCTTTTGTTGCTTCATGTCAAGAATTTCATGATGTCTTTGCTTGGGAATACTTAGATTTGAAATGGTTGATCCTCATATTGCTCAGCACATAATTGAGTTAGAGCCTAATGCTAAGCCAGTAAGGCAGAAGCAAAGGCCCTTAAATCCTAAGCTCAAGCCCTTAATGATTAAAGAGCTAACCAAATTAGTTGAGGGAGGTATCATCTTTCCTAATAAACATACTTCATGGGTTTCTAATATAGTTCTGGTTAGAAAAAAGAATGGTGAAATAAGACTTTGTGTAGACTTTAGGGATCTTAACCAATCATCTTTGAAAGACCACTACCTGTTGCCCTCCATGGAACAAATCTTACAAGTATTTGCTGGTTCTGAAAGATTTTCCTTATTAGATGGTTTTTATAGCTATAATCAAGTACTGGTTAAAGAGGAAGATCAGTTCAAAACTACTTTTACAACTAAGTGGGGCACCATGGCATACAAAAGGATTCCTTTTGGTTTATCTAATGTTGGTGCCACATTTCAGAGAGCCATGGACATGGCATTTCAAAGTTTGATCAATAAGATTATGTTGATTTATTTAGATGACATTACTGTTTATTCTAAGAATGTTGGTGAACATTTGTTACACCTTAAACAAGTTTTCAAAAAATGCAGAGAGTTTGGTATCTCTCTCAATCCGAAAAAGAGTATCTTTTCTGTTCATGAAGGGAAATTATTAGGATACATAGTGTCAAAGCAAGGAATTACTATTGATCCTGAGAGAGTCAAAGCCATACTGGAGCTACCGTTGCCTAATCATAAGAAGGGATTGCAGAGATTTTTGGGGTGAATCAACTTTTTGAGAAGGTTAATCCTAGATGTTGCAAATTTGCTACAGCCCTTGACCACCATGCTTAAAAAGAGTGTAGTTTTCAGTTGGACAAAAGAAGTAAAGCATAGTTTTGAAGAAATCAAGGAGGCTTTAGCATCTGCCCCAACGTTGGTAAATCCAAATTTCTCTAAGGATTTCTTTTTGTATACTTTTGGCAACATTGGTTCAATCTCTGCTATGTTGGTATAGAAAAATAGTGACAACTTGGAACAACCAATAGCTTTCTTTAGTCAAATACTTGTTGATTACGAAGAGAGGTATACATTTGTTGAGAAGCATGTTCTCTCCATGATCAGAAGCCTAAAGAAATTCAAGCCTTTAATTTCAAACAACAAGATTCATATTCTAGTTGCACACTCAAGTGTGAAGGAATTTTTATTGAATAAAGATCTGAATGAAAAAAGAGCAGGATGGATCAACAAGGTCATGGAGTATGATGTAGATATTAAGATCACCAAACTGGTTAGAGGTAAAGGTCTTTGTGAGTAGCTTGCTATAGGGTCAAGCAGTACAAATGAATTAGAAAAGGATGCTATGTTTACTAATACAAATGAGTTTTAGAATGCTCAAGATGATGTGCCTATGGGGATAACTAATTGGGTTCAAGATATGACCCAATTTCTACAAACTGGTGAATGCCCATTAGGATTAAACAGAGCTAAAAGAAGATACTTTAGATTGTAGTCCATACCATATGTATTGGTAAACAATGCTCTTTTTAAAAAGGATCTGAATGGTGTCATATTAAGATGCATTCAAAGTCATCAAATTGAGAAGGTACTTCATGAGTTTCATGATGGAGTTGCGGGAGGTCACTTTGCCCCAAGAACTACTGCTTGGAAAATCATGAGAGTTGGTTACTACTGGCCCAGCTTGTTCAAAGATGCATATGCCTGGTCAAGAAAGTGTATCAAGTGTGCTCTATTTTTAGGAAAGGAAAAGCTGCCCGCTATGCCCCTACATCCAATTCAAGTGGAGCAGCCCTTCATGAGATGGGGCATTGATTTTATTGGGCCAATAAATCCACCTTCCAGTGCTGGTCACAAGTGGGTACTTAAAGCCACTGACTATTTTACAAGGTGGACAAAAGCGGTTGCATTGAAAGAAGCAAAATAATCTTCAGTTTTGAGCTTCTATGAAGATATAGTCACTAGATTTGGAGTTCCTAACTCTATCATATCTGATAATACTCTGGCATTTTTAGGTCTAAGAGTAACTAACTGGGCCATTAAACAGGGCATTCATTTGAATACATCCTCAAATTATTACCCTCAGGGTAATGGCTTAGCTAAAAGCATAAATAAGAATCTCATCAGGATTATCAAGAGAACAATGGAGGATAATCAAAGAACCTGGCACATCAAACTAAAGTATGCACTGTGGGTAGACAGGGTGACTCCTAAGAGGTCTATTGCTAACTCACCATACATGTTAGTCTATGGTAGAGAGGCAAGATTTCCTTTGTCTGTAGAGTTTCCAGCTCTTGATATTGTTCACCAATTGGAGATGTTTGAGGAACAAGACCCAATGTCTGTGAGATATGCAGAACTCATGGAACTTGAAGAATTAAGGGACAAAGAAATGAAGGATTTGGAGTATCATCAACTCCAAACAAAGAAAACATTTGACAGAAGGGCTACAACAAAATATTTTAAGGCAGGAGACCTCGTGCTCAAATGGGATGTTCTGAAAAGCAGGCCAGGCCATCACACCAAGTTTGACAACATGTGGACAGGCCCATTCATTCTCAGAGACTGTAAGGAGCACAATGCTTATCAACTGGCTATAATAGAAGGGGAAGTACTCCCTATCCTAGTCAATGGGATACCCCTTAAGCCCTGTTTTCAAGTCTGATGGAGTTCCTCTATTGTACATATTAGTTTAGGTTTATGTTTTCAAAAAGTGCTTCTACGCTTCAGGTTAATTATTTTTCTATTTCCTGGGTGCTGTGATGGCACAATAAATATTCTCTTTTGTTTTCCCCTATTTTTCTTTTCTTTTGGCAACCTATTGTGTCTTATGGGTCTCAGACGAGTTGCAGCCATGTGCAAAACTAATATTTTTGTTTGTTTTCTGAGCCTCCTAACAACTCCATGCCTAATGGACAAGTTTTGGCTACTGGTTTTCATGTTTAGCAGGAAAACATCCAGCAAAGGTTGCCATAAATGTTACCTAATTTTCACCCATGGCCTCAGTCAAGCTGGATAAATCATGTGATAGAGGTTCGAGAAGGCCAAATGGAGCATTCGCACAAGGGAAAAAGTCATGAATCTGACGCTAGGTCACAGGGAATTTAGTTGGAAAGCCTGCCTTGTTCAAGTTCGACATGAAAATCCTCTAAGGAGAGAGTCGCCAAGACCTCTTAGATGTCTCACGAAAGACAATAAGAGGGTCACTGAAGGGTCATATTCAACATAGCATCTTGCCAATGAGAGCATGTGTCACCGATGGGAAAGGTTGCGCTCTCGGCAAAGTAGGTTCTCATCGCTATGTGGTTTCGGCGATCAGGAAGTGTCTCATTGACAGTTGAGGAGTTCACCAAAATAGGATGATTTCACCAAGGGTCTGGCCGATAAAGACAGTCACACCGAAGGTTTTGTTTTCGGTGTAACCTAGTGACTTCGGAGTAAGTCCTACTGACTAGGCAAAGTCTCTTCGATAGTGAAGATCTCATTGGGAGGAAGTGATATCGACATAACTTGTTGCCTTCGGCATGAGTCTCGCTGATGGCTTAAAGTCTGGCCGAAAGATGTGAGTTCGGGGAGACTAGAGTGTGTTTGGAAAAGGGTCTGGCTGACAGGCCAAAGTTTCGGCGACAAGACAAGAGCACGGCGATGGTCATGTTTTCGGGGAGATGTCTCCCCGACTGATGGGAGTCACACCGACATAGATCTAGAGCTCAGTGGAATGAAATGTCTCAGGGTGACATCAATAATATCTCACTGATAGAAGATGAAGAGTCTCGGGGTAGCCTCTTGCTTTCGGTAGGATCTCTCACCGACACTCAAGTGTCTTTCCGACAGAAGGAAGGGAGGTCGATGAAGCATTTGGCCTTTGGCATAAGGTCTCAACGACCCATGGATGTCCTACCGACCAAAGGGAATGTCTTCGATGTAACATTTTGAGGTCGCGGTGAGGTCTTGCGGACCCGAGAAGGTGTTGCCAAAAGCAAGCTAAGCTCGCCAAGAGTTGAATACTTTTCCCTGAGGTCCTACCGACACAAAAGGAGCTCGCCGAGAGATTAAGGCTTTTGCCATGAGGTCCTAGCGACTTCTTGAAGTCTTGCCAAAGTGGATTGACTTTGGTATAGCATTGTGTCTTCGCCCTGAGGTCTCACCGAGATGGTGATGTCTCTTCGACCGAAAAGAAAGTAGCTCATCGCCGAAAGATAAGGAGCCCAGTGAGAGGTCTGGCCAACAGGCCAATGTCTCACCAACAACAAAGGGTCTTGCCAAGAGTCTTCCTGAAATGAAGAGTTCGCTGAAGGAAAAGGAATTCTATAAGATGTCTCGGCGAATGAAGGTGGTCTCAGTGACGAAAAGTGAGAATCGGCCTGACTAGAAGACCTCGCTATGAAGTCTTCCCGACTTGCCAGTGTCTCACCGAAAAATAGAGGGGGCTCGGGGTAACGTTTTGCCTTCAGTAAAACATCTCACTAACACTCGGTTGTCTGGCCAAATAAAGAGGAGCTCGAGGAGATGTCGAATTGAACTCAGAAAAGGAAACAGAGATCGATGAAGGTCTCACCAACCAAGCAGGCTCTTGCCAAAAGGGAAATGGAGTTCATCGTGAGGTTTGGGTTCGCCATGGATGTCTCGGTGAAGTGTGATGTCAACGAAGAAAAGGAGAAGCTTCGCTGTGACATCCCGGCTTACTGGTAAAAGGTCTCCCCGAAATGGATGCCTTCGCTAAAGAATTGGGATTTCGTCATGATGTCTCAGCGACAAAATTGTGTCTTGCCGATGGCTTTAGTGATAATCAGTATGACTTTGCGAGCTTGATAAGAGCTCTCATCGATAGTGTCATGTTATGCTGATAGCTTCAAAGGGGCATAATCGCATCAGTGAGACACTTTTAGTGTCTCGCCGAGATGCGATTCTACAGAATGAGATTTTGACTGCCCAAAAAATCTACATGGAGTACACTCAACCAATTAGAGAGATATGAAAGCGAGCCATGGCAGTCTGACCAGGATGAAGAACATCAACAAAATGAAAAGAAACCTATGTCTGTTCTAAGCTCAGGGGCATTCAAAGCACTCAGCCGAAGAGGTTCAAATAGGACATGATACCAAGAAGTAAATGCGGTGGTTTCAGAAAGATCTAAAGAAGGCTTCTCCGGGGGATGACTCTTCACTGACATGGACATGCTGGAATGCAGCATTAAATTCAATCAAAAGATCTAGGAAAGATCTATCCCGAGGACTGATATTTTGTAAGCCCTAAGGGGCCGACACATTTTGATATATAAGGCATTTTTTGCCTTTTTGTATATAGTTCAGATATACACTCTGAAGAGTTAGTGATTTTTTATCAATCCTTTCTCGACTAAATGTATGTTTTGTAACTCAAACTGGAATCTGGAATACAACACAGAGTTTACCTTGGAAGCTAGTGTGCATGTTTGTACTAATCTCATTTCTGTATTTTTCCTTTTGATTATGCAAGTCTTTAACTATGTTTTATAAGTTTATATTCATACCTTAAAGTCATGAAATTTATCTTTCCTTCCTAAGATGTGTATGTAGATTGAACCTGTTAAGATTGATGCATAGATCTAAAAGAAGTTGTGTTGAGTATGTGAAACGGTTGAAGTTAAGTTTCCCAGTGTATGTTCATCTTGTTTTCATTTCATATTTCCTCATCAATTCGATGTATCACCAGAGTTTAATTTTCATTTGTATGCTTTTCCTTCTCCTTTTACCCTTATAGAATTGATAGTTTAGGTGACACCCAAAGGAAGCCAGCCTTCTCTAAAGGTTCATTTTAGATTCAGGTGACCCACATCCTTGAAATGATCCCATGTGTCTCTAGAAAGCTCAGTTTACATCACTATGCATAGGGTGCAATTTCTAGGTGACAACAGCTGCTTTCAAAGAAGCTATGGATGCTTGGAAAAAATCTATCAAAGCATAATAGTAAGCAATAGCATAGACAAGGCAGTGAACTGTTTGAAAAAATGCCTCAAAGAAATGTGGTCTCATGGTGATGGAATACCATGACAATCCATAGCAATTTTCTTGTCATGGCATTCATTATGGCATTCCATCACCATGAGACCACTATTTTTTTGAAGCATTTTTTCAAATAGTTCACTACCTTTTCTATGCTACCACATTTTTCATACATGTCTACCAAAGCATTTTATCAAATAGTTCAATGCCTTCATGCTATGGCTAAAAATTCAAAACCTCAAATAGGTGCTTTCGAACAAGCTATGGATGCTTGGAAAAATCTACCAAAGCATAATAGTAACATAGACAAGGCAGTTGAATTGTTTGAAAAAATGCCTAAAGAAATGTCTCACGGTGATGGAATGCCATGACAATCCATAGCAATTTTCTTGTTATGGAATTTGTCATGGAATTCCATCACCATGAGACTACATTTCTTTGAGACATTTTTTTCAAGCAGTTCACTGCCTTGTCTATGCTTGCATTTTTCATACATGTCTACCAAAGCATTTTATCAAATAGTTCATTGCCTTGCTGCTATGGCTAAAAGCCTAAAAGGTGCTTTCAAACAAGCTATGGATGCTTGGAAAAAATCTATCAAAGCATAATAGTAAGCAACAAGCCATGGTCTCATGAGCTTAAAAATCAGCTCAATTTTATTCACGCTTTTTTTTTAAACATGTTTTTTTGGCGATTTTGAAGTTTGAAATGGAAAAAAATCATTGACCAAAAAGTCAATGATTTTTTCAAAAAATTAGGGAAAAAGTCCAGCCTGCATTTTTTTTTAAAAATCGTGATTAATCGGGATTTTTTGCAGATTTATGCTTCTATATCACATACCTTCCTTGGCCTGGTGGTGTCTTTCCTTTTTTCTTTTCAGCCTTATTCTTTCCATCGGACACCAGGTCCTTCCACTCCCTCTCTGGAATCATGGGGGGATGCTCATACTTTTTTTTCTTCTCTAAATGTGACCTATATTGGTCCCTCGCATACTTTAGATAGGTACCAGCTTTCTTAAGGACCTTGGTTCGGTTGAATGTTTTATCACCGAATAGTACAACTAAATGGTTAATGAGATCATCTTTTAAATCTTCATTTTGGGCATTCCACCATGTATGTATTGTGGGCCCAAAGAGCTCCAATGTAATATAACTTAGATGTTTATAAAAAACATCATTTCCTGCAAAATGATCATTGGATCAATAGTCTAAAAAGAGTGATTAATAAGTAAAATTCAATTGGATTATATAGAATAATAATTAAAACATTTTAAAGTACCTGGGACCTTCTCTATCTTTATGGGAACGAAATCCTCGGCCACCAAAAGTGTGACCGGAAATGTTCCCGTACTAGTAATACGGGAAGATCCAGGAAATGTTGCTAAAAAATCACCAGTACTAGTGGCTTCTGCATCCCTAGGTACATGTCCTAACACATGTTCTGGTATGTGTTCGCTACTAGAGGGTGCTTTAATGGATGCGTGCATGGTATGTGTTGCCGACATTTCAGATGACAATATAGGCACGGATGATAGGGTTAGATAATGTGATGTATGCGTAGGAAGATTAGAATGGACACTTGTACCAACCCTTACTCCTCGAGAAGCACTTGCAGTACCCTAATCATGGGCAGGAGCATCATGAGGAGGCAAATAACCCTATAAAAACAACACATATTTTAGTTCATGACATAAAAAAGTACAAAATATAAAACCACGAATGAACTTATGTTATAATTAAAGACCTCATGACAGCTTACTTGCAAGTTTTGTAATCTCTTTGTCAATACTTTAACCCTCTCTCTTATCTCATCTATTTGAGGCATTTTGAACATCAACTTAGCCATTTCTTCATTGCATTTTTTCATGAGCTTCTTTATTGTATCGAAAGGGTTTGTTGAATAAGCCATGTCATCATCACAAAATATTGACTGCACCTCACTATGGATGCTCTCCTCTACTATTGGTGCCTTTCCCCGATCAGTCAACTGCAACAAAAATATTAAAAACATTATCGAAATTAACCCAAAAAACTTATGAAAAAAACATAATAATAAAACATTTTGCTCGTATCTAATTTGTACAATTACAATGAGGTAAACCTATCGGGTAGAAGCACCTGAAGATACATTGTGATTTGTGCTCCGGGCCAGAGCCTTCTCTGTACGATCAATATCCCCCTGTGACAAAAATTAAATATAAAAAAACATTACCAAAATGAAACCAATAGACTTATGAAAAAAAACATAAGAATAAAATGGTATATTGGAGTCATTAATTGGAGGTTGGGTAAAATGGTACATAGTACGTACCACCCCCATAGTAACTGTGTTTGTAACTAAGTGATTCAAATTGTAATTGATTAGCAATTCTTCCCTGTAGTTATTGATTTTATGCACATACGAATACATAGTTTCCCTCATGCTCGAATATGCAATTGGGTTACTTATTTGTTGACCCAGGTCATGTACTGTTTATAAACCCTACAATATTCCCTGATGCTTTTGGCCTTCTGTCAATGTACATAGCCACTCCTTTATTTTGATCCTTATCTTTTAGTTGTATATAATTTTCTGTCATAATATCAACCGCTTGCATCAATCTTTAACGTAATAGGGTCCAACATACTTCATCAATTCAAACTTTTTCGTAATAGACCTTTATTCCGTCCATGCAAAATAGGCCCAAACCATGTAATGGCGATGGTTCTATGCGATATATCCTCTCGTTGACACAAAAATCGGTGTTTATTGGAGGAAGTTCCTTGGGTACCCATTGTTTCCATAGATGTTTGTACCTCAAGGGCACCTTGATCTCGCCTATGCTCTCATCATCATAAGAACATGACCCCCCTTCAGCAAGAAAAAATTCCATGCGTTTATGGAATTTTCTTCTAATCTTTTAACCTCTAGTTGATCTCCCTATTTTAGACATACTACATGTCTCTCTTTCCTCTTCTCTTCCTAATTTCCCTTGCTCGAGGAAGACAGATCTGAAAAATACCTATTTGGTGGTACCTGCACTCGTAAGGATGTTCGATGAAGTTCTTTCATGGTGATGTGATCCCAAGGTGACATTATGATTAATCTATAATTTCATCACTAGAATTTCACAGGTTATAAGGTAATCAAGTCTTGATAGATTGCAAGCTATTGTTACTACCGTCCAAATGTGTCCATCACAAATCAAATCTAGTTAATGTTTTAACTCCCAAACTTTGTAACAAGTGTTAAATGTGACTATGGTCCACCAGCTACACAACCAAGGCCTCAAATGTATTCTCTAATTGTAATCAAAGGACTTTTTCTCTTCATTCAAGTAAATAAACTTGAAGGGAAACACCACCAAGTGGTTTATTAGACACCTACATGACTAAAAATAGAATCAAATTAACATTTAATTTCCATATGTCTAAGTGGTTAATGGGGAGGGAGTGTGTACTAGGCCTGTTTAAGTCATCATAAGTTTACGCTTTGGCAATAATTTTTTTAAGTCATATTAAATCTTCCTATGTCTAATTTCTAGGAGATTTTTGGTATGTTTTAAGGTAGGATGATTGATGAAAGAGCCCAAAGACTAGCCTTTCTCCATGGTATCCAGGTACATATAGCAGTGGTCTTCTCTTATATGGTTGCACATGATTTAAAGAACTTAGCTAGGAATTATTCATTTAACCTAAGGTTTTCTCATAATGCCATCATTGGAAAAGTTTGATCAAATTCTTCTATTATGAAGAATTGGTCTATGTGCCTCTAGTAATCACTATAAATGTTTGTAAGGATAAAATGACTAATTGCATCAAGTAGGAGAGAATCAACTTTGAGTTCTTCAAAGATTATATTCCTCTATTCATAATTTTTAAGGGTTGTGTGTGGAGGAGGTTATCACTACCAAGAAGGGAGGAGACCTTTCCTTGTATTCTTTTATAGTTTTCATTATTCTTATTTATTTTACACCTACATTTACAAATACACATACATATGCATTTACTGTTTTCATTTATTTCTCATGTAGTTTAATAGTTTCATCGATTTCATATTATATGTGTTGAAGACTTTGAATTTCAATTACATTAATTTATGGATATGTTGTATCTATAACACTACAAAATTCATAAAATCAGATCTCCCATACATGTTTTGTTGAAACCTAGGCTTGAACCTCTCATTTCACATGCTTTTCTTCACAAAACTATTGAGGACAAACAGCTATACCTTCTTTATTTCTCATCCTACGCCCTATTCATGCATCCTACAATTACAACAGTATCCATGGGGCCTCTTACACAAGCTACAGTAATCACAAAAGTGTAAGAGCCACTTTATATCATGTTTGGACTACAAAACCTTGAAATAGGGTAACTTAGATTATGATTTGTTGGTGAGTTGTATGGACAAAATCATTAGCACCAGCTCATTCTTGGAGTCTTTTGAAGGAGAAGCAAATCAGGTGGTAGTTAAGTACAAAACTTATAGTGTCAAGGTGAATGAGGTGATCAATTTTGATTGGCCAACTAATGAAGAGTACAAGGTGGTCCAATTGGCTGGTGACACATGTGCTTTCTAGCCCGATGCTTGTTTGCTCCTCCTTTTTCTATAAGAAGGATTTCAAGGCCAGAAGTACGGGTTAGCAAGTTAGATATTTTTGGTTTAGTCTAGATGAAGTTGTAGAGCAAATTGTAAAGTTTGATGGTTTTAGGAAAAATGCAATTTAGGTTTTGAGTCATTCTGTAGTAGGTTTTGAATTCATGGGGATTTGATGTTTTATGATAGTACTGGCATTTGAACTAATATGATTAATTCAAAATCATGTCTCTCCATTGTACAAGCATATCTGAATTTTGAATAAAATGATCAAGGGTTGTTTCGTTCATCTCACTATTGTGGTGTGTATGATTCTCGTTTTAGGTTTAATTCAAGGAATTAATTAAAATGCTTGAATGGGATTGCAGGTGGATATGTTCTGTATAAGCTATTTTATTTTTTGTCTTATCTTATACCATTTTACGAGAATGTGGGTGCCAATGTACGGGAAGATCTTTGGAAACTCGGCATGAAAATTGAAGGTTAAAGAGAATGGGGGTGCCAAACTTATAGTATTCATTTCCCCTTGGTCATCGATTTTCCATGAGTGCCCTCAACCTCGTCCTCGGCACTGGTATTGACCTTGTTTTCACTCCAAACTCTTCCTCGGTGCTGATATTGACCTTGTTTTCACTCCTCCAAACTCTTCGTCGGCGTTGGTATTGACCTTGTTTTAACTCCAAACTCTTCCTCGGCATTGGTATTGACCTTGTTTTCACTCCTCCAAACTCTTCCTCGGCGCTAGCATTGACCTTTTTTTCACTACTCCAAACTCTTCCTTGGCGTTGGCATTGACCTTTCACTTCTCCAATTTGACAAGCTACAACCTGGTTTCGTTAGCTTTTACAGTATGTTAATTAAGTTCAAAATTTTGGTGCCATTTAGCTAGGTTTTAATATTCTACAATATAGTTAAGTATATATTAGCTATATTTTGCATAATAAATAATATAATTATTCAACTTATTATAATTATATATTATATTCTTTAACAAAATTATTAAATATGTATAAAATTATTATAATTAATAATTAATAATAAGTATATTTTTATATAATACAAAATATAATTAATATAATATATATTTAATATAATAGTGATATATATTAATATGAGAGAGAGAAACTAAATTTTGATTGGTTGTTTCATGTCAACAATCCAAGGATGGCATGTGTCCTTGGGGAGTTATGCTCAAGGTAGCATGCCATTTGATTAAAGATACGATAGTTCTCCTTTAAAACCTCTTCAATGTACCCATTGCACACTTAAGGAGACAAAGATAAATATATATAGAGAAGAAAATATATAGAGAGAGAGGGAGATAATGAAAAACATACAAATAGAAGGGAGACAAAGAGAGATAGAGAGAGGTAGAGAGGTAAAGAGATAAGGATGAATAGATAGAGATATAGGGAGGGTGATTGATATATCTCTCCCTATCACTCTTTATCTCTCTACATCTCCCACTATCTATGCCACTCCTTCTTCCCCCCTCTATCTATTGAGCTATCTCTCCCCCTCCCCCCTTTCTCTCTCATTCACTCCATCTCTCCCTCCATCTCTCCTACTCTTTATCTCTATCTATATTTCTCTTTTTATCTCCCTCTTACTCCTCTCTTATACCCGAGAGTAATTAGGAGGTGGACGGTGGGCAAGAGAGAGAGAGAGGGAAAGGGAGAGATATATATATAGTGAAATAATTAGGAGTGTGAAGGGAGAGGGGAAGAAGGAGAGAGAGAGAGAGAGAGAGAGAGAAGAGAATTAGGAGGGGGAAGGGGAGGAAGAGTGTTGAGGAGTAGAGGATAGAAGGTTTAGAGTTTATGGTTGTGAGGTAGGAGGGAGAGCTGGAGAGAGAGGGAGAGTGGGAGAGAGATCTGAGGGGAAGAGAGGGTTAAAAGGTAGGGGAGCTAGAACATTAAGGGTTAGGGTTAGGGTTTAAGGTTAAGGGAGAGATAGAGGGAGTAGGTAGGTGAGAGAGACTAAGGGAGGGAGAGAGGGGTACGATATTGAAGATACTTGAGAGAGAGAGAGAGGGAGGGAGTGGGAGACAGATAGAAGGAGGGAGGGTTAAGGGTACAAGGTAGATGGTTTAAGGGTTTAGGGTTAAGGGTGGAGGGGAAAACCATCAATCTCAACACCAATTGTTTTCCGCTGCACCACTTTAATAACCCCAAGAGTCCAATCAAACCGAGTCTCAAACTCTTGTTGCTGGGAACATTCAACTAGGGAAAAGAAAGTGAGAGTCCTATCAAACTTGGACTCATCATCTAAAATCTGAAGCATGCCATACCAGAGTGAATCCGCATGTCCTTTATTCAACCCATCTCTCAGTGTCATCAATGTCATCAACAAATCCTGTACATGTGGGCTAAATGAAAACTGGTGATCACACCTCATAATGCAACCAAAGTGAAACTCTCCTACCTGTGCTAATGGAATACTAGACTAGTCATGTGTATCCCATCTAGTATTGTCATCATCAGAAGAAGGCTCACAAATCACAACTGAAGGAGTTGGTTCTTTAGGATTAAGAAGGGTATCATCATGAATGTCAACATCCTCTTGAGAAGAAGCTAGATGAAAACCAATACCCAATGTGGAAGTCCTAGGAAAACCCACCTTCTTCTGATAAAACTGACCAATGTCAATCTCCAAGGTACCGAAGTGGAGCCTGGTGCTCAAACCTCCCATGTGTACATAGATCAACTCACTAGGCCACCAAATACCACGGGTGTAACTCATGCCAACAACAAGAATGAAATCATAGGTGTCAACATACCCATACATATTAAGGAAATCCATCAAATATTCAATGCCCATCAAATAAACATGCCTCCACACACTCCCAAGAAACTAAATAGCTGGTGTAGAGCACAAAGTGTTAAAAAATGCAATGTGAATCCAACTAGGGAAGTCACTAAACCATGATGAATCTATGAATGTGAAGTCACCAATCAACAAATAAGTCACTATTTTTCCATGAGAAATAGGTGACAAACCCAAAGGTGTAGCATATATGTCATCAAAACTCATCAAAGACAACCCTTGAGTGGGTGGCCCACTAGGAATGTCCTCCACATAATCATTATCACCATCCAGCTATAATTCTCTAATAGGCCACTCAATGGTATGCATCTCCAAACTTTGAAAAAAAGAAGCCTCCCGAACTACCGAAAGAGCAACAAGAGGATTGGGTTGCCTCATACCACCACCCAACCCTTCATCTCCTCCAAGAATGATCAAGAGTACATCAACTGAATCACTTATGGTTCTCTCTCCATACGAAGACATAACACTAGTAGCTGATCCACTAAGTGTATACTCTATCATCCCAACCTCCTCTAACGCTTGAATATTCAAGGGGCTCTCAAACAAGGGCAACTCATGGTGTAAATTAGGTACACAAACTAAAATTTATGTATCATACCTTAACTCTGATTGCTCCACCAGATTGGTCATCATGCAAGGCTCAGTCCACATGCTTTGAATTCTTTTTGCCCCTGCCATGTCACACCAAACCAACTTGGTCCTTTCGAGTCTTGGACATACAAACAAGTCCTCATACTTGTCTCCCAAGTGAAAGCCAACAATAGAAGAGGTCTTCCTAATTCCATTTTCATGTGTAAGGGCTGCCAACAAATGATCCTGCAATTATGCTCACCTTTTATATTTGTGATAGGACAAACTATTAATATAAAATTATCCAATGCTTGTACATTGCTACCCCAATTGTTGTACAGATAAGAAAAAAAGTTTTCACTATGATAACAACACTTGTTTCAATGAGTGTCTTATTTTATTAAATGACCATTTTATTTTTTAAATGATATACTTATAGTGGAGAGTTGTGATATTTTATTTGAAACAAAAAAAATACTTATTTCACTTCTTCATGAAATATGTCACTTGTTTATGAGTTATGACAGAGGGGAAGGGGAGAGAGAGAGGACTGATTGTCACTGAATCTTGGCTCACCCAGACAATTGATCATTGCACTAAGATGTTCATATTCAATCAAAAGTTAAAATTCATAAAACTCAAACTAAAAGAGTGGAATATCCAAGTCTTTAGAAACCTTTTCAAAGAAAGGATCTCCTTGAAAGTAGAATGGCTAAGATCCAGACCTCCGATAGTTTTCTTACATCACAGCTAGAAGAAGAGAATCTCTTAATTCAATTGGATGGTGTCTATAGTTTAAATAAATCTATTGGAGACAAAAATCAAGTTAAATGACTTAAATAGATTATAAAACCAAGTTTTTCATTTAAAATACTACAAAATTGAAGGCAAAGAAACATAATATGAAGGTTGAAGATGGAAAGAGAAGAGGAGGGTAGGAGAGAGAGATATGGGGTAGAGGTTAAAAGCGTAGTGGGTAGAGGTTTAAGGGTTTTAGAGTTTAAGGGTATGGAGGGAGAGATGAGGGAGTGATGAGTGAGAGAAAGACCTAAGAGAGGAGAAGGGGTAGGGCTGAGACTGAGATAGAGTGAATGAGTGAGAGAGAGAGACCTTAGAGGAGTGGTGCTAGGAGGAGAAACTTGAGAGAGAGGGAGGGAGTGGGAGAGAGAAAGAGGGAGGGGAGGGTAGATGGTTTAAGGGTTTGAGTTAATGGTGGAGATGAGATAGAGGAGTAGAGTGAGAGAGAGAGACCTAGAGGGAGAGGGGTAGGATATTGAAAATACTTGAGAGAGAGAGGGGGAAGTCTGAGAGAGAGTGAGGGAGGGAGGGTTAAGGGTACAAGGTAGATAGTTTAAGGGTTTAGGGTTAAGGGAAGAGAGATAGAGGGAGTGAGTGAGAGAAAGACCTAGAGAGGGAAGGGGTAGGAGGGAGAGACTTGAGAGAGAGGCTGAGAGAGGAGAGGTGTAGGAGGGGAGAGACTTGAGAGAGGTCTGAGTTTAAGGGTTTGGGGTTTAAGTGTTAAGGGTTAATGGTTTAGGGTTTAGGGTTATGGGTAGTGATGGAACTTCAAAGTTTTGTTCTGAGTGTTCTATTTTATAAAAACAATACATATGGACCAATAGTTGAACACAAAAAATCTATTTGTTGTTATAAAAACAACACATAATGATTTAAAATATAACTTATATTGAACAAAAATGGACCAATAGTTGAACACTATAACTTTTTGAAAATCCTTCACATTTAATGGGAAAATACATTTTATTTATTGTGCTCACCTTTTGTATTTGTGATAGGACAAACTATTAATATAAAATTATCCAATGTTTGTACTGATGGAACTTCAAATTTTGTTCCTAATGTTTCACTCATGCCCTACCTTATGTCAGTGGTCTTTCATGGTGTTAGAAAATTTCTTAGGGCTGGGGTTTTAGCTTTGTCTTCATCTTAAACCCTTGTGTTTACCTAATGCCTTGGTCGGGATCTATTTCACCGTTACCTTTTTTGAAGGGTTTTAAAAACATCTTATGCCCCATCATTCTGTCTAGGCCTGGTCCCTTTGGTCTTAATATTTTATTTCCTCCATGGGTTTTATTTTCCTAAGTCCTGGTTGTACATCATGGAATGGTTTAAAAAAAACTTATGTCGTTGTTTTCCATCCGCCTGGTAATGTCCCCTTTCCCTTTAATGAATGTTTTATTTTTCAGAAGGATGAAGTTTGTGCTGCCGTCGATCAAAATTCCTTCAAGATCAATGGTTGCTCACCATCCACATGATCCCGGGGTGTAGGATATGGCAATATATAGTGGAGTGGGTGACACACGTGTCCCATCCCAGGGGATCAAATTTAACATTTGTTCATCAACTATCACATGGTCACGAGTCGTTCCACGCCATCCCTTGATGGTGCTGGTTGATGCAAAATCGCATGGGTGGCTGCCGTGGTGCAGCCCACAAAATTGGGGCCCAAAGGGAGACACATGTGATATATTTTAAATGTTTCATTGTAAAGCAAAAATTTAAAATGAAATATTTGACAAGGCTAGGGAAATTCATTAAAAATGAAATGACCGGAGAATTAAGGCAACTAGTGATTTTAATGGTATATTAAAAAAAATCATATTTGATAGTTGAATACATTCATAATATTTCTAATATATTTCTAATTTAAAATATATTGTTTAATTTTTTTTCAAATATATAATTTTTTCAAAATATATTTTTATTTATTTTTAAATATATTATACATACAAAATTACATAATCAATAATAGATAATAATGAATTTTGGTGATATATAGGTATGTTAATATCTTTGAAAAACTAATTTAATTAAAACTTACTAACATCATTAATTAAGTTTATAATTATAAAAAATTTAACATTAGAATTATTTAACATTGAATAGAAAATTTAAATGTTATATTATAATAGTTTTATAATTTACTTATATATAGTATTTTTGGATAGCTAGAAACAATTTTTCATTGATTTAATATTTTCTAAGTTCATTATTGAATTTAAATCTTATAAATATAATTATATCTTTAATCAATATTATAATTTAAAAATAATAGTCAATATTGAACATCTAAGATTTTAGTATAACCTAAATATTAAAAAAATTAATGTATAAGTTTATAAAATATAGTTTTTTTTTTAAATAAAGATTTAAAGATTATTATATATGTATATTTAAAGATCCATAGAATTATCTTTTAACTATGAAATTAATATGACTAATTTCATATATAATTTTATCTTATCTTATCTTTTTAACAATTTTTTGGTATCCTACATAATTTGTTTTCTATAAGTATCATGTTGTATACTCTTTATATGGAAGGTAGTGTTTTGTCATGGAGCTTAATAAGTTTTAATAATTTTTAGTCATTTTAAAGATTTTTATTTTTTTATAAAGATAGGTATATTTAGACTTTTGATGGCTTATGTACAATTATGCATATTCTTTTATTTATTATATTTTTTGCAATATCATGTTACTCTTGATTAATCACATTATTTGTTTGTCATTTTTATTTGTTTTGTTGAAAAATATTGTATCTTTACTTTACATCTATGATAATTCCAAAATTATCAAATTTAAAAATTATAAATAAAAACTTATTTTTATTAATCTCTTGAAGTACGTAGGTCCTAATCTTTTCTAGATTAATAACTATCTAAATAGCTATTTCTTTCCTTTATTTCTATAAATGTGTCTCATGTCTCTATTGAAATTTATGAGATGTGTATGTAATTCTTAGCACAACACTCTTAGAGATTATGATTTATTTTCACATTTATCTATTTTCTTATTGTTCCTATTAGTGGCTAATTAAATCTTCATTGAAAACCTACAAAGAGCTTGGGTCCTTCAATCTCAAAGCTTGTATAATTTCTTGATGAGAATCATTCACATTAATTCCCAATATTGTGCTCCTTGCATGATACATTTATAAAATGCACTTGGTAATTTAGTATGTGGTTGAAATATTAGAGTAACAACAAATGGTTCTTTTCATTTTTGGCACATGATTGGCCATTTTTACTATGTCAAATTTTATTTTCACTTTTATTTCATGGTTTTCATGTTGTCAAATTTTCATACATTTCTTAGTCTTTTTTTAAATAAATGAAGGTTCTATTAGTGTCCCCAATCTTGCACAAAAATCATGTATAGAGAAAGTACAATATATAAACTATTAATTATAGAGTATAACAACAAAATGAATTTAAAAACTACTACATAGAAACAAGGTTTAGAATAATTCAAAAATAGAATGCCATTATCCTACAAATACTATATAGAAAACCCTATGTATACACTTTCACTCTCTCCTCTCCCACACTCTCTCTCACACTCTCGCTCTTCGCACCCTCTCACTCTCTCCTACTCTCTCCCTCCCTATCTCCCACTCTCCCTCTCCCATTCTCTCGCACCTCTCCTCTCTCCCACCTTCTTTACCTTCCCTCCTCTCCCATTCTCCCTTTCTTCCTCCCTCCCTCCTCCTCTCTCTTCCTCTCTACACTATCTCACCCTCTCCCACCTTCTTCCTACTTCCTCCCACTCTCTCCCACCTTCTTCCTACCTCCCTCCCACTCTCTCCCATTCTCTCCCACTTTCTTCCTCCCTCCCTCTCTCTTCCACTCTCTACCACCCTATCTCCCACCCTCTCACACTCTCTCCTAATCCCTCTTACTCTCTCCCTCCCTCTCCCAATCTCTCCGACTCTCTTCCTGCCTCTCTCCCCCACTCTCTCCCACTCTTTGCCACCCTCTCTGCCACCCTCTCCCACTCTCTCCCTTCTACTCTCCCTCCCTCCCTTAAGCCCCCTTTTTGGGAACCATCTTGGTGCACTTACCCAAAAGCTACCTTATTTTTCATTAAGGTAGAAAAATTTTGTTATACAACATGCCCCTTGAAAATTGGAGATAGGCACTCCAAAAAGCTAATGAAAATGGTCAGTGGTATTGTGGAAGATGTGATAAAACTTTCCCCAGGAATGTGATTATAAATATATACTTCAATGCAAAGTGCAAGACCATACTTCATTCACTTGGATTACAACTTTTGAAGAAGCGGTAGAAGAAATTATGGGTGTTACAGCAAAAGAATTGAACATTTTAAAGCATGAAAAACAAGATGATGTTAAATTTTTACACATTATACAAAAGGTCCTTTCAGCGGATACATATTTAAACTTCAGAGTGAAAAAAGAGACTTATATATATACTTGAACAAAGTTAATGCACTCATAAAATAACTGGTTGATTATTTCATCGAGAAAAGCTTTATTAGACTCAATTGCAAAGCTATAGGTTTCATAACATTCAAATGCTTGAATGTATATAATGTTAACAATGTATTCAAACATTTGAAAAAAAAAATAGTGGATATATCTAAGTTAGTTAATGTCATTTTTTCATGATATACTTCTTTGATGTTGTCAATACTAAATCTAATGATTGATGAACATTTCTACTTTTAAATTTATTATTCTTGGTTGATTGTTGTTATAGACAAGTTGGTATGATTTCAAATTTCAATGTGTGCCCTTATATATGGGAATTGAGATAAACAATGACACAAACAATAATGAAATCAAATTGATTGCTTTCCAAATTCATATTCATGAAAATGTAAGCATTTTTTCAAGTCAATAAATGCTTGATAAGGAAGAATAGCTAAATTGTGTTTACATATATATATTATTAATTAATATAGGTATGCTAGTTAATTAAATTATTAACTATATTTTATTTCTATTATATATTTAATTTAAAAGATGTAAAAATATTAATACTAAATATATAGGAAATGGTTAAAAAATTACATATTTTTCAAAAAATAAAATATAGTGTGTAATTTTAAATACAAATTATATAATTCTTATAATATTTATATTATTATTTATTGAATATTTTATAGAATTTAAACTAAAAAATTAGCCTCCCCTCTCACTCTCCCTCTCTCCCCCTCTCTACATATATCTCCCTCTTCCCCATCTTCTATCTCTCCCTCCTCTACATATCTCTCTCCCTTTCTCCCTCCCTTTCTCTATCTCTCCCCATCTCTCCCTAATCTCTTGCTCCCTCCCTATACCCCTATCTATGTTCATATCTCAACCTATTTGTCCCTTTATCTTCCCATATATCTCTATATCTATTTCTTTCTCTTCCCATTTATCTATCTCTCCCTCTCCATCTCTATTTGTCTTTCTCTACTTATCTCTCTCTCTCTCTTTCCCCTCTCTCTATATCTCCTTATATCTCTATCTTGACATCTCTCTCTCTCTCTCTATATATATATATATATATATATCTCCCTATCTCTCTATATATTTGTTTCTCCCTCTATCTCTCTCTATATATCTCTATCTATTTTTATCCCTTTTCCTCTCTCATTCTATATTCATCTCTACTTCTATCTATAGGGAGAGATACAAAGGTGAAGCATTGGACCTTCCCAAAGATCCACCAATCTCAACACCACTCCCAACTATTTTGAGCATTTAAGTACATATTGTATGCTAGATTAGGAGGCATGTGTCAAAGCTCATATTTATTGATGCAAAATAGGTCCAAAGTCACAAATTTGACATAGAGTTAGTTATAGTTTTGTACAAAATTTCAAGTGCCACATAGAGCAAAGATATTCCAGTTTTTTATATCATGTCATCAAATTTGGCACTTCATCAAGATTTGTATCTTCATCAACATTAACAAAAGAAAAGGTATGTAATTGAATCCCTTGCATTTAAATTTTTCTATATATATAAATATTTTAATATTTTCCCTCAAATCCATAATATATATATTAGTGTGTATTTATTTATTGAAATAAAGAATTAACCTAAGTAACACATTAAGAATTCTAAGGATTTGTGCTTGGAAAAAATGCATAACAAATTTATTTGTTGGATGTCGTGTTGTATAGTTTAGAAAGCTCAAAATATGAATAGGATTTTAAGGCCATATATTATGGTAGCTTACAATGCAAAAGAAGGAAGGAAATCTATTATCAATTTTAATCTACAATTTAATATCATATGAAAAACCACATGTAGTATTATCTAAAATTAATTCTTGACATATTAATTTTATAAAATACACTTACCATTCAATAAACTTCTCCCAAGAAAGAAACCCTAAGTGAACATTAATTGAACCCTAATTGTGGATTCATAACTCTAATCATAACCCTAAGCAAACACTAATCCTAATCAAACCCTAACCCTAGCCTTAAAGTTATCATATAATCTAATTATCTCTCTTATCTAAATTTAGGTTGAATTATTTTTCCTTTATTTTTAATTGCATATATTTTTTGTTTATTAGATCTTATTTTATGAATATATGCAAATATAATTTTACTTCTACATTCATTCTATGCCCATTTTTTTCATGATATTTTAACATTCATTTTTTGGAATATTAGATCAATCTCACACATATAAATATGAAACCTCAATATTTTAAAATTGAATTCTACCCAAAACATAGACACACAATTGAACAAATTCTCTAAAGAAGAATGACAACATCATTAACATTTCATTCAAAATTCACTCAAATCCACATAAGGAGAGAAAATATATTAGAATTATACGTTTATTCATGCTTATAAGTCATATCTACATACAATTTAAGATAATTTGCATATATTCATCCAAAACTCAAAATAGTCTATCTATTCTATTCTGTCTGCTTGGGGTTTTAACAGCCAATGGAACCACAGATATCAGTTCCTCATTAGAGGACATATATCTTTCTACCCATATATTCAACTCAAAACCTAGCTAGAGCTTTCATCAGTTCTCTCCCTACAAATGAGCCTTGAATTCCCTTTTATATGACAAGAAAGCAACAAGCTTCGGGCTCAAATGTAATTTTACCACAAATTTTCATTTGAACAAAATCTTCATTACATTTGACTTTCATTTCAAAACTTCCCACACGTTGAATCTGCAAAACATAGTGGTGCACGAACTGGGGAAAGCTAAAAGAATAGGGAACACAAATTGTCATCAAAATCCCCTTGTCAACCAAATTGCCATGAAGGCACACCACAACAACTTCTAGTTTACATGCCACCCTGCCCTTACCAACACTCAAACTCTGGTATACACACCTGCTTCTAGTTGTTGCCCAATACAGTAGACTCTTAGCCTCCTCTTCTTTCTTGTCCTTGCCCAAAACGATTCTAGTCCATCCACTTGGGGTTTTAATAGTTGATGTTCCCACACATATCATTTCCTCATCAGAGGGTAGACCGTGATTGAAGTGACTTAAATACTGATAGTAGTCTGAGTTAGTCTCGATTACATCATCAGAAGTGTTGCTCATAAGGTCAATGGGTGAGTGTTGGCCGTATCCAGAGCACACTGATTGCTTGCCTTTGTCATCTACCAGTTGAGCAGAAATGTCCTGGAATTGCAACCTTCTACTGCAACCAAAGCAGTAGAAGGTTGCAATTCTAGGATGTTGTTGCTCAACCAAAGCACCTTCCTGAATAGCAGGACCGAGCTTTTGTGAGCTTAAACGAACATACCTCCTTACTGACTTACTCATTTTCTCTTCTCAGACAAGCACTCAAACTTGATTAGACTCAACCCACAAAGCGCTCTAATTGCTACAAGAATGACACTATAAGCAATTAATTCCTCTTGTATTTATTGTGCGAGGTAATGGAAACCTTCATCAATGCTTAGTAAATATGCATGTGCAAACATGGCAATTTGGTGGCGTATGTACTGTCACCGTTTAACTAGAGCTAGATGAGAATCCAAAGATCACCCTTCATGATTGCCAACAACAACATCTTCACACATATTGAGATCGACGTGACTACACAAGCAAGGAATAATTCATTAATGCTTCACCAACCTTCATCTTCCTCCTGCGAGCTAGCAGGGAACAACAAAGATTTACATTAGCTTTTGATCTTGGTTGTCGATCTAAAACCATGGGTTATGAGCTCAATAGTGGAGATTGGGCCCCACATTCCATACAGGACATACATCTGCCTTTTGCTGACCTCACATCAAATAACAGGGCAACACCTTAGGTCTGCGAGTTGGCGGGGTACGATCGAGATCTTCTCCCATATCTTTGAATATGGAAAACCTACACATTGCATGGTTAGTATTTAATGAAAGGCTTTGGCTAAGCCATCGATGACATGACCACTGGAGTTAATGGCTTAGGCTTACGTCACCGGATTAAAATTAAAACCCAACTTTGATTTAATACTTTATTTCCTCCATAGGGTTTTATTTCCTAAGTCTCAGTTGGCCCCGTTAAATTCTTATCCCAACCCTAACAAAGAACAAATGATTAAGATAAGGATTGTATTTGTTGTTATAACTTTAGTTCTAGAGAATTCTTAATTACCAATTCTTATTTGTGAATTTGTATATGAATCCAATTGAATGCCTTTCCATATCATTATGGAAAATTTTATTATTGCAACCCTAACTCTAACACTAATTAAACCTTGACCCTAACCCGATTGAACCCTAACTCTAGCACTAATTGAACTATAATCGTAACCCTAGGTATTGTTGAAACCTAACCCTAATTGTATCAAAACCCTAGAGAACTCTAATTGAACCCTAACCCTAAAATAGACAATAACCCTTACCTTAATTGAACCCTAACTCCAATCCTAGCCCTAATTTAAGACTAACCTTAACCCTGACCTTAATTAAACCCTTATTGAATTATAACCCTAATTGATCCCTAACCCAAATTGGATACTAATTGAACCTTAACCCTAAGTGAATAGCAACCTTAATTAAACTCCAACCATAATTCTATTTGAATTTTGACCCTAATCATAACCATTATTCAACCCTAACCTTAATTGAACCCTAACCCTAAACATGAGTTCAATTAAGTTTAAGGTTCAAATAGGGTTAGACTTTAATTAAAATTAGGTATAGGATTCAATTAGGATTAAGGTTGGGAGTTAGATTAAAATTAAGGTTCTATGATAGAGCTTGGGGTTAGTGTTAGGAGTTCAATTGGAGACAGGAGTTAGTATTAAGTTAAGGGTTATCAATTCAATTAAACACCATTAATATTAGTTTAGAGATCATATGGTTATGTTTAGGGTTGGATATAAAATTAGAGTTAGGTTTGAAGGATTAATTAGTGTTAGTTTTAGGGTTGGGGTTATGGTTAGACTTATAATTAATGTTAGTATTGGGATTAGATTCTATCACTTTAATAAAAATAATCTTCTATAAATTCATTCAATTTTTTTTTGAAATTATATAATTTAAAATATTTTCAAATTTACCTATGTTGATATATGAGAGATATAGCAATTCTAAACTCTATACAATTTATAGTTAACTTGACATTGTGTATAAAAAGGTTTCAGTTATGAATGTTATAATATAAAAAATAAATGTGTTTTCAATGTTTATTTGTCAGTTTAAAAGATGTGCCAATAATGTTGCAATCACTAATGATTAATTTTTTCTTGATGGTTAAAATAGATTGGTAAGTAAATTTATCTATAATAAGTAAATTTATCATTGATTTTTTCTTGATAAGTAAATCAATATTTCATAAATTTATCTATAATTCTTATTTAATTTTTCTTAATTATATTAAATTATATTTTATTAAATTGTTAAAAAATTTAAGTTGCTTATAAATAATTTTATGTGTTTTTTATAATTAAGTTGATATTGTGTATAAAAGGTTTAAGTTATGAATGTTATAATATAAAAAGATAAATTTGTTTTCAATGTTTATTTGTTAGTTTGATGTGAGAATAATGTTGCATAGTAATGATTAAATTTTTTCTTGATTGGTTAAGTGATATTGTGAAATTATTCTATGTTAATTTAATGTTATGAATGCTATATAATATAAAGAAAATATTTCTAATATATTTTAATGCATCTTTATATTTTATAAACAAACATCTAAAATAAAAATGTGATTGTAAAAAAAATACAACTTAATGAGTGAACATACATTTAAAGTTAAAAGTGAAATTATAAAACAAATTGTAAATTTATTTTATTTTTCTTCTATAAATATAATTTTTTTATTTGTCTTCCGCCTAGTAATGCCCACTTCTCCTTTTAATGAATGTTTTATTTTGCAAGGGTTGATTTAGTGCTATCGTTGATCTATTTCCTGTAGATATCAACGGTGCCCGCCATCCCGTGATCGGGAATTGAAGGATCGCGAAATCACGGACAAGTGCCACGTGTCCTATCCAGGGGATCAAATTTGAGCTATCGCTGACCAACTACCGTTTGATCTGAGCCATTCCCTACCATCCCATGATGGTGCTTGTGTTGATTGCAAAATCACGAGCGGGCGCCATGTGTCTCATCCGATGAAGCCTAAAGAGTAAAGGAAACACTAGCAGGCTTTAAATGTATTAAGGGGAGGATTACTAAAGTGTTCTCGAGATGCACATGTTCTAAATCGACGAATATGTTATAATCTCACTAGAAAAGTTGCTCAAAGGTTAACGACATGGCTGGTGATTGTGTTAAAGGAATGAGATCAACAACGCCCGCTATCCTGCGATCAGGGATTACATGGATCGCGATATCACGGGTGGGTGCCATGTGCCCTTCCTAAAGGATGAAATCTGTGTGACCATTGATGAGTTATCTCTTCAAGATTGATGGTGCCCACCATCACGCGATTAGGAATTTTGGGATCACGATGTCGCGGGTGCCTGCCACGTGTCTCATCTAATGAAGCCTAAGGAGTGAAGAAAGTGTTCGTTAATTTTAAATGTATTACGAGGCAGATTACTAATGCGCTTGTAAGATGCACGTATTTTATTTCAACACAGATGTTATGATTTTAAGGAAAAAGTTGCTCGACAGTTAAAGGAAAGGACGGCCACCATTTTTTAAGGAGCAAGATTTATGGTAAAAAGATCGACGGTGCCCGTCATCCCGCGATGGTAAATCAAAGGATTGTGATATTGCAAGCAACCGCCATGTGGCATTCCTTCACAGCGTATGACATAGTGGGACCCTTTATTGCCGTGTTGGCGATTATGTCAGCCTGTTTTGAAGATGGTCATCGATGATTTGATCAAACTGAAGGATCAACGACTCAAATTTAAATATGTATCAAATTATGGTTGGAGCCCTTCATGCAACCCGCAAGTGGGATTTAATGGTGGATGAGACATCTATTGGTAGGATTTGATCGACATAAAATCAATTTAATCATCTCATTTGTATCACAAAGCATCCAAGTATTTCGTGAAAACAGTTTCAGAGCCAAAGGTGAAATTACGAGCAGCTGCAGCCAGAAATTGGAGTTTGTGTGAAAAAAGCCGTGAGTTAATTTTCTCTATTTCCTAGTCATTCTGCACCTAAATTTGGAAAAGGGGGGATCTGATATGCTTGTCACTGAGTTCATTAAAATCTTTTGTTAGGGCTATTATTTAATCATAAATTGTGAGGAATTGTGGTATTTTTACTCTGTAATTTCCTATCTCTGCTTAGTCATAGCCACTTGAAGTGTAACATTGTAGTGAGACCCTAGTTTTTTCTAAAATAGCACCAACCAAGCAACACTCTAGCCACATTGAGTATTTGAAAAGAAACTTGTACGATGATTTCCTAGAACAATTTCCATTATCAACAAATGAGAGAAGGAAAGGTTTGGTGTTGATGCGAGGGAAAATCCTAGGGAAGGGGTTGGTGTGTAATAATTCCAACATTGTTGATGCTAGGGTTCCACTCATAGGCTTAGAAATGTTTAGATTATGGTATGGACAGAGGAATTTGCCTCATCCTTTTTCAAATGGATGGATGTACGACATGGGAAAGTTGGTTGTTCCAAATGTGTTCTCTGATGTGGACTTACTTAGAGTAGTGGCCAAAAGATATGACCCTATCACACGGGTAATCAGAGATAATGATGGAGGGGTTCTATTAGAAATTAACAAAGATGTTATCCAACATACTTTTGATTTGAGTGAGCCAAGTGATGACTTGGTTCCTATTAATCTTGAAGAAATGAAGCAGAAGTATACAAAATTGCAATCTCTTTTTAGTGTTAAGCTGCTTCCACCTCATCTAGTTAAGAAGGGGGTTCACAATTTCACATCAGCCCTAGTGACTAGGAACCCTTCAGATTGAATTGTTTTGGAAAGCCTTTCCTGGCTACTTTCTATTCACTATGTCAGATTTTGGGTTTCAACCTTGGTGCAGTAATGTTGATTGCATACATGTTCATGGGGGTGCAAATACAACACCCTAACTTCTCTGTAACATATGATTTTGCTTCTTTTTTGGTGGAGAGGATAGATGAAGGACTGTCGAAGATGGAGAATGGTGATACGGGTACTCAATTCTTTTGGTATTCCATGTTGATGCATATGTTCTTATTTAGGAATGTTGATTTCTTTGTTGAGAAGATGAACTTAAGACAATCAGTTAATGGAGAAAGATTGCTAGTACAGATATGGGCTACAGATTTGTCATGTAGTAAGGAAAGCACCAGTTATGTGCAATTTGATAATTGTTTTGCTACAAGATTGAGGGCTATATTGATGGTTAATGTACCTAGGATCCCTCAGGAAGTGCATGATTTCCTTAGGCTGAAAGAGAGGAAACCATAATTGAGGGTTTTACATAACTAGGGTGACATTATCCCATATCCAGTCAACACTATCCTGAGAATATATGGATTTTAAGGAACCCCTCACATACTGCCATACAATGTGCCACCAAGACTAGGGTTTTCAGAAGTTATGTGGTAGATGGGGTGTATTCATGAAGATAACCTAACTGGAAAGGGGAAGGGAACATTATTCCCTGATTATACAGTAGTGTCTGACTTTACATTTTCAAAGGGAGGCTGGACACATTTTGACAAATTCTTTGTTGATTACCATTTGAGATTTGGTCCAAGGCGACAACATGATCCTGAAGGTTTCTTTGCTCTTTTCAGACAAAGAATAAAAGGTGGCAAATTTGCATATGAGTTCAATTTCCCTGAAGACCTAATCAGGAATGAATTTGATTTAAATAGATAGGAATTGAACAAGGAAAAGTGGATAGCTTATAGTAAGCTACTGGATATTGTGCATAAAATGGATCCAACGTATGATCCATTGATGGAATTCACTCCATACCACAAGAGAATTGATTTTTTAATGAAGAATTTTAAGGAGATAATTGACACTTTGACAACCAAAAAGATAAATTTAAGGCTAAGTTTGGATATGCAAGGACAAAGTGATATTCCAATTGAAACAAGGTCAGTATGTAAGCCTACAGAAAGGCAGCCCATCTATAGGAGGAAAAGGGATACTGGCAGTGATGAGGAAGAAGTAGACATAAAAGGGAAGAAAATAATGAAGGCACCTTCACGACCAGGCCCAAAATTCAAAGTAACTAGGGCTGTCAAAATCATTGAATTAAAATCTTCACCAGAGTGCAGTCCCCCATCACCACCACCTGATCCAAGCCCTAAGAGGCAAAGAACTGATCACCTACCTGAGGATCTCACAGATGAAATTATTGTTACTGATCAAGACATGTAGGTTGGTATGCCGTCCCCTCCTAGGTCAGTTGAATTGGTTCTATCTGATTTAGATATGAAGGGTAAGAGTGTGCAGGATGCAAGAATGGAGGCTTGCAAGGAGTTCTTAGATGTCAATGCATTTGTAAAGACTCTTGTATTATTGCAATTGGCATGGAGGATGAAATTTGAGGAATATCAAAATAAATGCAAGGAGAGAAGAGAACTAAGGCATGATAGGTCAGATCAGGAGAATGATGAAGAAGTGAAAGCTGAACTAATGGAAGAGTTCAAAAACATCACTCCTGAAGAAGGAAGATGACTAGTGAATCAGGCTGGTGTTTTGATTTTTCCTAAATGGGACATTGTAGATGCAGTGGCTTTCAATGCCATTATGAAGTCCAAGAATCTTTTTTAGGATTTTGAAGAAGAAGTTAAGGCAGCATTACAAAACTCTGCATTCAGTGAAGAATATGAGACCTTGGCAATTTGGGCATTGGCTCCACAAGGAAGAAAGCCAGACATTGTTGATATTAATACAAATTTCAAAGGAGGATTAATAATAAAGAGGGCTTCAAAGACTACAACAACCGAAGCCACTAGTTTAATTGTGAATGTGGCCAAGTTGGCCCAAAAGACTGCTAAAAGGGAGGAGGCTGAAAGAAAGAGCCTAATGGAGAAGTATAACATTTTAATTGAAGAATATAGTAAAATGCAACAGAGGAATGTTGTGTTGTAAACTGAAGTAGAAAGGTTCAAGTATAGACATATTGGGAAAACATCTAATGCTCTAGGAACTAGCACATCACCTCCAACAGCAGGGTCAATGCCTCCTGCTTCTCCAAATGTTTCTACACCAAGGTCTCCCATTCAAAATCCTACTCTTACCCCTCCTCTAGAACAAGTTGATGAACAAACAGAGTGCTCTGTTGATCCAACAAAGACGCAACTCATGCAGAAAATTGATCAATTATAGAAATCACTAAGGGTAAAAGAGGAGGGTTTTCTTTCAAAATAAAAATAAATTGTTACTCTTGTTTTGGAGCATTTAAATGAAAAGGTGGATAATAAACTACCTTCTATACATTCTTTGTATTCTTTGCTATTTGAAGCAATAAATAATATTGATAGGAATCAGGGGATAGTGATTCCAATAATTCAAAATTGGATCCCTAAGGAAAATAATCTAGATGTTATGAATAAAGCCTCAAGGTTTGATGTAAATAACAGGCCCCAATCATTGAAGCCTACTTATATATTAGTTAAATCATTGCAAGGTTTTTAGACCTTACCAGATGATCTAAGTAGGAAGATTAGGGAATTGGTAAAGAACTTCAATGATTGGGGTAACACACTATTACCTGATATAACTGATGAGTAGGGGGAAATCAGAACACTCCAACAATGGCAGGATCAAGCAAGTAAAGTCATCAATAATCAAATTAAAATAATTTTTGATGACTCAGATTATGATTTGTTGGTAAATTGTATGGATAATATTATTGGTACGGGCTCATTTTTGGAATCTTTTGAAAGAGATGCTAATCAGGTAGCAGTAAAGTATTTGTCTTATAGTACAAAGGTAAAAGAGGTGATTAATTTTGACTGGCCAACTGACGAAGAATACCAGAGGTGGGTGGCTGAGTATTTGAATGATGATGAGTAAAAAGAGTGGGCTACCGATAGGTGGAAAATCAAATGCTGCAATTATAGCGTTTCCAGTTTTGTATGGATGACTTTCTTGGCATGGGTTTCGCATGGTTTTTTGTTATTCATCAACCTTCCTCCGCCGACATGATGAACGAGAATATGCTCTAGAATGATTGTTGTTGTAACGATTTTTGAACAAGAATATTTTTTAAGGTGGTGGTTATTGTAACAAATTTTGGAATATCACCAGGTGCTGCAATTGACTGGTGACAGGTGTACTTTCTGGCCTGGTGCTTATTTTCTCCTTCATTTTCTATAAGAAGGATTTCAAGGTCAAAAGTATGGGTTAGCAAGTTAGATAATTTTTCTCGAGTCTAGGTGAAGTTGTAGAGCGAATTGTAAATTCTAATGGTTTTAGAGAAATGCAATTTAGGTTTTGATCATTATGTAATAGGTTTTGAGTTCATAGAGATTTAATGTTGAATAATAGTACTAGCATTTGAGTTGAAATGAAAATTCAAGCTCATGTATTTCCATTGTACATGCGTATTTGAACTTTCAATGAAATAACTAAGGGTTGTTTTATCCATCTCACTATTGTGGTGTGTATGATTCTATTTTAGCTTTAATTCAAGGAATTAATCAAAATGCTTGAATGGGATTATAGGCAGATATGTGTTGTATAAGGATTTGATAAGTAGTCTTGGGTTAGAATGCACACTGATGAAATTGTAATGCAATATTGTCAGGGATCTTATATGTGATGTATCAAATCTATTATAAACCTCTAGATGCTTATGAATTTGACTCTTGCAATGGATATATGGCACTAATCTAAGTTGTAATTATTCGTCCAGTTCAGTATTTGTTTGTCTTTGCCTAGAGCTTGCTACAAATTGCAAATCATTGACTATCTTATACAATGGATTGTGTTTAGTTATCTCACACTCTAGATAGTTGATATTATCTATGAACAACCAATTCTAGTTGATATTGTCTTATCGTGTTGAGCTATTAAGTGAGATCATCTGCTATTGTTAATGTTGGTTATAATAATGGTGTAGAGGTTGTAAACACATTAAGGGATCACCCTCCCGGGTCTTGCAGAGCCCTCGAAGTGTATGAGGCTTTTAAAGTCCTCGTCAGTTGGTCCAGGTCCTTTGAGCTTCCTTTGATTGGAATTGACAATTCCATAGGTATATTTGAAGACAAACCTAGTTACATTGTAAAAAGAACCAACATAAATGTCAACCACTGAACAACCACCTCTACAACTGACTTTTTAATCTTTTATGATCACATGAAACATAAAACACACTAATTTCAAGGTTGGTAACATCACTATTGAAATGTTTTAATTTTTTGACCTTTCAAACATTAAAAAGTACATCATTAAATTAATTATGTAATGGCATAAAAATTAAAAACATCATGAATTAATTATGTAACCACATAAGTCAAATATAATTCTATCAAGAAATTAATATCAAATAGATAATATAATCACATAACTATACATTTCAATGTCATTGATCTTCTTCTTCATCCAACTCTTTGTCCATTCATCCAATCCAGATTGACATTGAAGGATTAATATATCATCATCATCGCCATTGATATCAATTTTCGATAATGTCATCATCTCACACCTGATGTCATCTTCATGAACATTAACTCCTACATCATCACATCATCTAGTTCCTCCTCTTCTGAATATTCTCAAGATATCATCAACTAACCGCTGATCCCCATCATCATCTACATCACCTCTAGTTCTTCGGCCTTCTTCTTCCACCATTACTATACTTCATCGGCCTTCCTCTTGATCATGTCTAACAACAAAATGACCAACCTGGTTTACCTGGAACTCTAAGTAAAATAATTCAAGTTCATCATTTTGAAGAACATAGGGACTATTTTCAGCTCGCCGATCAACTTGTATTAAATCCGCAACCCATTATCATGTTCAATAAATGCAGCCTTCAAGATCATTTTCATTTAATCAGAGTCTGCATTCTACAGATGATGAACAAAAATTAATCTAAAGGACTTAGTGCCGCTTATCATATATCAACCAAACCATATATCTACTGACTTTCGGATGCCTTTGGATTGTTCTATCATCACCTAAAAAGACTACAACAAAATGGAATCACAAAGCTTTCACACCAACATTTTGATTCAAAATTTACAACCATTGCACCACATATCCTTGTGGTGTTTCACCTGCAATATGTCAAACATGTAAAAATTATTGCAATATCGTCAGTTGATAAACATATTTATTCTTGGCCCAATGTATGCAAAGAAAACAATCTCAAGATATATATACATCAATATACTTGAAAATAATTAAATAATATGGGTGATTAATATATTTATACGTACCTGTTTATCTCTTAAACCATAAGCTAAATCAATTTCCCTTTGTGTAACATTGGAATTCCATTACGTATGAGCTCAAACCAACAAAGCCACACCTCCTACAGCAATAAAATTGTTGACATTGTTCAATCCATACCATCATCCAATCAAGATTGTTGGCTTAATGCATAAAATATAGTGCATCCCACTCTTGACCAATCAATGGTATCTCAAAATAAAATGGAAATTCAACAAACTATTTATTAATTAGTTAGTTAAATAACACAAGATACTTAATCTTAATTTATAATTGATACATTAAAGACAAAAATTAAACAAGTAACATTAAAAACCATATATGTAAAAATGCATTCCAATTAATCTCCATGACGATCTTATAATTACCTCTCACTTTCCTCAATCTACCTCTCCCCAACAGGTACTCCCCTTCGAATTTGTTAATGGAGTTGGGATCCCAAATGCGATCTAAATGGATCTTTGCTACAAACTTAGAAAGATATTCACTAATGTACACCATGGTCTGGTATACCATATATCCCTCCACCATAGAGCCCTTAGGATGTACTCTTTGTCTAACCAAAGCCTTCAAAAATTTCAAGTGCCTCTCAACCATCCACACAATTCAATCTCCTCAACTTGGTGTATGAGGTAGTGTTCTTGTGCATTGAATTTTTTTGAAAGTAGACACTTTTGCATTTCACACATTAGATGAGGAATTTTTCTCTTCCAATAATTTATATCTTCTTTATAGATTTCTTTAGATGATAGCCCATCTACAAGTGATTCAAGGCGCAAATATATTAAAGATATTTAACAAAAATATACAATATATTACATAACAAGTAAAACAAATGGCAATTATAAGATGTATACAACGAATTGAACAAATCTCGCTACTTACCTCATGTATTTTCTAAGATCATATATAACTTGCTTGACATTGTTGTCAAAGTTGTCTAGGAGAGATAGAGGTAGAACGTACTGCAACAATTATAAAATGATCTTTTCATTATTTTTCCAAAAGTAGTAAACACAATACACTGAAAAGTACATAGATTATACAAGTGTATATAATATACCAGAATAATTATAGATTATACAAGTGTATATAATATACCAGAATAATTACCTTAATAAAGGTATGACAATCATGCATTTTCATCCCTAACCCAAATTCACCTTTCTTTGATATTATATTGTTTATGTTTGCAACAAATCCTGTGGGAAATTGGATTTTTTGTATGACTTCTTTTATAGCATTACTTTGTTGCTCTGTTAACAACCAAGGAAGGGCACTTATATTAATTTGGTCTCCATCACTATTTAATTGAATGACATTTTTCATTGCATGATTGGCTTCCTGAATGTCACTACAAATTTTGACATTTTTTTCTTTGTCATGCCTTCCATCTAATATTTTCCATAACGTTTCTATTATATTCTTTCTGATATGCATTGTATCAAACAAATGCACAATTTGTAGCTGCTCATAGTAGGGCAACCTACTAAATTGTCTGGGATAAATTTTCAGTCCCTATGGAAGCCGACCATTAATGCCTTGTCGACCTTCATGAAGCATATAAGTTAAAAAAATTAACAACGACAATCATTGTCAGTTACAACATGAGTAAACACAACACAATATAAAAATATAAATTCAAAACATATCATATATGATACATAAACAATTTGATTTGATGTATAACCTTGATGATTAATTCTATTATATTCCAACTTCCATAGGCAAGGTGACATTCTTCGTGGTTTTGATGTAGTCTCCTCTTTCCCATTGAAAAGATGTTTTTCAGTAGTTCGATACTTATGATTTCTATGGAGGAAGTGCCTATACTCATCAAACACCTGCTTTCCTAAACTTGTTGAACGACGAGATTTCATCTTTGGACCACAAATTGGACATGCAAATTTTCCCTTTGTTTGAAGACCTGCAAGATGATATATAATTGGATTAAATATGTCAATTTTTATAATTATATATAATGAATAGATTATTTTAAAAACATTCATGATATCTACTTCATCAAATTAAATATTGTTAAAGTGTAGTCGAACATTATAACATACCACAAAATGTGTTAGCCCTGGGGCATCATGAATTGTCCATACAAGCATTGCATGGAATTGAAATTGTCTTTGTCCTATTGGTTTGGAGATGTCATACATAGTGATGCCATTCTATAACTTTAGTAACTCATCGATAAGAGGCTTGATATATACATTCATATCTTTAACTTGGTACTTACCTAGTTGAATGAACATAAACATTACATAATTATTATAACCATTTTACTGCAATATATATAAATTAATGTACATGACTATTGAATGAAAAAAATATAAGTCATTATGCAACAAATAAGACAAATGAGATGCTACTACGTTAAAGAAAATTGATGTAAACAAATACCTGGAACAATCATTGACAATATTATGTGCTCCCTCTTTATTGACATCCATGGAGGAATGCTATTTTTGATAACAAAAATAGGCCACACTGAGTAAATAGATCTCAGCTCTCCAAATGGATTGACACCATCCACTCCCAATGAAAGCCTGAGATTATGAGGTTCTTCTTTAAAGTGTGGCCATTTTTCCTCCATGTCCCTAAATACAGAACCATCTACAGGAATTTGAAGAATGCGATCTCCACTTCTATTTCATGCATGGTAATCTATCAATTGCGCTAAGCTTTTGCACCTAAATAGTTGTTGCATATGTGGAATAATGGGAATATAACGAAGAACCTTGCGAGGCACCTTTTTTGTTAGTTGATCTATTCGATATCTACTGATATGACATTCTGGGCATTCTGTTGCAAATTCCTGTTGTTTATGCTATATAATATTATCATTGGGACATGCATCTATTGCTTGATACTCCATTTCAATATCTTTCATAATGGCACATAAATCTTGGTATGAGTGAGGTAAAATATTTGATGGTGGTAACAAAAATTCACCAATCAATCTACAACAAAAAATAATTTGTTCATATAAAGAATATTAATGGTACATATTTCATCCTTTATTTACTCGTGATGAACTAACAACAATTAAAATAGATGAAAAAAGATGACATAAATGACATACCTTAACATCTGTGAGATTGCTATGTTTGATAAACCATTCATAACCTTCAAGTTCAATAGCAACAATACAATAGAGAGAAGAGTTGTTTCAGAGCCTTCATAAAGGAGCTCGTATGCCTTGTCAAGTACAGGTAAATCATGAACATCATCAAAGTAATCTTGATCATCATGATCAGCTCTACCACTAAATGTGGCATGGATCAATGTATTCGTACCATCATCTTCAACTATGTTTTCTGGCACATGATCATCTTCTTCCATAGGATCATTAACTTCATCTTCGATATTCACAGTTCTGTAGGAGTAAATGGTGACTCCTCAACACCCCCAAGATCAGTTGTGACCAAAAACACTTCCACAAGAGAGAATGGCAAGAAAGCTTGCTTCACAATGCAAGATTGATTAATGGTTGAATTGCTATTGCTTGCTATAAGCTTGAATGCCAATGTACATGAGATGCCTTGCTTATGTAGGCAAGGTTGAAATGTAGTAGTGAACATGATGTTGAAAAATGTCATGATCTTATGACATGAGACAACCAACAACCTAATCACCTAGGAAATGATGCATCCTAGCTAGATAAGATAATTTCTAGAAATGCCAACTAAGACTTCTAGAAAGAATCTTTTATGTAAGTAAACTTAACCATGTGAATATGTCCCCTAATTACCTAGTGAATCAATAAGCTAGGTACAAGACAATTATTCACACCAACACCCCCCCTTAAGTGCAATTTAGGGAGAAGATTATTATGCAAACTGTGCAAAGACTATAACTATGGGTCCCGACTACTAGGCCATGTTAGGTACCCATTTACAATGCAAATGATGCAATCTCTCAAAAGCGAAGAAAAGGAGAAAACCCAGTGGGACAAAACTCCTCTCCAAAAGAGAGAAAACAAAACAAACAAACATGATGTATGGAGGACTCAATGATACCCCCCAAGGACAACATGCATCATGTATATATAATCAAATACCCCCCCATAAGAGGGAAGTAGAGAGATAAGATATCCCCCCCATGATGAAGAAGCTCAAATGCTGATGAAGAATGCCTGAAAACAAAAGATGACCCAATGTCTACAAGCAACACATCTTCCCTTAGGAAGAAAGAAATCCATAAGCTGGTGATGAAGCCACTCCATGTCCAACTGAAAGGAGGAAGCATGAATGCTCAACATGTATGCCTCTGAAAATAGATGAAGATCCTCCAAGCTTGAGTGAGCCACAACAGAATCATGGTCAAACTGAACCAAGAAACATGACAAATCAAGTGAAGGAGGAGACTCATGAATGTCAATCTCCAAAGACAAAGTGGATGGGATAACAGTTGTACTGAAACTGTCATCAAAGAGTAGAGAAATCCCCTCAAGTGTGTCCTCCAAATCTACAGTATGAGACTCCATGAACAAGTTAGAAATCCCTGTCAAATACTCATCCCACAAAGAAAGATCTGAAAAACTATGATCATCCTGCTGAATAGAAGCATCAATGACTGAAGAAGCAGGAGGTGGAGGAGTAGGTAGCTTAACACTAGTTTCTAGAATACCAAAGTGTAGTTGACCAAACTTCTCCTCACTATCATGGTTCACACTCAATGGAGTGTGTGATGCAATCAAAGGAACATTATCATCTTCTGAAGAAAAATGTGAAAAGGAATATACACGAGATGAGTGATCAGCCATCTGATAGCAACAATATCCCTAGTCTCCAAGTCCCGTATGTACACCCTATCTAGAGTGAACTCAACTGTTTTACCTTGAATCCCATGAGTAATTTGATAAATAGAAAGGAGATTAGTGGACAAGGAAGGAACACAAAGTACATCATTGAAATTCCCTTCCCCCATATCAATAGAACCCTTCCCACTTACCTTCATATATGTATTGTTACCCATCAATATATGAGGTGAATTACAAGGCTCAAAAGAAGAGAACATGTCCATAGAAGATGCCATATGATGAGATGCCCCTGAATCAAGAAGCCATCTATGAGATGCATGACTTGTAGAGGCCAAGAGTGCTTGTCCTTTCATCTTGTGTAGCCCAAAAGTAGATCCTATGTCCTGTAACTGAGATGATGATGATGGAGCTGCCGATTGAGATGTTGAAGAAGAAGTACCAAACACAGATGAGGGAAACTTAATGTTATTCTTTTGAAGAAGGTGTGTCAGTTCATCAATCTTCTTATTATAACATCTATGCTCATCATGTCCTAATCTTTTACAATATGCACATTTTGACTTCTTCTTTTTAGATGATTCCTCTTTAGAAGAGGATGTGGACTCAGGAGTGCTATGTGAAGGAGAATCTTTACCTTGCTCATTAGACTTGGGTGCCTTGTTCTGCTTCTTACCTATGCCACTTGAATCCTTTGTCTCCTTTGCAACAAGAGCATGAGATCTAGAAGACTTCAATGTGTCCATGTGTACCAACTTTGCTTGTTCCCTTGTGAGTTGAGCTGCAAATTCATCAAGAGAAGGATTTTGTATGCATTTCCAAGAACATCCATTGTAGCATAGAAAGTAGAAACAAACACTGAATAATCATGACCAAGCTTAGCAAGGATAGAAAGTATCAACTGTTCATCCTCTTTAGTGACCCCATAATTAGATAACTACAATCTTAAGAGAATTGAGCTTAGAGAAAAAGTCTTGGACATTGTCAAAATCTAAGGATTAAGACCCATGAGTTCATTCTCCAACTTAAATTTCCTCATCTTATCTGGCTTACCAAAGAGACTCTCTAAAGTATTCCAAGCTTCATTAGGATGAGTGCATGATGCAACATGATATCTAAGATCTAGAGAAATGGACAACTTCAAAGTACCAAGAGTTTCATCCCTTCTATCAAGCCATTTTCTTTTCTCTTTTGCTCCTGCAGGTTCTGGATCTTGACCAAATGTGATTCGTTGCAACTTTGATTTTAATAATAACAACTCCATTTGAGATTTCCACTCATGATAGTTATATGGAGTTAGAAGTACAACTTTTGTCAAATCCATGATACAATGAGATATTACAAAAGAGGAACAAAAAATTTCCCTCACAATACAAGAAATCAACCTCTTTGTCCCAACAAGATTTGCACTTTTTTTTTACAAATTTATGACAAGGAATCCCAAACTATCAAATCAGCAACAAACTAGAAATATGAAAATCTAGAAACAAATCTGCAAAAGGCGTATGAGTAGATCTGAAGTACTCCTGAATACCTTCCAAATGCCGCAGATTTGGAGAAAATCGAAGATTGGAGCACAAAGATATGAACTCAGAAGTAGAAAATGATGATTGGGCTTCAACCTGGAAAAAAAGGCACAAAACTGCAAAATCTCTACAAAATATATGTACCATTGAAAAATTTAGACTTCTAGCTTTTCGTCGATATTTCGTTTGAAAAAATTTGCCTCTGTTAGCCAAAGTTATGAAAAAATGAAAAAAATTCCTATAAAAAGGCACTTGGGGCAATTACACAAGGCTAAATAGGTGCAAATTTTCTGTAGTCAGGGCTTAAAAGGAGGTCCACCATGTGACCATAGCAAATACAGATGAAAAATAAAAATCACTATACAATAACCTGTCGGCTAGGGTAAGATAGTCAGGTAATACAATATAACAAGGTCGGCTTATTAAACAATGGTTGGCTTTTCCAAATATCAACCAAAGTTTAATATATAAAGAACTTTCAATAAAACTGAAGTGAAAAGATTATATTATAAACCTAGGATTAAAGCATTTCATACCATGGATGTGACTACAGTACTCGGTACCTAATGCAGTCAATGTGTAATGCTTCGTACCCTTGTCAAATATGCTACGGATCAAAGACCAGAGATGATCGGTGATAGTAGAATGCCAATCATGGAAATAACGCCGATAATAAAGACTCTGCCGATGTGACAACAATGACCTTGTATATTCTTGTGTACTCGTGGATGGACCATTCAAAGCCGAAGATAGATCAAAGCTAGCGAAAGACCACGAGCTCGGATGGTGATGGGAAAATGGGTGCCGACGGAACATAGCAAGATGATGCCAACAACACTACTAGGTATGCCAGATAGAATGAATGCTGATGGTACCGAATTTGCGAACGGCGATGATAAGCCAAAAGATTTGATAAGTGCCGGTACAAAGATTCTGTCGGTCCTTGTGATCGGACTATGTGATAATTTGACCGGTAGTGAGCACGTAGATCGGGTGATAGGATAGCCACCGCTGATGTAATAAGCCTGTGAAGACAGTGTACTACTGACAGGTGTCGACCAACTATACAGACCTGGTATAGAAAGAGTATTCCACAGAAAATGCTGATCCAAATATAAATTACCCCATACAAATTTCAAAGACCCGAATATCTAATATTTGAGCTCGAAAATACAAATAAATTTTGCCCCAAAATTTAATACAATACCACAGAAATATTTTACTGAAAAATATTTTTTGTGAAAATAAGAAAAGCACAGGGGCTGTTTCGGCAAATTTTGTTTTGCCTCAAAAAACAACTTTACCCAATATAGGCAAATTTACAGTCAAAATTCATCTGCGGAGCCTTCTGAACTCAACCGTGAGGTTACTGAAACCCCAATCTGCACCCAACAAAAATCTTCAAGCCAAAATATCACCCTCAGATCTGGGAAGGAATCTACAACACCTGGAGAGCTTTGATACCATGTAGGAGTAAATGGTGACTCCTCAACACCCCCAAGATCAGTTGCGACCAAAAAAACTTCCACAAGAGAGAATGGCAAGAAAGCTTGCTTCACAATGCAAGACTGATTAATGATTGAATTGCTATTGCTTGCTATAAGCTTGAATGCCAATGTACATGAGATGTCTTGCTTATGTAGGCAAGGTTGAAATGTAGTAGTGAACATGATGTTGACAAATGTCATGATCTTATGACATGAGACAACCAACAACCTAATCACCTAGGAAATGATGCATCCTAGCTAGATAAGATAAGTTCTAGAAATTCCAACTAAGACTTCTAGAAAGAATCTTTTACCTAAGTAAACTTAACCATGTGAATATGTCCCCTAATTACCTAGTGAATGAATAAGCTAGATACAAGACAATTATTCACACCAACAAGCTCCATGTTTGTCCGCTTGCAAAACCACATTCTCCGGGCCGTGATAATCCATATCATCTGCACTAGGGTGCCCCACCTTTATAATAATGATAGACACAAATAAACCATGATCATGATCAAGTGATTATATATATATATAAAATGTTAAAAAAATATAAACATTTACAAATTCAATCAATATAAACACATATAATGAACAACTTACCAATGGATGATAATCATGCCCCCCTTCGACGTGACCATGCTACCTACAATTTTTCTCAGTTGTTGTAATTCAAATTCGTCTCGTCTTTAAGCCCTTACAATTATTGCAAGGACAATAACATTTCCCATCACCCTTTCTTTTCAGTCTATCCCACAATCTATCAAGTGTCTCTTCATTTTGTTCTGGACTAATATTATCTGATATGATTTTTCTTTACCAAGCTTGACTATTTAGATCTTCAAAAAATATCAAACTCACACTCCAATAATTTTTATTCATAGACAGTAACATAATCTAATAATTTGATATTTTACACCAAAAAATTGGCATGCAACCACCCCTGCAAAGAGAAGATAGTTTGAAGTTAATGACCCCAAAATAACTTTACAATGCTAATTCCAAAACTTATTAAATTCTATTTTTATGATTTCCAACTGTTAAGACTCCTAAAATTAGAATATTGAACTTGATCACAAAATTCCTACAACAATGGAGGTAGCGAGCTAGTAAGAGCAAGTGACCCATTCCTAAGGAGCAACAAGTTGGAATCATCATTGCTAATGTCAACATGGATTTATCCTTTTTGTTAAAGATGCAATGTGTCACTTCTTATGACGAGCTTATCCCTAGGGCCCTCAACATTGAGAGAGCCCTAATAAAAAACAACAAAAGCATTGGTAAGAGCATGATTAGGGTACAAACTCTAGGCCTCCGTAGAAACATAAACAATAACTATAGCGGATTAGTGAGGTTGCAATACCAGAAAGATTGAGACATTGTAGGTAATAACAAAATCTTGCAATCTAAAGATTGTAGCCAATAACAAGCACACTATGTAGCTTAGTGACATTTGTAAATGCAATCTATGGTAAGAAGAATGATAGTCACTTGAGATGTGATAGTCAAAAAGAGGCTAAGCAGTGACAAGATAATAAAGCTCAAACCTTGCATAGTAAAGTGGAGATTTTAACAGTGAGTTTCCTTACCCCTTGCTGACCTTAAGAGTTTTTCAAATGCTTTTGGTAGTGTTAGACAAGGAAAATGCAATCGAGGGAATGACTGTCCAAATGAAGTAGCGGTGGTAATCATAGGTTCAATGTTTCTTCTTAGCCATTAATATTGTATAATGGAGGTAGTGGATTGCATGTTTGAGCGTGTTTTGAGACTCATCAAAGATGGGAGAATAGTGAATAATACCTTGTGGACTGTGAAGTAGTGTCAATAAGGTTGAAGGATCTTAAGAACTAAAATACCATGAAACAATGAGTCCCCTGTAGTTAGTAGTCTATAGGGCATAGTTTGATTTTATAGAAGGATGCTCATGAAATGAATCTTCAAGTGATAGTGAGTGAGCTGTTTGAGATTGCAGAGGGTGCAATACCCAGTCTTAAAGGAAGTTAGCAAAGCTGTAAATGTGCAAAATCAAATCGTACACAACAAACAATTCACAATGTTATCTTCCATAATTCCTTGAGTTTGAAGACAAAAATCTCATTGTATCTTCATGATGAAAGTGGTGACCTTAATGGTCAATCACTGGCAACCATGATTTTAAAACATGCTATTGTGCTTATGGAGGCAACATTTTAAGCAAGGCAGTGAGTGGTGGTTTGGAACAATGGAGGTATGAAGGACTTGCTTTATATGCATACTATGCAGTCTAGCTTAAGACAACTTTCTTAGAAGAGATTGAAGGTGGATTATGGAACTCAAGGGTTACCATGAAAAGGATTAAAGCAAAAGACTGAGATCTATTTAAAAGCCATGGTCATGAAGATATTAAATATGTCACATGCAAAAACCTAGTAGCTGGAGTAATGAATATAGTGCCAAAGAGGATAGTGTGCTGGGGTAAGATTTAGGAGATCTCCATTATCTAATTACAGGGAAATACATTATTTATTTATTTTTTTAATTAAAGAAATCATTCTAAACCCTATATAGGATACATTGATACTTCAAAATCCTCTGAAGGAATTTGAGATTATGCAAATATATGTCAAGTAGCATTCATAAGGTTTAGAAAATCTTGATCACTCTCTAGAATAGCCCATTAAACATGGGTTGTGCTTGAATGCACTACATAATTGATATAACACAACCACTCTGCATATCAACCAGAGTTATAGGCTCTTTATTGCAGCAAGAGGTAATCACTCTTCGATCATGCTATAATTACATCCTAACCTGTTAAACTTGAGACAACCTGAATGCACCCAATGATGATTGACACATACATTATACAACCTGAATTAACTACATTATATGAGTGCCTCCATTTCTATCACAACATAGCCACATTAAACTTGGTTCACACATGAATGCATCCTGTATTTGTTATAGCATAACTATGCCACATGACCAATAGAGTTATGGATCACATAATTATAGTCACAAGAATCTGTTCCTCGGTTGTGATCTTATGGTTATTCCACACAACAAAATCTGGACTTAATATTCTCAAAACCCTTAACCTCTAAAAATCAAATCTGATGAGATGTTGCTTTAAAATATGATTTTCAAACCTGGAACTACAAATCTGACTTCACAACTGAATTCTACAAAAAGACAATGACTACCCTCAACCGGGCGATATCTTCTTGAATTTTTTCTGAGTTTTCCCAAGAAAATCGTCCTTAGTTCTCCACAAACTGTCTCAAGTAGAGCAAAACACTGTTGCAATAAATTAGGCGCGGACCCACTTTTCTTTCTGTCGGCCACAATTTGATTTTTTTTAATTTATTCATGTTTGTCAAAAAATTGATGAAAATGATAGCCGACATTTCGACGAACATCGGGGATAAACTTTCAAAAAATTGGAAATTACACATCAAATTTTACAAGCACTTGACAAACATCGAATTTTACATATTTCGTCAGAAAGTTTCGTAGTATTTTGTAGTCAAATGTATTAGTGGTTGATCAACTAGTGTGATTCCATATTAATTTAATGCATTAATAATGTATATCTTTGATCAAGTTGATCAAGTTGCTCAATTTCCTATTTCTCTCAAAACATCATAGGGTGGCATGCTAATCTCTACCCTTGTGGGAGCCACATTTACCCCACATGCTGCATTTAATTGAATCAGAATAGTAACAAGACTTGTCCTAAATATTCACATGAAGCAGACAAGTTAGAAAAATAGATGCATATTTTGGATGTGTTTGATGGCTTCACTGCTTTCTAGGACATCCACGATTTGCATGCTTATTTAATGCACTTAGGGATCAGTTTATATATGCATAGGTAAGTGTTCATGTAAGGTTTGAGATCTTTTATTGCTTAGAGCATTTCTCTAGCATCATTTTGATTGTCATATGCAGGAGCTAGGAGCACTACGGAGCTTGGAAAACACAAGCAACTCGGGGCAACAGCAGGGCAAGATGACACCTTCAAAACTAGTCATTGTCAGGCAATGATTGGTCTCCACCCTTATATGTGCATTTTATTTGTTTACTTATTCATGTATAAATTGTTCTTTATTTTCATTGAATAAGTAAAGTTTGTCCCTTGGCTTGTGAGGGACATGTACACTTCATGATTATTAATAAAGATTACATTTGTAACACATATGGTTTTCCTTTTCTCATTTGCTATAATTGTAACATTGGAATGAAAATGTAATTTGTTTCATTTGACAATCTCTTTCATGCATATTGAACTTGACTTAGCAGACTATGGTTCATCTTTCAAATGTTTAAACAAACAACACAAAAAGAATAAACACTAAGTTACCTAATTTCAGCTGAAAGCTAAAAATCAGGTAACATTTTTGGCGACATCAGCTATATGTTTTCCTAAAAAACATGAGACCAACTGCCTAGAATGTATCCATTGGTCATAGAGTCACTCAGAAAACTAACACCACTTGAAAACAACATTTCAAATTATTGTAACTCACTAAACCAGCAAGAGACACTTTGAAAACCTATTGAAAACTACATATCTATGTGAAACAACACTTAGGGAAAACTAAAAATGCATCTAAAATGAAACTACACTAACCTACTCTAACCAACAAAGGAGCTAGTCAAACAAAACCATTGACAGGATTTGCAAAATAACACCCCTTTGTAATCAACAACTGATGCATTACATGATTATGTATTAATGAAAGAACATGAAACACATGCAGATATTCAATAGACTATTGCAATGTTTCATGAAAGATTCAAATAAACTCACTTGCCTTTTGGAAATGATCATGCCTATTGTTTTCCTGAACTAGATAGGTGAGTTGAATTTGGTCACATTCAACTGCAACTCCAAAATCAACTTCTTCTTTAATTGCATCCTCATACTTGGGTGCAAGCATGACCTCTAGTACTTCAATGGCCTCCAAACTGGCTAAATATCTAATGGGGAAGCCTCTTGAAATGACAAAGGTTGAGTTGCCCTTGTTGGCTACTTCTCTTCCTTCCTACTTTTCATGGTTATCCTACTTCGTGGATTCAACTTGCATAATGATCTGCCATGTTGATTCTTCCTCCATGGTTAATGAACAATCACCTTCCACCAAGGTAGCTAACAACTTATCAAAGCTGTCAGTTCTTGGAAGGCTCTTAAATTCAACTTGTTTAACCTTAAAATCCACATTATGACTCAAAGAGATGTACTCCAAAACATACTCTTCTTCTTCAATGAAGGCAGGAAAGTGTTCAAACAGTGAAGTAGCTTCCTAAAACCAGCTTTTAGCTAATAAATCAGCTTCAAGCTCTGTTGTACAATAGAAAGGAATCTCATCAAACCATACAAGACATTGCACATTAGGTTCATGAGAAGTTTCTTGTTCAAACTTGTGAACCTGCTATTGAATTTCAACATGAGTGCCAAACTCCTCTAGCAGATCTAATTCCTTGTCATCCAATCTTGAACAAAAATGTTCAATTATACGAGTGCAAACCTCTTCATAAAGCTCAATATTATCCTTTTCATCCATAGAATGCTCAAAAATATCCAATCTGGTTGTACACTGCTCTTCATGGTCAGCCTTTTCCACCATTTCACCTTGTTGTCCTATTGGAACATTTTCACCATCTTTGACAACAACATGAGGATCATTAGCTAAAACATTGCAATTTTTTTTTTGAGAATTCTTCTCCTGTTTAGTCTTTTGCAATTGTAGCATGTATTCCTCCATAGTTAAATGCAACAAGTTTACACTCCTAGTCTCCCCCATGTTGAGCGAGTTGTACGGGCCAAGGGTCTACTCTTCTTTTACTTTTTGGACGTTAGAGCATGGTTCCTATTGAATGATAGATGGAGGAACTTCACAGGGTAGAGTAGATGACTCTTTCCAACTTGGAAACCTATGGGTAGAAGGCTCATTGGTAGGCTCACTAATGGGCTCAAAAGGTTTCTCTTGTTTAAAACTGGGGAACTTGTACTTGGAAACCTCCTCATTAACAAGGCAATTCAACATTGTAGGAGGAATTGAGCTTGAAATAGGAAGGGAAGGGGATTCCTGAGTTTCATACCTCAGTTGGCATTCCTCTGTAGCCATCTGCTTTGCTAGACATTCCTCATGATGTTTCCTTTGAATCTCCATCTCCTGCTCTTGAATGTATGCCTGGTAGGCTAATTCCTCTTGATGCATGCCAACCTCCTATTATTGCATTTGATATCCTTGTTCTTTACTGATCTCATCCATCTGCCTACAAAAATCTAGCAATATACTATCAATATTGCTAATCCCCATATCATCAGCATTTTGGGGCTACAAATGAGAATAGAACTATTGTTTTGGAACAAAATATCCTTCTTGAGGATGGTTCAGGGCATATAATGGCTGATATTGAGATTGAGCAGGAGTGGGAGGGTGGGAAACATCATGAGAATGTTGGTAACTTGCTTCCACAGGGTTATTTGAAACAAAAACAACAAGTTGTTTGGTGTGATATGGCTGGTAAGAGGTCAAACATGCATGATATTCATGGAATGGTGGGTAATTGGCATTTTCATGATATGTTGGGTGATATGACATGTTTCCATGAAATATGGACATGTTTATTCATTCAGAAGTTGGAACATGAGACAAAATCATATTTTATTGAAACTAACCAGCACTTGATCATACTAAAACCAGTAAAACTTCTTGGAGTCGTCAGGTATGTAAAGAAAATGCCTCTAAAAGGATGAAACTACTGCTGGACACACCAAATAGCAGTAACAAAATGCATAAAAATGAACTAAGAAGTAGTTCACCTATCCCACCGGGTGTGCCAAAATTGTTCGGGATCCAAATTTGCACCCTAGTGCCAAGTTGTGGAAAAACTCAATAGGTTTGGATGTAACATGGGACTGCTTTTAGGTTGGGGGTGTCCTATTCGAAAGCAAACCTCTAGATTATGGGTTGGCTTCCCATTTTGATGCCACCTAACTACTGATTTATAAGGTAAAGGGTAAGAAATGCATAAAACATGGACATAAACTAAAAATACCTAAGGTGATACACCAAAAACAACTAGGACCTGATAATAGCCTATCACATTCAAATCAATATTACAAAGCTTGGATTACACAACTCATTTTCAAATGCAGTTCACATAAGTAATTTATAAGGTCTCTAAACAGGACTTTTAGAAGGAAAAAAAAAGGTTTCACAACTAACAACACTATTAACTAACACAACTTATAACTTGTTAACATACATTTTATGCTAAACAAATGCCTAAACATGAGACAAGTTTGCAAGGAAAGATAAATTTTCACAAGACAAAATAATCAATCATTAACAACATACCATGAAACATGAAATGAGAAGGTAAATTGCTCTATTTTATTAATTCAAAGTGCTTATTGTATTACAAGTCCATATGAGTTACAATACTACTCCATGATGAAAAATAGCTCCAAAAACAAAGTTATCCTGCTGCTGGAAAGAAAGAACTCCCTTCAAAATTCAAAAACAAGCTACTTAAGTAAAAACACACCAAAACCCCTCACACATGTCCATCTAGAAGGTTCTAGTCGGATGAGGCAAAAAATCCAAAAAAGAACCTTCCAAAATCACTCCAAAATGGTGAAAAGTCAAGCTTAGACTCAAGTCATGTCAAAAGTGTGACAAACCTCCCTCCAAAGTAGCACAAGTTTCTCCAAAACAGTCAAACTCTTCACTCCCACACTCTCCTCATGTCTGCAAGCCATCATTTTGTCTCCCAACTTTGACTCATGCAATATGTGTGTTTTGAAAACACAAAACTCCAAAAAGGCATTAAAGATAATAACTTGATTAGGTGATTTATAATACACCACTTAATCAAGCTATTTTACATTTCAAAGAAAAAAATAAGAGGTCCCACCATCAATATTAGATTACATTATATTTGCATGTGAATAATATCAAAGTGATTAGCAAATCACTTAAATGATATTTTTATACTTTGAAACAAAATGAAAAAATATAATAAAATGTCAAAATGCTTTCAAAAGCATTAAACAATATCAAAAGAAACATCCAAGGAACTTGATCATTTTTAATCACTTCATTCTGCACTCCAAGGCCACATGTTTGGTCAACATCTTCTAATTTTCAAAGGAAAAATAAAAGGTTCAAATTTGGTCTTTATGGCATAAAAGGCTTCCACACTTCTTGGAAGGCACAATTGAAAGTCTTCAAGGCACCATGAAATTCATGACCAAAGGTCAAAGGTAGACTATCTGGGACTTGGCACACTCCATATGTTTCATGTTTGAAACACTTAGCAACTTTTGAAAAGGGCATCAAGACTTCAGGCAGAACAAATGCCTAAGTCATGAAGTTATCATCGGCCCCCATTTTTTTTTAACATGATTTTCATTTTTTGTAAACATGGGACAAAATTCCCATCGACATCAAAATAGGGTCAAACCCTAATCAACAAAACATGGAAAATGTGAAAAAACATCATCATTTTGTCATCGAGCATTTTGGCAGAGACATGCTGCCACTAGGGTTTCAATTGCACACACAGAATATGGAGATTTTGACTGGTTTTTATGGTGATTTCTTGAGGAAAAGTGCTTGGAAACACAAGGTAATTTTTATTTTGCACATAAATCTACATCTTTTTCCATTTTTTGAAGGTCATTTGTGGGAAACAACCATGGCCAAGAGTATTTCTAATCATTTTGTTGGCTTCATTTTTCTTTTCTATGATTGTTCCTCCTTCACAGCCGCCATGAGATGATTTCTTGAGCTCGACTGGAAGCTTTTTAAGTGACAAAAGCTTGCAAAAACAAAGGAAAATGAGCAAAATAGCTCAAGTAAATGTTTTACCAGACCCATGTACCAATTTTCCTCCATTATCTTAGTGAATAACAGCTCAAATCTGAAGTCCTCCATTGTAAAAATGAAACAAAAATAAGCTTTTCTTTCTATATTTTCCTCGAAAGAAGAAAACACCAAGAAGAAAACCCCAATCTTTTGCATTGTTTCTTCGAACAAAACACAGCCATTAAGGCCGCTGTTGTAGATAGAAGAATGGATCCTTTGTTTGTCATTTTGAATCTGCATTCATAGCATCATACTTTGATTTATGTTTAAAAAACGCTTCAAATTCCTTATGTAGCTCGAACCCCAAGTGGGTTTCTCCAAATTGCAACAAAATTGCGTTTCTCTGTGAGCATATGAATTGGGTTTTGCACATACATTTCCTATTTTGAATATCTTATGAAGCTCTCTTTAATATTTCTATATTTGCAATTCATTGCAAAAGCCCCAAGTGGGTTTCTATTCATTTGAAGAAATTTATGGTTCCTTTAAAAAACCCGAAGTGGGTTACCTTCGTAGCAAGATTGTATTTTGGCAAAAAACCCCAAGTGGGTTTTGGTGTTTTTGAAGGAAAAAACCCCTACAAACCGTAGAAAATGAGATGGGGTTTTGAATTCCTTTGCATTTTTTGTGACCTTAACTTCTCATGAAATCTCTTAGTTGTTGTAACTGTAGACATAAAGGCTTATTTTTCCTCTTGGAACTTCATTTATGTTTCTTTGGCCTGTGATTCAAGTAGCTCTTTGAGTTCCATGCATCTAATTGTTGTTTGGTTTATAATACTTTCTTGCACCATCAATTGTTCTTCATAAACACTCAAATTATTCTGATGATCAATTTCTCTTAGTAGAGCACTTTTCAATTCTATTTCATTTTTTTGACAAGATTTTGAAAGATCATAATGTGAATGAGATTCCATGAGAGAGTGATCAGCTCCTTTCCATTATGTAACTCTTGTTATCATGAAGGCTCTATTTTATTTTGATTTTCTAGAACTTGTAATAAGCCAAATGGGTTCCTCACAAGAGTAACCACCCCTTGCACTCTATTTTTGCATATTTTAATCAACCTAGATGGGTTTTTTGTATTTTGCAAAAAACAGATCCATATTTCTTGTTTTTGATGCCATGAGAATTTTACTAAAACCTTGGACAATCACCTAGATTAAAATATGGATGAGATTTCCTGAGAGAGTGACCAACTGAAACAAGAACCACCCCTTGCACTATTTAGCTCAAACCCCATCATAATTTGATTCATCTTCTAAGAATGCACTCACATTAGAAATGTGTAGTTCATTACACTCTTTTCTAAAATAGAATGACCATTGTAGTGATGTTGAATACTTGTTATGTTCTTATGGCCTTCGCAATTCCATCTAAATTTTTTTATTTTGTCATTTCTATTATGTGCATTCCTATTAAATTCACTTTTGCATGTGCAGTCCACCTTTATTTCATCAACTGTAGATAACTCTTTTTGTAACTGAATGTGATTATCATGTTGCTCTTGTGTTCTAACTTCCATAATCACATTTTTCCTTTGAAGGACTATAGTCATCTTCTTCATTAGATGAGATATTCAATATATTATACTCATGCATCTAAAGGGTTTTCTCATGCATTGAAACCTCTGTTCATTTAAAGTAGATGCAAGTTGCATTGGAAGCCTCCCTCTTTTGTATTGATTTATCAATTAAAGGAATATTACATTACTTCCTTTTCATCATGCCCATTAAAAGTTACACTTGTAAGTTGTGAAACTTGATTGCTTCCCCATTTCCATTTATAAAGTTATTGTCAACTACATATATCACTTGTGGAGGTAATCCTTGGGTCTGAGCAACTCAAGAAAATGTAGATGAAAGTTGTGGTTGATCATTATGTGACACTGAATAGGGCAGTTGAAAAGCTTTACTACCTTTCCTTTCTTCTTCATCTGTGATGCAATCTCTGGTGACCATCTCTTGTTTTCCTTCAGTAAAGTCAAAAGACATTTGTCTTTGTTGTTGTCCCATATGACATGATTGGAATGCTTTCAAGCTTATCGTATTCATAATATAGAAAACACTACATGAATTTTATTTATCTCATTTTTTGATATTTTTAACTAAATTCCTCAAGGAATAATGATGAATGACCTTAGCTTAAGCATGTTACCCCTCCACACACATGAAGGAAGAAAGTCATGGATCCTTTGATTTTTCATTTCACTCTTCTGGCCATGATCTCACAGGAAGATTACAAAAAACAAGTAGCCATGTTCCTTTGCCACAAAAAACAAGTATGTTGTGTCATGAATACCTTCTCATACTAGTATGTGATACCAGTGTCTCATATCATTCATGCATTAACTTCAGTAGTAGTGCCTAATGCTATTTCCTATCTATGACTATCATATGAAGCTATTCTCTTTGACATAGGGCTTTTATCAATATTTTTACATGTTCAAAGAGGTTTGACTATCTACTTTCATGTCTCCTCAACACCATCCATTGAAATTGTGATATCTGCCTTCAATTCATGTGATTAGACTATCTTAAAATGCTAATCCATACTTTGATTGTGATATCAGAGATTAACAATTCATCATGTCATATGATGATGACATTTCCTTTTACCTTTCCAAGAGCTGGTCACTTTAGGTTTCTACAAGACTATATCATTGTCTTCTTGAGGTGGACTGTCCACTAGAGTTTATAAGCTCTTTCTGCCCATTATCCTACTATGAACATCACAAAAGGTAAAAGATAGCAAGGTATTAAAAAATGCATAGATTTAATGGCAGATGAATAATGATTAAAGGACAGATCAATGGTATACATCACTCTTGATCCTCTACATTTTTCATTGCTTAATGCCCTTTCTTCTAGGTTTCATGATTCCTGTCAGCATATGATTTCATTAATGCATGAAAGATTATGCTCTTTGTTGTTTGTTGACTGCACTTTTCATTGCATGGCTTATTTCAGTTTATCATTCACTACCAAAGTGAAAACATGGTTCACTTGCTCCCTTAATGGATGAAGTGACTACCCTTGTTGTCATGTAGCATACATTCATGATTGCCACCCATATACATGAGATCATGATTTAATCCATTGTTGTTGTCCTATTCATGACATATAGCATGCATTTTTCTTTAGGAATGTCCCAACCCTCATGATTTTACAATGCTTGCTGCCCCACATGTTTACTACCTAATTTTTGCAACAGTTGTTTACCTTTTCAATCATGTGCCACAATTAACATTGTCTCCTCGTTTTGATCCTAGTGGGCAAACACATGTCACCTATGTTGGTGACCTTAAAGCTCACCATCCTATGTGATGTGTGGTTGTCCAATAGGGTTAAGGTGAGAGGGATCTGACAATACTTTGGATTGCTCCCTCATTATTTAAGAGATGCATAATTGAACTTGATACATCTTTTGAATCAGATAATCAAAGTTGATCAACTGGTGTGATTCCATATTGATTTAATGCATTAATAATTTATATCTTTGATCAAGTTGCTCAATTTCCTATTTCTCTCAAAACATCAGAGGGCAGCATGCTAAGTTCTACCCTTGTGGGAGGCACATTTACCCCACATGTTGCATTTAACTGAATCAGAACAATAACAAGACTTGTCCTAAATCTGTACATGAAGCAAACAAGTTAGAAAAATAGATGCATATTTTGGATGTGTTTGATGGCTTCACTATTTTCTAGGACATCAACGGTTTGCATGCTTATTTAATGCACTTAGGGATCAGTTTATATATGCATAGGTCAGTTTTCATGTAAGGTTTGAGATATTTCATTGCTTAGAGCATTGCTCTAATGTCATTGTGATTGTCATATGCAGGAGCTAGGAGCACTGTAGAGCTAGGAAAACACAAGCAACTCGGGGCAACAATAGGGCAAGATGAGACCTTCAAAACCAATCATTCTTAGGCAATGACTGGTCTCCACCCTTATATGCACATTTTATTTGTTTACTTATTCATGTATAAACTATTCTTTATTTTCATTGAATAAGTAAAGTTAGTCCCTTGGCTTGTGAGGGACATGTACACTTCATGATTATCAATAAAGATTATATTTGTAACACATATGGTTTTCCTTTTCTCATTTGTTGTAATTGCAACATTGGAATGAAAATGTAATCTATTTCATTTGAAAATCTCTTTCATGCATATTGAACTTGACTTAGTAGACTATGGTTTATCTTTAAATTTTTTAAACAAACAATAGAAAAATAATAAACACTAAGTTACCTGATTTTAGCTGAAAGCTAAAAATCAGGTAACACTACTATTCTAAGGTCTCTCGAGGGTGTTGAGACAACTTATACTGATGTAATGGACAATGTGAGTTAAGAAGGTCTACTATGGGATGGAAAAGTAGTTCATTCAGAGGGAAGCAAGATTGCAAAGAAACAAGAAGACTACCTTTCTGATGGGAGCGACAGATGGTTTGCAGGGCGCTTGAAAGCAACCAAGAATCTTGTTTCAAAGAGGAAGAGATGCAAAAAACTAAATGAAAGGCTCTATGCCTTGTGCTCCTTGGTCCCTTATATAACTAAGTTTGTTGAAATATTCTAGAGCTGTAGAAATATTTTGGAGTTGTAGGTGTTTGCTTCATACAAATACAGGTACATCATTGGTTAAAGATGATGGTTGTTAGGAAGAGTAAAATGGCTACAACATAATCAATAAAGAGATAAGTATTTCATATCCTTGAATAATGTTCATGAATCTTTTATGTAGTTATTAATTCATGCATTGGAATACTGAATCATGTATGCTTCTAGCATTGGTATTTCTCTTTAGGATAGTTTGATTCTATGAACTATTAGTAATCTCTCTAAAAATGCTTCTAGGATGGATCGAGGAGAAAAAGGATGATGAGGGATTACATTCAAGGGAGGAAGAGCTTGATGCATCATGTGAGGAAGTCACACAGTCTGAAGAATGGAGACACAACTTGCTACCTTGGGACTGATTTGGTGGCACATAACTGGAGATATCTCTCGAAGAGGAAGAACCTATTTAGATTGTCATTGCAATCAGTTTCTTTGAAGAGGAGGAATTAGCATTTAGTTGGAGTCTGAAAAACCAACATAGGCAACCTTGGATGAGGAGGTCAGGAGGTTGATGTAAGAACTTGGAGCTTTAGAGGGAGTCACATCATCATGAAGATCTATTGTAATGTATATTTCTTTGTGACAAAGAAGTATGAGGTGAAAGCCCTTGTAGTGTATATTTCTCTATGATGGAGAAGTATGAGGTGAAAGCCCTTGTAGTGTATATTTCTTTGTGACAGAGAAGTATGAGGTGAAAGCCCTTGTAGTGTATATTTCTCTGTGACAGATAAGTATGAGGTGAAATCCCTTGTAGTGTATTTCTCTAAGACAGAGAAATATGAGGTGAAAGCCCTTTAGCGTATATTTCTCTGAGATTGAGAAATATGAGGTGTGAGCCCTTGTTCATCTTTGAGACTGAGATGAGACATCATGTTGAGAGACTACATGATGACATCATGTTGAGAGACTCTGTGATGAACCCTTTGTACTTTTTTTTTCCACACATGGGAGTAGCCATGGTGGACGTCATGTTGAGAGAATCCATGACGACATCACATTGAGAGACTCTGTGATGGGCACTTGTATGTATGTTTCTTTCCACACATGGGAGTAGCCATGGTGGATGTCATGTTGAGAGACTCCATGACAACATCATGTTAAGAGACTCTGTGATGAACCTTTGGGCTTTCCAAAAATGGGTGTAGCCATTGTGGGCATCATGTTGAGAGACTTTGTGACGTGGATATCTGAAAAGATACCTCCCTAGCTAAGAGGGAGTGTTGATGTAATAACAGCGGGAGATATCTTTCTCTCTAGTTCGAGAATATTAAATATTAAACAAATAACTGTTAAGGCAAGTCGGCCTTATTATAATTAATATTTTCTTTTCTTTAAGAGGCTGACCAAGTGAAGAGTCGTCTTTATTGTGAAGAGTCACCTTGCATTGTATATATAGAAGGTGATTATCATCCATTTGATCATCAATTCAACCACTTCATTCTCACCTCCAGCAGAAGTTTTCCATTCGCAGTAGATTAGAAGCATATTTATTTGTACTTAGTATCATGGAGTGATGCTATTATTCATGGTATTAAATCAACCTTGAGTAAGGCCAGACTTGTAAGCAGATTTATGCTATTATTCATTATATATATTGGAGATATATTTTGCTGGGTTTTTCTCCCTCGAGTAGGAGGGTTTTCCCAGGGTAAAAGTGTTGTGTTTGTTGTTCATGTGTTGTATTTCTGCTTATTGCAAATCTAATCCTAAATCTAACAGATCTTAAAGTGCAGAGGAAAACAATTATAAAATCTGTCTCTTGTTCTTTGGTCATTGACCTAGGGTTCTTAATTATCTAGGATCTAGCTAATCCTTAGAGAAACTAGGACAGTCAGTTGGAAACACCAATAGTGATCACAAGAGAAGCCTATGGTCAAATTCAACAATTTATTAGTAACCTTATTATCCTCAAAATAGGAATGGAAAATTAAAAATTAAGAGAAAGAGCTAGTCAAATCCTTTGAAGATAGGAGAATGTTATTTAACTTCCAATTATGTATTTGTCCTTTTTTCAAGGAATTTTTAGTGACCATGAAAACCCCTCTATTATTAGTTCCAAAACTCCCATATTAATTACAATACTAAATTCCATGGCTAATGATTGGGCTTCCACTTTATTATGTGTTCTATTTTGAATTTGTTTAGAAGCAACCACAAGGACATTTCCATTAGAACATTTTAGTACACACCCACCACCTAAAATCTCAAGTTACCCTTGGAGGTTCCATCAAAAATTATTTTTATATTTTTTTTTAGGGAGTGACCATTTCATTTTGACTCTATCCATTCTACAAATCTTATCAATCACTACCCCATGAGTGGGGGTCCTTCATTAATAACACCATACACATTGATTATACCTATTTTATCATTACATGTCAACACTTCTTCACAAACTTCTAGCCAACACATACGACCTAAATTATAAGTTAATATTATGATTGAGAATTATCTCATATGATTCCAATACCTCTCAATATTCCATCCACCTCATTACAAATAGTTTCTCATAAATTTCATAGAGATTTTTTACTATTGAAACAAATCCCTTCACTGTAAGTTTGGTATCATAGATTACCATAATAATAGTTTTTTTTTACTAATTATTTTTCTTTTTAAGTTAATTTTAATGCTTCGTACATTTGATGTTGAGCCAAATAATCATAATAAACTATTTGAAATTGTGAAGCTATTATTATCCTAAAATGCATCTCATTCTTATGAGTACATCTTCATTATTCCATTAGAACAATTTTTAACCATTTTGGGGCTCTTGATTGCAAAGTGATTTTGCGAAACAAAACTTGAGTTTATTTGTTAGACAAATAATAAAACGTAGACCTTGTAGTTAAGGTCTTTTGAACATTTTATTATTATTATTTAATCTTAAATACTTTATGGTTATTTTAATTCTTTGGATTATGTTTGGAAAAATGGTTATGTTGATAATAAATATAATCTTTAAATAAAACGTATTTATAATTTTTTTATTGTTAATAATAAGATTTTTTTATGGTATTATTTTTAAATTTAGGTTTAATTTTAATACATACGAATGTATATTATTTATTATTTCAAATATTTTTCTTTTTAATTTTTTAAATAAAATATGGATATTCATATTTTCTAATCTATGATACATTCTTCTATTATTTTATATAGACTTGTGTACAATAATTCTTATAAAAATGCAATCCTCTCATAATAATTTTACTTGACTAAAGAAACATGATACTTTCATAGAATTAAATCCAAATATAAAAATATAAAATCTCTTATAGACTATATCTTTGAAGAAACTTTCAACTTACGAGATATAATAAACTAGATTAAATTAACATATATCCATAAAAAAAAATCTTAAATATTACTCTATTTACATAAGCAACTAGTGTCATTGTTCTTTGAATGTACACTCCAATACAAATCTAATGGAAAATAAAAAATTATCACATTTATATCCCAGTCTTACATACATGAATAAAATAAAGTTATAAAAATATAATTCAATTTTAAAAAATTTAGGGGGGCCTAGTTCGATTGACCTAGTTTATAGGGGGACGGATACCCTCCAGTCTAAAAATGAATGAATCTGATGATATATGAGCAAATCGTGTCTTTATCTGTTCCCTCTCCTTCAAACTTTCATTTTCAATCACAAACTTCGGAAGTTTGTATTTTGTAGAAATTTTGCCACTACAATAATATCTCACCTCTCTCAAAATGAGAAATTATTATTTAAAAATGGAGTAAAAAGGAAATTCTATGAAGATGAGGCAGCCCTCATTTGAGTGGTCAATTCTCATATTAAAATTATAATGACCAATAATATGACAAATAGGGTAGAAATAAAGTAAAAGTTAAAAAGAAGTTGAGTAATGAATAAACAATAAAATAAAATGATTGCAGTCTGCCACGAAGTTACGTGTGTTGGTACAAATTTCGTGTGTTTTTCTAGGCCCCATACATCTAAGGTGTCCTTGTCTTTACTGCCCCACAATTCAACGTGGGATATAATAGGGGAGAGGGCCCAATAGTCGTGCACCCAATCGTACATATAATACCCAATAGTCGTTTATATAATGTCCAATAGTTGTGATTTGACTACCCATAATTAAACAAAATGTATGCTTTTGATCTAAAAAGCAACCAATCATGTGATACCACATCAGTGCTCAACTACTCATGATGTAATGCACGAGAATTGGTCTCACTATTTTTTGGGGCCTTTTTCGACACCTTGACAAAAACACATGCTGATGTGGCATCATATTTGATGATGTGGCCCTGAAACCTTAGTTATAAGCAAAGAACTTGCCAAGTAAGCCGCTGTAAAAAATTGGGAGTGATTTGAAATTTCGACGTAGGATAATTAGAAGCGCGAAGTTAGGGTGCACGACTACTGGGCCCTCTCCCCTAGAGTTGTCTTGGCCTTTCTTTCTCTCTTTATTTAACTTGTTTTGTGTATATATTATTACAATTAGAATTATTTAAGTCATATTTTTTTTGTTTAAACAATGCAAATAAATAAAATATTTTTAAAATAAATTTAAAGTAAAATAAAATTAGTATAAATATTTTAAACATGTTTATATAAAATATTTAAAATATTTATATTAGTTTTATTTCACTTAAATAAAATAATTCAAAATTAATATTGTTGGTGTTTTTAAATAAATGTATTTAAGATTTTTATATTATTTTAATTAATATATTAATTGATATAATATAATATAAATGAAATTGTAGTGTCAAAAAATGTCGTTTGTGACATTTTCACATTTGTTTGGGTTCTCTTTGTTAAATTGAGCATAATGTTGCCTTGATTTAGTCTTGTAATATGTTTAACACATTCACATTAGGTCTTTGGCCCTTGTAAACTAAATGAACCTAGTTATGCCTTATTTAGGGTGTTGTAAAGTGTGTCTTTACACTTTCACACTAATCTAGGGTTTTATTAATTAATTGGACTTCTTTATGCTTTAACTAGTCTTATTTTGCATCCACAAGCCTTAATTAATGCATCTTTTCGAGGATAATCCTAACATAAACCAACATCCAATCATAATTCAGGTGTTTTTGGATTGTGTGGCCCAGATTTAGTGATCTGGGACTCATATGCCACCTTGGGTGTATGAGTCCCACTTAAGTTTTGGGGCCCCGATCTTGATTTTTCATCATTATAGGCATTTCTTGAAAATTGTGTCCCATAGCTTAGCCTAATGGGACTCATTTTCCACTTTTGGTGTATGAGTCTCGTGTGGCCCAAAATCAAATTTAATTCAAATTCTTGTTGGGATTTTATTCTCCCAAATCTAATATCAACTTGTAGTGTTGTAATTTTGGGAAATCAAGCATAAACAAGTATAAATACAAGCTTCTTTCACTCATTTTTACCCCAAGCCTTCAAGTATCCATGCATTATAGCAAATTTGTGATCAAGAGAGCATTCAAGAGCATTCAAGAGCCTTCAAGAGCTGATTATCAAGTATTTTGTAGCATGTTGGCTAACAGATTAGGCACCTTGAGATATCACAATCTATGTCCAAAAGGTGCCAATATGAACCAAACAACTATGGATATTTAACCTTTAAGCAAAGACAAATATCCTCTGAATTTTGTCCAGGTACAACTCCCTCACAATATTTTCAATGAATTAAATGTAAAAATCAAACATCATGTATGCTTTTAACCAAAAAGCAGTAAAGGAAAACCCAATATCAAAAAAAATCCTAATATCAAATGCAAGATTCAACGAGCAAGAAAGATTGGCACAAAGACTAATTTCAGCTAAACTATTCAAGAATAAAATATACACCTAATACCAACCCAAGAATGAAATTAATTATAAAGAAAATTGCATCACTCACACAAAGATAAGATATTGCATTAAGATGTTCTCAAACACAAAGATTTAAAAACCCAAATCAACTTCATAAACTTAATGCACAAAGACAAATAGTAATTTCATTCATAGCAAAATATCATATTGAGTAGTTTCAAAGTGTCTAGAGAGAGAGCATATGAAAATAGATACAATTAAATAGGCAGATGAGTAACTACCTCTTTTTATGTCTGAAGCTGATCAAAATGAAAACAAAAATAAAAGAAAGAAAGGAAGTTGAGCCATCACGATGTCGTTGCTTCATTTCTAGCTTCCGGGGTCACCAAGGGTTTTTGCTGCCAAGTCTGGAAAGCTTTAAGGATGTGCATTGGCTCCTTATGTTGGGGAAAAGCTACGTTTGTCATCCTAACCTTCCACGTCAGATGATTATCCTTAGTTTTCTCCAAGTGACGCTTACAAACCTACATGAGATCAATTGCTTGGGATGTGACTAGATGCAATTCGCTAAGCTTTTGCAGGTGCTCAACATTGACTGAAGGAAAATAAAGCGTTTCCTTAACCATTTTTTGGAAACCATCTATTAGACTCTTGGTGTCCATGTTATTCGTAATCTCACCTTTATCTTGGAGTAACCCAAAAGCCACCAAGGTGACCAGTGCTTCTTTTGAAACAATAATAGACTCATCAATGATTTCCTTAAGCTTCTATAGACTCTGTTTAGCAATCTATGACTTCCACTCCATCCCTTTGTTCCACGCCAAGTAACAGGTGGCTGAAATGTTGTGTATAATCTGTTATGCAACTAGCTTCTCCATAGCCCAACTTAACATCAACGTCAATTTAGTCTGATAGTTGTTCCATAGCTTCTCCTCCTTTTCAATTGCAACAATTTCATCCCACAAAGTGGTCTTCAAAGTGTTTGTTTATTGGAAGCAATTTATGCATTCAAAAATGACCAAGCTTCCCTTTTTAATCAGAGACCCACTCCAATCATCTGTAGCCTTACTCAAGGTATGGCAACTTTTAATTTTGATCATGGCCTCCTTTCCAACCATAGTTAGAGATTCTATAGAGGAATCAACCTGATAAAGGGGTTGAGGAACAAGCTCAAAGATATACCTTAGATATTTAGTCAAGTCACGAATCTGTGCCTTTAATTCATTCTTACTTTCTTTATCCTTTTTTGATGTTTCAACCATTCTGGTCGTGGACACCTAAAAAATTTAAACATCTCCATCTCTAGTAGGAGGGCCAAGGTCTATTCTATTCACTTCAAAATCACTTGTTGTTGCCTAAGTAACATCCTTTTGCATTGAAGGGTGCACAATATCTATTTGGAAGCTTCTTGATTTGGTATCATCTATCAAACTAGCAGTAGTCTTCAACTTCTTTGATTTTGGGGTTGAAGTCCTCTATAACAATTGGCCCGCCATATCCTACTTAGGTAAACTAGGTTGTATAGATTTTCTTTTCCTTGACAAAGAGTCCTCCAACCAGGTTGGAGTCACTAAGACCTTGGTTTTCTTAAAACCTGGAGATTCAAATAATGTCCTAGTAACTAGAGGAGTGTTCTTTGTAGATGCAATTGCTTGTGGCTTTTGAGATGCAACTACTTCTCTGATCGGTGATTCATCCTGAGAAGGAGAGGAATTGATATTTAGGGTTTCCAAACTCTCCTCTTCCTCATCTCCTTCATTCTCTTTTTCTAGAATAGGTAGGTTAAAGATATCTTCCCCACACGTTTGTGAAAACACATTCTTATTAGGTGGGTCTTTGCCACCATTTCCTTGTGCCCTTGATGGTAATGACTGGGAAGTGCCACCAATTGATTTCCCACTTATAGAAGCCTAAGAAGTACCTTCAACAGGTCGTGACTCTATAGACCTGGTGTGGGGATGAGATTGTTCTGTTCTTTTCTTGGTCACCCACTCTTGTGTTCTAGTCAAGATGTTTGTGGTTCTTACCTCAATGGTGTCTTTCTCTCTACCACTCCAATCCATGGAAGGGATATGCCAGTTTTCTATCAATTCAGTATACACTGGGTCTAAAATGTCAGACCCATCTTCTATAATTCCCTATACATCCCATTTCAAATCATAGATGATTATTTGTTCCACTGTTAATCTCATCCAAATCCTTTTCCTGACATCATATTCATCAAAGTAGTCAACCCAATAATCTTCAAGGTTAGGTTGGTGATAAAAAATAGGACTTAATTTTAGATTATTTTTAATATAATATTTTAGATCAAAAGGAGTCTACTCCTCACATGAAAGAAGATTATACTTGGACAATTCTCTTTCAATATTTAGGGCATCAGACATAGATTGACAACTATAAGCACCAAAACCAAAGGGAAAGTGAACTGACAACCTTTTCCTACCTTGGCACAATCTATTTACATCAGTCAACTACTTTTTTACTTCAATGAGCACCCATTTATCTTCAGGGTATTTAGGTAATTTGATCAGGAATCCTGCATAGCCACCAACCCTTATGTAGGAGAATCTATGAAACTAAATAAAATAGATGTCGTAGAAGTCTACAAATTGTATTGCTTCAGGTGATAACCTCATTGTAGGACGTCCATATAACTCCTTGACCATTCTCATAGTGAAAGTATCAGTCACTCTCTTAAAAAAATGAAAGCTCTTACGAAGTTGCAGATAAGACACGAAGGTGGACCTCTGGACTTTTAGGACTAGATGGTTATCTTCTGTCCTAACCTCTCATGTTTTTGAATTGTAATGCCTAATGAATTCTAAGATGAGTCCAGGGCATTGCATTGCTAAAGGAAATGTAGTAGCCTCAACCAACCCACTATCAATTATGCATTCAATGATGGGTGGAAAATTTGGTTTACTGAATTCGCTTCTTAATTCATCTAAACTCACAAGCCCTAGATGGGTATCTTCGACTTTTGGGCCCTCTAAGGTTAATCCAAACACATATTCATAACCAACATATTTAACCCTCACCATGAATTGGAGTTTATAGCTCAACCAAAGATAACCTTCTGAAATGCAGGAAAAATTATTCCATGATAGTAGGCTAAAATAGGTGAATACTGTAAATACCTCAATGGTCAATCCTACAGCTGGAATTCTACATCCCGTCTGGCTCATCCTCAAAGAACTTCATCACAATGAAAATGTTTTGTCCAAAAATTTAAATTCTCTTAAAACTTCACAAAAAAACATGGGAGCAGATGGGCATTTAATATCTTAAATTGTTCCATGACATGTGGGAACTGTCGCTTCATCATTTTCAATATAACCATCTTTCAATTTTTTTAAAGAAAATGTCTATAAGTGGAAAAGTAGAGAGTTTAACAAACCATACAAAAGTGTGCCTGAGTTTGAATAACATGTGAAGATGTCACCCAAATATTGATCAACACACAAGCAGTGAAAGAGAGTTCAACAAATTACACAAAACATTGCCCAGGTAGAGAACACGAAAAAGTGATATAAAAAAAGCTCAAGCAACAAGGTGCGAGGTTCAATGAACTACACAAAACACCGCTTAGGTTTGAACAATTACATAAAATACCGCCTAAGTAAGACTAAGCCGCTTATAAGTTGGTGTATGATTTTTATGAAGCAAGGCCAAAATTATAGGGTAATAGTGGCTTTGACTGGGGACAAGGACTGATTAGGATGAAGTAATGAACCTAGACCCAAATTAGTATGATTAGTGCCTTACCATTGGGAAACTAAGTCAAATAAAGTGAAAAACACTCTCTAGCACCCAAGAAACAAACCAAGACAAAACCAAAACCCTAAACTAACTATGTATAAAGGGAAACATAGGGCGATCAAAGCTAGTAGAGTTTCAGATCTTGCCCATTATAAGGAATAGGAAGGGGGGTCCCATCAAAATATGAGAGACAAAAAGTATTGGTTCCATACTCATGATTGATTTTAAAAGGACCAATCCAAAGTGAGTCAAACTTCTTATGGGCGCCTTTAGGCTCTTTGCGCTTGTCCCATAGAAAAAATGAATCTCCAACCATAAATTTCCTTGGTTTGGCCTTTCTATCAAAAATCCTCTCGACCTTTGGTTGATGTATGGTTATCTTGTCAACCATCTCTTCCCACTATTCCTGAATCTTAGTTAAATATAAAATCATTCTCTCCAAGGCATCACTAAATTCAGCTTCCTCAATAGTAGATTGTAGTTTATGAATTAATAATTCCAATGAAAGAGGAAGTACACTTTCTACCCCGTATACGAGTTCGAAAGCCTGGCTCATCCCAATAGCCCTCTTTAGAGTCGTTTGATTTGCCCACAGAGCTTCATACAGTCTTTTATGCCAATATTTCTGGTTTTTATCAACCAGTTTCTTGATAATGCTTATTAGATTCTTGTTACTAGACTCTACCTATCCATTCCCTTGAGGGTAAAAGTCAGCTGAATGAGATAGGGAGATCCCATAATCATAGCAAAAAAGTGAAATATCACTAGAGGAAAAATTGTTTGCATTGTCGACAACTAACTTGTGTGGGACTCCATATCTAACCAAAATATTTTCTTTAATAAAATTACAGACTACTTCAAAAGTGGCTCTCTTGACTGGGATCACTTCCACCCACTTGGTGAAGTAATCAGTGACTATGATTATGTGAGTATGGCCTCCACTGGACTGTGGACTAATTGGGACAATGAAATCAAGACCCCATTGCTGAAATGGCCCATTGATAACCACATGCTTAAGTGGTAAGGTTGTTAATTGAGGTCTCCCTGCAAACAACTTACACTTTTCATACCTAGCCACCTAGATACAAGCATCCTTGAACATCCCAGTGTAGTAATAACCATGCCTTATAATTTTGAAAGTAGTCAAAATGGAAGAGAAATGACCACCACAAGCCTTATTATGGAAAATAGTAAGCAACTATTCTTGTTGGGCTTTATCCACACACTTCAAAAACATTCCATCTATGCCACGTTTGTATAAGGTGTCATTCCAAATAACATACTTAGCAACTTTCAATTTTAAATTTCTTTTCCGTTTACTTGAGAGGTGCTTGGGGTATTTTCCATAAGTAAGAAAGTAGGCTTTATTGGAAAACCATTCATCTTGTAAACTAATAGTCAAAACCAATGGTAGATCTTCATCTCCTTCTTTCTTCAGACTTTCTGCCATCAATTTACAATGTCCTCTCCCTATGAATAACTTTGTAGGCTTCAAGTCTAAGTCATACTCTTGCACCTTTTCTATCCAACTACCCCTCCTATTGCAATCAATATCTTGTTGAGTCAATAAGCTCTTAACAACAGGGTCTGGAACATTACAACTAAGTGTGAATGCAAGATATAAAAGAAGAATTATTTAACTACCCTGACTACTACAAATGCGTGTTTATCAATTTGAGAATAATTTAGTTCATGTTTCTTTAATGGTTTTCTCATAAAGGAAATTGGTGCCTGCATTTTATTCTCATTTTCTTGTAGTAGTATGGCAGACGTAGTATGCTCAAAGGAATAACAATAGATAATGAAGTCTTTTTTGAAGTCTGGATTGACAAGGATAGGAGCTCGAGCAATAGCTTCCTTGATGTTCTTGAAGGCCTGCTTCCCTACCTCAGTCCATTTAAAAACCTATTTTTCTTTCATCATGTCCACAATGTGCTTAGTGATTTCAGAAAAGTTTGGAACGAATTTCCTCAAGAAATTTACCTTGCTGAAAAAAGACTTCACACCAGTCCAGTTTGAAGGAAGGCTCAATTGTAAGTGTAGACATCCAAATTTGACCACTCCCATATGGTCAAATTCATCTCTCTTATTTTTCTATTTCATGTTCTCTATCAATATTAATTAATATTAATTAAATGATTTATTTAATTAATATTTCTCCTTTTCCTAAAGTTTCTAAAGTATTTAATTTAATAATTAAATACTTTACCTTTCATCCCTTCCTCTCTAAATTAAATAAATATATCAATTTATTTAATTTATTCACTTAGCCTTTTCAATTTAAATCAATTTTAAATTCCCCCTTTTCTCTCTCCTTGTCACATCCTCCATAATCCTCTTCTAATCTGGATTAGTTTAATTAATCCATGATTAAGATGTGCACACCTTTAATCAGGATTAATGTCACATCCTCCATATTTTTCCACTTGCCTCTAATCCCTCATTAGTCTTCTTAATCACCTATTTGCACAACCTTAATCTAATCCTCATGCCATTTCTAGTATCCCTCCAAGTCAACCTTCGTAAGTACTTTCTTTATTTAGCTATGACCTCTTCCCCATGTGAATTAAAAATTCACATTTATTCTTTCAATGCTTTCCTCTTCCCCATTTATGTTGGGAAATTCTAGAACCTCTCATATGTCATATCACCCACATGGGAAAAATGACATCCTTTATGAAGACCTTGTCTTATCTCCAAGGTACTTCCAATCATGTGAATTAAAAATTCACATTTATTACTCCAACATTTCTCTCTTCCCCATGATGATTAGTGAGGAATTCTAAAATTCCTCACATGTCAACATCCTTCCACATGGGGACAAGAACTTCCTTTTTGAGAAAATATTCCCCTAATCCCTAGGTACTTGCAAGTACCTCCACTTCACATGTCCTCTTGCCACATCATGTCCAGATCGCAAGATGTGAGGGCTTGTGAGTCCTCAACTCACCACAACCCTCCATCTTATCCATGGTGACTAAATCCTACCCATCTAATTCTCTAGAGACTCTTCCCCTAAAATAGAGGATTTTAGTCTCATTTTCATTCATTCATTACATGCATTCATAATTCAAGCTCAAACAATCTAGCACTCGAGCAATTTCAAGAATTTTTTCTCATTCAAGCTCATCCACCATTGTTGCACTTCAAGCTCATTTTGCATTCATCTCATACACCTATCAAAACACCCAAATCCATTATTGCATTCTCCAGTGAATCTTCATCCATTTGCATGTCATGTTAGGTGATTTTCCATAAAGGAGCACATAAGAAATCAACATCAAAGGGCCAACCAAAGGATATACTTGGGCAAGGTAAATCTCTTGTTTAGTCTTTCTTTTGTTCAAGTTTAACTAGGCTTATCTCGAGGTGTTGTATTGTGTTCTTCTCCTTTTTGCATTTGTGTTGTTTTGCATCATTTAGGGTAGGAAAAACATGCTACACACATTTCTAGCATGCCTGGTGGGACCCAAAAACGAGTATGATCTTTTTATGTTTTCTATTGTTTGAAATTTTCCAGGTTCAGGTTACATAGAGGTGATTTTGTAGCTGAAAGGTGTGATTATTCCCATAGAACAGGTGAGCCTTCCTTCAACAGAGGTGATTCTACAATTGCAGAATCACCCATCTATCAAATAGTGGCAAATCTGCTCCCTGTTTCTCAAACAAATGACCCTGCTTTTGACTTGGGCGAGCCTACTTTCTGCAAACAGGTGAGCCTGCCTCTAAGATAGGCAATCCTGTTGTTGGCAGGGGTGAGCCTACCTCTGAAACAGGCGATTCTGACACCAACAAAGGCAATTCTGCTACAAACAAAGGTGATTATGCCTCAAATAAAGGCGATTTTGAGGTAAATAGTGATTTAAAGTTTCATTTTTAGAGTTCGTTTCTTATCATTTTTAGGTACTGACCCCCTAACCTGTTCATTTGTGAGTGTGTTTATTTTCTTACTAACATTTGTGCAACTATTTCTCACTTTTCCAAGGTCATAGGTTTAAACTGCTAACATATTTGTTGCAGGATGAGCGGACCAAGACCCTTAGTTTAGTTTGCTTGTTATTTTCATACTAGTTAGGCACACATAATTAATTAGGATGGGTCAAATACACTTGTTTGTTGTGCTTGTTAAGTGGAATATTGATGTATCCAATCCCCTTGTGCCATTTGACGATCGTGGGTGAAGAGAAATCATAGTCCACTTTAGTCCATCTGTGTTACCCAGGAGATACTAGACCATTCAAGCTCTCCCCTTGTGCTTTGTGTGAGCCTGGGGACTAGCCAAAAATTTCTAGTGTCTTCTTTTAGTGGGACCTGCTTGGGGATTTCATCACCCCAAGGGACGATCCCAACCACATGTACAAGCGGGGTATATAAAGGGGGAGAGCCAAAACTGTACCCCAATCTAGTCACATTGTGCTAGCAGAGTGTCAAGGCTAGGGTGATACCTAGATAAGATGTGAAGAGTTGGTCCGAGTTTCCAGTACCTTGCTAGGGCTTTAGACTCACACCTGTGATGGGTTAGTGTTCACGATTATGCCTCAGGTACCATGCGTATATTGAGGACTCCCTAGACCACCTTATTCAACCTAGATAGAGGACTGTCTTGGCCATATCCTTCTTAATAATCTTAGGATTGTGTTGCTTGAATTGTCTTCTTTATGCGAAACTAGTGCATTTTTGTTTAGTTGAGTCAGCCTTACCTTCTGTTTGTTGTTTGTTGTGTTTTTGTCCTTTTCCATAGCTATTTTTCATCGAATTCCAATCCAAGTCTTCCGTATGGGTGAATTTACCTTTGTTAGGGGCAAGTTTGCTTTTGTCTAGGGTGACCCTGCTATCCACAAGGGTGACCCTGTCTTCTGTCTAAGTTATTTCTCAGTCAATTCCTATCAAAATTTCCCATTCTTCACAGAATAGGAAAGTTTGCACCATTGTTGGGCGAGTCTTCCACTGAGTTAGGTGATCTTGACACCTAAAGGGGCAATTCTGCTCTCTATCTAACTCATTTTTTCATTCAAACAACCCATCACATTTGTCTATTTCATCAAAAGGGGTGACTTTACCTTTGTTTTGGGTGAACTTGCTTCATCTTTGGGTGATTGTGCTTGCTGTTTCAGTCCCCTGTCAATCCCCAGAGTCATCATATTCACCCATTCCCTAAAAATAGATGATTCTGCAACATAATTAGGCAATTTTGCACCTTGAACAACCAATCTCGTCTTCCATTTAGTCAGTCAATTTATTCGTTCAGTCAATCTGTTTTCCCATTTTCCCATTTAGTTGGTACGTTTCCCCATTCAATTGGTCCATTTTCCTATTAGATGAGTCTGTTTCTTCATTTAGAGAGTTTGTTTACCCATTAGCAGAGTTTGTTTCCCCATTAGGAGAGTCTATTTCTTCATTTAGAGAGTTCGTTTCTTCGTTTAGAGAGTCTGTTTCCTCATTTGGTGAGTCCATTTCCCTATTAGGTGAGTTCATTGCCCCATTACGAAGATTAGTTTGCTTGTTTAGAGAATCTGTTACCCTATTTATCAACGTCATTTGACCATTTTCAAAGTTTGAAAGATGTTTAGGTGAGCCTATCACCTGTTTGGGCAACCCTGCACCCTGTTTAGGTGACCTTGACTCCTGAATAGGCGACCCTGCACCCTGTTTGGACAATTATACAACCTAAATAGGTGATTCTGCATCTTAAATAGGAAACCCTGCACCCTATTTGGGTGATTGTGCACTTTGATTAGGTGACCCTGCACCTAGGTTGGCTGATCTTACACCTTGGTTGGGTGATTCTACACCTTGGTTGGGTGACCTTGCACCCAGGTTAGGAAATATTGCACTCGGGTTGGGCGATCCTGATCCCTGAATAGGTGATTGTACAACTTGATTAGGCAACCCTACACCTAGGTTGGGAAATCCTGCACCTTGGTTGGGCGATTCTACACCTTGGTTGGGCAATTCTGCACCTTGGTTGGGTGATCCTGCACCTGGTTTAGGCAATCCTGCACCCTGTTTGGGTGACCTTGATGCCTATTTAGGCAATTGTGCACCTTATTTAGATGGTCATGCACCCTGTTCAGGCAATTGTGCTCCCTGGTTGGGCGATTCTACACCCTAGTTGGGCGATTCTGTCACTTGTTTAGGTGAGTCTAATCCCTATTTAGGGAAATTAATTTGTAGGACCTCTGAAAGCTAGTTGGTTTCCAAGCCATTTGCATCTTCCATTCACTTATAATCTATATTTCAGTCCATCTACATTTTCTAAAGGTCATCCGTTTATCATCTAAATTATATAGGTACATCCTAAAACACCTCTAGGTTGCATATCCGTCATCGTTTTCTTAATCCAAATCCCCTAAACTTTGTTTTAGAGGTTGTTATCCAAATTGGCCTAGGTTTTAGAAAAATCAATCGTCATCCTTCAACATTTTCTTAGGATTGCCATTCGTCCTAATTCAGTCATCATCACTCAGCCCAATCAATCCACTTTCATCTCAAGGTGGATTTGGTGTCATAATCATCTATCTGTCCTTTAATCCGATCAATCAACACCTTAAGTCACCTAGGATAATGTTTGAACTTGGTTTAGAATCCCTTTCATCATCCCTAATCCATCATCCAATCTTCTCAATTGTTTCATCAATCGATCCTATCCAATCTGATCCAATCACATCCCTATTCAATCATCTAATCTATTGATCCCTCATCCGATCCAATCAATCGTCCAATCATCACTTAGGTCATCTTTGCATCACATCTTAGAGTTTAGCCTCATCTTAGTTCACCTAGTAGTTTTGCACTTTCATGCCCATTCAAACCCGATCACAAACAAAAAAGAAAATGGTAGAACAACAAACCCAGGGTTCCCAACCAAATATCCCTCAGGACCCCAACAACATTGCATATATCCCTCAGGATCCCAACAATGGTTCCTCATCACGGTCCAATACTAACATTCAAAATACTTCACCACCTAGTGATGAGAACATGGTTAATCAACCCAAAGTTATAGTTGATGAATACCTTAGCAATCCTGCCAATGTTCAGATGACAGATAGCCTTCTCAATGAGCGTGGGGATAAGATTCTCACCACTTTAATCATGAAAGGAGTCAAAGCACCACCCTATTTTGATGTCACAATATACTGACACCTAGAATCTTACTGCACCTCAAGACCTACAGACTTCCCAAAATGTTTCGAGAAATTCATATGTTCCCAAAGGTGCACCCATAGAGAATTGGTACCACCTTGAGTTCAAAAATGTTGTGATAGATCAAGTTACAAGTTATCTACATCTCCCAGCCGCGGCCTCTAGGACACCACCTAATCCTAACAACCCCTATGGCTATGGCATGCCACAAAATATTTTGTCTACTCCACCACTCCCACCTCAGCATCTTGGTCAACCACCCATCAACACTAGGAGAAATACTACCCTTGCACTAATGCTACCTCCAGGGCCTTCACCTGCTGGCTATTTACTACCACCACCTCAAGGTAATATCCTTGCATTCTAGTAGCCTCCCATTAATCCTCAACAATCCACTGCATTACAGGCACCGCTGCAACACACTGCTATCCCCTCACAAGAACCACCACAACATATTGCTACCACTGATATCTCGTCTCAACCACCTCCGCAAGAGAATGTCACAATTTTGCAGCAAAACATCACAATTCCATAGCAAAATGTTCCAATTCCGCAACAACATACTACCATCCCTACAAAATCCCTACACCAAGTAATACAAACGACATTGCAACCTCAACATCCACCCCATGGTGCCTCCATGGTGATCCCACAAAAACACATCCCATCTCACCCACTTTACTAGTAGACACCACAATAAAAGCAACCACACTAGCATACACACATTCCCACGCAAATGCAACGTAATCCTCTCACACAATATCTCTACCATCCATCAAGCACATATACCGCCTATGCTACTACATCCAATCCTAATCCAAATCTCCATCTGGCCTCTCAAAATCCACTGCGATCTCAACCGTCACTTTACACCAACCCTCTGAGATCACATATGAATCCTTACCAACAGACATCTAATCCAAAATCACCTCCATACGTCACACAACATCCCAACATTGTGTACAATTACCAATCCAATCCATACTACACTCAACAGCAACCACCCTATCAACAAGGTGCTCCATCTACTTCCTACTATCAACAACCGCTGTCATATCAACAAGGAGCTTCCACATCATCATACTACCAAGCTCCTAGACAATATCAATAGGGTGCTACATCCACTTCTTATTATCAACAACAACCTCCACCTCTTACAATCAAAATTTGTCATCCTCCTATCCACCTTATGTCAATCCGCAACCACAATCCACATATGCCAATCAATACCAACAAACACCTCCATATACACCTACACCAGCCTATGATCAAGTTGCTTTTATACCATCCTCATCATATCAACAATATCCTCCATACAATCAGCCTAATCCATCTAATCCGACTCCCGCAATGCCTATCATAAAGATTTGGAAGAAGTCAAAGACACGTTAAAGGACTTACAAGCAAGGTCAAGAAAACAATCATTTAAGTTTGAAGAAATTTGTCCCTATTTGTTTGATCCTTCAATTTCATCGATTCCTTTCCCGAAGAATTTTGAAATGCCGAAATTCGATAAGTATAAAGGAACAAAATACCCTAAGGCTCATCTTTAGGAGTTTTATGCCCATTGTAAAGAAGTCATGCATAATGACAATTACCTCATGAGGTTGTTTCCTAGGAGTTTACAAAGGATAGCTCTTGAATGGTTTATGGGTCTCGAGATGAGATCTATCAAGTCCTTTGTAAAACTTTCAAAATAGTTTGTCTCCCACTTCTCCTTTAATTTGGAGGACATCAATACTTTGGATCTCCTAAAAGAAAAACAATGTGAGGGAGATAATTTTGCAAGCTATCTTCAAAGATGGCGAGCTTTAGCCAGTCGGATGAAATCCCCACTTAGGGAAAAGGACATGGTCACCCTATTCATAAAAAAATCTCGTCTAGATATGGCCCACAATTTCAAACTTCACTGTGTCACAACCTTTGCAAAAATAGTGGAGAAAGGTCCTATCCTTGAGAGGGCACTTATTTCCAAAGAGTTAGTCAAAAAATTTAACTCTGATAAAGAGAATTCATATGGGGATAAGCCTCATTATTGGAACAAGAACAAAAATGTTGCCAATAATGGCGTCACTGACACCAAACATGTCCAATAGCCAATGCTTCCTAGAAGCCACAATATCCCCCTCCTCAGCAGTCAATTCCTCATGCCATATCAATGCCATAGAGGGCACCTCTTCCTACTCAACAATCCAATCAAAACAACCAAGGGAATAGAAAATGTCAATTCACTCAATTAGGAAAACCCTTGAGCGTCATGTTCCATAAGCTCCTTCAAGCTAATTACCTAATCACATATCTTGTGACCAAGCCTCTTGATGAATCCAAGCCCAAACTAGCCTAGTACAAAGAAAATGAGTATTGCGAGTTCCATAAGATTAAAGGGCATACATTAAAAAAATGTCAAGGTTTAAAAACATACGTCCAGGATCTCATAGATCGAGGTGACATACATGTGGATTCCAACATGGCACCCTCATCTAATGCTCAATTATAAATATATCAAAACACTTTTCCTAAGCATAATCAAGGTCCTAGCACATCAAACTCAAACCCTAGGTCTAATAACAACAATGATCAAAACAACAACACAAACAACATTAGTTACAAAATTGCATCATTTGATTATCAAGGCATCATCATGCATATTGAACAGGTAGAACCATGTGTTTCTATGATACATGTGAAAGGGAAGGACCCGCAGTGTGTTGTTACCACTTGCCGCACTCACATCACAATTTTTGGAGCATCTACATCAACCCAACCACCTCTTGTAAACTCCCAATACAATATTCTTGATCATCTAGGAAAGACCCCAGCCCAGATATCCATTCTGGATTTTCTTAAGTCTTCTCCCGTACATCAAGAAATCCTAACTAAAGCCTTACAAGACACCCAAGTTCCCAATGACATAGATCCTACTCAATTCCAAGCATTGGTAGGACACCTCTTAGTAGCATATCAACTAGGTTTTAGCCAAAACAACATGCCCTGCATTGACTCCAACCATAATCATCCCCTCCATCTCGAAGTCCTTGTAAATCATCACAAAGTAAAAAGGGTCTTGGTAGATAATGACTTTTCCCTAAATCTTTGCATATTGAAATTCATAAAATAGGTGGGATACACCCACGTTGACTTAAATAACCAAGTCATCACTATCAAGGTGTATGATAATGCAGAGCATGATTCTAAAGGGACAATTTGTCTTCTGATTCAGGTTTGGCCAGTTGTGCAATAGACTACCTGTCATGTCCTTGATCTGGAACTCCCCTACAACGTCCTCCTCAATCGTCCATGGATCCATGCCATGCAAGCCATTCCATCCACATACCACCAATGTTTGAAATTCCCATTTAATGGGGTGGAAGTTACAATACATGCGGACCCTCAACCATTTGAATATTTCTGCGCATTAGAAGCTTATTTTCCCCATTCTCATTACTTCCCTGGAGTGGAAATGGGACCACCTCAGACATCATCATCCCACCCATCTACCAATGTACTATCCACCACTTCATCCACTCCATCATCCACATCTAATTCCACCCTTACCAAAGTCCAGCTCATTGACAAAGGATGTGGTGAATATGAAATGCGAACAGCTTTGAATGTGGCAACTATGCCACCCTCACCACAAACATACAACCAACCTTCATAGTCTGTACTGAAGGAAGAAGAGAATATGATCACATTGAGCTCCAAACATGTTGGATCTAGCACCTTCCGTTCTCCTGGGTTAAGGCAAGATACACCAGAAGATGACATCAACCAATGGGTATACCATGAGGAACCCTCTCCCTCTCCCCCCTTGAGAGAATATTTTTGAGAGACTTATCCTTGGCCCTCTAATTTTGTAGAGAAACACAACTATAAAGGGGGAGGCCTTGGTGTGGAAGAGCAAGGTAGTCGACAGTTGATCAAAACTTTTGTACTTCCAAGAAACTTGGGTTTGGGCTATGATAACAAACAAAAGAGTCCTATGCCATCGTATAGTGCCTCTAACAATGTTAGTGTGGACAACGGTCTCCTTGAAGACATACTGGAAGAAGAATCCATCATACATGCATATGATGATGTAGATCACATAGATCTCTCTTCCATGTTCGAATGCCTATCTGTCTGCACCATCATCCTATCCCTTCGTCATCTTGAACTCATAGACTGGGACCTACATGGTAGTGCACCTATTGATACCTTTCCCTCAATGGATATGTATGTACATCTTATGGGATTATGGGAGGATGAATTCCCTATCTACAAAAGTAAAAAGAAACAAAATTCAAAAGGGTCACCTAGTGAAAACCTCTCTGAGGTGCTTCTTGACTCATAAAAAGTAAAAACAAAGGGTGTATCTGATAGTGAAAAACTTAATGAGGCGCTGGAAGATGGGGACATTCATCTTCCCATTGTAGGAACTTAGTTGTCTAAATGATCATCCATTCTGATCGAGGAAACACAAGAAATAAATTTGGGAATTGAAGAGGATCCCAAAATCACATATGTAGCCAAATCACTATCAGAGGAAGAGTACTCTACCATCACCCAGCTTCTCAAAGAAGGCATCATCAATTTTTCATGGACATATTCAGATATGCTTAGTCTTGATCTTGCTCTAGTAGTACATCATTTGGACGTACATTGTGATACAAAACCTGTCAAGTAAAAACTCAGGAAAATGCACCCCCAAGTAGCTCTACTAGTCAAGAAAGATTTGGAGAAGCTATTAAAAGTTGGATTCATAAGACCCATTGACTATTCTGATTGGATATCCAACGTAGTGCCAGTTGCCAAACCAAATGGGAATATCAGGGTTTGCATAGATTTTCGAGATATCAATAAAGCTTGTCCTAAGGATGATTTCCTTTTTCCAAATATTGACATGTTGGTGGATTTAACCATAGGACATGAGATGCTTTCCCTCATGGATGGCTTCTCCAGATATAATCAGATCATAATTGCACCTAAGGATCAACATAAAGCAACCTTCATGACACCTTGGGGTACATTCTTTTATAATGTCATGATCTTTGGCCTTAATAATGATGGGGCAACCTACCATTGTGCCATGACCATTATCTTCCATGATCTCATTCACATCATAATGGAAGATTATGTTGATGATCTGTTGGGGAAATCAAGAACAGGGGAAGAGAACCTGATGGTTCTCAAGAATATTTTTTAGCATTTGGAACACTATAAGCTACGTCTGAATCCTAAGAAATGTGTCTTTGGGTTCACATAAGGAAAAATATTGGGGTTCATCATCTCCAGAAGAGGCATAGAGGTCGATCCAACGAAAGTCAAGGCAATAATGGATATGCCTCCACCGTGCAATCTCAACCAGTTAAGAAGCCTTCAGGGTAAGTTGCAATCCATCGGGTGCTTTATAGCTCAATTAGCTGACAAATGCCAGTCATTCACTCATCTCCTGAAAAAGGATACCACCTTTAAGTGGAATCAATAGTGTCAACTCAATTTTGACAAGATCAAAGAGTATTTGGCTCACCCGCCTATCCTTATGCCACCAATTCCTAGTAAACCACTCTTGCTGTATATTTCTACTACTTCAGTGGCACTGGGGGAATTTTTTGCACAACATGATGAGTCATCAAAAGAATGAGCAATCTACTACATCAGCTGGACCCTAGTGGGCTATAAACTCAATTATTCTCCAATGGAAAAAGCTTGCCTAGTCATGGTCTTTAGTTTGCAAAAACCCTAACATTATATGCTCATTCACCCAATGAAGCTCATCTCCTAGGTCGATCCACTAAAATATTTGTTATCTAGGACAACTCTCACTGGTCGCATGGCTAAGTGGGTCATGCTATTAAGTGAATTTTATATAGAATATGTGGATCAAAAGGATATTAAAGGACAATTGATAGTTGATCAGATAGCAGATGCTCCCCTGGTATAGGGTTATCCTTTAGTCACATAATTTCCTGATGAAGGGGTCTTCACAGTAACAGAAGCAACCATATGGACACTTTATTTTGATGGGTTGTACACACACAATGGATTGGGGGTAGGAATATTGCTCATCACCCCCCAAGGTGATTATATATCAAAGTCATTTAGGTTAGCTTTTGCGTGCACAAACAATATAGTTGAATATGAAGCTCTTCTTACTGGCCTCAGGATCACAATCCAATGGCACATCACTCACCTAAGAGTCTTTGGTGACTTCGAGTTAATCATCAAATAGGTCAATGATGAGTTTCTGACAAAGGATGATAATCTATTACTATATAAGCATGTGGCGGATGACTTCAAAAAGTACTTCACCTCCATTCAATTTGACTATATTCCGAGAGCTTAGAACAAAATATCAAATGCAATGGCTACCATTGGTTCCCTAATTGACATGCCTAAAGATCGAACAGAGTGTGAGTTCCTCATTGAACAACTCTTAATACCAACATAGGACATACCTAAAAGTGAGATGGTGTGTGACATTGTAGGTCCTAGTCCCCATGGTATCATGATATTTATACCTACCTCCATGACAACATCCTACCTCCCGATCTAACACACAACCAAAAGAAAATTTCATCCAACATACATCTCATTACACCATCATAGGTGATACACTTTATCGTCATGGGTATGATGGAACCCCCCTCATCTGTCTAAATGAGACTAAAGTTCACACTACATTAACAAAGGTATATAGTGGTGTATGTGGGGCCCATTCAAATGGCATGGCACTAGCTAAAAGAATTCTATGAGTAGGATACTACTGGCCTACATTGGAACATGATTCTTGTGAATTTGTGAAGAAGTGTCTACCTTGTCAACAATGCACGAATTTGATACATGCTCCTGCATAGGATCTACAACTTCTTATAGCACCATGGCCCTTCTCTCAGTGGGGTTTCAACTTAATAGGAAAGATATATCCCCCATCCTCTAATGGCCATACCTTTATCATCATTGCAACTGAGTACCTCACCAAGAGGGTTGAAGCAATGCCACTCTCTTAAATCACAGGTAATTAGATATCCAAATTTATCCTTTTCCATATTCTTTGCAGATATGGAATCTCATCCACCATCATTTCTAATAACGGAAAGCCATTCAAGAACCAAGCCATGAAACACCTTTGTGACACCTTTCAAATTCAACATCGTTGGTCTACGCCCTATTACCCCCAAGGTAATGGTCAAGCAAAAGCTACCAACAAAACTTTGATCAAGATCCTTAAAAAGGTAGTCAACAATACTGGTTGAGATTGGCACCTTCACATCCATTCTGCCCTTTGGACATACCGCACCTCCATCCACACTCCTACTGGTGCCACCCCATATTCTCTCATTTATGGTGTTGATGCCATCTTTCCAATTGAGGTAGAAATCCCATCACTGAGAATCTCCTTGAAGAATCTTATTAGTGACAAAGATGCTCGGGTTACAAGACTCAATCAGCTGGAACTCCTCAATGAAAGATGGATTATAGTGTACGACCATCTTCAAGCATATTAGAATCATTTGAAAGGAAGCTACAACAAGAAGGTTTTTCCTTTCCAATTCAACATTGATGATTTATTCCTTAAGGAGAATCAACGTACTTAGCAAGATCGAGATAAGAAGGGAAAATTTGAAGCAAATTGGCTAGGTCCCTATGTAATCACAACAAAATATGGATCAGGGGCATACAGACTTGCCACACCCAAAGGAAAACCATTAGAGGAGCCCATTAATATCATGCACTTGAAAAGGTTATACACTTAAGTTAGTTGGGGTATCCTATCCTGCAAAAGTTTAAGAAAGCAAAAAAAGTAAAAAAATGTCAAAAATACAAAAAAAAAAAACTCAGAAAAATCCAAAAATAGTAAAGAGAAACAATTTGTCCTATGGTGAAAACCACCCCTAGTAGCACCTTGGATAAGTATGTTTGGTGAAAACCTGGTCACAGGCACCATTCGTACAGGACTTAATCATTAACTACCTTGCATCCTAGTTACATTGTCCTTCTACCATCCTGATATCATGTCCTATCATCCTTTCGATCTTGTCCTTCCATCTGCATCCTTCATCTGGTCACTTGGTATATTTTGGTTGAGCATTAGACAAGCTTCATCCACTATTTATTAGCCTAAGCTTCTATCCTAATCTAAGCTTGTCGTCATGTCATTCCTTTTCTACCATCTTTGTTCCCTCATTGTGTCGGTCTTCATTTAGATCCCATCCTGTCGTATTAGTTTTTTGGTTATTTTTTTCCTTTTGTCCTTTCTGAACTACATTGTCCCTGTGCTTTCATGTAGGAAAGGTTGATCATTTGATCCACCCCTGAGGCTCCTTTTATCCATCTGATCTTTTTCCTCCATCACTCATCTTCATTGTCCTCTTTTTGTTTTTATCCAAGGTATTTTCTTGAACTATGAGGGCTCTGTGCCTTCACATAGGCAAGGCTAATCTTTGATCAACCCCCAAGCCCCTAGGTCTTTAGGGTGTGTTAGTGTTGTGTCTTGTGTCTCGTTTCTTGTGTCCTATCATCAAGTATGTCCTTATCCAGCTGGTTATTCACAAATGAGATCCACTTGTATTAATAGACTCAATCAATTTTGGAATCTCTTGCATCATATCGATCTTTTAGTTTAGTATCCATCTCTGGTCTTAACAGGATGCATCCTTCCTAATAGACCTCATCAATCTCATCCACCCTCTTGATCCTATGGAAAAGGATGTTTGAAATTGTTGTGATCTTTTGATACTTTTGAATTTTTGTTTATCATTTAAGATTTCTATCATAACTCATCAAGATCGCCATGGTCCATCATATCATGGTGTGTTTTCATTGGTTAACATAGGGGTATATCTTGATCCTTTTGTTTATTGTTGTCTTCTTGGTTGTCCCACATAGTACCCACCAAGATCCCTATGGTCTCGTGTTACGCTGGGGCATCCCTTTGTGCTTGTGGTTATCCCAATGTTTGGCCTGACCAAGGTCTTCATGACTTTGGGGTGTTGGGATAGTCTTCTTGTCTATTGTGTTTGTTATATGCATTAAACACTAATCCACCTTGATTACATATACCCTGGTACCTGGTGTCTTATGCTATAGAAAAAATCAGTGCTATGAAAATGGAAAATCACATTAGGATTGTATTTCATGATCCATCCCATTGCATTGTATCTATACCTTGCTTATGACCTATGATTTTGGTTGTGCAAACATTCACCTTCCATCCCCTCTTCTTCTTAGATACATATGATTCTTGACAGGTGTAGTTTCACACCCATTCTCCCTTAATTTTGTAATTATTATAGGGAAAGTACTTGCCAATAAACTAAAGCAAGTACGATATGCCTACCATCGGCCCTCATCATTATGCACACCCTTATTTACACTTATGTTCATGTTGTATTCCATTTCACATTAAGCCATCTCACTCATATACCACACACCTTTATTTTTATAAGCTAAAGCAAGCATGATCCACAAATTAAGTCAACCTACCACCTACGCGCACATTGCATTTCATTTATCCATTAGTGTATGTAAGGAATTTAATTGCATCTCATCCCATATTCTAGGTTCATTGCATTTCATCCCATGTGTGTTGTCATCTCATATTTATTTTAATTTGTTTAGATTAATCATAATTGGTTATTCTAAGCATCTTAGATTCATGTCATTATCAATTTATTTCCATCTCATTAAACACATTACATACATCACCACCTACATCACAAATTGTTAGATCCACATCCATAACATATAAGGTCATAAACTATTCATCACATCCTGCATCATAAATATTAGCCATCATACATATCATCCATATCATCCTCATAAGTATAACATACATCATCATAAGCATAAACATCCATCATCATGAAAATATAAATACATCACCTCATAATGATCATCCATAATAAAATCATAAACACACATATATGCATAAATAAATCATCCATCACATAAAAAAAACATAGTATCAATAAGGGCTATCACATATCATGTAAAAATAAAAATACAATGTCCATTGCATGATCCATAATAATGTCCATCATATCATCAAAATAAATATCTATCATATACATCTCTAATCATCAAAAAAATACAAGAACAAGGCTCTAAATCAAATCTGATCTCTGCTGCCCTATACTAACCACCCATCCACCTATCAAAAAATTGTCCTGTCATTTGTCCTCTATCCTCTCTATTGTGAGCTACCCACGTCTGACCTTTGTGGTGAGTCTGGAACTCCCCCTCTACGTAGAGGGGTCTCTCTATAGCTGTTGTATCCATGGGTATGCGTCCTTGCTAACTGGGATGGTGCTGACATCTGCGACGCCACTCTGACATAGGCAGGCATCCGCTGTGTCTGATCTGGCACTGCCATGAAGTAGGATACCATATAGTTGTTGGACCTCCCCATGTACTCATCTCTCTCAGCTACCTGATACCTAGCTGAATCTTGGTCTTCCCTATACCTATCCCAAAATTTTCATATGGATCTCTTCTCCTATGCCCACGCATCCTGTGCCAACTGCAACTGCCCAACCTCTACCCGCACCTGGGATACCAACTCTATTTCCCTGTACCTACACTGTATCCCTCTCCCTTTGCAATTTTTGTACCTCAACCCTTGTCTAGCCACCCTCCCCCTGCACTACCTATTCTTGTGCTTGTGCAACATCTCTCTCTCTCTCTCTCTCTCTCCAGTACTTGTATGTATGCCACTGCCACATCCCTCTCACCCTATAGGGTATGCACTTGTACCTGTGATGCATCTCTCTCTGTCTGCATAGTTTGTACCTGGTCCCTCTTAGCCTCCTCTCTCTCCTACATCAACCCCATCTCTCCAACTATCTGATCTACTACCTTGACTTTTTCATGGAGCTCATCCCACTCCCATCTCAAACCAGTCCTCTCCCTTAACAACCACTCCACCTATCTCCTCAAATCCTCCATATCTCTCTTCGCCTGCGCTAGGACCTCTAAAGATACCTGGTCCACTTATCCTCTAGACTCTCATTGTCCCCTCACCTATAGTATAGTCACCTTTTCCTACAACCTGTCTCGCTCCCAACTCACCCCCACCAGCTCCTCATGCTCTCTTTGTCCCACTCCCTCAAATCAAGTCACCTCAGCCTGCAGTCTATCCCTCTTTTCCTCCAACTCTGATATCTGTCACCCTATATCATTGGCCAATGCCACAAAATACCTCTCCCTCTACCCGCACCTTGTCCACCTCTACATGTAGCATGCTCACCTCGACCTCTAGTCTGCTCCTTGTAGCCTCTGAATCCCTAAGTCTCTACTCAATGATCTACGGTCTTGCCATGACCCCCCTCAATAGTACGACTGGGTCCTCTGGTGGTGGTGGTACATATGGTACCATGGCCAATAGGTCAACCTCAGGAGAGTCTACCTCCATCACCTATACCTGTGGCTCATCTCTCTCCTCCTCTACCTCAGCCTCCTAGTCTCTCCTTCGTGGTCCTCCCCTCCTCCTCACCCTCCTCTGCTGATCTCCTACCTTGGCCTCCTCTTATCCTCTCCCCTGCTGACCTCCTACCTCAACTTACTCCTACCCTCTCCTCTACTATCCTCCCCTCCTCCCCCTCCTTTGTCATACCAGTCTCAACTCATCCTCTAGCCCAAAGCCAAGTGCCTCTATAATTGGCTGCATTAGTGTAATCCATGTTGGCCAATGATGAGCCCACCACGCGGAGAATCTCATTGTCACTCCTATATTTTCTCTCTCCTCTCCTACCTGGATAGGGTACTTGTTGTAGCTCCTCCCACTATTGTCTCACAAACTTAGCAATAATCTAATCCCCCCATGGTCACTCTCGTGTGATCCGTCTGAATCTCTCCGGTTTGTGAGGAATGTCCTGTTGAATCTTGAACTCTCTCATCACCCGGTCTGCCCTGTGTAACTCTACTATATAGGGCTCCCTCCTGACTATGTAGGATACTATGCAGAAATATCCTTTATTTCTCTCATCTCTCCTCCATCTGGAGAACATCCACATCATGTAGGGTCTCCACACTATCTGATCCTCCTGTAGATCATCCAACGTCCTCCTCCATCTATCCAGATCACTGAAGCCCTGATAATGAAATACCCAATTGTACTCCATCCCATACCAGTATGCCACTGGTAGCGATGGATCCTGCACCCCTCTAGTCACCACTCTTGTCCTGGCCACGCTAATGTGCTCCCAGGCCCATATCTATAACAACGTCACCTATGTAACACTGAGAGCCCCTCGATAGCACACTATGTGCATATCCCTATATAGCTGAGCCAACACACATGGACCCCATGCAAACTCCCCTTCCCTTTGCTCAATGATGTTTCTCACAAACTCCATGTAATTGAGGTTGCAGAAGTGTCCACTCCTATCTGGTATCAACAGTCCACTAATCAATCCACAAAGATATAAGGGTAGTGGAGGTACCCCCAGCCTTAAACATCTATCCACATCCAACACCATCCCCCACAGTGGTAGGTCCTCTCATCAAAATAAGACCCAAAGGGTCTGATCCAACTCCTCACCCTTTGATCTCATCCCACTCACCAGACGACCTGCTATTGGTAACCTCAAAATACTCCACATGTCCTCAAGGGTGATGGTCATCTCCCTTGTCAAGAGGTAGAATGTAGAGGTCTCTAAGCTCCATCGCTCCATAAGAGCAGTAAGCAGCACTCGATGCGCTCTAACTGTCATATACCCTAGCATGTGAAGAGGACCCTCTTGTGCCAATGCCTCACGATCCTCCCCATTCATCACTGCTATAGTTGCCTCCAACACCTTTGAACACCTCTCCCGTGTCCACAAACTCTTGAACCACTGCATACAAACCATACAATTTGTCTGTCATCTAAACCATTTCTTCATTTTTTCATCCCTTTCACCATTCTTTCCTTCCCAACATTGGGTTGTCTTCTTAATAATTCCCCCCTTTTTTAGGAAAATTTACCCAATTTTCCCAACTTATCTTTTTTCCTTTTGTTTTATCATCCTTGCCCATTTTATGGATGCTTTCATCCTTTTTGTTCACCTGTTGCCCTTTGGGATGGGTGAGCTTTCCCTCGGATGGGAGAGCCCACTCCTTGGATGGGCAAGCCCACCTGGATAGGTGCCCTCGCCCATCTAGTGGGCGAATTCACCCACCACCACAGGCGGGCAAGCCTGTCCTCTAACAGGTGCTTCCGACCCACCCCCAGATGGGCGAGCTAGCCCATCTGGCGGGCGATCACGCCCACCCTTGGATGGGTGAGCCTGTCCATCTGGTGAGTGATTCTGCTCACCCCCGGATGGGTGAGCCAACCCATCCTGCGGGCGGATCTTCCCGCCTCTTCGATGGGTGAGTCTGCCCGGAGGATGCGCGAACTCGCCAGCTGCCTCCACTATGACAGTTGTGCCCAAGGGATGGGTGCAATCGCCCATCCTCTAGATGCACTCACCCATTGGATGGGTGGAATTGCCCATCCCTGGGGCATAATCACCCTTTCTCCTCATGCCCTCATTTTCGGTAGATTTTCCTAATTCTAGGGCAAGTCTGCCCTTCACTGATGCTCTCCTGCCCTTTTTTAGGCATTTTTTTTAGTTTTTAGGAAAATTTTCCCCCTAAATAAGAGAATTTTCCCCCCTTCCCCACCTACTCAAATAGGCGATTTTTCCTACCCAATGGGTGAAATTACAATTTCCCCACCTACCCATTTAACTAATCTACCCTAATCCCAAAACCCATGTTTTAAAATTACATAAAAATTCAAAAATACAACAAAAATTGCTTAAAATCATAAAGAGGGTTTTGGAACTAGCCTGGTGTGGAACCACGCACTCATGGAAGAACCACCATACCTCATCCCCCTGATGGATGATGTCATCATCATACTTCTTGGCCATCCTCGTCTCCTCCTCTTCTCTCTCTCACTCAACTACTAGGTGTGCAAATGAGGAATGGTAATTCTTAAAATTACTATAAGTAACTTTCCCCTCTTTTTTTAACTTTTCTAAGTTAAGGGTATTTTTACCCTTTATTTAACCACTTTTTAAGTCAACTAATCCTCTAACTTCCGTAGGCTACCATTTGCACTCTGTGTGTCCATTTGACTCTGTTCAAAATCCAATCTTCATGGTTTTTTGAGCTCTATCCAATGGTACCCTTTGTTTCTTCATATTGAGAAGTCACTTGGGGGCCCTAAATTTCTTCTGCAATTTCCCTCTCGAGGGGGAATACCCTACCATTTTTCTTTATTCTTTCGTCATAGTCATTTTCTTGCAAGACCGGGGCATCTCCCTATATTTCACACCATCTGGGTAGCTCACGCAACTTCGCCCATGCTGGGGCATCATTTTCTAGTCACTTCCTCTATAGAGTCATCTGCATTTTATTTTTCTTTGAAACACTGTTATTCTAATAGTATTTCAAAGAGGGACAAAATGTAGACATCCAAATTTGACCACTCCCATATGGTCAAATTCATCTCTCTTATTCATCTATTTCATATTCTCCATCAATATTAATTAAATGATTTATTTAATTAATATTTCTCCTTTTCCTAAGGTTTCTAAAGTGTTTAATTTAATAATTAAATACTTTACCTTTCATCCCTTCCTCTCTAAATTAAATAAATATATCAATTTATTTAATTTATTCACTTAGCCTTTTCAATTTAAATCAATTTTAAATTCCCCCTTTTCTCTCTTCTTGTCACATCCTCCATAATCCTCTTCTAATCTAGATTAGTTTAATTAATCCATGATTAAGATGTGTACACTTTTAATCAGTATTAATGTCACATCCTCCATATTTTTTCACTTGCCTCTAATCCCTCATTAGTCTTCTTAATCACCTGTTTGCACAACCTTAATCTAATCCTCATGCCATTTCTAGTATCCCTCCAAGTCAACCTTCATAAGTACTTTGTTTATTTAGCTATGACCTCTTCCCCATGTGAATTAAAAATTCACATTTATTCTTTCAATGCTTTCCTCTTCCCCATGTATGTTGGGAAATTCTAGAACCTCTCATATGTCATATCACCCACATGGGGAAAAGGACATCCTTTATGAAGACCTTGTCTTATCTCCAAGGTACTTCCAATCATGTGAATTAAAAATTCATATTTATTACTCCAACATTTCTCTCTTCCCCATGATGATTAGTGAGCAATTCTAAAATTCCTCACATGTCAACATCCTTCCACATGGGGACAAGAACTTCCTTTTTGAGAAAATATTCCCCTAATCCCTAGGTACTTGCAAGTACCTCCACCTCACATGTACTCTTGCCACATCATGCCCACATCGCAAGATGTGAGGGCTTGTGAGTCCTCAACTCACCACAACCCTCCATCTTATCCATGGTGACTAAATCCTAGCCATCCAATTCTCTAGAGACTCTTCCCCTAAAATAGAGGATTTTAGTCTCATTTTCATTCATTCATTACATGCATTCACAATTCAAGCTCAAGAAATCTAGCACTCAAGAAATTTCAAGCATTTTTTCTCATTCAAGCTCATCCACCATTGTTGCACGTCAAGCTCATATTGCATTCATCTCATACACCTATCAAAACACCCAAATCCATTATTGCATTCTCCATTGAATCCTCATCCATTTGCATGTCATTTTAGGTGATTTTCCATCAAGGAGAACACAAGAAATCAACATCAAAAGGCCAACCAAAGGATCAACTTGGGCAAGGTAAATCTCTTGTTTAATCTTTCTTTTGTTCAAGTTTAACTAGGCTTATCTTGAGGTGTTGTATTGTGTTCTCCTTTTTGCATTTGTGTTGTTTTGCATCATTTAGGGTAGGAAAAACATGCTGCACACAGTAAGATAGTCTTTACTTGATCTGGATCTATTCTAATACCTTCCTTTGATACAATACGACCCAAAATTTTACCCTTAGTGACAACAAAAATAGACTTCTTGGGGTTAAGAGAGATGCCATGCTCTTTACATCTTTGTAGAACTCATTCTAGATCTTGCAAGTGATCTATTTTTTTCTTAGAGAACACTGTTAAATCATCAAGATAGATGACTATAATCTTGTTTTGGAGGTCACCAAAAGAAAAATCCAGAGCCCGCTAAAATTTTTCTCTTGCATTAACGAGTCCAAATGGCATTAGATTATAAGTGAAGGTTCCCTAGGGTGTGGTGAATGTCGTTTTGTATTGATCTTCTTCTACTATACTGATCTGATTGTAACCAAAGAAGTTTTCCAACATGGAAATCATTTCAGAACCAACCACTACTTGCAAGATATGGTCTATGTTAGGAAGAGGATAGTTATCTTTTAAAGATGCTTGATTAAGATTCCTGAAATCAACACATATATGAATTTCTCTATTTTTCTTGTGAACTGGCACAATTTTCACTACCCAAGTAGAATGATGTATAGGATATATGATCCTTGCCTTTAGAATCTTATCAATCTCTTTAAAGATCACATTAGTTACCTTGGGATTATAATTCCTCTGCTTCTTTCTGAAAGCAACCTTCCCTTCTTTAAGTGGTATGTGGTGTTGAAACTTCCCATCCATGAAGTTTTTCAAGTCATCATAACACCAGACAAAAACCTCTTTATACTTAATCAACAGGGCTATCAATTTTTCTTTCTCCCCTAGAGAGCAACACTTTCCAATGTAAACCATCTTAGGTGAATTAGGGCCCCCAATATTAACTGCTTCAAATTTATTGGAGTGTCCAATGAAATCACTCATTTTCTATTTTATAGAGCGATCGTGGCACTCAAATAAATCCTCAAGAGAAACCAACACTTTAGGTATTTTATTTCCCTTCAATTGAATTATTTCATCTTGGAGACCACCTATCCTACTAGGACAAAAATAATTACATTGATTATCGCTTCCTTCAAAGAAGACTTGAGCAAAAGCCTCAACATTTTCTAAGAAGGCCTGAATCTGTTTGTCATCTTCAAAGACTTGCCAGTGATTAACATTGTTAGGAACGCTGGGCCGATAAATTAACTCAATCCTATAGGAATTATCTTTAAATTCTAGGTGAGGGAGGAGAAAAGAAGCTAAGACTGCTAGTGATTCAACCCTTGTGTTGAATTCCATGGGAATGGCTTCTATTGAAAAGGAATCAAAACTTTCAATGGCAGTCTAGATTCTATTCTGACAATGCTTCAACCTTTCATTCTTGACAGTGAAATTTTTTTGTACCTATTTAACAATTAGTTCTACATCTCCCAAAACCTTAAGCATCTTTATTCACATGCCCTCAGCTTGGATTAATCCTAACAAAAGGGCTTCATATTCAACAGTATTGTTTGTATTCTCAAATTCTAGCTTATAACCAAAAGGAAATTTCTCACCAGAAGGAGAAATAAGAATGACCCATGCTTCTAACCCAGCATGGGAAAAATTCCATCAAACTCCATTGTCCAGAGCTTAGGTTCTGAATCTGGAACATGTACATCATCCTCTTTTTCTTCTCCTTAGAAGAGAATATAGTTTCCAAACTCATTTTCTTCATACAGGATTTGTGCTTTGGGATCTTCAGACTTAAGCACAGTTATCTTGGCTTTCAACTTAGGCTCAAGGTGCACTTTCTCCTTGTCAATAGATATAGTGGCATATGACCAATCCAATTGTATGTCTCCTCCCAAGTCTTGTCAAAAAATCCTACTCAGAAGCATACCATAACTAGCAGGTATATCTGTGACCAATATGGTGAGTTTGAGTCGCTTGTTTGGATAAGCCGCAAGTGCAACTTGAGCATCTTTAATTTGTCCAAGTAAAGGAACTTGCTTGGAGTCCATTGAATAGCATTTTCCAAATGTCTTAGTCATTTATAACCCTAAGGATTTATCAATTTGTGTGGTCATGACATTATTAGAAGCACTTGAGTCAATGATGCAATTGTTAACTTTGAACCCATTTATGGATAATGATACATAGAATGGGTAAGGTTTTGCATCAAAGGTTGATGGAGAGGGAATTTTACTATTATATGTAGCATTAGTATTTGAATCCTGGGGTTTGATCATTGCTTCATCTAAGCTTAAGTGTGTTTCAGAATGTTTGGGCCTAACATATTCAATCAACCTATCCAATTCCTTAGGATTCATCTTCAAATATTCAGCCTGAGAAATTTGGACTTTAGTAGTCTTACAAAATTCCACAATATCAAAAGCCTCTGCTTGGCCTTTTAGGGATGGTACACTAGGATTTTTGGAAGAGCTATTAACCACACTTTGCAAAATGTTTTCACCCTTGGAAGTTGCATTAGCTTTTGTAAGTAGAACCTTAGGGGAATTTGGAGTACCTTTTTGATTGTGATGTTGTTGGCTTCAAGTAATTGCAACACATGTAGCATCATCCAAAGTGATGTAAACATATCCTCCTCTATCATCATCGGGTTCAAATTCAAGTATCCATTTGCAGAGTTTCCATACTGATTAGATGAATTACCTTCATCTGTGAATTCTTCAATAACCTCTTTGGTAGTGGTCAATTGCATAAACCTATTCATTTCAAGGTAGTCAATGCCATCATGATCAGATGTGAGGTGAAAAATGCACATGTTCTTTTTATTGTCTGTAGGAGGAGCTTCAATTGCTAGTCTCTGTTGAGTTGGAGGAAAAGGTAGGGTCTTATTTCTTGGCTGAAAATTTGTCTTCTTGGGAATATCTTGATAAAGTTGGTTACCTTTCAACATCTACCTTTTGAGAGCATTTATATCATTAGCCAATCTTTGGATCATAGGATTAGAGGAGGTAGTAGGAAGCGCTTTGTTCATATGCAATTCCTTTTTCCATTTCCCAACTAAAATAAAATCGTCCTCTAGTTCAACAACCAATGCCTGTGTAGCTTCTAGAGTATTCAATGGTTGCCTCTTTAAGAGAAGACCAATATCAGGGTGTTACGCATTGATGAAGAATTTTTTTTTCATTTCTATAGAGGGTCTCTTAGCAACCACAATTCAATTCACTGTCCTGTTAAACTTGGCCACAAAGTCTCTCATAGACTCATTCACTTCTTTATTTATCTTAGTGACTTGCACTATCAGAGTTAGGTCATCATCTACACTTTTGAATCTTGCTTCAAACTTATTGTGCATATTGGCCCAATTAGTAATACATCTGCGAGGCAACTGATAAAACCATTGTGCCACTACATCAGCTAAAGACTCTACGAACAATCTAATTGCTACATCCTCTTCTTGTACTGCAAACATGCCACATGTGATGAAGAAGGAATCAATGTGTTCTTTTGGTGAAAATTTTCCACCTAAACTATAATTTTTTGTAGGAGGGTTCTCTCTTGCACTTCTAGGGTTTTTCACCTAAAAGGAGAAGGGTATCCCACAAAAACTTGGGGGTTCAATCAAGACTAATGTTTTCAGGATTGAAATATGCCTAAATGTAATGCTCTAAATTCAATAAACTAAAAAAGGAAATGAATTATGAATGCAAAACTTAAGAAATGCAAGTTGTTTGAAAACATAGTGATGTATGCAAAATTACCTAAGAATGCAAACAAACAATAACATAAATGAATGAGACTGGAGAGGTGCACTTGGAAACTGAAATTTGTTGTAGAGAGGCTTTGGAATCCTACATAATTTGTTGTTGAGGCCAACTGGGACACTTACGCCAAGTTGGGCGACTTAGTCATGTTTTAGGGAGATTCTGTCAGAATGAGTTTTAGCCAAAAGGGTATCCAAGAAATATAGAAATCAATTTTCAGGCTTGGTAGTGGGAATAATTCACCACTGATGGTGACTTAGTCCACCTTCAGCTTTAGGAATTTCGGGACAGGAATCTATAGCTCTCAATCTGCACTTCTCTTGTTGGTAGGTGTTCAGATCTGAATCTGTGGAAATTGGGCTGAAAAGGATCTCCAAGCTTATATTAGGGATTTTTTGACTTGAATGACTTTGATGAAATGACAACACCTTTCTCTTTGAAAAATATGTATACAAGACCTACAAACACACACATGCAAAGAGGGGAAAAAGGGTTAAGGGTTAGTGAATTGGGGTTTGCCTTGTTCAAACCCCAATTTGGTAATGAAACCCTTGAAAATGAAATGAAATGGAAAGAGAATGATGAACAAACAACATGCAATGCTACAACTCACCAAACCCTTGATGTAGAAATCTGAAGATATGCAAGTAGATGCTCCAATGTATGCTTGATAATGCCTAGAATGCTTGAAAATGATTAAGTAAATGAATGTATGTATGCTAATGTATGAATAAATTATTGGGGGTGAAAATGAGAGGAAAAACCTTAATTTATACTTTATTTTACAAAATTTTCTAAAAATAACACATCAAAGGCTGACCTCAAGGTTAAGAGAATAATATCCTACCAAAAATTTAAAATAATTTTGACTTTTGTGCCCAGTGGGACTAAGTCACCCCAGGCGGCAACTTGGTCCCACCAGGGCAATTTTATTGGGTGTCAAGAATTAAAGTGTATTTAATGATGTTTAATGGGATTATTCTATGAAACACACTTAAGTAGGGCTGAAAAGTGCATTAACGGGTCATTTAAACATAAGGAAGGGTCAAATTATTGATTAAAAGCCTAGAAAAGTGTGAAAGTTTGTTAGAAATCTTTACAAAACTTTGAAATAAGACTTGGTAAGTGATAAAAAGAGGTTATTTAAGTGAATTATAATGAAAGGGTCCTAGAAAAGTGTGAAAGTGGGTTACAACACTTCACAACACTTTTATAAGACACCATAGAATTCTTAATGATTCACAAGGGTCTAAGACATAATTTGAATGTGTTGACCACATTACAACATTAAATCTAGGAAAAACTAGGCCAACATCCACAAGAAATATTCAAATGAGCATAAAAATGTCCAAATATACATTTTTTGGTGACACACCATCTCCTCAAAATTTAGGCAAGTTCTTACAAGAGCCCTTGGGTAGGTCATGCAAGTTATTTCCTAGCTACAAGGGACCAATAGCAGCACCCGAAGGGATGGGTTTTTGGGGATGTTGATGAGCCATATTAAGGGGAAAATTAATTACAACTGGTAAAATAGTCTCGTATAAAACAAGTGCTTGGGAGATAGAGTGATTGGTAGGTGTTCTAGTAGGTGAGGCAAGTCTTCTTCTAGCCCTAACCCTTCACCTAGAGGGAATGATATAGGAAAAATTATTTCTTTCTATGGTTTCAAAAATAGGATTAGAAACTCCCCTGCTTCTTTCCCCTCTAGTAAATATATGAGAATCTGGGTTTAATTAAATTACCTATAAAGTATACCCAAATAAGACCACCAGAGCTTGACAAGCCTTCCCCAATGGAGTTGGAAAAAATCTATTGGCTAATAGATTGGGAACCTTGAGATATCACAATCCATGTCCGAAATGTGCCAATATGAACCAAACAACTCTAGATATTTAACCTTTAAGCAAAGAAAAATATCCTCTAAATTTTGTCGAGGTATAGCTCCCTCACAAGATTTTCAATGAATTAAATGAAAAAATAAAAAATCATGTATGCTTTTAACCAAAAAATAGTAAAGGAAAACCCAATATCAGAAAAATTCCTAATATCAGATGCAAGATTCAATGAGCAAGAAGGATTGGCACAAAGATCAATTTCAGCTAAACTATTCAAGAATAAAATATACACCCACTACCAACCCAAGAATGAAATTAATTATGAAGAAAAATGTATCACTCACACAAAGATAAGATATTGCATTAAGATGTTCTCAAACACAAAGATTTAAGAACCCAAATTAACTTCATAATTTGTATGCACAAAGACAAACAGTAATTTCAGTCACAACAAAATATCGTATTCAGTAGTTTCAAAGTGTCTAGAGAGAGAGCATTTGAAAATAGATACAATTAAATAGGTAGATGAGTAACTACCTCTTTTTCATGTCTGAAGCCAGGATCAAAATGAAAAGACAAATAAAAGAAAGAAAGGAAGTTGAGCCATCACGATGGAATCACTTCATTTCTAGCTTCTGGGGTCACCAAGGATTTGTTTCACCAGGTCTGGAAAGCTTTAAGGATGTGCATCAACTCCTTATGTTGGGGAATAGTCACGCTTGTCATCCTCACCTTCCATGTTAGATATTATCCTTAGTTGTCTCCAAGTGACACTCACAAACCTGCATGAGATCAATTTCTTGGGATGTGACTAGATGTAATTTTCTAAGCTTTTGTAGGTGCTCAACATTGAGTGAAGGTGAATCAACCATTTCCTTAACCATTTTCTGGAAACCATCTATTAGACTCTTGGTGTCCATGTTATTCCTAATCTCACCTTTATCTTGGAGTAACCCAAGAGCCAACAAGGTGCCTAGTTCTTATTCTAAAATAGAAGTACACGCATCAATGATTTCTTTAAGCTTCTGTAGACTCTATTTAGAAATCTATAACTCCCACTCCACCCCTTTGTTCCATGCCAAGTAACAAGTGTCTGAAGTGTTGGGTATAATCTATTCTATATCCAGCTTCTCCACATCCTAGCTTAACATCAATTTCAGTTTAGTCTGATAGTTGTTCTATAGATTCTCCTTATTTTCAATCACAATGATTTCATCCCCCAAAGTGGTCTTCAAAGTGTTTGTTTCTTGGAAAAAAATTATGGATTTAGAAATGACCAAGTGTCCCTTTTTAATCAGAGACCCACTCCAATCATTTGCAACCTTACTCAAGGTTTGAAATTTCTTAATTTTGATCATTGCCTCCTTTCCAACCACAATTAGAGATTCTACAAAGGAATCAACCTGAGAAAGGGGTTGAGGAACAAGATCAAAGATAGACCTTAGACATTCGCTCAAGTCACAAACCTGTGCCTTTAATTAATTCTTAATTTCTTTATCCCTTTTTGATCTTTCAACCATTTTGGCTGTGGATACCTAAAAAATTTGAACATCTCCATCTTTGGTAGGAGGGCCAAGGTCTATTCTATTCACTTCAAAATCACTTATTGTTGCTTGAGTAACATCCTTTTGTGCTGAAGGGTGCACAATCTCTATTTGGAGGCTTCCTAATTCAGTATCATCTATCAATCTAGCAATAGTCTTCAACTTCTTCAATTTTGGGGTTGAAGTCCTTTGTAACAATTGGGCTACGATATCCTATTTAGGTAAAATAGGTTGTATATCTTTTCTTTTCCTTGAAAAAGAGTCCTCCAACCAGGTTGGAGTCATTGAGGCCTTGGTTCTCTTAAAATCCAAAGATTCAAATAATGTCCTAGTAACTAGAGGAGTGTTCTCTATAGATGCAATTGCTTGTGGTTTCTGAGATGTACCTACCTACTTATTTGATTGGTGATTCATCATGAGAGGGAGATGAATTGATATTTAGGTTTTCCAAACCGTCCTCTTCCTCATCTCCTTCATTCTCTTTTTATAGAATGGTTAGGTTAAAGATATCTTCCCCACAGGTTTGTGAAAACACATTCTTATCAGGTGAGTCTTTGCCACCATCTCCTTATGCCCCTAATGGTAATGACTGGGAAGTGCCACTAGTTGATTTCCCACTTACAGAAGCCTAAGAATTACCTTCAACAAGTCGTGACTCTATAGACCTTGTGTGGGGATGAGATTGTTTTGTTATTTTCATAGTCACCCATTCTCGTGTTCTAGTCAAGACGGCTGCAGTTCTTGCATCAATGGTTTCTTTCTCTCTACCACTCCAATCCATGGAAGGGATAGGCCTATTTTATATCAATTCAGTATATAGTGGGTCTACCATGTCAGACCCATCTTCCACAATACCATGTGCATCCCATTTCAAATCATAGATGATTATTTGTTCTATTGTCAATCTCATCCAACTCCTCCTAACCTCATATTCATCAAAGCAGTCGGCCCAATAATCTTCAAGGCTAGGCTGGTGATAAAAAAATAGGGCTTAATTTCATATTATTTTTAATATAATCTTTTAGATCAAAAGGAGTCTGCTCCTCACATGAAAGAATATTATACTTGGACAATTCTCTTTCAATATTTACGGCATCAGACATAGATTGACAACTATAAGCACCAAAACCAAAGGGAAAGCAAACTGTCAACCTTTTCCTACCTTGGAACAATCTATATACATTAGCCAACTACCTATTTACTTCAATGAGAACCCATTTATCTTCAAGGTATTTAGGTAATTTGATCGAGAATCCTACATAGCCATGAACCCTTATGTAGGAGAATCTATGAAACTGAATAAAATGGTTGTTGTAGAAGTCTACAAATTGTATTGCTTTAGGTGATAACCTCATTACAGTACATCCCTATAACTCCCTAACCATTCTCATAGTGGATGAAGAAATACATCAATTCCTCAAGTCCATGAACATCTTCATTTCCCCTTACCCTATGTAGTAATACCACAATGTCGGTCACCTCTTCCACAAAATGGGTTTTGTGTAGTTTACGGGGAAATTGGGACTTACCCCTCTTAGGCATGGCCAACCAATTATTTACTATTTCATTCTTGTAAACCCATTTTTTTGCAAAAAAATCAATTTGAGAAATTTTCATTTTCATTGGTGAATACACATCCTTTGATTCTCAGACAAGTCACAAAGGTGGACCTCTAGACTTTCAGGACTAGATGGTTATCTTTTTTCCTAACCTCTTGTGTTTGTGAATTGTAATTCCTAATGCATTCTAAGATGAGTTCGGGGAATTGCACTACTAAATGAAATGCAACAGCCTCAATGAACCCACTATCAATTATGTGTTCAGTGATGGGTGGCAAATTTGGTTTATTGATTTTTCTTCTTAATTCATCTAAACTCACAAGCCCTAGACGAGTATCTCTGACTTTTGGGCCCTCATAGGTTAATACAGACAAATATTCATAACCTGCATATTTAACCCTCACCATGAATCAAATTTTATAGCTCAACCAAAGATAACCTTTTGAAATGTAGGAAAAATTATTCCAAGAAAATAGGCTAAAATAGGTGAATACTGTAAATACCTCATTGGTGAATCTTGCAACTGGAATTCTGTGTCCCATTCAGCTCGTCCTGGAAGAACTTTGTCACAATGAGAATGTTTTGTCCAGCACTTTAAATTCTCTTAAAACTTCACAGAAAAACATGGGTGCAGATGGGAATTTAATATCTTAAATTGTTCCATGACACGTGGGAGTTTTCACTTCACCATTTTCAATATAACTGTCTTTCAAAAAATTGAAAGCAAACATATATAAGCAACAAAGTGGAGAGTTCAAAAAACCACACAAAAGTGTACCTGAGTTCGAATAACATATCAAGATTCTGCCCAAATATTGATCGACAGACAGGAAATAAAAGAGAGTTCAACAAATTACACAAAATACTGCCCAAGTAGAGAACACAAAAAAGTGATATAAAACAGGATCAAGCAGCAAGGTGGGAGGTTCAGTGAATTACATAAAACACTTCCCGAGTTTGAACAATTACATAAGATACTGCTAAGTAAGACTAAGCTGCTTATAAGTTGGTGGATGATTTTTATGAAGCAAGGCCAAAATTATAGGGTAACAGAGCATTATTCAAGTGTTAAGCATCATGTCAAAAAATCATCATGCATCATGTTTTTTTTTTTAGCTAACAATTGTGATGTAGGGTTTCATGATTCAAGCAAGCATACAATTCAAGATCTACAACATTCAAGCAAGAGTCAAGATCCACTATTATTGGAGCCATTTCATACATGTTTGCAGAACTTTATTGCTAGGGTTTGGTGAGTTGCAACATTACATTTTGTTCATTCATCATTCTCCTTTCCTATTTCATTTCATTTCAAGGTTTGATTACCAAAACAAGGTTTGACCAAGGCAAACCCCTTTCTACTAACAAAATAACATTTTTCCCTCTCTTTAGTGTGTGATTTACAGATCTAGGTTGAAGGCATATTGAAGAGAAAGATTGGAAAGAAGTTGTCACCTTGTTTTGGAGAACATTAAATGACCTCTACAAAGCAAAATTCAACAATTCAGACCCAAAGATCAAGTGGAGAAGACAATGTAGAGATTGAAGAGTAGATTCAGACTTTGAATTTCTAGAAAAAGTGAAACTGGATGATTTTCCACTTCTAGCATATGAGTCCTAGTATACTAAAATTTTTATTTTTCAACTGTTTCAAACTTGTATTTTTGTTCCTGCCTAGAAACTCTAATCTAGGACTAAATCGCCCATCCTGGTGTATGATTCCCGGTCAGCATTAAATTTGGTGTTTTTAGCAGTTTAGATCTTCATTCAGGTCTCCTCACATTCCTAGGTGCACATTTTTGATATCTCAACTTTTTATTCTGATTTACATGTATTTCTAGGTCATTTAGTGAAGTTTTGCATTGCACTAGGTTTAACATTAGATCTTGCATATCATTAGTCTTTCCAAGCCCTAGCTTGGTGGTGAACCCCTCCTTAGTCATTGATTATGTTGGATGCTATGATTGTGTTGCTGATATGTGGTTGTCATTGATGTCAACACTATTAGCATTATTGTATTGAAGGTTGTATATGTCGAGGATATTGAGAAAATTGTTAAAGAAAGTATTACAGGTTCTAGTGGAATTGTGAAGGTCATGAAGGTGTCTTGTTTTTTACATTGAAGATCAACTATTGTGGACTAAAGGGTTTATTTCTAAGTGTATCTAGTCAATCCACTGGAAGTTTCAAAGGTTCGCGTAAAGATTTGTTCGAGTTATGAAGATCTGTGTTTTGACAGTATTTATGTAGGTTATGTTAGTGTTCTTGATTCAATTTGGTATAACTCTGGTAATTCTAGTTGTTGCGGATGTTTCTCTGTTGTTTCTTGGTGCTCATGGATGTTTCTAGATCATGCTCTATCTTTGTTGCACGTTTGCATTGATCGATGTGCCCATGGTTGAATATTTTTCTTGGTATGTTCGGGTTTTCATGTTCTTGGCCAACATGATGGTTGTGGGGTGTTGTAAATCCTCAAAGATTTAATTTTGAATGTTTGGTGCACTCAAGGATATTGTTTTGGGTCACATCATGGTATTGGCTGACGGTGTTTGATCCACATTGAAAATTTATTTGTAAATTTGGGATGACATTGAAAATATGTTTTATATTTCTGGCTAACTAAGTTGTTGATGTAATTTCATGTTGCAGATATATAAGAGCAATTGTTTGAGCGAAGATAGTATGTGCATAAGATCGAATCTACGCCAGAGAAAGTGTAGATGTGCAAATAGTTTCCAAGTCATTCGATTGTAGAGTAGAGTGAGATGAAGATTGAGCAAAGTGTGAAGAAGGTTTTTGTGCTAAATTGGAACTATAATTAGGCTTGTGAAGAAGCTATTTCCTCAGTTCATACCCTACAGATCTAATCCATATTGTTGTGTATTGTTGGGAATTGATCCCTCTTGTATTTGAGTAGTGATCTCTAGGCAGTGTTCTTGAATACATGTGCATTCCCATTATTTCTTATTATACTTTTAACAAGGTGTAATATTGTGGACTAACATCCACCGTGGTTTTTCCCCTAACAGGGTTTCCACATAAAAATATTGGTGTTTTCTATGTTTCTGATGTGTTGTTTGTTCATGGTTTATTGTTTGTTCATCAGATCTGAGATTAAGTTAAGTTAAGTTTGAAAAAGTTTAAATATTATGTGACAACTGATTCACCCCCCCTATTAGTTGTCTATCCTCATTTTTCCAACAATTGGTATCAGATCTTGTTCCTCTGAAGAAGTTTAAAAGCTTGAGGTGATCCGAGATGGCATCATACAAGAAGGACAATCCTAGATTCAATGGAACAAACCACTCATTGTGGAAAGCTAGGATGGAGTGTCATTTGAAGTGTATTGGTGAACCCTTCTGGAAGATTACAAAGAACAAATATATTATTCCTCAGAATGGTCCTTCCACTGTTGATGAGATTAAAGAGGCTGAGAATAATTTTTGGGCTATGGAAGCTTTGTTGAGTGCTCTAACAAATTCAGAAATAACAAATGTGTTAGGTCTGGAGACAACTCATGAGATGTGGATGAAGCTGCAAACTTTGTATGAAGGAGATGTACATGTGAAGATGGCTAAGCTACAGAGTTTGAAAGGAAAGTATGAAAATATGAAGATGGGTGAAGATGAAACTATTTCTTCTTTTATGCAGAGAGTAAATGAACTAGTGATGGGTATTATATGTGCTAGTGGTATCCTAGATGAGGAAGAAATTGTGGCTAAGGTGCTCATATCATTTCCTCCCTCCTACAAAGCGAAGGCTCATGCTATTGAAGAAAATAGATCATTGAAGAATGTGACAAGAGATACACTGATTGGTAAACTTGTTGCCTTTGAGTTGAGAAAATTTGGTGATTCTATTCCTAAGACTGAAACTGCATTCAAGGCTACTATATCTGGAAGGAACAAGCAAAGATATGATTTGGGAGAGAGTTCCAGAAAGACATTCAAGTATGAGGAAGAAATGAAATAGCTTGAAGATGAAAGAGAGGTAGAAGAGTTGGAAGCATTGATTGTAAAGAAAGAAGGTAGAGGACAAGGCAAGTATAAAGGAAAGCTTCCTATCAAATGTTTTTCTTGTAGTAAAATAGGTCATTTTGCATCAAGGTTTCCTAAAAGAGTTCCTAGATCTAAGCCTTACAAATCTAGATTCCAAAAGAAATGCTATTTTGTTGAAGGATTGACTGATGATGAATCTAATAAAGATAATGGAAATGAAGATGATTTGGTTTTCATTACTATCAAGGAAAATAGTCTCGTGGCTACTGAATTTGCTAAAATTGAGAAATCTCTTGCACCCCAAATTGAAGAAAAGGTGAGTGGTTCATTGAACAACCAGATGGATTTCAACTGACTAATAAAGAAAACATGGTTTTTCGATTGAAGAAAGCTCTATATGGACTCAAGCAAGCCCCCAGAGTTGGTATGCTAGATTGGAAAAATACTTACTAAAGCTTGGATTCAATAAAGGTACTGCTAACAACAACTTATATTTCAAATTGGATCATGACAAAGAGTTAATTACTGAGGTCTTTGTTGATGACATTATTTTTGGAGGAGATGATAATCTATGTATGAGGTTTGTTGATGAAATGAAGAATGAATTTGAGATGAGTATGATTGGAGAGATGAATTTCTTTCTAGGATTGCAAGTTACTTAGTTAGATAAGGGGATCTTCATATCTCATTCCAAATATGTGAGAGTACTGTTGAAGAAGTTTGGCATGGATGACTCAAAACTTGTTGGTACTCCCATGGTAACCAGATGTAAGTTGGCACAAAATGATGATTCTCCTAAGGAAAATCAAACAACATGCAGGTCAATGATTGGTGGATTGCTCTATTTAACTCAGACCAGACTAGACATTATGACTATTGTATGTATGGTTGCTAGATTTTAGGCTTATCCAAAAGAATCTCATGTGACTGTTGTTAAGAGAATGTTCAGGTATCTGAAAGGAGCAATTGATTTTGGACTTTGGTATCCTAAGGATGATGATCTTACTTTGAATGCATATACTTATGCGGATTGGGAAGGAGATTTAGATGACAGGAAGAGTAATAGTGGTGGTTCCTTCTTCCTAGGGAAGAAACTGGTGTCTTGGTTGAGCAAAAAGAAGAATTCCATTTCTCTATCTACTATTGAGGCAGAGTATATTTGATCCAGGTGGATACTTGTCATCAAAAATTTAAGTGTTCCACATGCTCCATATTTCATCACCATGTCGAAGATCTTGTCAAGAGCTTTTCGACGCATTTTGAACAGACCAAATCTGAGTCTGTATGTGAAAGTTATGGTTGGTCAAAGTTGAGGGTTGACCATGATGATGTGGCAGGATTGATGACGTGGTAAGAATGATGACGTGGCAAAAATGAGGACATGACTATTTAAAATATAATTTAAAAGCTAAATTCCCTTAAATTTAAATTATTAAATCTTTTAAGTTTTAAAATCCCATACTACGAGATTTTTAAGGGATCTTAGAGATTTTTAAGGATATTAAAATATTTTTTAGAGGATTTTAAAAGATTTTAAGGGAGATTTTTAAGGATATTAAAATATTTTTAGAGGATTTTAAAAGATTTTAAGGGAGATTTTTAAGGGCTTGAAATATCATAAAAGATATTTTAAAACTAAAATTAACGTTAACCTCCAAACTTAAAACAAATTTAATCCCTTATGATTTTTATAGCATTATGAGGGCCATGAATATATGAGAGACAGTTTGGTTTTATTATAGTTGTTAAAACTAATCAACCTCTAAATGGCTTTCCTACGAGAAAAGACAAAAATAAATAAACAATATGGAACCCAAATGGAAGAATTTTTTTTTTTAAGGGGGTAATGGTTGAGATTATTGTTTTATTTGTAAAAATAAGGGAAATTTGTTGTAAGGGGGTTATTTTATTAAATATGGTGGTTTAACCCCATATGGGAAAATTATGTATAAAATGGGGGGAATTTAGGACTTGGGATAAGCAAGTGGCGATTTTTATGAGAGAATTCTAAATTGAGGAGAGAATTTTGTATGGAGAGTCTGAGTGTCTGAATTTGTGCATTGAAGGAGTGTTACTCTACTACACTTGAAAGAGGAAGACTTTGAAACTCTTGAAGACTCGACATTGTATTCTATTGATGCCTTGTAATCAGTTTGGAGCATAATCATGGATTGTTCACTCTTTGGAGAGGGACCCAGAGATGTAGCCATATTGGCGAATTTCGTTATCAACTTTGTTTGCAATTCTCTCTTCTCTCTTGTTCTGAATCACTTTGTTATTTTCGTTAATTTAATTGTGTTGGTGTTTCAATTAAGTAACTTGGATTTAAAGATTTGTAAACATTAAGCATTCAAGTGAAATTAGTCTAGATCTTAAATCAGATCAATATTGTTGCTGCAAACAACTATACTCAAGTGATGTGGATGAAATAGATGTTGAAAGATATCATAGTAGTATATGATGAACCTATTTCCATATACTGTGACAACTCAAGTACAATAAACATATCAAATAATTTGGTGCTACACTCTAAGACCAAGAATATATCAATCAAGTTTCACTTCTTGAGGGAAAAAGTAAGTGAGAAAGAAGTTAGATTGGAGTATGTACCTACCATAGAGCAGATTACAGACATTTTCACCAAGCCATTGCTGAAGGATACTTTTGAGTATCTCAGAGAGATGCTAGGGGTGATTACCCCTCCTGATATAAACTAAAGATGCATTTTCTTGCATCAATCTATGTGCGTCATAGAGATTTCCTAATCCAGATTGATGTTTTCGTGGCTGCTACTTAGGGGGAGTAGTTAGATGTGCAGATATGTGGTTTAGATCTTGATTGTGGGAAGATAATGCTTATCTTTTCCATGGATGTCAAAGGGGGAGAAGAGTCATGTGAAAAACTATTTCTTACCTGGAGTGAAGAGTCATGTGGGGAGAAGATCATGTAGAAGAAGTCAAGAAAGAAGAGTCAGAATCTAAGGAGTAAGTGCTAATTGAGAGTTGGGTTGATGGTGTTTTTCACGTCATGTGTTGCCATCAATGCCAAAGGGGGAGATTGTTGGATGTTGTGATTGTGTTGTTGATATGTGAGTTTCATTGATGTCAACACTATTAGCATTATTGTGTTGAAGGCTATATATGTCGAGGATATTGAGAAAATTGTTAAAGAAAGTATTACAGGTTCCCAATGGAACTGTGAAGGTCATGAAGGTGTCTTGTTATGTACGTTGAAGATCAACTGTTGTGGACTAAAGGGTTTATTGTTGAGTGTATCTAGTCCATCCACTAGAAGTTTCAAAGGTCTGCATAAAGATTTGTTTGAGTTATGAAGATTTGTGTTTTGATAGTATTTATGTGGGTTTTGTCAGTGTTCTTGATTAAATTTGGTATAATTATGGTAATTCTAGTTGTTGTGGATGTTTCTCTTTTGTTTCTTGGTGCTCGTGGATGTTTCTAGATCATGCTCTATCTTTGTTGCACATCCGCGTTGATCGGTGTGCTCATGGTTTAAGTTTTTTCTCAGTATGTTTAGGTTTTCATGTTCTTGGGCAACATGATGGTTGTGTCATGTTGCAGATCCTTGAATATTTAATTTTGAATGTTTGGCATGCTTGAGGATATTGTTTTGGGTTGCATCATGGTATTGGCTGACGGTGTTTGATCCACATTAAAAATTGATTTGTAAATTTGGGCCGACATTGAAAATATGTTTTATATTTTTGGCCGACTAAGTTGTTGATGTAATTTCATATTCTAGATATATAAGAGCAATTTTTTGAGAAAAGTTAGTGTGTGCATAAGAGAAAATGTATGCAAGAGAAAGTGCAGATGTGTGAATAGTGTCCAAATCATTCGATTGCAGAGTAGAGTGAGAAGAAGATTGAGCAAAGTGTGTGGAAGGTTTTATGTGCTTAACTAAAACTGTAATCAGGCTTGTGAAGAAGCTATTTCCTCAATTCATACCCTGTGGATCTAATCCATATTGTTGTGTATTGTTGGGAAGTGAGCCTTCTTGTATTTGAGTAGTGAGCTCTAGGTAGTGTGCCTGAATGCATGTGCATTCCCATTATTTCTCATTATAGTTTTAACAAGGTATAATATTGTGGACTAACATCCATTGTCGTTTTTTCCCTAACAGGGTTTCCACATAAAAATCTTGGTGTTCTATGTGTTTCTAATGTGTTGTTTGTTCATGGTTTATTTTTTCGTTCATCAGATCTGAGATTAAGTTAAGTTTGAAAAAGTTTAAATATTATGTGACATCTGATTCACCCCCCCTCTCAGTTGTCTATCCTTGTTTCTCCAACAAATTATAGCATAGGATACCCCTATTGTAGATCTCTTTCCCTCATTCCTATCCTTGGATTGAGATCTCTAGGGTTTCCTTAATGAGAAGTGTAGAAGATTGTTGGTCTATGTCCTAAAACATAGCATTACATACAATTTTCTTCCTTTCAGAAACCATGAAATTATTACATTAAAATACAAAATAAGTTCCATTATGAAACAAATTGTATTGTTATAATATTTCAAAGGAAAGTACTATGTCAGTACATGATAGTTGTTTCTTTTAATAATTCAAATTTACAAAAGAATAAGCATCCTTTAAAAGAGAGATTGGTCGAAGAGACAAAATTATGAATAGTTATACAAACATAATACTAGCTAAATGCTACATCACAAAGACCATAATAACACCCATGCCTATAGACATAATTATATTAGACCTTCAATGCTTTAACACCATTTAGACAATGAGAGCCACCTGTAAAAATTACATAGACCTTACATGTAGGAGTAACATACAAAAGCATTCATCAACAATGAGGGATGTTTACATTTTTGTCAAGGGAGCACTATGATTGGTACATGGAAAATCAAGAATGATTATAGTTGATCTTACTAGGAAAATGGTGTCGCAACCTTGCAAATTACACGAGGTTAATATTTATACTAAGTTTACATTTGAGCTCGGATTGGTTAACTAAGAGTGCTCATAAATTTTTGTTGCAAGATTATGTATAGATTTGAAGATATTAAATTTTTCATTTTTTAAAGTTTCAAAGTTCAATTTGAAGGCCTTAGAGACATTTTTGGCTCCAAAAGTGGTTGTAATTGATAAAGTGTGTTATAGCTTGATAAAGCATTTCACAATCTTTCTGGTGGTTCAAACAATTTGTCAATCAGATACCTAGATCAAAATGTATGGCCTTCATAAGTTGGGTTTCTTGAAATGGAGGATGTAAAAACATGTTGGAAACATAAATGAGTTGTAAAAGGGGAGCTACACATGGTGGTGTGTGTTTTGACTCATCATAGGCATCTATTATTGGAGATAAGTATGGGCACCAATTTTAGGTGGTTTCAGCTGATGCTTTTGTAATATTGTTTGATAATTTCATGTAATGTATCTCCTATATATTAGGTGCATGACATGGAGGTTGTGTGTAAGAGTCTTGTAGTTATTGAGTTACCTCCAAATCTTTGGTTGGATATACTCGTGTAAGAAAGTTTTATCTGTAAATATATTGTAATCTTACTAATTTTTGAATAATATATTGGGTGGCTTTTGGAGTGTGTGGTTTTCTCTCAAAAGGGATTTCCCCACATAAATCACTATATTGTGGTATGAATGTTGTTTATGTTTATTTTTTTAATTTTTTGTAATTGTTTAGATTTGAAAAGTTTTTTTATAATTCTCCTCTCAAGATTAGTGTAGGAAGTTGTTCTATAACCTTATCTTCCTATAATGTTGAAAATTCTACCCTAGGTCAATTTCACACTTATGCATGGCACCCTATGCATTTATGACAAAATCCATAATTGGGATTTCATGATCCTGATCTCATGGATGGAAATGATGAAGCATGCATAGCTTGTGATTTGAGTTTCAAACAAAATTTTTAATATTACATTATAGTGCATAAACGTCTTTACAATTTGCAAATGTCTCGCTAAAATATGAGATTCAAATAGGAATATTCTATACAATTCATTTGTGATGCATTTCACAATGCCCAAATAGGACTGTAACAACTAATTCCGCCCAATCCAAGAACAAAACTTCTCTTCTTTATTTTCATAACTTCTTGCAACATTTTGGATTTGGACCTCTCTACTTCTCACTCTTAGTGAAACTTTCTCATCTATTATCTCAAGAGAGGGGCCACAGCTGGTATTAATGCTCTCTTGCTTGTAATTATTTCAATCTCATCTATTATCATACTTGATTGATCTCATTTAGTGTCTTTTAGGGTAAAAGTACAAATTTGTGTCACAATTTTAGCCAACTAAACTATTCTGAGTGAACAGTTTCTAACCGGAAAGTGTTCAGTCAAGAGGTTTCAGCTGAAAGCACACGACAGTGAGATGGTGTCGACGTGGTAGTATGTCTTTGATTGGTAGAGTTTCAGCCAAAACTATTCCGAGTGAGTAGTGTTCGGCTAGAATCAAGGATGATAAAATCAAGAAAAAAAGGGCTCTACCCATTTTTCGTATTTAGGAAAAAGCAGTGAGAATTAGTCTTGGTCGGCCAAGCAAAGGTATCAACGTTTATAAAAGGAAACCCAACAACAGGTTCCATTCCTAATTTTTTTCCTCTTACTTGTAAAACATTGGTTGTGGTTTTTGCGGGTAGTTAAATGGAATTTCTATTGTTTTTAGTGTTACAAGGAAGATTTAATGATAGTTGTGGTTATATGATAGGCACACAACATTGTGGCCATATGAATTTTTTCATTTTTGTTAATAAAAAGTATAGATTTTATATGACATTGTGAAATTTTGTTGTTAATAAGTTGTGAATGATACTGTGATATTCGGTTTTTGTATGATTTTTGGATTTTTGGGTACATTCAAACCCTTGTAACTGTGATTCTTGGTTTTGGGTACACGAATAAACCCTTATTTACAGTTTTGGGTACACAAATATACCATTATTTACAATTTTGGGTACACAAATAAACTCTAATTTACATTTTTGGGTACATGAATAAACTCTAATTAATAGTTTTGGGCACATGAATAAACCCTTATTTATAGTGGGTACATGAATATTTACCGTTATTTACAGTGGGTACATGAATAAACCCTTATTTAAAGCTGGTACATGAATAAAACCTTATTTATAGTTTTGGGTACATGAATAAACTCTTATTCACCCCAATTTTAGTGTTCATACACATTGCAATTTTTTTTTTTAAGATAGGCAATCTGGAAATTTGTTTATAAGTTAGGCAATCTAGTTTGAGTATTTCTACACTTCATGACTTGATGGCAACATGCACCTTCTTATACATTTCTTCTATATCTTTAGGCTCTATTCCTTTATCAAGGTATTTACTGAACTGAGATTGATACTTACTTGGTTTACCTCCTTTAACTGGCCCCAGTTCCTTGGAAATTTTTCCTCCTTTGGCTTTAATGAGATCAATCGTTTTATGGACACCCCCTATATATATCAACAAATTTATTTTTAAGATAGACAATCTAGATTTTTTTTAAGTTAGGCAATCTGGTTTGAGTACTTTTGCACTTCATGACTTGATGGCAACATGCACCTTCTTGTACATTTCTTCTATACCTTCAAGCTCTATTCCTTTATCAAGGTATTTACTAAACTGAGATTGATACTTACTTGGTTTACCTCCTTTCACTGGCCCTAGTTCCCTAGAAATTTTTCCTCCTTTGGTTTTAATAAGATCAACTGCTTTATAGACCTGATATAGTAAAATCATTTAAGAAAATCAATGGTTTATTCTATTCAACAAACTAAACACACAAAAAGTTTTTGAATTACATTTTCACAAGAAGCTATATAACTTTCATACTGAGAATCAGATAATTTGATTTTAGGGGCTAACAAACCTTGAAATTCTCCACATAGTATAAATGGATTTTTCTTCATAACATTTGACTCAAAAATCTATTTTTTAAGGACCTTTAATTTATTTCACTGTTGCAAGCTATATCCATTGGTGCAGTCATATTCTAATACTTAGTTTGGGTGGTCTTTCTTATTTGTTCCTCATCATCACTCAAAAGTAAACATGAATGAGAAACTAACAGATTAAAAACATTGTGGATAAAAATAAAATGGAGGTAATTTTATGCCTTGAAGTTTTATAGCAGCCAAAGAATATCTCATTAAAGATCCAAAAGCAACGAACAAGAAACAAGCTAGCTTTGATGTCATCTATCTAATTCTCACAAAATTTTCCCAATCCATGGAAATTTCATATCTATGCATGTTGAGAAAGCCTTACAATACAAGTAAGAGCAATTTTCAAGTGTGTTGAAACAGGATGAACAAAACTCTTAAACACATTGGGCAATTGCATCCTTCCTTCCCTCAACATCTACAAGAATGGGATAATGCAATTCCACTAAGTGTAATTAGATATATGGAAATAAAACATAATCCCAATCTAATTGGAAGTACAACATAACCAATACATTGGGATCACTTAAAAATCTCATATGTGCTACTTAAGTGCTTAGTGATGGAATAACACATAGCAGTGACTCTTCTAGATCTAATTCAAGATTTGATAATTTTTTAGCAAGCTTGTAAAACTTAATTTTTTTAATTATTAACCATCTAAAACATAATATACTTATACATAAAATTAAAATTGTTTTAATGAGATAATAGTCATTGAATTTTGTGACAGTGTTCCTAATGATAAGTGTACATGTTAATACACGAGTTACCCCCGTTAGCTTATCCTACACCCTCAATATGGGTTGATTAGCATTGGGTGCATTAACTCCCATATATACTTCTTTGGCAATACCCTCAATCATCTAAACATTTTAATCTTGTGAAATATCTAAACATCTAAACTTGTAAAATCTTTATCTATGTGTATAGGATAGTGAAATTTATTATGATTTACTAATTTAAAAGCATATAAGAAAATGGCACCTTGTCTTAAATTTTTTTTTGTTGATATATATATGTGTGATATATATACGAGTTTATTCATTTACCCAAAATTGTAAATAAGGGTTTATTCATGTATGATATGTGTGTGTGTACATGTATATGTACATGTATACATACATACATACATACATACATATGTGTGCATATATGTATGTACATACATACATATATACATATATACATGTACATACATACATCTATACATACATACACATATATACACATGTATACATATATGTAACTGCTAGTTAAAAATTAACCAAATTGGAAAGTACCATTTTGAATTTCTTAAGAGAATATTTTTCAATGATATAAAATTAATATCATTATCTTTCTTACAATTAATTTAGAAACATCAAATTTATATTTTAAATATTCTTAATTTAAATAAATCTAATATATAATTAATAAATATTTCAACTTAAATTTTAAATTTCATAAGATAATTAGTATCTTAATTGCAACCAACTTGCAACTACTTGACCTACCTTACTTCTTGCTTTTCAAAATGATTTACTCTTCAATGTTCATTCATTTCAGATTTATTCCATTTATTACTCTCTTTTTTTGTGTAGGGTAAGAAGACGGTGAATTTTAGGTTGAAGGATACTAGATTATGCAGATGTAGTATATTTTTTTTCTCTATCTATTTATTTTACCTAGCCATCTTGCAAATTTATTTTATATATATAATCACATATATTTAACTATGCATTTTTAAATCAATTTTTTTAGATTGTTATCATATAAATTCAAAGGGGACAATGAAGATTAAATGTAAGTATCTTATTTACTTTTTGTTTAAAACCTTGTGTTGAGAAGAGAGTTTAAATTTACAGAGGGAAAACCCTCCCAAAAATAAGTGAGGAACCATTGCTACAGATCAGTAAATTACTGATCCATTAATTAAATCTCCATCATCAAATGTTGGTGCACCTCTTCTAGGAAACTTGGTGTAGACACCGAGAAAGTCCCAATTGATACTAGATATCTGATTCTGATAAACTAACACCATTTCTTCATCACTTCAAATTGATCATTTAATTAAATAATCAACATTATTTAGTCAAATTTAGCAAATTCAACTAGTAATCAAATAATTAAATTTATTCATTAATTCACCCTTCTTCTAACTAACTATTCATCTTATTTAATTAAATCAAATCATTTAATTAAATCCATTTTTAATCCTCTCATTTGATTACAATCAATCAAATCAAATGTCACATCTCTTAATTCACTCCAATTAATTAATCCTAAATCAGCTTTCTAATCATCATTATCAATTCCTCTAGCTTTTAACTCCTCAAGAGTTAAATCAACCCATGGTCAACTAACCAGGTTACACATGAAAATAATTTCAATTAATTATTTAATTCATCTATTTTCCCTCACCAAGGCATATTTCAAGGAATATTCCTCTCAACAACCTCTCATTCAATTTTCCTCCAAAGGTTTTCAAAAACCTATCACATCCTCTTACATTTGCAATAATTCTTTTACAACCTTTCAAATCCTCTTACATCCTCTCAAATCTCATTCAATTCCTCTTACACCAATTTTAAATTCTCAACCAACAACATTTACTTCTCTTCCATCCTCCTCCACTCACACATTTCCCAAAATGTGCTCCACCCTCATCTAATAGAATTGTGACACTTGGCATGTATTCTCATTGGCTCTCAATTTATCCCACATTCATTAATTTCCTCCATTCTTCAACCCTTGGCTTTTATAAATAGAGGCATCCTTTTCACAATATGGATACACAACTTAGAGCATTATCATTATAGGCATTTCACTCCATAGCTTTTCATCATTTTCAAGTAATTTAGCTAGATTATAGTTAATTTCACACTTAGATCATGTATACTTCATCAAGTTTATCAAAGGGATTGGGAAAGGGATTCTTTCCACATCAAAGGAGCACCACTCCCCCTATGGGATGTAGGTTTAGCTAATTTTACTTAGATTACATGCTTTACTTTGTTTTTTTTCTTGTTATTTCACATTTTCTTGTAATTTTGGTTAAAAAATCTTGTAGGGAACACTAGATTAGCTTTCTAACATGTTTGAAACTTAATTGTTGGTCTCTTGTTAGTTTGTATAGGTTTTGTGTTCACATTTTGGTGCTAGAAGGAGGGCTAACCAACTTAACATGTTCAATTTCACTTGATTTTCTCATTTTTTGTAGGTACAGGAACACAACGCCGCCTTTCTACAAATGTGATGTTGCAGATCGTCGCTTTTGTTCCACAATGTCGCTTTCACTATGTCACACCGCATATACACACCTCTATCGTGCTGCTTTTGATTTAACACCCCATTCACACTCTCTATCTTCTGTCTTAATTTCTAACATCAGAGTGCCACTTTTGTAATTCTGTTGTATTTGCACTCTCTGTTTTTCCAAAGCATCACTTTTACATTCACCAGAATATCACATTTGTTTTTTAGCGCCGCATTTGAAGTTCATTGCTGCATTTGTAGGAAGCAAGGGAGGATCAAAATTTGAAGACTTAAAAGCATTTCTTAATGCTCTTTGTGATAATCTTGGGCTTCAATTTATACATTTCATTTCCTAGGACCAACTAGATTCAATTTGGGCTTAAAATTAACCTACAACTCAAGCTTTTTCAAGTTGGTTAAAATTGAACCCTAGATACTTACTAGAATTTGGAGTTTGGATTAAAATTGAACAATCAACTTCACATTCAAATTTGGTGCTATAAAAAGAACTCATTTATTGCCTTTGAGGACTAAAAATAATTTGTGTTTGCTTTGTTTTGTAATCTTATTTAAAAACTCTTGTCATTTAAAGGCGTATGCACTTCTCTCACACTTCATGGCGATCTTGACAATCAAAAGAATTTTAGTGACATTACGTTGTCTAAAATATTTCCTACAAATTTTAAATTTGGGTTGTTAAGATTGAACCAATCTTTCTAGTGTGAGAAAAGGCATAGCATGTGTTCTCTCTTTGTTTATTCAAACAAAGATGATCGCACTACGAATGTAATTACTCACTATTGTTTACCTTTAGAGGGGCCTGCCTAAGAACAACTCGAAGGTGACTCCAACTAGTTTTTCACTCAGGCTAGTATATAAATGGATAAGACTAAACTGTCAAGTCCTCATGGTATGTAGGCCTTAGCTTTACAGTGTCTTTCAGAATGGGGTACTACTGTAAAAAGTATAAGATCCCCTAGTAGGATTGATTAAAGTCTTTAGTGGCTTGATAGAAACTCACAAGGTGTCATGTCCCCAATTACCTTGACTAAGAAATAATATGTATAGAAGCCAAAATCCCAAATATTTGTTGGTGCAAGAACGTTCATTCTGAATCTGTCCCACATACTTGTGGTTCTTTGTAGAGATGAAGAGTTTTTCATTGGAGATTCATGAGAATTCAAAGCTTGGATGATCCATAGAAGTGAGTGTCGTCGAGGGGAGTCAGTTTGGTCAAGCTTCTAATCATCCGCTTTGAATAAGCGCAACTAGAGAAATCCAAGTGGGAATTCAAAAATATAGCCATTTCTATCCTAGGGTTGTGCAATCTATGAGTCAGTTAAATAGTTTGCTTGGATCCAAAATCTTGAAAAAAAACATTCAACAAGGTCATCAAATTTCAAACCCTTTAGAAAGATCAAATACCTTTGAAAAGTGCAAGTATTACTACTTGTCCCTAAGGATTCTATCCTTAGAAGGCTTCAAAATATTTGGGCCTATATCTCAATTTTCTCTCTCTAAAGTTAACATTAGGGATCTATTGCCTTGATTCTCTTGATTTCCACATAATGGACTTTGTGGGATGAAAATAAATTGAGACATAGAAATTTAGTTTGAAAAGCTAAGCAAGAAAGTGTTTGTGGTAAAAAAAAATCCATTAAGCAAAGATAAAATACAATTGAACCCCACACATGTGCTTGTTCTCATGATTTCCAAAAAGGTCAAAATCCCAAAACAAAAGTATTTGTGCAAAAAATTTAAGTTTAGGTGTCATACTCAAAAGGCTATTAAGAAATACATTAGGAAGTGCAACCAAAAGCAACATCTAAAGATAAGAAAGAAATTCACAAGGTTTTATAGACTCATTCCTTTGAACAATCCAAATATGTATGCTCAATTTGAACCACTTCTTGGTTGAAAAGTTCTTAGAAGTATAACATGTTCTTCAATACCTAGGTCTTGTAAGCAAAAATCTCTCTAGGTTCACTTAGGATCAAAAATAACACTTTCATCCATCCCCAAAAATTAATCAAAACCCATCTCACAAACAACTCTTAGAATCTTGGAAAAAATCCTTCATGCTAGACTTTTGGTAATCCTTGAAATTGAAAAATCATCTTATTTGGCTAAGTGTGTGTGGATGAATCCTTCTTCATACACTTAGTTAAATTATCATCCTTGTGAACAAGTTTACCCCAATATAACATCTAACATCTTGGGGTTTATAAGTTCATTATCCAAAATCCATATCAAATCAAACCAAATCCAAAGTCAAAATCCAAAAATTCCTAAATTCTAGTATCCCTCTAAGGTTTCTTAAGAGTTCAATCATTCTGATCATCCATCTTTCATTTATCTCATCACCACCATTAGATCCTTAACATCTTAGATTTTCTTTTTTGTACCTAAATTTTAGACCAACCAAAGGAGTTAGAGGTTTACCTCCCATATTCCTAAAAATTGATCCTTATTTTATGGTCCAAACTAGATCTCAACACAAGAAAAACATGGAAGCAAACAAAGAAACATCCGCTTCAAGTGACATTAGTCAAACTGCACCTGAAATCAACCCCATCGAATCTAAAAATCTTGCAACCAACCTTATTCAACTACCACAAGATCTTCAAGAGGGATTTTTCCAAGTGGAGGATGTCACCAAAAATGTCCTAGGAATGAATCAAGATGAAATTATGGAGATAGTCTAAAATCCTGATAACCACAAGATTGTCCACACAATGATGAGACTTAATCCTTCACAATACATGTTAGCATTAGCAAAGGAAGGGGCTAAACTCTCTTCTGATTATGATGTGAGCACTATTGTGGAAAAACCTCTTGGGATTATGCCATCGGTATCATTCACACCTTCTTTCCAAAATGTCATCCAACCCATCATACAACCAACATAATCTCATGCTCCAAGTCAATCTATGGTTACCAAGGGAATTTCATTGCTTCATGCTCTTCAAACACATCCCCTTGTAAATAACCAAGAATTGGATGCAAACACCATCATGGGTCTATCAACTACCTTTCCTCAAGATCCAAATCATCCATATGTCCCACTCATTTTTCATGATACCAACAATTTGTCCACTTTCGCCGCATCACCGACATATTCTCTTGATATGCAAGCCTCTCTCCCCATGACTTCACAAGGAAAAGTGGAACTATTTGGACAAGGGGGAATCTTTGATCCCTCATCATCACTTTCTCAAGGAAGCACACCACCCATCTCCCCACCATTTCCCCCTCTACCATCAATATCTACACCAATCCTCGATTTATGGAAACCCCCTTTACCAATCCTCAATCAATTGAATCAAAATAATCCTGCAATCGTGAATAAAATCAACATACCAAATCCTCCAAGTATGCCATGGATATCACAACACTAAGTGGCACCAATCCAAATGACACAATCAATCACTGCACCATCTATAACACCTCAAAATGTGGTCTCCCAAGGACCTAGCATACCAACTGCACCATCTACCACACAACCCCTTATCATCACTCAAATGACACCTCAACAACCACCTCAAAAAAATATCATCACACCATCTCACACCATTATAAATCCTCCACCTCCACCACCAAATCCAAATGTGGCAAGTCAATACAACATCACACTGCAAGCTACCCAGTAAGCCTATCAGAAAGCATTCCAACAATTTCAAGCTCAACAAGCCATGTGAGTTGCACATCAATCTGGTCAACAAGCACAAGCACAACAAGTCACACAACAAGTACAACATGCCACCCAAGTGCAAGCACATGCTTTATTTCAACAACAACAAGCCACCCAAGCTACACGAGTTGTGTAGGAAACACAAGCCGCACAAGATTCACAAGCCACACAGACTACCCAACAAGCTCAAGCTCAGGAACAAGCTCAATATCAAGCACAAAAAGCTCAAGCACAAGCTTTGTTACATCAACAAGATTATCAACAAGCTTTGAAACAATACCAAGCACAATAACAAGCATCTCATTTACAAGCCCAACAACAAGCATTATTGGCACAACAACAACAAGACCAACAACAAGTGTTGTTGGCACAACAACAATTATAGGCATACCAACAAGCATTGGTGGCACAAAAAAATTTACAACAGCCTCCCACAAACACACAAAACAATCCACTCATCACTCAAGCAATCATACCACCCCAAAACACATTCATCCCACCACTTGATCTAAAAAATGATGTGTCTGCACAAATCAAATTACTCTCACAACAAGTGCTAGACCTATAATCCAGAAAAAAAAAAAAACAAAAAGAAAGGAATTTATGCCCTTATCCATTCAACAAAAGCATTGTGATAATTCCATTCCCACAAGGGTTTGAGATACCTAAATTTGACAAATATCATGGGACTGGTAACCCTAAAGATCACATCAGGGAATTCCATGTACACTTTATGGAAGTTGCATATGACGATTCTTATCTAATGCGACTATTCCCTCAAAGTTTGGATGGTCCAACAATGGAATGGTTCTCCCACCTTCCCCTTGGAATAAAAAGGTTCCAAGAAATTGTGGACTTATTCATACAGAACTATTCATTCAACATAGGCATGGATGTGAGTCTAGAGGAACTATCCACTCTAAAAAAATCCAAGGGGGAAACATTTGCATCCTTCTTGCAACGATGGAGGTCCAAGGCCAATAGGAGCAAGCGAGCTATGCCTGAAGAACAAAAAATTGGTACTATCATCACTAATCTTGAAGGGACCTTTTCCTTCCATCTGAAAATGCAATGCATCACCACAGATGACCAGTTGATCCCCAAGGAACTCAACATCAAAAGAGCCCTTATTGCATAAGGGGGGACACCTACTTATCAAGAAAATAATCCATCAAATATTTACAATGAAAAACCTCACACATAGGCAAAGAACAAAAATGTTACTAATGATGGTGTGGTTGATGCCAAAGTTATAATCAGTTCCCCAAGATAAAACACACAATCATATCAACAACTGCAGGTCAATAACCAAAACAAAACACAAGCCAACACATCATCACAACAACCCAACAATCAAGTGGTCAATAACCTGAATACTCAAGGGGGACCACCTCCAAGGAACAAACGAAAATACACACCGCTTGGGGAACTGATTGAGTCTATCATGCAATAATTGCTACAAGAAAACCTCATCAAGATCCCTATTTATGAAAATTATCAAGAGCCTCAAGTTAAACCACCATGGTATAATGAGAAAAATATTTGTGATTTTCACAAAATTAAGGGAAACACGACAACCAGCTGCATGCGACTTAAAAATGTGATTCAGGACCTCATTGATGACAAAACCATAACCATTGAATAACTAGTAGGGAATCAGGATCTCAAAATATACACAAATCTAATGCCATATCACAATAAGGGAAACAACAATGGTAAGGAAAAGTATAATAATGTGAACCATGTTTATGACCATGTTGTTGCATCCTTAGATGAGTGGGTCACCATTGTCAATATCAAAGGATTTAGAGTTGACTATGGATTCACCATGCACGGTGGTAGAATTACCATTCCAGGAAAATTCCAACCACCAAAGGCATCCGCCACCAATCCAAAGTCAATCCCTAGTGGTTATAATGTCCTAGATCAATTGAAAAGAATCCCCACCCAATTCTCCATCACGGAGTTATTGAAAATCTCACTAGCACATAGGGAAATCCTAGAAAAAACATTGGCTACATCCACTATCCCCATGAATCTTAAAGCAGATCAGTTCCAAGCTATGGTCGGACATATCACCACCCCACATCTCCTAACATTTTCTGAGTAGGATCTTCCAACCCAACCATCTCATAACTGCACACTTCATCTTGAATTCCTAGTCCATAAGAATAAAGTCAAAAGAGCCTTTGTGGATGGGGGTGCAGGGTTAAATATTTATACTCTCAAGCTAATAAAGAATTTGGGATTCTCTAAAGATGTCATTGAAAAAGGTAAGGGCATTACTATCAAGGCATATGATGATCAAGAATGGGTGTCTCAAGGCCCCATTCAACTCCCTATTCAAGTGGGGTCAACAATCATGGAAACTACATGTCAAGTCCTTGATCTCAAATTACCTTACAATATCCTCCTAGGGCACCCATAGATCCATGGGATGTAAGATATTGCATCCACCTTCCATCAATGTGTCAAGTTTCCTTATCAAAATCAAGAAGTCACAGTCCATGGAGATCCTGAACCATTTTATTATTCCAAAAATCTAGAAGCCAAGTACTACAAGATCCCTCAAGTCCCGAAGAATGATGAGGGACCCACATCTCCATATATAGACCCATCTACCCTAGCCTCCACTTCTGAGAAAAAAGACACCCTCCATTCCGGACATCTCTGATATTAAATTCATTATCCAAGATAATGGGTGTGGGGAATAAAAAATAAAAAGGAGTGCCTTTGTAATAGGAGAGTTGCCTCAATCTCCTCGATCTCATGGGAAACCCCAACCAATTGACACACCATCTCAAACCTTCAAAGAAGATCCCTCCAGATTCAAAAGGTGGGGGGACCTAAGTCAAGAAGTGGTAGATGAAAGGGATATATCAAACTTATTGTATCAAGATGAAAGGCTTGTACTTGATCTTCCCATGGACAATAACAACAAAGGACTGAAATGAATGCAAGGATGGGCCTATAACAAAAATGAAAAGCTTGGGAAAAATGATAATGAACTTTTAGAACCCATTATTCCTAAGAAGTGCATGAAGAATCTTGGCCTTGGATGTACCCCTCCAAAGATAACCATACGTGGCAAGGGTGCCTCGATTAAAAAATTCAAAGCTCCTCGTCAATTACCAATGTCCATAGGTTTACCTTTAGTTAATTATATGTTTGATATAACCGATGTGTGTGATGAGGACCCCATCTCTGACCTACCCATATTATTCAAGGATTCCTCCCTTTTCATGATCAATACCCTATCTTTCAAGCCAAGTAATCAGACCAATGAGCTGAAACTTGTCTATCCCCAACTCATTGATTATGACCAATGAGGACCACTGATCTTAGACACATTCGAATATGATGAGGATCTCTTAGAATTCATGGAACTACATGATACTCTACCATATGGAGATCATAAGGCTAGGTTCAACATTGATCTAGACACACATTCATATTATGGGGAAACAATTGAATCCCTCAGTCTCAAAATTGAAAATTTAAGAGTAATATCTAGGTCTTTAAGTGAAAACCACACTATGGAACTTTTTGAGCTGAAAATAGTAAAAAAAAAGGATGTATCTGATAGTGAAAACCTCTTTGAGGTGCCAAAGGATGAGGGATTTGATCTTCCCCTTAGTAATATTCATCAAGAAAAACTGACAATCTTGGTAGAGAAATGCAATCCGGTCAATCTAGGAACCAAGGAAACACCACATATTACCTTCTATGTAGAATCACTTTTGACCGAGGAACATGAACTTCTAGCTGCATTTTTGAGAGAAAGAAAGGTAAACTTTGCATAGACCTATGTTAACATGCTTGGTCTTGATCTAGAGGTTGTGGTTCATCATTTAGTCATGTATCCAAAAGCGAAACTAGTAAGATAAAAGCTGAGAAAAATGCATCCACACATAGCATTACTAGTAAAAATTGAATTACAAAAACTCCTCAATGCTGGCTTCATATGACCAATTGATTATCCAAAGTGGGTTTTAAAACTTGTACCTGACTCTAAGCCCAATGGGGGCATATGCATCTGCACTAACTTTAGGGACGTGAACAAAGCATGTCCTAAGGATGACTTCCCTCTACCAAATATAGACATGATTGTGGATATGACGATAGGACATGAAATGCTATCAGTAATGGACGAGTTTTTAGGGTACAATCAGATCATGATAGCTAAGGATGATCAACGCAAGACAACTTTTACTTGTCCATTGAGGACTTACTACTGGAAAATTATTCCATTTGGGTTAAAGAATGCCAGGGCTACATACCAAAGAGCTATGATGTTGATCTTCCATGACATGATTCACAAAACAATGGAAGACTATGTGGATGCCATATTATCAAAATCAAGAAAGTGTTGAGATCACATAGTGGCACTAAGCTCCATCTTTGACAGGCTAAAAGAATACAAGGTTAGGCTCAATTCTAAGAAGCGTATCTTTGGTGTGCAATCAGAAAAATTGCTAGGGTATATTATATCTATGAGGGGAATCGAGATGGACCCTACCAAAGTCAAAGCAATTCTTGAGATGGAAGCACCAAGAACATCGAAGCAATTAAGGGGTTTGCAGGGAAGGCTTCAATCCATTCACTAGTTTATAGTACAGTTAGCAAATAAGGCTATCCCATATTCTCATCTACTCCACAAGGGGGTAGCATGTAAATGGGATGAGAAATGTGATCAAGAATTCAATAAAATAAAATAATACTTTCTAACACCACCAGTCCTTATGCCATCAATTTCGAATAAGCGATTGATCATGTATATATTGACAATAGCAACAACTCTTGGGGCTCTCTTAGCTCAACATGATGAAAATGGGAAAGATAGAGCTATTTACTATATCAGTAGAACCATGGTGGGACATGAGATGAATTACAAATTCATTGAGAAGGCTTGCCTATTAGTAGTGTTTGTTGCATATAAATTCAGACACTACATGTTGGCTCATTAGATAAAACTCATCACCAAGATAGATCCTCTCAAGTATCTCCTTTCCAAAGCAACGTTCATAGGGAAAATGACCTAATGTGTCATGATCCTAACAGAATATGACAATGAGTATGTAGAATAGAAATCCAATAAGGGACAAGTAATTGTAGACCAACTAGTAGAGGCACCAATATATTCAGAGAACCCGCTTGTATCAAAATTTCCATATGTGTATGTTTTCAGCCTCAGTGCAACAGATCATTGGAAAGTATATTTTGATGGATCCTACACATAGTATGGGTTAGGAGCAGGAGTCTTCTTCATCACACCACAAGGAGATTGCATACCAAAGTCATATAAGTTGTCTTTTCCTTGCACAAACAACATTGTTGAATATGAGGATCTTGTCATAGGACTTAGAATTGTAGTACAATGGCAGATTATGGCACTTAAGGTCTATGGGTACTCATAGCTTATCATCAACCAGGTCAATGATGAATACCAAACAAAGGATGAAAAACTGACCCCATATAAGAAATTGGTGGAAAGCCTCAAAGAATTCTTCATCGACATCATGCTTGAGAAAATACCAAGGGAAAACAACAGAGCAGCTAATGCTATGGCAACAATTAGATCACTATTGGATATCCCACACAATGTCCATAAACATGAATTACTGGTAGAGTAGCTTCTAGTACCAACTTTCAAGATACCACAGTTTAAATTCATCTGTGAAATTGTTGGTCCTAATGATCCTTGGTACCATGAAATATACATCTACTTAAAAATAAGAGTCCTCCCTATTGATATTACCCCAAACCTAAAAAGAACATTTGTCAAGAATTCATCCCATTTCGTTATCTTAGGTGATACCCTGTACCGTAGGAGTATCGAAGGAACCATTTTGCAATGTCTTAACCCTAAGGAAGCTTTGATTTCTTTAACTAAGGTACATGATGGAATTTGTGGATCACATTCGAGTGGTATGACTTGGCTAAAAAACTATTGAAGACTGGGTGCTACTAGCCTACGATGGAGAAGGAAGCTCACGACTACATCCAAAGATGTTTGCAATTCCAACAACATGGGGATCTCATCCATTCACCAACTCAAGAGCTCCAACCGATTATAACACCTTGGACCTTTTCACAATGGGGGCTCGATCTCATTGGTAAAATCACACCCACCTCATCCAATGGACACAAGTTCATTATCACCGCCATTGAGTACTTCACAAAGTGGGTAGAGGCCATTCCAATGACCTACATCATAGGGAAGCAGATTTCCAAATTCAATTTGAATTACCTCATTTGTCTCTATGGTGTCTCGCAAGTCCTTATCTCAGATAATGGGACACCTTTCAAGAACTATGCCAAAAATTCAATATCCAACATCGCCTCTCCACCCCATATTACCCCCAAGGTAACAACCAAGCTGAGGCTACGAATAAAACCATCTTGAAAATCCTAAAGAAGAAATTCAATGAAGTTGGTCGTGACTGAACTTACAATTGAATCCCACCTTATGGGCCTACTAAACAAGTATCCGCACAACAACAGGTGCAACCCCTTTATCCCTATTTTATGGATCAAAATCCATCCTTCCCATTGAGATCGAGCTCCTATCATTAAGAATATCATTGCAAAATCTCATTACTGATGAAGAATATCGGGTGTCACAGTTGAATGAGCTAGAACTATTGGATGAGTAGTGCATAGATGCTTTGAACCACCTGAAAGTCTACCAGAACCATCTCAAAAGGAGCTACAACAAGAAGATCAAGAGTCAGACCTTAACATTAAAGGTTTGTAGAAATAGGATTAAGCCCAATGTTAATAGTTCTGAGGAAATATCATAAAAAAATATCAACACTTAACATCAAGGTCTATGATATCTTCATCAAATAAACCATAAATTCTACCCAAAACTAGACCATAAACTAGGCTCATCACTCCCCCTAACCTAAGGTCTTCTTGGTCGTCTAGTAGGGGAAGGGTTGTTTTCTACTTGGTCAATGCTCTAAAATTTGCAACTGACAACTGCCCTACATTAGTGTTTTTTGTTTGTGAATCAGGGTCCCAATATAATCCTCTCAATCTGTCCAATCTACTCCATCTTTGTTTCTCTGTAGCAATATCATATTGGTAGAACTTGAAGTTCAGTACAAGCCACATTAGGATGGGTGGCTGAAAAGTCAAGGGAAGCCAAAATTGCCTTTTTGTCCTTCCAATGTGAATATATTTGTCAATTATTTTAAGAGCTACAACATAGTTCTAGATGGAATGAGGCTCAACCTATTTGAGATCATCAATTAGGTTGTTCCATCTTTGTGAGAGGTATCTCTTCATAGTTTCCTCTTTTGTTGTTTCCTTTACCTCATACTCACTATAGACTGCTTCTATCCAAGGCATAATATTATTACCATAGCTAGGTCTAAAAAGAATTTTGTGCCATTCCTTGTAAATGTCCCTTGGATTCCTTGATTCAACCCTAATGGGTAGAGGGATGTTAGACTACAATTGCTTATAAGCCCCATGTTATTGTCCCAAACTAATCTCATTTTGTACCCAAGAAATAAATTCCCTAAATTGGACATCTCCAACATACAACAGTGGGTTCCAATCATGGTCTTTAGTCAGAACATAATTATGCAAATAAAACTCACAATAAATTCTTCATTTCAGGGGAAGCAATTCGATAAGCATTAAAAAATTCAATAGGGGTCTCAATAGAAGGATTCAAACCTGAGACAATTCTTCTGAGCTTAAAAGAAATATAATTTTTCTTCAAATGTAGGCATAGACCCTTGGAAGGGCCCTGCACTCTAAAATATATAGTACTAAGGCTTCCATATCATCCACATTCTTCTTCAGAGTGGAAAACTCTACATCCTTGTCTTCAATCTCCTCATCTTTATTTTGAATTTCCTTCTTCAATATGCACTTCTCCTCCTTCCATTCTTCTTCTCTTCCTTGCATTTCCTTCCATAAATGCATAGCTACCATGTGCATTGAGAAATCGGGGGGTTTATGCGTTCCTACCAGCATTTTCCCTGGCACTGATGCTTGCTCTCCATATAGTACTAACTACAAGGATTCAAGTTGTCCCGTTAATTCAGGCTAAAGGGGTACTAATTGTTCTTATTTTTGCTGTTGTTGCAGGAAATCTTGTTGCAGGATCTCTTGCTATAGGAAATCTTGATTTTCCTCATACCCTTGATTCTCCACTTATTCTGCAATGTCAACAAGGTTTTCCAATGTTATGTTTGTTGTCGTCTTAAATACATCCTCTTTCTTGACATTCACCTGCCCCATTGGAGTTTCTATGTCCTCCTATGATATTTCTCTAGACTTAGGGATTTCCTACGGAGGCGTACCAAAGGCTGGCCTGACAAGTCTTGATTTTCTAGGAGGGCTCTCATGTTTTTCTTTGGCTGCAGGACGAACAGTGTCAACCTTCTGCTTCCTAGAGCTTGGCATTTCTTTTTCTGCTGGTTGCTTCTTGGATTTTCCTTTTCTCATTTCTACCTCTCTTTTTTGTGCCCTAGTTTTCATTAGGATGCCAAGTGGAACATCATCATCAGAATATGGGGAAGAAATTTCTTTTTTTGAGTTCTCTATCTTAGAAAAAATAATTTCTATGGTTTCTTCTACTGTAGGAGGGTTTGCACTAGGGCCTGCACCAGAGGTTGAAGCACCAAGAGTGGATTCAGTCGTGATCAATCTCCTACTAGACCTACGGGGTTGAGGTAAAACCATAGGTTGCAAGTGCTTAGGTCTAATTTGATCAATTTTTATGAATTCTTCCCAGGTCATTCTAGATACATCATGCAAAGACTTCTCAACTAGCAATTTAATCAAACAATGGTGGGAAACAAAATTGTCCCTACCTTTCTGAGTCTCATCCACCATGATTGAAAGAAGGTTGTATAGCACATTCAACACATTCATCCTCCTTTTTTGCCTCATATTATTCAAAATCTTGAAGTGCATGGAATGCAGATTCAACTCATGACCTTCATAGGTGATATATTTTATGACATAAACAACTATCTACTTCCATGGTTTGGGCAGAGACATTCTCTTTGCTCCCTATTTATCTATGCTCAATGGAGGGTCATTTGGCTCTGTAAATTTGGCCCTACCTAACCTAGCATCTATGGAAACAGGGTAATTTTCACCATCAGTAGGTAACCCTGTAACATCTACAATTCTTTCTTCAGTCGCTATGACCTCCAACCCTTTTATCATGACCTTCCCTTTAGACAATGTATGGGCGAATTCTAGTGCAATGTCTTCATTGAAATCATCCAGCTTAAGGAAGTAGTCTATCCACCTGTTGTTTCTAAATTTGGCCAGACATTGTGCATCCTATAGTAATACATCATGCATGGTGGGTTCATTTTGAATTAACCCACATCCCATTGTCTGCAATCAAACAAGCACTCTACAATTTCCTTCCTGCAATTCTCATTTGAACCATATTCACCTTCCTGCAACACTTGCTAAATTTCCAATGCCAATGTCAACTGAATTTTCCCTTTTTTATCTTACCTTTTGTTTGTAACTTGAGATTGTGACAGGGTTAATAATAGCAAGGAAGGAGTAATAAATGAAAGATGTGATGGAGAGAAATGGTGGTAGTAGTTTGTGTCACTTCACACATGCGAGTTGCCCTCTCACTCAGATTTAAAATTGGCTCAATTTAAATTTGGTTGACGTAGACCAGCATGAACTAACACGTGGGAAAATTTATATTCACATCTTTTTTCTCCCCCCAACCTAAATTTGGGCATGTTTCCTCACATGACGAATGACGATTTAACAAGGTAGGGAATATTGGCATGCTATGGTGAACATCCATACTAATGTACAACAATTAAATGAATGCACTTAAAGAAAATTAAGATATAGCAATTAATGTGCACATACTTGAATGTGTGGAGGATTCATTACAAATATTATGGAGAAAGTATCACTCGCCTTTAAAGAAATAAGTTGAGCAATTAATGGAAACAAGGTGGAATGAGGTGGCATGGAATCTAGAGATGTGATGGAAGAGAGAGAAAGGTGGAAATGGATAGGTGGATGGGAAGATGGGTGAAGAAATGGAATCCCACGGGAGTGGAAGTCTTTATTATGACAAGTACATACCTTAATTAGCCAAAAAGAGGGACAATAGGTCCACTTCCTTTGGCTACATGAAGCTCAAGTGCAACATGCTAAGTGAATTACTGTAGGAACTCCTCCTTGGAAGCTAGCTTGTGATATAATATGAGGCAATGACCATTGACAAGCAACTTGAATCTGACTGGGTTAATAGGAGTGAGTTGAACAACACCATTAGGGAATACTTCAACAACCTCATATGGTCCTAGCCACCTTGTCTGCAATTTTCCAGCATTGTCCCGATATCTAGAATCATAAAGCAATGCCTAGTCTCCTGGTTGGAATTTCATATCCTTGATAAATTTATCATGCCACTTGATTCTCTAATTTTTCACTACCTCAATGTGATGCAAGGCTGCTCTCCTCATCTCATCCAAAGCATTCAACTACAAGATTCTTTCTCTCTGTGCCTCAGAGATATCTATCCCTAAATATACTGCATTCCTAAGAGTCTTATGTTCAAATTCAATGGGAATCATAGTTTTCTTTCCATACAACAACTCAAATGGAGTGAAGCCTTTAGTCATTTTCCAGGTAGTTCTGTAGGCCCAAAAAACTTCTGGTAATCTATTTTTCCAATCCTTTTTTTGGATAGCGATTGTCTTGGTCAGAATAGCTTCAATTTCTCTATTGGTCACCTCAACTTGACCATTGGCCTGGGGGTGATAAGGAGTAGACTTCATGTGTCTTATGTTGTACTCATTAACTAGTGCTACAACAAGGGTTGATGTGAATTAAGTCCCTGGATTAGTCACTATCTCTCTTAGAACTCCATACCTTGTGAAAATATCCTCATAAAGAAATTATACAACCTTGTTATCTCTTGCATGCTTCATGGCCTTAACTTCTACCCATTTAGTTACATAATCAGTGCATACCAGGATATAGGATTTACCATTTGATGGAGGGTCAATAGGTCCAAAAAAATACAATCCCCACTTGTCAAAGGGAGTGATTACCACCTAAGGGAAAAGTGGCATCTCATAAGATCTGGTTGGTCTGCTCATTCTTTTACATCTATCACATTTTCTAGTATACCTTCTTGCAACCTTGCGAAGTGTTGGCCAGTAATATCCTTTTGGATACAAAATGTCCTCCACATGGTTTGTTGTGTCATGCATGCAAAATGTCATATGTCTCATCTTCTATCATACATCTCCTCATGACATGGTATGGTCTAGTATAAAACAAACATCCAACAATCCATGAGAAAGGAAAATATTTTTCAATGAGTTTCCTTCTCTCTTTTGGAGAGAAGTGAGGTGGAACTCTTCCTGTGACCAAATAGTTAGCTATGTTAGTTTACGAGGTTGTTTGTACACTGATGGAGAATAGATGCTCATTAGGAAAAGAGTCATGTATGGCTTGATTATCTTCTAATGTATTCAGCCTTGAAAGAAAATATGCAACAACATTGGTCTTTCCTGGTTTATCCACAATGGTTATGTCAAACTCCTGCATCAATAGTAACCATCTTGCTAGCCTACTAGAGATTAGAGGCTTATTCATGAGATACCTAATGGATGCATGATCAGTGTGCAAAAATATTTGGTAACTTGTTATATAATGCCTAAATTTGTTCAAGGAATAGATTACTGTCAGCATTTCTTTCTCTGTCATTGTATAGTTGAATTCAACTCCCTGTAAATTCTTCCTAACAAAATAAATGGAAATTTCAAATAACTCCTTCTTTTTGTCCTAAGACTACTCCTGTGGAATAATATGATGTATCTATATGGATGTGGAAAGGAAGCTCCCAATTAGGTCCTTTGAGTATAGGAGCATGAGTCAAGGCTACCTTCAAATTAGAAAATGCCTTGTCACAATCTTCAGTCCATTGGAACTCGGTATCTTTAGTGAGGAGGGTATACAATGGTGTTGCTATTTTACTAAAATCCTTGATGAACCACCTATAATAGCCTACATGGCCCAAGAAACTCTTAACATCCTTTTGTTTTGCAAGTGTGGGCAGATTTTTGATTACCTCAATCTTTGCAAGATCTACTTGAATTCCTTGGTGAGAGATGTAGTGTTCAAGAACTACACCTTCCTGCATGATCATGAAGCACTTTTCACTGTTTAAAGAGAGATTGTGATCTTCATATCTCTGTATGACTTTCCTAAGATTCTCCAATGCTTCATTCAAATCACCACCATAGGTGGTGAAATCATCCATATAAATTTCCATGCAATCATGAGAAATGTTTGAAAATATGCTAATGACTGTCCTCAGAAAAGTTGCAGGTGCATTGCATAGGCCAAATGGGAGTACTGAGTAGGAATAGGTCTCCCATGGACAAGTAAAGGTGGTGTTCTCATAGTCCTCTAGTACAATTTGGATCTGGTTTTAGCCATTGAATCCATCTAGAAAAGAAAAGTATTGCTTTCCAGCAAGTGATTCCAAAACTTGATCTATGAAAGGTAAGGGAAAATGGTCATTTTTTGTGGTAGCATTAAGTTCTCTGTAATCAACAGAAAATTTCCATTTCCTTTTTTTTAGGCACAATCACTAATGGAGACACCCACTGGCTATCTAAAATGGGGTAGATAAATCCTGCATCTAGCAACTTATGCAGTTCTCCTTTTACAATTTCTCTTAGTGCAAGGTTAATTCTTCTTTGTGGCTGCCTCACTGGGGTGCAATAATCTTTGATATAAATTATGTGAGTGCAAAGCATAGGATCCAATCCCTTTATCTCATGATATTCCCATGCAAATGCATGCTAATGGGTCCTCAATAAGTTTTCCAATAGCAATTGTTGTTCTTCACTCAATTTGTTGTTAACATTTAGATACTTGTCTATTAACACCTGTACTTGTGTAGTTAAATCTATCATAGTTACTTCATTAATACATGGTACCTTGAGTTCATATGGAAGAAATGTATGAGATATACTTGTTGCTATAGGAACAGTGGTTGTAGGAACATTGGCTGCAAGAATAACTTATGCAGCAACAGTGGCTACAGGAAGAGCAGGCATAAGTGTCTTGATTGGAGTAGTAGAATGAGAAGATGATGCTTCCTCCACTTCACAATGGTTCTGAATAATGTTAACCAATACTTCATCTTCATCTTGAAGCTGCATGAAGGAGATTTTGCATAACATCATAAGCTATGCCACAAAATTAACTTCCTCGGCCTCTTCACCAACATGTGGCCATACAGGATTATCTTCATCATGGGATGGATGAGCAAGAGGATAAACAACAAAAATTTTGGTAGTCTTCCCGTTAGAGATGGTCATGTCACCTGATCGACATTCAATATATGCATCTATAATTGCTAACCATGGCCTTCCAAGAATAATGGGATACCTACCTAGTGTATCTTTAGGAGAAAGAATCATGAAGTATGTTGGGTACTCCCAGGAGTCTAGAATCACCACAAGATCCTCCACTATACCATCAAGCTTAACAGTAGAATTTTTAGCAAGTTGTAGGATAGTAGGAGTAGATCTCATGCTTTCAATGTTTAGTTTCTGCAGGATGTCCTTGGTCATTACATTTATTGCTGCCCCTAAATCAATCAGAGCATTCTTTATTTGAATCCCATTTATAACAATGACTACCACAAGACTACCTAGGTCATTATACTTAGGGATAGTCACTTTTCCAAGCATGATTTCAGCTAGTTGTCCCACCACATGAACCGTAGTGGGGTCTTTCTTCTTCCTACCTAGCTTCTTGAGGCATGCTTCCTTGATTTCCTTGCCATAGATTGGGACATCCTTTATGGCTTGAAATAGAGGTATCTGGACACATATATGCTTCAATGGATCCAAGATATCAAATGTTGTGTCCTTTTCTTCCTTCTTCTTGGAAACTTCCAATCTCTGAGGAAATGGTGGTTCTTGTTCAGTTTGCTTGACTTGGAATGGTTCAAGATTTTTAGGTGCACTTAGTTGAATGGGATCATTCAGAGGTTCCACCTCCTCTTCCACAAGAAGCTCAGTGATAATGGGCTTAGAAGGGGTTGGTAAAGTAGTTCATGAATGCAAGTGTATGTCACTTACACTCACAACATATGTAGGGAATTTATTTGAATCAGTACAGTATACAGGCTATTGTTGTGGTTTGTTATTTGGATTGGGTGTGGGATGAGCTGGTAGCTGAGTAGGTTTAGGTGCATTTGAGCTTGAATTAGCTGGTGGAGGCATTATAGAAGACTATTGGGGCTAAGAAGGTGGTTGCATGTAATTGGTTGTCTGAGTAGGCCATTGTTGTCCTCCCCTCCATTGATTTGTTTATTGTTAATTTCCTAGAGGTGGTTGCCAATGCCCTTGAAATTGCTTCCAATTCCCTTGAGGTTGCTGCCACTGAGGTGGAGAGTTTTGATGATTGGTCCAAGCATTTGGAGGGTTACTTCAAGGTTGTGGTGGATATCCTCCATAGCTGGATGGATATGGGGATTGCCATTGGTTACCAGATGAATAAGAATTGAATATGGCCCAGCATAAGAGAGTGGAACTAGTGGCATACCTTGTCTTGGAGCCCAAGGCCTCCTTTGTGCAACATAGTAGACTTGGTCTTTGGTCTTCTTCAATCTGAATTGGCTTGAATTTAGGTGTAATCTATTTTCCTTCAATATTAGCTACCATCTTGCATCTGCAGTCCTTTTTCTTTTGTTTGCAATGAGGGCAATACTCTGCCAATATTGCCTTTGCCTCCTCTTGCTTCTTCTTGGCCTGAAGTGTATCTAGCTGAGTAGCTAGATTTTTTATAATGTCTTTCTTGAAGTCTTCCAACAAATGAGTAATCTCCATTCTTGAAACTCCACCAGTAGATGACTTACCTATGGAAGATTGGTAAACTCTCCCTTTCTTTGAAGCTTCCCTAGAGTAGTTTTGGCATATTTTCTTGATATCCTCCCAAGGAACTTGGGAGATATCCCCTCCTCCCATTAGGTTCAAGGAATTAATGCAGCTGTCATTGATTCCTCTCAGGAAAAGAAAATTTTATGAGTCTTCATTAAGTGTATGGTGTGGAGATTTTTGTAGGAAAAATATAAAACTTGCAATATAATTCTCCAGGCTCTCATCTTCCTTTTGTTGCATCCTAAAAATATCACCTCCTCTCATGTCACTACCCATACAGTACTCTTTGTATTTCTTGAATAATTTTTTCCTCATGTCTTCCCAAGTTTTCACAGTATCTCTTCCTAGGCTCATGAACCATTTTAATGCAGCTTCTTTCAGAGTGGTAGGAAATAGCTTAATCCTATGGGCATCAGTGGTATAATCATAACTCCTACAGAGTATGTCAAACTCAAACAACAAGGTATCAAGATCTTCTATGACAAGTCCATAAAACTTGGGGAGTGTTGAAGCAAGGATATTTTTTATGTTGTCAACTTCATTCTGATTGGAAATGGGGAAAGGAAAAGTTGGTTGGTTAGGTTTGTTTCTATTTGCATCACCCATGCCTACTTGATGTAGTTCCAAAACAAAGGGGTTCTCAAGCTAATTTTGGTCCTTAGAGGAAACTTCAGAGCTAGTCAAATCAGGAAATGCATCAACAAAAGGGTGTAGATATTCTTCTTTTTCTTCTCTTGGTAGGTTTTGATATTCAACTAGCTAGAATGGATTAGGATTGTTAGGAAGGAATCTACCATAAGCATCCCTTCTCCTTCCTCTATGCATGCGGTATCAACTCACTATCAGCCAACTCACACAAATAATTGGTAAAGAATAAGGGGGGTCATTACTTCCTAAATGAGGGTATACTAAGAACAACTTCCAGAAACACTACAACAAGAAAAACTACCAATGACTCCAAAGAACTCCCTAGTTTGACACCATCCTCGGAAACGGCGCCAAAAATGTTGGCCTTCTACAATGATTTAACAACTAAGCTCTTATAGCTATGATTTAAAGATTGGACATCTAGACTGAATATCCATTCAATCATCATGAAGGTGCATTTAACTTTTCAACCTAGGGATGTGAACTTGAAATGGGTTAGCACAGTATGTGCACTAGGAACTCAAAGTACCCATTTTCATTCTACAGCTAAGAAAGACATAATGCTGAAAGTAAATTGCTTGGAAAGGAATAATATAAATTTTGAACATCAACCAACAACCATACTAAGCTTTGAAATGCATGATAAAAATGAAAATATGAACAACAAACAAAAAACTACTTTGTCTGCTTTGGCTGCAGGAACAGTCAGTGCTAGATTCTTAACTAATTACTAAATAGAAAGTAATAGCGAGGCTAAACTAAGCTAAAGGATGGATTTATCACCAAGTGGTCCCCCTTGGATGAGCATCCTTTTCTAATAATGAAAACACAGATGCTCGAACTCAGAACTTTATTTTATTCATTAGAAAACATGAGTACAAAATAGTAGCATAATTGTATTACTAAAAACTAAGAATGCAAGTACAATATCAGATCGCACAACCTTTAGAAAAGGAGCATCTAATCCTTATTTATACTACCAACTAAATATGGTAGTCCAATCCACGAATTGGGAGGACGCCATTTAGGGAAATCAGAGAAAGTGGGGCAGTGGTTACACATGCATGGAATCCGGTGAGACATGCATGTCCAACCGCAGATTTAGCACTATAGTAACGTGCACATTTACTCAACATCAATAAAGATCATCTATACTTCATCAAGCTTATCAAAAGGATTGGGAAAGGGATTCTTTCCACATCAAAGGAGCACCACTCCCCCTATGGGATGGAGATTTATCTGATTTTATTTAGATTACATGCTTTACGTTGTTATTTTTCTTGTTATTTCATGTTTTCTTGTAATTTTGGTTAAAGAATCTCATAGGGAACACTGGATTAGCTTTATAACAAATTTGACACTTGATTTTTGGTCTCATGTTAGTTTGTGTACGTTTGGTGTTCACATTTGGTATCATATATTTTAGCCTATTATTAAGGGTCATAAGGCATTCTTCATAAATGAAAAATTGCGACGGAAGAAGGGGAGGTCGAGGGTCTCCCCCATGGGGTGGAGGCCCATGGGGAGCCTTGCAACTCCCAAGCTGCCCCATTGATGGGGAAATCTATGCAAAGCACATACCGACCCATCCTTGGGTCCACTTTTATTTTATTTTATATATATTTTTATTTTAAATTTATAATTTTATATAATGCAAATTGATTTATAATTATATATTCATATTTTTTATTCTATTTATTATTATAGTTGTTGAAAAATATGTTTTTTTTATGTATATCTTAAATATAAAATAATTTTATTATTATAAGTAAATCTTTTGAACATAATGTATATATATTTATATGTTAATTAATCCAAACGTTAACAATATCTTTATGCAAATATTAATTTTATTTTAAGAGATTGAGTTAAGGATATCCTAGTTATGTCATAGAAATTATCTTGACATAATCACATAATGGATAAGATACATGGTTACTTGAAAGGAATTTATGTAAATTTTGTACCAAATGCAATTCAAAAATGAAAGAGACGAAGTATTTCTTTGAATTTAAGAATTATGAAAGCATGCACATATACATGCTTTTTTACCTTTCTACGTGGAAATTTGATGATATTAAACCCAACAAAGATTTAAGTCCTCCATTTAAGTTCCTCAAAAAAATTAGATAAAAAAAATACACCCAAGACACAACCCTTTCATCTCTTGAAGATTAAAACAATTCACTTCTAAGATTGCACACATTACATTTACATTTTCCCAACGTTAGTTCTTTTTATTTAGACATTGAAATCATGCCTAATGTTTTAAAATTACACATCTAGTTGGAGTTATAAACACATTTACAAAGTTTGAGCCATTTACAATCTAACCAACCATTACATTTCTCACAACTTCACTCTTAGAACCCAATGTTTTCTTAATTTCATAAGATTCATAACTATTTCCTTGAATCTTGGATTTGATAGAATTTCCTTGATTTCCAACTTCAAAATTTGAACCTAAAAGAAGAACTCAACAAAAAAATAATATGGAAAAAAAACTATCCTCCCAACCATAGGATCGAATCAATCCACCCCTGAGCACTAAGGGTCACATAACTCTCCCAAACTTACTTTACACATGGTTTAAATTTCCAAACTTGACACAAATCAACCATTCATGCACATAATTAAATTTTTTTACTCTAACACACAAAATGGATATTCATGTACAACTTACAAGGTGGATCTCCTACCCAAAACAAACCCCAATACACACAACATCATCACAAGGATCCAACATCAAGTCTTCACATAGATTTCAACCAAAACTTAACATACACATTAAATAAGAAACAACAAATATATACATAAACCAATGAAACAATCCAACATTCATTTACATATCAACAAAAATTCAAACCATAAAGGGTAGATCTTACCAAGAGATTTTACAACCCAAGCATGGAAGAATCTCTCTCTTTCTCTAAGCCCTTTCTCTCCATTCTTCCTCACCCATCTATTATGCCTTGCATAACCACCCCATTTTTTTTGAAACAAAATGGGTACCCCTTTTTGTTTTGTCTACTTTTGGTTGTTTGGTTGGGACTTAGGAGTTTTTTTTTTTGCTCCTAAGTCCCTCTTTTTCCCTGGCGATGGTGGGTTCAGAACCAAAACTGAACATGGAACTTTTACAAAGTTCCTAGTTTGGATCCCATTCCGACTCCAATTTCGTCTTCTCTTTTGTTTGGCTTTCTTTGCTCTGTTGGTTGTTTTCAACCAACTCTTGGGTTGGTTCATATCTTGTTTGTTGGTCATTTTCTTGTGTTTTTTTTTGCTCAAGTGGAAGCGGAACCGGGATTGGAACGCAAATAGGAAGTTTCAAGTTTCCAAATTATGTCCCCGTTTCGACTCTGTCTCTGATCGTTTCCTTTCTTTGCTCGTTTTCTTTGTTGTTTGGGCAGGGTCCAGTTTTCGTTCCAATCCCGCTTCCCTTGTGCTTGTGTGTTTTTGTTCTTTGCGTTTTGGTTAGGATCGGCACCGGATCCGGAATCAAACTTCAAACTTTGTAAAATTTCCATTTCGGTTTTGTCTCTACCCCCGTCCTCTTGTGTTGTTTTTTGGTTGTTGTCCTTTCATCGGGACCAGATCTGGGTTGGAAATTAAGTAAGGAATTTTGTGTAGGTTTCTTTATTTTTTCCCTGACCCAGATCTACGTCCGCCTTACCTTTTGATGTTTCGTGGACTTGAATTGACTATCTGTTCACTTTGTTGGCTCTGTCCCTGATCTACCACATTTATGGCACTAAATGTAGCCTGTTCGCATGCGCGAATTAATTTTTAAAAGTTTTAATAATGTTTGAACTAGCTCATTATCATTATTATTCAAAGTGTTTAGGTAAACCACGACCATGAAAGTATAGGGGGGATTGATTTTATCACGGAAGAGAGTTGCGAAGCAAATATTGGATAAATTCTGGTCAGTCCTGAGGAGCGTTTTGAGGTAGGTTTCTTTTCCTTTCCATCTCTCGTTTGTTCTTTCAGGTGTCTTTTTTTTTTGCATTTTTGCAGGAGGGTTTTTGTTCTATGAATTTCTTTGCTTGTTTGTGTTTTTTTTCCTTTTTTCTATTTTGTTTATTTTGTGCTTTCTTTTCTATCCCATTCCATTTTATTTTTGTTTGTTTTTGGTTTGTCATTTTGTTCGGTTGTTTGTTCTGCTGTCACTTTCATGACAGGTCCATTTTTTCATGCCCTAGTGTTAACTAGGGTTTCAATTTTTGAGGGATTTTCCTTGCTTCGGTGTTGAAATTTCATTTTGAAACTATTTTTATGGTCTTCCAGCGTTGAATCTGTGTTGTCCGTGTGGGATTCTCATTATGCCTTGGTTTTTAGAAGCGGTGTGTCGAGTGAATTGGGGTTTTGCTCGAAAATCTTTGCAAAATGATCTTTTCTAGTGTTTAAATTGCCTTTTGTACAGTGGAGTTGTTGGAAGGGTCAAACTACGTTATTCCGGGTTTCCTCTGAAGCCCATATGACCTAGGGTTTAAAATTCATATGACTATACCTTGTTTGAAATATTCTCTATTTCCTAAAATTATTCCACTCTCATCTATGATGTATCTTTATACCTATTCTTGATTGGAACCAGAGTTGGGGTGGAAGTTGAATTTGGGAACTAACAATTAAGTTTTGGTCCGGTTCCCAATCCGGTCCTGATTCTAACCCCATTTTGGTTTTTGTCCAGTTCTGACCCCAACCCCACCACATGATAAGGGATGCCATCTATTCCTAATACTTCTACGGTTCCGCCTCTGATAAAGGAAAAGTTTAACTAAGTAAATATCATCTTAGAAAAGTAGATAAGGGATTATATGAGTGACTAAATTGGATGCGTTGTTCATCTAATACAGAAATTTGTTCCAGCAATCAAGAAATGTCAAAGGCATAAGATGAGGCTTCTCAGAGAAGTCAACTGGGTGAAACTTCATGGCAAGGAGATAGAACAAAGAAGATCAAGGTGGAACAACTTTCGTATACTTTGAGATGTAAGCATAGGGAAATTTCCCTCAAAACTAGCCAGATTGATTCTGACTGGGCTAATATTACTGACACCAATTTGGGCCCTTTTAACTATGAAGAATTGCATGAGGAGACCTTCACCGAGGATTAGGTCACAAGAATGATGTAAAGGATTGTTCAATCTGGGCTATCACATGTTGCACTCTTCCCCCTATCTATCCAATGTCCAGAGTTGATTCTTGCAGCAGTTGGTGCATATAGTCTTGCTACTAGGCAGTCTGTGGATGTAAAGGGTAATATCATTATTTCCTTCATACCTCAAATGATAAAATTCCTGCTTAATATGCCTGATCCTAGGAATCCTAGGCAATTGAATGAGGCAAAGGCTTTGAAGCTTTACAGTGATAATAAGGAAAAGAATAGATTACATATGAATAAGACTTGGATGAGGGTGGATAAAAAGTCTCTAACCAAGCTTCCAAGCTAGCCTAAGAGGGTATACTTTAGTAAAGAGATTGTAGATATAATCATGTTCCTTTCTAGGGTATTTGGAAAAAGGGATGCTTCACTATTTAAGGAATGGATTTTTCCTTACATCCAAACTATTTTGGATGGGAGGAAACAATTTGACTGGTCAATGATAGTATCAGACAACATTCACAATCAAATGATAAAAGTGAGAGAAACCAAGTGTTTCTTTATGACCTCCTATGTAGTTTATGCAGCTGCCTGAGTGGGGATCTTTCCTAGACTTCAAATAGTGGGTATATTGGGGGAAGCCCAAGGACAAAAGAGAGTGTGGGAGTATTATAATAAGATCACCTTGTAGGCATTAGAGCAACATTATAGAAGGGTAAATGGTTTCTTTCTTTATGTTATTATTAACAATCTTAATGGTGATGCGGGATATAGGCTTAGCAGGGAGGCAATGGCTTTTTTGAATGAGTGGGGACATTAGTTTATCCAGTACCCCACATTCACCTATTTCAGGTTAGTAGGCTTCGATGGTCACCCCCATTTTCTACCTAGATGTTATGGTGATAGGATCATTCTAATGGAGTTTATTTATCAAGCCTTGGCTCTTAATTACAAGTTTGGCAACAAACACAAGACTGGTTGGCATAAGTTTCCAATGAGGCTGGGGGTCTTTACCTATGCACACATTCAGGCAACTAAGGTCATTTTTGATGAATTAGTTTATTTAAAGTTGGGCTTGTACACTACAAGGAAGCACTATGACCCCAAGCACAAGTTGAGGGCTTTGCTTCCCAATGTCTTTGATAAGCACTTTAATCTGTTGGAGTATTTTTGGGAGGACTTGTAGGATGAATATGACCTTAGGAAAAATAATTATGAAAGAATACCTATCCCACTTATGGTTGAGTTTGGGATAAAGGAAGACATTCCAGAAATGTTGTCTGATGATGGGATAGTTTTGGATCTGGGGTATAATTTAGACAAGATTGGTACTAAAGATCTTGATCCAGTGGATTGAAATGTTGAGGAGACAATTGACATAAAGCATATTGCAAGACCGGTGCTAGATAGGAGCATTCACTGGGTGAGTTTGAGGGCTAATCAAACTGAGCCTCAATCATCTAAGAAGAGGAAAGCTGCAAATACCACCCAAGGATATAAAAGGGAAAAGAGAAGGATGGCACCTAAGGAACCCTTAAAGTTTATGCCTTATAATACAAAAGAGGAGGTGGTCCCTCAAGACCTTCCAGAAGTGCAGGAAGATGAAACAATTGCGGAGGTGGGGGCTTCTACATCTGTTTTAGGGGAGGTATCTACTCAACCCTCTGATACACAACAACTAGGTCAAGAATCACCAAAGGGAGCCCTCCATGATGAAGTCGAGGTCTTAAAGAAAATTGAGGATGAAATTGAGATACATAATGTAGAAATAGATTCAGAAAAGACTCCATCTGATAAAGAGCATCATGTATTAACATCTCTTGATATGACAAATGATGCAGGGACTGAACACATATTAACTGAGGAAGATCAGTGGAAACTCTTTGAGGATGCAAAAAGAGAAGCTGATGCCAAGGCACAAGTTGAGGCATCAACTAAGCAACAAGAGGAGGAATCCAAAGCACAATCTAAATTGGCAGTCAGGCAGAAGGAGTTGGAAGATTAGGTTAAGGATGATGAATTGTCTCAACAACAACAAAAGGAGGAGGAGCTCAAGATATGGGAAGAGAGAGATAAGTTGATGATGTAGCAGAAGATTCATAACCTTGAAGAGGAAAAGGCCCAACAGAGAAGAGAAAAAGAAGTTCTTGAAGCTAAGCTCAAGGCACAAGAAGAGGCTTATAGGAAAAGGGAGGAATGAGAATGTTTGAAAAGGGAGAAAGAGGCTACTGAGATTTCTGAATATAAAAAGAAGTCCAAGGAGGCATGGGACTATGTTGAAGAGTTGAAGAAGTAGCGAGATCAAATGTTAGAGAAAAAGAAAGTGGAAGAGGAATGTTTAAAGCAGGAGCTGAAGGCTAAAAGGCTGCAAGAGCAGAAGGATAAGGAGGAAGTAGAAAACTTCACATAGGAAAAGGAACAAAGTGATCAACAAGATGTGTAGGAAGTTGATTCTCAACCAGGGGTTACATTGTTACAACCTTTGTCTTCCACTAATGTTGCTTCTTCTTCAGCCCATGAAGCCACTACTCCTATTGCTCCTACTTGGTTAAAATTGAACTTGGAAATAAAATAGGTTGTTCAACCACAACCATTGAATTGGGAGGAAAGGATGAGATAAATTGAGAAGGGGAAACTTAAAAAGAAAGCTCGGGTTCTTCACTCTACTAGGCTCATTGATGCTCAAGAGATTGTTGTTGAATGTGCCATACCTATAATGGAGAAGAGTCATGATGATATGTAAATCACTGATTATCAGTTAGGAGTGGTAAATTTGGGAAGGCATACAAGAAACTAGCAAATGAATTTGATTGATATTATGGCCTCTTCAACTAAATATTGGATGATCAAAGATAAACAAAGGAAGGATGAGCTTAAGACTCAATTGGATCAGCTCCATAGGTTTTTGAAAGATGTTTCAAGTCCCATTTCCCAACAAGCTGCTATTCCTGAATTCCCAGTTTTGTTAACAAAGAAGGAAGCAGATGATTTGGTTTCAAATGAAAAGCAAGGTAGGAATGATGGATAAATGGTTGGACAAGCTTCACCAGGAGGTTGATGATGTTCTCATTGAAGGTTCTAAAATTCATAAGGCTTCTCTTGAATTGGCAGAGGATCTAGATCACCAGGCCAAGGATCTAGATACACAGGATGATAAATACAAGGAATGTATTAAAAGGCTTGAAGATATTGGAAAAGTTCCCAAGTCCACCTTGCTGTAATATTCAATTCTTGAGCATGATAATGCAGATTTTGTGGAAAAGAATTTGAGCATCATAAGGTATAAGTCTAAGACTATTCATGGGCATCAAGAAGAAGTTCGAGAAATTAGAAAAGATTTGAATCAATAGATGGTTGAATTAGAGGCAATTGTGGCCATTTTAATTAACTTAGATTCCTCAGGAAAAGAAGGCCCACCTTTGGATAAGCTAAGGGAGAGATGGAGGGGTAGGTTTGAGGAAATTATGCAAAAGGGAGGCAATGGGGAGAATCTATTATTAGATCAGTTTATGGATATCAAGGAGGATACAAGAACTACTAGAAAGGAATTAATCAAGTTAAAGGAGATACAAAGATTGGTTTAGGCAGATTTTGAAAGGATCAAATTTGAAGGTGATTGGTTGGATGGGCTGGATTTAGGTACTCTTCAAAAAGTGTTCTCTAGTTATGACGAATACATCATTGAGCATTCAGTGTAGAAGTGAACTGACTCTTGTCATCATGCCATATTTTTCTTATTTCTCCTCTTATTGTGGGTTTTGACATAAGCTCAACTCTCAATTTGGGCGGTTGGTTTCACTTTCTTCTTGGAATATTGGATTTATTTTGTGTGCAACAAAGTAATCAACCTTGGAACAAGGGTTCATGAGTCCACTTCTTTATTCAGTTCCAATTCCATTGATTGTGGATCTAGATTGGTAATATTGAGAAACTTGTGTGTGTGGCACCCTATATGTATTATTAGGTTCTACTTTGTAAAGTCGGCTAATTGAAAAAAAAAATCAGCCACCTGTAGAAAAAAATAGAGATTAGATCTAGGATTTCTATGTTTTAGGAGAGATACTCTAAAATTTTAGAAAAACTTGGTTATTTTACAGTTTTTCATACATTTTTATGTTATGGTTTTAAAGTTTGGATCTATTTTGATAAGGTTAATGGTACATGATCAATCCATACGCCAGTGATTTTGTTGTGCTTAAGTGTTTCTTATTTGATGAAAGTCAATAGAAGGAATTGGATTCAAGATTATATCATTGGGTTATCTGTGGATGAAGTTGTTATCATATTCATTTGATCTGTGTTTTAGATGATGAGTGAGTGATTTTTTTGAAGCAAGTTTAGTGAATGTTGATGGTATTTGAATTAGCATTATGGATGTATGCAGTAGCATAGTTTATTCTATGGATTGCATCTTGTTGTAGTTGTGGTTAGGTGGAATAAACACTCATTATTGATATGCATGTATGGATATGTAAGAATTTTACTCATGTTTCTTTGATTTGAAGCTTTGATTCATATTTTTTCTTTAATTTAAACCCCCCCCCAAACGTAGACTGATTGATGTTATGCAGTCTTGTTCCTTGTTACCAGCAAAGGCCCCTTGAACATTATAGTTATATTAATCACTGAGTGATATCAGCATAATTGAGAACCAATTACCAAGACCTTGGGAGTTAGGTAACCATGTGTTATCTTTCTCTTTCAGGAGAAATAGAATAGTATTATTCTATTTAATGTTGTTGTGCTGATTTGACCCTCAACAGATATGACGCTAGAAGGAGGGCCTGAGGAACAAGTTGGCTCACATTGGGTCATTTTCATGAGATAGGTACAAGAGAGTTCTTAGATCTTCTCAAAACCCTGAACCATTTTTTGAACTCCAAATCCCTATCACGTATAGGCCCCAGTCTCATAGATTCTTGATTCAACCTTTATCATCACCGCTTACCCCACCTGGGTTTCCTCCAAACCCATCTACACCACCTCACTGGCCACTTTCACCCGTTCCACAATCTACTCAACCTATATCACCGCCAATACCTATGGCTTACTTTATCAATAACCCTTCACCATTAGGGACTATCCCTGGAGGTATACACGATCTCCCCAAGAACCCAGAGAGGTTCTATCCTAGGTACATGCATGGAGAATCAAGAAGTTCTGAGGAGCACATACATGCATTCAAAGATTCCTATACCCATGCTCAGGTGGCTCATCAGTACGTTGTGTGCAGATTGTTCCCCTATTTTTTGGGAGACATGGTGTACAATTGGTACCTAAACTTACCCCAAGGGTCTATTCTAAGTTGGACAGACTTGGAAAATGCTTTTCTCAATCAATTCAGGGTTTATGTAGACCCTGCTATCCTTTACCACTAGTTTTCCACAATAAGAAAAGAACACCATGAACTGTTGCCTTTATTCAACACCAGGTTCCAAAGAATGTACCAAAGGTTGTAGGATCCTTACCTAGTGGCTAAGAACATTTCCATTTTGGCATACTTAAGGACTGTGGACCCTTTGATTGGTTTGTTCTTGAAAAGGACATATAATGCTAACGAAACTTATTCTTTGGCTAAGGTATATCATCTCGCTATCCGGTTGCAACAACATATAAGTTTGCAATCTGAGAGTCTAGGGTGAGTTCTCCCTCATATAGGATACCAAATGTCCAATTCACCCCCTTTATTCAACATGGTCCCAGGGATGTCCTATTCCCAATACGGACCTATGTCTGAGTTCCAAGCTTCACCTCCCTTACCATTTTTTAGCAATGGTCCCTAGGATTCCTCCTAGCAAAATCAAAATTACCAAAATCAAGTTGGAGGATCAAATTCGGTTAATCAACCCTTTGCGGTGAAGACTGAAGAAAGTGAAAAGACTCTCCAACTAACCAATGAGATGGAGACTCTAAAAAATGCACTATCTCAGATGCCTAACGACATGGCTCAACTTAGACAGAATCCCCCTCAGAACTAGAACCAAGATTTTTAGAATCAAGGAGGATATTCTAATCAGGGTGGTTATCCTAACCAAAATCCTAACCAGAACTATAATACCAACCAGAACGCCAATAGGAATTTCTAGAACCAAAACTCCTCTAATCAAAACTATCAAAATCATAATAGAGGATACAATCAAAGGCCTAACAACAATAGGCCATGGAATACTTGACCCAATAACGGAGGATTTTCCCACAATTATCAAGCGAGAGATGAAAAGTCGCACACTGCCAACGTGGAAGACCTCAACCTTATGACCAATTGGTGTAGAGTACATGATACTATGGTCCATTCTGAGGTAAATTGCCCACAGATGGAAAAAATGGTTAAGATAGCCCAAGCTGATGCTCCATTCTAGGGTGCATCCAACAAATCTGGTGGATCAACGGATACTACCATGGCATATGATATTTTTGATGAACTTCCATTTCCCAATTAGGAAGAAAATGAAGAAGTAGAAGATGTGTACGATGGCCAAGTCTTCCAAACCAAGGGAGGCCATTTCCTTAGGAATCATAACAGAGGTCCATTCACGATCTTTGCCCCTCCTAATAATATGGTCCCACCAAATCAAAATGAGGATAATAATCCACCACCACCACCAAAGGGACCATCAGATTCTCCAAACAAAGGTAATCCACCTTCAATTCCTAAATATCAGGTTAGTAATGATTCAGAATTTGATTTCATTATAGAGATGCAGAGGTAAAAGACTTCAATGTCTTTCTTTGACATTTTGAAATGGTGCCCTGCTCAAAAGGAAATTTTGTTGAAAGCCTTGGGGGAAGCAGAAAGGTCAAAAGGACGGGAAACAACAACTCCTACTAACAAGATGAATGCAACACTCTATAAAGGTAAGAATGGTACTCCACCTTTCTTGTTAAGTTTAAGAATTTTTGGAAAAAATTTACACAACTATTTGCTAGATTCTAGGGCATCGGGAAACGTCATGCAATTTTTGGTTTGTAGGAAGTTAGGTTTGAGTCCACTCCAAACAAATAAAAAGGTTATCTAGTTGGACAAAACATAAGTCAATGTGGTAGGAGAGCTTAAAAATATCCATGTACATATTGGATCTGATCCAAGGATCCAAACTTATGTGGATATCCAAGTCGCGGATATCCCATAAACCTATGGTATGCTCTTGAGTAGAGACCTGATGAAGAGTCTTGGTGGATATTTGTCTTTGTATTTCTCACACATGTGGCTGCCTTGGAAAGGGATAGCAAGCTAGATCAGAATTGAAAGTGAGCCTAAGCTCAAACACATAATCACCGAATATGATTCCCCTAATGAGGTAGCCTATTTCGAAACCGAGATGGCAGTTTACAAGCAGGAGGAAATCATGACTTTTTCAGTACTTCATTCTGATGACTCACCCCTTCTAGAGCAAAATGACCCAATGATTACTATTAATCAACAAGTCCTAATAATGAAATTACAACAAGATAGGTTGGTACTGGGAGAGGAGGTTAATATGTGGAGTCTGCTACTTCCTAACTGGTGTAGGGTTCATTACCAGAATCATTCTGAGTTAACTTGCCAACCCATATTAAGGTTTCTCTAGGAAATTCCCCTTTTAAATTAGTCTATGGCCAAGATCCGGTTTTCCCCATACACTTATAGATACCTATTCTCAAGTTTATGCAAGATTTTTATACAAAAGATGATCAAATTGAGGTAAGATTAAATAACCTTTTAAACATGGAAGAACATAGAGATGCTGCTCTATAGCATTTCTTCAAGCATCAGGCTGTTGTCAAACATTGGTTTGATAAAAGAGCTAAGATTAAGGCATTTAGAATCTCAGATCTGGTGTTGTGGGATAAGGCTAAGGAGAAAAAGGGTGATCACCAGAAATTTGATAGACTCTGGCTAGGTCTGTATCAAGTATTTGAGATCTTGGGTGACAACGCTTTTCATTTGACCACCTTGATGGGAGAACCTGTCTTGTTACCAGTCAATGGGAAGTTCCTCAAGTGTTACTTCGAATCATAAGGGTTTGAGTTTCTAAATTGGTTGTATATATGTATTTTGTGTAATTATTGGTTGTTTGTTTTTTGGTTCTTTCTTCTTCTTTGTTTCCTTTTGTTGTTTTGTGTCTGTTTTTGTTTTCTTCTTTGGGGACCCTCTTTTCTTTCCATCTTGAAGGTATGGGGTTGTTATTCAAAGTATGTTGTAGGCACTAGGAGAGAAATTGGTTTAGGCATGTTTAGGCATAACTGTTGAAGGATTTTGTTCTAAAGCTCATGCCTTATGGTCATTTTAGCATGAGTATGAAGGCTATTAGGAATAAGGTATATTGTGGACAACCTCATCGACTATGATTGAAATCTCTCACAAAATCGACAAAATATCCGACTATAAAGTTCCTATTCATCTTAGGGTGATTATATCTTCGATTCAAGTGAAAAATTTGTTTCCCCAAAATTGTCATAGGATCCACTATAGTTCTCAACCCATATCTTAGACTATTGATGTCTTTGTATTGAGAAAGGTTTAAAAAAAGAAGAGAATTTTCACAAATGAGGCCTGTAAAAGAAACAAGAAAAGAGAAACATTAAAAATAAAGGCAAACTCAATACTAAATGGGTAATTCAAGTATCTCTATCAGGGCTATGGATGCCTAATTGGCAGTAGAGAAATTCTTTGAGAGAACTAGAGGTATCCCCATCGGGACTATGGATGCTTGACTGGCAGTAGAGAAATGCTTTGAGAGAACTAGAGGTATCTCCTTCAGGGCTATGGACGCTTGACTGGCAGCGGAGCAATATCCAGGATTCCATTGCATGACAGTCAAAGGACTCAACCTATGAAGCTTGGATCTTAAATATAGTTGTTTAGGTGTGAAGAAAGCTCAAATAAAGAAGGATGCACCATAAACATGCACACACTCAAATTCAAGAATAGTTTATGTTGGTTTTACATTTGAGATTCCAACTCAACTTTGCTTAAATACTCTGGTCACACTTAAGTTAACGTGTTTCATAAATCATAAGTTTTTGGGTGACTAAATTCTTCAGTATCTTAAAAATGGGTAGACCATTTTCCCAACCGAGTCACCATTTGTTATGCCTTGCATAACCAGCCCATTTTGTTTTGAAACAAAATGGGTCCCCCTTTTTATTTTGTCTATTTTTGGTTGTTTGGTTGGGACTTAGGAGTTGTTTTTTTTCTCCTAAGTCCCTTATTTTCCCTAGCGGAGGTGGGTTTGGAACCAAAACTGAACATGGAACTTTTACAAAGTTCCTAGTTTGGATCCCATTCTGACTTCGATTTCATCTTCTCTATTGTTTGGATTTCTTTGCTCTATTGGTTGTTTTCAACCAACTCTTGGGTTGGTTCGTCTCTTGTTTGTTGGTTTTTTTCTTGTGTTTTGTTTTTTTTCCCGAGCAGAAGCGAAATCGGGATTGGAACGCAAATAGGAAGTTTCAAGTTTCCATATTGTGTCCCCATTCTCACTTTGTCTCTGCTCGTTTCCTTTCTCTGCTCATTTTCTTTGTTGTTTGGGCTGGATCTAGTTTTCACTCCAATCCTGCTTCCCTTGTGCTTGTGTGTTTTTGTTCTTTGCTTTTTGGTCAAGATTAGAACTGGATCCAAAATCAAACTTCAAACTTTGTAAAATTTCCATTTTTATTTTTCTCCACCCTTGTTCTCTTGTGTCGTGTTTTGGTCGTTGTCCTTTCGTCAGGACCGGATCCAGGGTTGGAAATTAAGTAAGGAAATTTGTGTAGGTTTCTTTATCTTGTCTCCGACCTAGATCCATGTCTGCCTTACCTTTTGATGTTCCATGGACTTGAATTGACTATCTGTTCACCTTGTTGGCTCCATCCCTGATCTACCACATTTATGGCATTAAATGCATCCTATTCACATGCGTGAATTAATTTTTAAAAGGTTTAATCATGTTTAAACTAGCTCATTATCATTATTATTCAAAGTGTTTAAGCAAACCACGACCAGGAAAGTTTCAAGGGGATTTGATTTGATCACGAAGGTGAGTTGTGGAGTGAATCTTTGATAAATTCTGGTCAGTCCTGAGGAGCATTTTAAGGTAGGTTTCTTTTCTTTTCCGTCTCCCGTTTGTTCTTTCGGGTGTCTTTTTTTTTTGCGTTTTCACAGGAGGGTTTTCGTTCTATGAATTTCTTCGCTCGTTTGAGTTTTTTTTCCTTTTTTTTGTTTCTTTTGTCCTTTCTTTTCTGTCCTATTCCATTTTATTTTATTTTTTTGTTTGTCGTTTTGTTCGGTTGTTTGTTCTACTGTCACTTTTGTGATAGGTCCATTTTTTTGTGCCCTAGTGTTAACTAGGGTTTCAATTTTTGAGGGATTTTCCTTGCTTCGGTGTTGAAATTTCATTTTGAAACTCTTTTTCTGGTCTTCCCGCGTTGAATCTGTGTTGTCCATGGGCGTGTCAAGCGAATTGGGGTTTTGCTTGACAATCTTTTAAAAATGATCTTTTCTAGGGTTTAAATTGCCTTTTGTATGGTGGAGTTGTTGGAAGGGTCAGACTATGTTATTCTAAGATTCCTCTGAAGCCCATATGACCCAGGGTTTAAAATCCATATGACTATGCCTTGTTTGAAATATTCTCTATTTCCTAAAATTATTCCGCTCTCGTCTATGATGTATCTTTATATCTATTCTTGATTAGAACTAGAGCTAGGGTGGGAAATGAATTTGGGAACTAACAATTAAGTTCTGGTCTGGTTCTCGATCAGGTTTCGATTCTGACCCAGTTTTTCTTTTTGTCTAGTTCTGACCCCAGCCCCGCCACATGATAAGGCATATCTTCTATGCCTAATACTTCTACGGTTCCCCCTTTGATAAAGACAAATTTTAACTAAGTAAATATCATCTTAGAAGGGTAGAGAAGGCATTATATGAGTGACTAACTTGGATGTGTTGTTCATCTAATACAAAAATTTTCTCCAGCAATCAAGATATGTCAAGGGCATTAGATGAGGCTTCTCAGAGAATTCAACTGGGTGAAACTTCATGGAAAGGAGTTAGACCAAAGAAGATCAAGGTGGAACAACTTTTGTATACTCTGAGATGTAAGCATAGGGAATTTTCCCTCACAGCTAGCAAGATTGATTCTGATTGGGCTTATATTACTGACACCAATTCAGGCCCTTTTAACTATGAAGAATTGCATGAGGAGACCTTCACCAAGGAGCAGGCCACAGGAAGGATGGAAAGGATTGTTTAATCTAGGCTGGCACATGTTGCACTCTTCCCCCTATCTATCTAATGTTTGGAGTTGATTCTTCTAGTAGCTGGTGCATATAATCCTTCTACTAGGTAGTGTGTGGATGTAAAGGGTAATGTTATTATTGAATTCACGCCTCAAATGATCAAATTTCTATTTAATATGCCTGATCCTATAAATCATAGGCAATTGAATGAGGTAAAAGATTTGAAGCTTTACAGTGATATTAGGGAAAATAATAGATTTCATATGAATAAGACTTGGATGAGGGTGGAGAAGAAGTCTCTAACCAAGCTTCCAAACTAGCCTAAGAGGGTAGACTTTAGTAAAGAGATTGCAGCTATAATCATGTTCCTTTCTAGGGTATTTGGAAAAAGGGATGCTTCACTGTTTAATGAATGGATGTTTCGTTACATCCAAACTATTTTGGATGGGAGGAAACAATTTGACTGGTCAATGATCGTATCAGACAACATTCAAAATCAAATGATAAAAGTGAGAGAAACCAAGTTTTTCTTTATGACCTCCTATGTAGTTTATACAGCTGCCCGAGTGGGGATCTTTCCTGGACTTCAAACAGTGGGTATATTGTGGGAAGCCCAAGGAGAAAAGAAAGTGTGGGAGTAATATAATAAGCTCACCTTCTAGGCATCAGAGCAACATTATATAAGGGTAAATGATGCCTATCTTTATGTTATTATTCACAAGCTTAATGGTGATGCAGGATATAGGGTTAGCAGGGAGGCAATGGCTTTTTTGAATGAGTGGGGACATTGGTTTATCCACTACCCCACATTCACCTATTTTAGGTTAGCAGGCTTCGATGGTCACCCCCATTTGCTACCTAGATGTTGTGGTGATAGGATCATTCTAATGGAGTTTATTTATCAAGCCTTGGCTCTTAATTACAAGTTTGGAAACAAACACAAGACTGGTTACCATAAGTTTCCAATGAGGCTGGGGGTCTTTAGCTGTCCACACATTTAGGAAGCTAAGCTCATTTGTGATGAATTAGTTTATTTAAAGTTGGGATTGTACACTGCAAGGAAGCACTATGACCCCAAGCACAAGTTGAGGGCTTTGCTTCCCAGTGTCTTTGATAAGCACTTTAATCTGTTGGAGAATTTTTGGGAGGACTTGCAAGATGAATATGACCTTAGGAAAAAGAATTATGAAAGGATACCTATCCCACTTATGGTTGAGTTTGGGATAAATGAAGACATTACCAAAATGTTTTCCGATGATGGGATACTTTTGGATCCCGGGTATAATGCAGACAAGATTGGTACTAAATATCTTGATCCAATGGATTGGAATGTTGAGGAGACAATTGATATAAAGCAGATTGCAAGACCGATACTGGATAGGAGCATTCACTAGGTGAGTTTGAGGGCTAATCAGACTGAGCCTCAATCATCTAAGAAGAAGAAAGCTGCAGATACCACACAAGGATATAAAAGGGCAAAGAGAAGGATGGAACCTAAGGAACCCTTAGAGTTTATTCCTTCTAATACACAAGAGGAGGTGGTCCTTCAAGAACTTCCAGAGGTGCAAGAAGATGAAACAATTGCGGAGGTGGGGGCTTCTACATCTTTTGTAGCGGAGGTATCTACTCAACCCTTTGATACACAACAACTTGGTCAAGAATCACCAAAGGGAGCCCTCCATGATAAAGTAGAGGTCTTAAAGCAAATGGAGGATGAAATTGAGATACAAAATGTAGAAACAAATTCAGAAAATACTCCATCTAATAAAGATAATCATGTATTAACATCTCTTGATATGACAGATGATGCAGGGACCAAACACATATTGATTGAGGAAGATCAGTGGAAACTCGTTGAGGATGCAAAAAGAGAAGTTGATTCCAAGGCACAAGTTGAGGCATCAGCTAAGCAACAAGAGGAGGAAGCCAAAGCACAATCTGAATTGGCGGTCAAGCAGAAGGAGTTGGAAGATAAGGTTAAGGATGATGAATTGGCTCAACAGCAACAACAAAAGGAGTAGGAGCTCAAGATACAAGAAGAGAGAGATAAGTTGATGATGCAGCAGAAGATTCATAACCTAGAAGGGGAAAAGGCTCAGCAGAGAAGAGAAAAAGAAGCTCTTGAAGCTAAGCTCAAGGCATAAGAAGAGGATTATAGGAAGAGGAAAGAACAAGAACGTTTGAAAAGGGAAAAAGAGGTTGTTGAGATTGTTGAATATGAAAATAAGTCCAAGGAGGAATGGGACTATGTTGAAGAGATGTAGAAGTAGCAAGATCAAATGTTAGAAAAAAAAAAGTGGAAGAGGAATGTTTAAAGCAGGAGCTGGAGGCTAAAAGGTTGCAAGAGTAGAAGGATAAGGAGGAAGCATAAAAGTTAACACAAGAAAAGGAACAAAGTGATCAACAAGATGTGCAGGAAGTTGATTCTTAACTGGGGGTTACATTGTTACAACCTTTGTCTACCAGTAATGTTGCTTCTTCTTCAGCCCAGGCAACCACTACTCCTATTGCTCCTACTTGGTTAAAATTGAACTTGGAAAGAAAATAGGTTGTTCAACCACAACCATTGAATTGGGAGGAAATGATGAAAGAAATTGAGAAGGAGAAACCTAAAAAGAAAGCCCGGGTTCTTCACTCTACTAGGCTCACTGATGTTGGAGAGATTGTTGTTGAATGTGCCATACCTATAATGGAGAAGAGTCGTGATGATATGTAAATCATTGATTATCAGTTAGGGGTGGAAAATTTGGGAAGGCCTGCAAGAAATAAGCAAATGAGTTTGATTGATATTGTGGCCTCTTCAACTAAATATCAGATGATCAAAGATAAACAAAGGAAGGATGAGCTTAAGACTCAATTGGATTAGTGCCATAGTTTTTTGAAAGATGTTTCAAGTCCCATTTCCCAACAAGTTGCTCTTCCTGAATCCCTAGTTTTTTTAACAAAGAAGGAAGCAGATGATTTTGTTCAAATGAAAAGCAAGGTAGGAATGATGGATAAATGGTTGGACAAGCTTCACCAGGAGGTTGATGATGTTCTCATTGAAGGTTCTAAAATTCAAAAGGCTGCTCTTGAATTGGTAGAGGATCTAGATCACCAAGCCAAGGATCTAGATAAGTAGGATGATGAATACAAGGAATGTATTAAAAGGCTTGAAGATATTGGAAAAGTTCCCAAGTCCACCCTACTGGAATATTCAATTCTTGAGCATGCTAATGCAAATTTTGTGGGAAAGACTGTGAGCTTCATAAGGTATAAGTCTAAGACTATTCATGGGCATCAAGAAGAATTTTGAGAAATGAGCAAAGATTTGAATCAATAGATGGTTGAATTAGAGGCAATTGTGGCCATTTTAATTAACCTAGATTCCTCAGGAAAAGAATTCCTTTCTTTGGATAATCTAAGGGAGAGATGGAGGGGTAGGTTTGAGGAAATTATGCAAAAGAGAGATGATGGGGAGAATCTATTATTACATCATTTTATGGATATCAAGGAGGAGACAAGAACTGCTAGAAAGGAATTAATCAAGTTAAAGGAGATACAAAGATTGGTTTATGCATAATTTGAAAGGATCAAATTTAAAGGTGATTGGTTAGATGGGCAAGATTCGGGTACTCTTCAACAAGTGTTCTCTAGTTATGATGAATACATCATTGAGCATTCAGTGTAGAAGTGAACTGACTCTTGTCATCACACACCATATTTTTCTTGTTTCTCCTCTTTTTGTGGGTTTTGACATAAGCTCAACTCTAAATTTGAGCTATTGGTTTCACTTTCTTGGAATATCAGATTGCTTTTTGGTGCAACAGAGTAATCAGCCTTGGAACAAGGGTTCATGATTCCACTTCTGTGTTCAGTTCTAGTTCCATTGATTGTGGATGTAGATTGATAATATTGAGAAACTTGTGCATGTGGCACCCTATATGTATTATTATGTTCTACTTTGTAAAGGTTATTTTAGGAGAGATACTCTAAAAGTTCAGTAAAACTTGGTTATTTTACAGTTTTTCATACATTTTTATGTTATGGTTTTAAAGTTTGGATATATTTTGATAAGGTTAATGGTACATGATCAATCCATATGCCAGTGATTTTGTTGTGCTTAAGTGTTTCGTATTTGATGAAAGTCAATAGAAGGAACTAGATTCAAGATTATATCATTGGGTTATATGTGGATGAAGTTGTTATCATATTCATTTGATCGGTGTTTTAGATAATGAGCGAGTGATTTGTTTGAAGCAAGTTTAGTGAATGTTGATGGTATTTGAATTAGCATTATGGATGTATGCAATAGAATAGTTTATTCTATGGATTGAATCTTGATGTAGTTGTGGTTAGGTGGAATAAACACTCATTATTGATATGCATGTCTGGATATGTAAGAATTTTACTCATGTTTCTTTGATTTGAAGCTCTGATTCATCTTTTTCTTTTATTTAAACCCCCCCAAATGTAGACTGATTGATGCTATGCAGTCCTGTTCCTTGTTACCAACAAAGGCCCCTTGAACATTACAATTATATCAATCACTGAGTGATATCAGCATAATTGAGAACCAATTACTAGGACCTTGGGAGTTAGGTCACCATGTGTTATCTTTCTCTTTCAGGAGAAATAGAATAGTAATATTCTATTTAATGTTGTTTTGTTGCTTTGACCCTCAACACCATTCTTTCCTCTTCTCCATCAAGAAATATCCTCCTAAAGAGGAAGCATCCCAAAGACAAGAGCAAACCAAAAAGAAAGAAGCCAAGAAAAAGAGAGAAGTCCCTTCTCCTCTCAAGGAGAAAGAATAAATAGAATGAGAAAGGAAACCACCTTTCCATAATTTTCCAACCACCCGACCAACTCCAATTTTCGCCAATTTTCATAAGTGGGTAATTAGAGTGGGCCTTAGACTTAATTTAAGGGGTTTTATGGAATAAACGGACCCCTAACCCATATACCTACCACCTAGGAAACTTTTTAAACAATTAAAACCACATAAAGACTTCATAAAACATAAAATGAGTAATCACATTTTAAAGGTTACTCAAGAGTCTAATAAACAACCTCTCACAGATGCACAACCCTTAAAAACAAGGTTAAAACACTTATCCTTCACAAGACTGAAAATTCATAAGGGAACTAGCTAAGTGACCCCTTGATCCACATTGGCCAATTTTAACTTGTTTACTTAACTAGAAAAAGGTGTCATTATTACTCATGATTAACAATAATTGAAATAAATGGCATATAAAAATAATAATATTCTAATAATAGCCGACTAGAGAATTAAATCTACACAAGTAAAGTATAATTTAAATTTCCCTACTTGCATAATACCTTAATTAGAGTTAAGCAATAGTTTTGATTATATGGGAAAAATAGGTTTTGAAGGGACCTGAAACCCTTTACAACAAAAGATAATAAGATATGCTAAAAAAGTACATTAGAACGACACCAACAACATCCCAAAAGCAAAAAACACTACAAAAAGGGTACTAGATGAAAGATAAGACAATAAGCTAACAACAACACCCAATATCATCAAAATAGCAAAACAACAGGGAAAAAATCGACACCCAGCAGAAAACAAAAGGCAACTAAGAAGAAGACCAAACACTAATTCAAACTGCTCAAGGTGTTGGTCACCTCAAGCTTCTAGCTTGTATTCTTTTCGATCATGTCCAACAGCTCCTTCTCAACATCAAAGAAATTTTTCCAATTAGCTGGCCCTCTAACAGTAGGTCCTTTGTCATCATCTTTAGCACCTTTTCTTACCTTTTCCTTTAACCGAGTGCTCTTTCTCTATTAGCTCGAAAAAATAAACTTGATCCTCCCTGGGCTCAATTATCTTTTTGAAAAGGACTTCCAAGGAGTCTGCACTATTCTTCACAGAGAGGTGACATGCTTGCAGGAGGTTTTTTATGTTTATTTTTGTTCCCAAAATCTTGGCTTCCAAAGCAGCCAATCTATCTTCACACAGAGATTTGAAATCATGGAAAAGACCCTCAAGGTCCATAATTATATCAATTAGAATGTCCAACAACGACCCCTTCAAAACATTCTTCAGATTCTCCTTCAAACCTCTAATTTTAATGTTAGTCTTATTGAAGTCTTGAAGAGTCCACTTAGCTAACTTAAAAGTTTTAGTGGACCCATCCCTAGCCATTTCCAACAAATCAATCATTGAGGTAGAATCATCATCAAGGTAAGAAAAGTCCTTGGAGAGAGGATTTACATTCAAAGTCTCATTTTTAGCTCTCTTCTTCTTAGAAGCCTCCTCATCAAAACCATTAATCTCCTCATCTGGCTCCACATTGGGAAAATCCTACACCGGGAAGTCCTCAATAGCCACTGCCTTTTCACCAAAATCCTTGCCTTCACAAGACACATTGTGGTCCTTAGCTGACAATTTTGAGGCCTTATTCTTCAGGTTGGCAATATGTTTAGATGATCTCTATGTCTTGTCCTTATCCTCCAAATCCATAACATTATCTTGTGACCCCACCTCAAAACCACCACCAACAACCACCTCCTCAGTCTTGGGAGGGGAACCATCTAAGCCCACTTCCATGTCCTCGTTGTCAAAAAGAACAAAGTATTTGGCTTGCCTATTAATCTTAGAACTACCCAACTTCCTCTTCTTCAAAGACATGGTTGCAATGACTAAAGACACATCCTCCTCCTCCTTGTTCCATTCCTCCTCATCATCCATACAGGAATCTGAGCTCGACGACCCAAAAACATCACTCAAAGTCTTCTCCTTACCCTTAATGGCAAGGATAGGGAGAAGAGTCTTAACATGATCCATGATTAATAAAATAAGACCTTCATGGAGGATGGGAGCCCTCCTATTCTTCAAATGAGCATAAACATAAACCTACATAGATGATAACAGAAAAAATGGGAAAGAAATGAACAAACCATGTCTAAAATAGTTTAGAAGAGTGAAGTGGTGATCAAGAATAGTAGTAAACCTCCCCTCTAGAGTCACATAGTGCATAAGCACCTTAGCAACACTTGCCCAAATCTTCTTAAGGGATTTTCGCTCATAACCCCAACTTTCTAGTTTGATTAATTTCTTCCACTCATCATCCTTGAATAATTGGGCCATCGCTTCCATGTTACTCTTGTCCTTGAAAAACTTACGACCAACCATTGGCATCCCAATAACTATAGCTACCAGCTCCTCATTCACTTCCACTTCCAAGCCTTTTATCTTGAGCCTACGATTATGCCAGTAAGACACAAACTATGTGAAGGCATTAGGGTTGTAGACATCTAAATTTAATCACTCCCATATGATTAAATTTACTCCTTTTTCATCTATCATATTAAAATATTAATTTATTAAATTAATATTATACCTTTTATCCCATATCTATGAAGTATTTGATTTAATAATTAAATTCTTTATCTGTCACCTTCTTCCTCTCTAAATTAAATAAATACACTAATCTATTTAATTTAGTCATTTTTCCCCTTTTGATTTAAAATCAATTTAAAATTTCTCACTTTCTCTCTCCTTGTCACATCCTCTATAACCTTTCCCTAATCTGAATTAATTTAATTAATTCATGATTATGATGTGCATCCTCTTAATCAAAGATTAATGTCACATCCTCCTACATTTGCCACTTGCCTCTAATCTGCCATTAATTAGCTTAATCCAATATTTGCACAACCTTAACTAAGGTCATTAGCTAGATTTAACACCACTTTTTAGCCATCCTTTGCATTTACCTTCTTTTGGCATTGACCCCCTTTCCCATGTGAATTTTTAATTCACATTTATTTGTCCTAGATTCCTCTCTTTTATATGTGAATTTTTAATTCACATTCCATCTTTTCAAGGCTTTTAGAACCTTGGACTTGTCACAATCTCCACATGTGACCAAGTCCCACCTTTTTGGAGCCCACCTTTTATCCTCTAGATCCTCTTTGGAATGTGAATTTTTAATTCACATTTATATCCCCAACCACCTTTCCTTTTCCCATGTAGATTTTTGAGGAATTCTAAAATTTCTCAAATGTCTCTTTCACTCCCACTTGGGGACAAGGAATCCCTTTTTGAGGAAATTCTCTCACTCCCCAAGGTGCTTGAAAGGTACTTGTCCTTCCTCCACCTCATGTACCTTCTTGACACCTCACCTCCATCTCATATCCCCTTGGCCACTTCACCCTCCACATGTCAAGATGTGAGGGCTTGTGGGTTCTCAACCCACCATGGCCCTTCATCTTGGCCTTGTTGGATGCATTTCAACCGTTGAATTCTCTAGAGAATTCAAATTCTCCTATAAATACCCCCTTCTTAAGGGCATTTTGAGGACACTTAGCCATTTGATAACTACATACTACCAATTTGCACTTTCAATCCTTTGCCATCATCTAGCCATCTCTTTTAATCATTTTGCACATTTAATCTTGCATTTAGTCACTCAAGAAATCATCTAAGGAGCACACAAAATCATCCCAAGCAAGGGCCAATCAAGGAGACATCAACAGCAAGGAAGGTGAAATCGTTTGCATCTTATTTTATCCATTTTCTTTCTTGTTTCATCACTCTTTAGGCTAATCTTGAAGTGTCCTTAGTCTTTTATCACTTACATTTTTAATTTATTTTGCATATTAGAGTAGGATAAAATTCTTAGGTTCACATTTCTGGCACACCCGGTGGGACCCACAAACGGTTTCTTGCATTTAACATTCATCTTTGCTAAGTATTGTGCAGAAAAAGGTCGCAGAAAGGCAGAAGCGCCCTCTGCCTTACCGCAGAAAGGTAGAAGTGCCCTCTGTCCCACTATAGAAAGGCGCAAGCGCCCTCTACCTTGCCGCAGAAAGGCGGAAGCGCCCTCTTGTCTGCTACAGAAAGGCGGAAGTGCCCTACATCTGAAAGTTTTATTTTCTTCTAACAAGTTTGTTGCAATTAGGGATATATTTAGAAGATTTTTTCTAACACTTTTCTTGCAATGGGAGGGACACAACTTTCCTCTTTCTTGAAAATCTAATAAAGTTTGTTGCAGAAAAGCGGAAGCGCCTTCTAACCTTTTTGTTGCAGAAAGGCGGAAGCACCCTCTAACCTTTTGTTGTAGAAAGGTGGAAGCACCCTCTAACCTTTTGTTGCAGAAAGGCGGAAGCGCCCCTATTTTTGCTGCAGAAAGGCGGAAGCGCCCCATTTTTGCTGCAGAAAGGCGGAAGCACCCCTATTTTTGCTGTAGAAAGGTGGAAGTGCCCCTTTTTTGATATGAAAAGGTAGAAGCGCCCCAAAACAACACAGTTTGGAAGGTAAAACAGTCATTTTAGCTTCGTTTTTGCTCTCATTTTTTGCTATTTTCAAGTAGTAACCCTCTAAAATTGTTTTGGCAAAGATATTGGTGTTTTGTGCTAACGTTTTATAGCATATTATGGTGTAATTGACCAAGGAAGAAGAAGAAGATAGCTAACATTTGCTTACAGGACCATCTACTTGATCAGATTTAAAAAAAAAAAATTATCTTTGTTGTTTTAGAACATAGTTTAATTAGGGGGAATAAATTTCATTGCTTGCTATGATTGTTTATTCTTGTGCTACCCAAGGGGGCATTAATTTGTTTTCACTTTCCCCTTGCACTTCGTATGAGCTTGGGGAGTAGTTGGAAGCAATTAGTGTCTTTTTTTTAGTGGGACCTGTTTGGGGATTTCATCACCCCAAGGGATGATTCCAACCACGCGTACCGGTAGGGTATATAAAGGGGGGAGAACGAAAGTTGTACCCCAATCCAGTCACGTCGTAATTGGTGGAGCATCGAAGCTAGAGTGATACCTAGATAGATGTGAAGAGTTGGTCTGAGCCTTTCAGTATCTCGCTGGGGTTCCTGACTCACGCTTGTGATGGGCTGGTGTTCACGGTTGTGCCTCACGTACCGAGAGTATATTGAGGACTCCCTAGAAACCTTGTGCATCCTAAATTAAGACCTTGCCTAGCCATACCCTTAATATTAATCATAGGATTGTGCTTGCTTGAAGTGTTTCTTGTGAAAAATCTATGAAATCTTTGATACTTTGGCCTTACTTTATCATTTTGCGTCCTTTCCATAGCCTTTACCATCAAAACCAAGCTCTGTCCTACCGCAGAAAGGCAGAAGCGCCCCTGTTTTGCTGCAGAAAGGCAGAAATGCCTCTGATTCTGCTGCAGAAAGGTGGAAGCGCCCATGTTTTGCTGCAGAAAGGTAGAAGCACCCCTGATTTTACTGCAGAGGGGCGGATTTGCCCTCCTGAACACCCGAAATTGCCCCATTTGGATCTATTTAGCCTCTAAACCATCATTTAATCATTCCCAACCATTATCTCATCATCCTAGGCCTCTATTTTGTTACTCTACATCTCCCAAAACCTCCATTGGGTCCGTTTAAACCTTCATTCTATCGTTCCAAGCTTCCGTTTAACCATTCTAAATCTCCATTCATTCTCCACAATTATCTTTAATTCACCCGTTCATTTTAATTTTTCCCTAATCCATTTAAAAGCCCATACCCTCACCTTACAAACACTATAACTTTACCATTCACATCGCCAAAAACTACCCATAACAAAACCATCCTAACCTTGTATTACAAAGTGGTTACCTAAATTGACCATAGCGCTTGAACTTGATTATTATTCTTTAACTTTGACCCCAATCAATTTGCTTCTATCTTGAGGTGAATTCGGTGGCATACGTTATCATCCTCAGCCCAATCAATCCATTCCTATCTCAAGGTGGATTCGGTGTCGTAGTCATCCTCTTAATCAATTAAAGCTCTTGGTTGCTAAGGGTAACTTCCTTTGATTAAACTCAAGGTCTCCCTCTCATCTTTCATCATCCAATTATATCCATCCAATCATCCAAATCTATCAAAACCCATCATTCGACCAAATTGTCCAATCAACCAAATAATCCAATCGTGCCAAATCCAATCTAATCCAATCCAATCTAATCTAATTGTGCTGAATCCAAATCCAATCCAATCCAATCCAATCTAATCTAATCGTGCTAAATTCAAATCCAATCCAATCCAATCCAATCTGATCTAATCCAATTGTGCCCAATCCAAGTCCAATCCAATCTAATCCAATCCAAATTCAATCCAATCCAATCTAAATCCAATCTTATCGAAATCCAATCCAATCCAATATATCCCAACAAAATCTAATTCAAATCCAAACCCCATCCAAATCACACCTTATCCAATCACAATCAAATCATTTTACAAAAGCATTAATCTACTCATCCCGCATTTGCATGCCCGTTCAGACCCATTCACAGGCTAAGAAAATGGCTGACCATCAAGCCCAAAATGCCTAATCAAATAACCCTCAATATCCCAACAACACAATGAACATCTTATCAGATCCTACAAGGGTACCAACGTCCCTCACGATCCTCATAATGGTACTTCATCGCACTCCAACACTGAGAATCAGAATAACTCGCCACATGGTGAAGAGAGTATGGTTAATCAACCTGAACTCACACTTGAGGAACATTTTAGTAATCCTGCCAATGTACAAATGACTAACTGTTTGCTCGAAAAACATGGGGAAGAAATCCTGGCCCACCTAATTGAGAAGGGTGTCAAACCCCACTCGAATGTTGACTGCTCCAAATATAAGGGTGCCCCATCTAACGTACTCCAAGGGTCCCAAAATGCACTAGAAGGTTCATACTTCTTCAATGTTCCTCCAATTGAGGGTTGGCATCAACCTGAATTTGGCAATGTCGTTCTTTATCAGGTTAACTATCCCCCACATGCTTCAACTTCAGCTATAGGAGGACCTCAAGTGCCAGATCTCAATAATCCTTTTTCCTACGGTATGCCACAAAACATTCCACAACCTCCACCATTAACATTAACCGCACCCCCTCCTCCGAACCAACCTACAGTCAACGTTGGGGGCACCTCCTTTGCCACATCACTTCCACCTCCTGGGACTACAAATCTACCACCTCAATAGGTTCACCAATCTAACATTCTGCCTCAATTACCTCCACAAGGCACACCCCAGCTAAACATTCTGAGCGGTGCCCAACAACCCCCTTTACAAAACACTTCTACGCTACCTCCGCCATCTCATCCGCAACAACCTATACACAATACCTTGGCCTCTTCACAACAACCTCCCTACCAATCACAAGGAAATCCATCTCGACCTATGGCTCAGACCATATCCCCCTTCCTCACATCCATTTTGCGTCCAAAGGCTCAACCACAACACAGTATCCAACCTCAGCCCATACAACATTTGACATCACAACAACAACTTCCCCAACACTACCACTATCACAATCAACAACAATTTCACCAACAACCGTTTTATGTGACCTCCCAACAATCACAACAACACCCCCAATACCAACAAACCAACGCACAACGTCCCATCCAAGTTCCTCAACAACCTGCCCCATAGTTTTACCAAACAATTCCACATTATGCCCCACAACAACAGCCCCCGTATCAACAAAATCCCCCATCTTACCAGCAAGCCATGTCATCATCCAATCATCCAAACCCATATTTCAACAATCCGATGCCCTTTCAGTAGGATTCTTTATCATCCTATCATCAATATCCCCCTAACCCACCACTGGCTAGCTCGGATTTGTTGGAAATCAAAGCTGCACTTAAGGACCTTCAAGCCGGGGCTACAAAACAATCATTCAAATTTGAAGACATATGCCCATATCCATATGATCCCTCCATCTCATTGATCTTGTTTCCTAAACATTTCGAGATACCAAAATTTGACAAATACAAGGGAGACAAAGACCCTAAGGCTCACCTGCAGGAGTTTTATTCCCAGTGTCAAGAAGTCATGTACAATGATAACTATCTCTTGCGCTTGTTCCCATGAAGCCTAGCAAGCCACGCCTTAGATTGGTTCATGACTCTCGAAAAGGGGTCCATAAAAACTTTTGCGGACTTTTCAGAAAAGTTTATATCCTACTTCTCTTTCAATTTGCAGAAGGATACAGACACCTTAGATCTCCTCAAAGAGAAACAATGTGATGGAGAAACCTTTACCAGCTACCTACAACGGTGGCGTTCCCTAGCAAGCCGAATGAAAACCCCTTTGAAAGAAAAGGACATGGTCACCCTCTTCGTGGAAAACTCTCATCCCGACATGGCTCATAACTTTAGATTACATTGTGTCACCACCTTTGCGGAGGTAGTAGAGAAGAGACCCATCCTTGAGCATGCCCTTGTTGCCAAAGGACATCAAAATACACAGTCATGATAAAGAAAGGTCATTTGGAGATAAACCATGATTTTGGAACAAGAACAAAAATGCGGTGAATGATGGAGTGACAGACACCAAACATGTCCAAGTGGCTAATGCATCCCAAAAGCAACTACAGTCTGTACCCAACGCCATATCTGTACCACAGGGGGCACCTCGTCCCCCTCAACAGTCAAACCAAAAAAATTAGGGAAACACAAAACGTCAATACGCCCAATTGGGTGAACCCCTGAGTGTTGTTTTTAATAAATTGCTACAAATCAACTACCCCATCGCATACCCTATCACCAAGCCATTCGACGAGTCCAAACCCAAGACAGCATGGTTTAAAGAGAATGAGTATTGTGACTTTCATAAAATCAAGGGACACTCTTTGAATAAGTGTTAGGGTTTGAAAAACTATGTCCAAGATCTCATCGATCGAGGAGATATCAAAGTTGACCCCAGTCAACCTTCGTCGTCCAATGCTCAACTACAGATCTATCAAAATGCCTTCCCAAACCATAGTCAAGGCCCTAGCACCTCCAACAATAATCCTCAAAACAACAGCACAAATAATGTGAATTACAAGAATGTGCCCTTCAATTATGAAGGTGTTATTCATTACATTGAACAGGTGGAACCCTGAGCATCCATGATACACGTTAAAGCCAAAGACCCTCAATGTGCGGTTACTACACGACGAGCCTATATCACCGTCCCTGTAGCCTTTGCACCCACCGAATCAACTCCTGTAAACTCTCAGTACAACATCCTTGATCACTTAAGGAAGACCCCCGCTCATATATCCATTTTGGATTTGCTTAAGTCTTCCCCGGTACATCAAGAAATCCTCAATAGAGCCTTGTAGGAAACCCATGTGCTAAATGACATTGACCCCACACAATTCCAAGCTTTGGTGGGACACTTGGCTTTGTCTCATCACCTCCACTTTATTCAAGACGATATGCCAAACATCGATGTCAATCATAATCGCCCCTTACACATCGAAGTCATAGTTGCTCACCATAAAATAAAAAGGGTCTTGGTAGATAATGGCTCTGCCCTCAATTTGTGTACTTTGAAATTCATAAAATAGGTGGGATATACTCAAGCAAACTTAAGCAACCAGATCATTACAATCAAAGCTTATGACAATGCAGAGAGAAATTCAGAAGGAATCATCAGTCTTCATATCCAAGTGGGACCTATACTTCAGTATACTACATGTCATGTCCTTGATCTGGACTTACCATATAATCTCTGCCTTGGCCACTCGTGGCTCCATGCTATGCAAGCCATACCCTCCACCTACCATCAGTGCCTCAAATTCCCAGTCAACAGACAAGAGGTCACCATCTATGCTGACCCCCAACCATTTGAATATTGCCGCACTCTAGAAGCATCATTTCCCCATTTACATTATTGTCCTGGGGTTGAAATGGGGGCATCCCAGTCATCATCTACTAATCCGCTCTCCACTGCAAAAACCACTCCATCCTCCACCACTAATCCTTTAGTCACTAAAGTCGAGATCATTGACAAAGGCTGTGGTGAATATGAAATGCATATGGCTCTCAACGTAGCCACCATGCCACCGTCACCGCACGAATATGGTCAACCTTCACGTGCTACACAAAAGGAAGAAAAGATCATCACCTTCAGTGGTAAAAACATTCCTACTACCACTTTCAGATCTCTGAGTGTCAAGATCGATGCACTAGAGGAGGACATAAGCCAATGGGTCTACCGAGAAGAGCCTGAACCAGAAACTCCTCTAAAGAAATACTTTCAAGAAAAGTACCCTTGGCCAACAAAGTTCGTGGAAAAACATAACTATCAAGGTAGAGGCCTAGGTAAAGAGGAACAAGGGCGGTTGCAACCCATTGACATGTGAAAGTTACCAAGAAACACAGGCATTGGGTATGACAAGAAACAGAAAAGCCCCGCAACATCATCTAATACTTCCAATAGTATCACCATGGATGATGGCTCATTAGAAGACATACCCGAGGAGGAATCTATCATACATGTGTACGATGATGTCGATCATACCAACCTTTCATCCATGTTCGAATGCCTATCCGTCTGCACCATTAGCTTGTCCCTTCGTCACCCTGAACTTATCGATTGGGACCTACACAATACCACACCTATCAATATGTCTACAGACACATATGTCAACCTTATGGGATTGGGGGAGGATGACCACTCCAGTAGCAAAAATAAAAATAAGAAAAATAAAAAGCGGTCATCTAGTGAAAACCTCCCTGAGGCACTTCCTGACCTAGAAAAAGTAAAAATAAAGGATGCATTTGAAGGTGAAAACCTCGAAGAGGTGCTGGACGATGGAGTTGTTCATCTTCCCCTTATGGGAACTCAGCTATCTGCCAGATCATCTATTCTGATTAAAGAGACGCAAGAAGTTAATTTGGGAACTGCTGAAAGTCCTAAGATCACCTATGTAGCTAAGTCACTCTCAGAGCAAGAGTATCCGGTCATTGTGCAGCTACTCCAAGAGGGAATCGTTAACTTTGCTTGGTCATACTTAGACATGCAAAGCTTAGACCCTGCCCTAGTGGTCCATCACTTAGACATTCGCCCAGATGCCAAGCCTGTCAAACAAAAGCTCTGCAAGATGCATCCGCAAGTCACATTGTTAGTCAAGAAAGAATTGGAGAAGTTATTAGATGCAGGTTTTATCAGACCGATTAACTACTCTGAGTGGATTTCCAACACAGTCCCAGTTGCCAAACCAAACGGAGACATTCGGGTCTGCACGGACTTTAAGGATCTTAACAAAGCTTGCCCAAAAGATGATTTTCCTCTTCTCAACATTGACATGTTGGTCGACCTAACAGCAAGACATGAGATGTTATCCCTTATGGATGGCTTCTCTGGTTATAACCAGATCCGAATTGCACCTGAAGACCAACACAAAACCGCCTTCACAATGCCCTGGGGCACTTTTTGTTACAATGTTATGCCTTTTGGTCTCAAAAATGTGGGAGCAACGTATCAAAGAGCCATGATGGTTATCTTCCATGACCTCATCCATATCATCATGGAAGACTATGTTGATGACCTATTGGGAAAATCTTCCATGACCTCATCCATATCATCATGGAAGACTATGTTGATGACCTATTAGGAAAATTCAGAACACGAGAAGAACATCCCGCCATCCTGAAAAAGATATTTGAGTGATTAGAGCATTATAAGTTGCGGTTGAATCCGAAAAAGTGTGTCTTTGGGGTCACGTCAAGGAAGTTGCTGGGTTTCATAGTCTCTCGCAGAGGTATTGAAGTTGATCCCGCCAAGGTAAAGGCTATTCTGGATATGCCACCTCCACACAATCTAAAGCCAGTTAAGAAGCCTCCAGGGGAAGATGCAGTCCATCCGTCGGTTTATAGCCCAACTCGTAGATAAATGTTAGCCGTTCACCCATCTTTTGAAGAAAGATTCCACCTTCCGGTGGACCCCACAGTGTCAAATGGGTTTTGATAAAATCAAGGAATATTTAGCTCATTCACTAATTTTGATGCCCCCTATCCCAGGAAAACCCCTCCTTCTTTATATCTCTGCTACCTCAGTCGCACTGGGGGCATTATTGGTGCAACATGATGAGTCATTCAAAGAAAGGGCAATCTACTACATCAATTGAACACTAGTTGGCTATGAGTTGAATTACTCCCCCATGGAAAAAGCGTGCCTTGCACTAGTCTTCAGGACACAGAAACTCTGCCATTACATGCTTAGTCACCCGGTCAAATTAATCGCCAAGATTGATCCCCTGAAGTATCTGTTATCCAAAACCACTCTGACTAGCCGCATGGCCAAATGGGTCATGCTCCTCAGTGAATTTGACATAGAGTATGTAGAGTGAAAAGCTATGAAAGGATAGGTTATTGCTGATCAATTGGCTGAAGCACCATTAGTAGATGCCTACCCACTAGACACTGAATTCTCGGATGAAGAAATCTATACAGTGACAGAAGCACCAGCTTGGATGTTATATTTCGATGGCTCATACAATCATAGTGGATCTGGGGCAGGAATTCTATTAGTCACTCCTCAAGGTGACTACATCCCAAAATCATTCAGGATAGTGTTTCCATGTACCAACAATATGGCAGAATACGAAGCTCTCCTCACCAGCCTCAGAATTGCAAAACAGTGGCACATAACCCATTTGAAAGTCTTTGGTGATTCTTTGCTGGTTATTAGACAAGTTAATGATGAATTCCTCACAAAAGATGATAAACTATTACCCTATAAATGCATGGTGGATGATTTCAAAAAATATTTCACCTTCATACAGTTTGACCAAATTCCTCGGGTATAGAATAAAGCGGTAGATGCAATGGCTACTATCGGTTCCCTGATTGACATGCCCAAGGATCAAACAGAGTGTGAGTTTCTTGTTGAAAAACTTTTAATACCTACATATGATGTTCCTAAAACAGACATGGTGTGCGATATTGTAGGTCCTGCCTCCCCGTGGTACCAAGACATATACACTTACCTCTGTGATAATACCATACCCCCAAAACTTACACGCAACCAACGTAAATCCTTTATTCATCATTCGTCCTGATACATTATTGTTGGTGATACGCTTTATTGTCACGGGTATGATGGAATCCTCCTGAGATGTCTAAATGAGACCAAGGCCCAAACGGTACTAACGAAAGTACATAGTGGTATTTGTGGGGCTCACTCAAATGGTATGGCTCTGGCCAAAAGGATCTTATGAGCTAGATATTATTGGCCTACACTAGAACATGATGCTTGGGAATTTGTGAAGAAATGCCTTCCATGCCAACAGCATGCAGATTTGATCCACGCTCCAGCACAAGATCTTTAGCCTCTCCTAGCACCATGGCCATTTTCTCAATGGGGTTTCAACTTGATTGGCAAGATTCACCCACCATCATCCGATGGCCATACATTCATCATCACTACAACTGAGTACTTCACCAAATGGGTGGAAGCAATGCCACTCTCACAAATTACCGGTACTCAGATTTCCAAGTTCATCCTCTACCATATTCTCTGCAGATATGGTATCCCATCCACCATCATTTTTGACAACAGAAAACCTTTCAAAAACCATGCCATGAAACACCTCTATGACACCTTCCATATCCAGCATCGTTGGTCGATGCCTTATTACCCTTAGGGTAATGGTCAGGCAAAAGCAACCAACAAGACCCTCATCCGCATCCTCAAAAAGGTTGTCAATAACACTGGATGAGATTGGCACCTCCATATTCATCCCATCCTCTGGGCATACTGCACATCCATCTGCACCCCAACAGGCGCCACCCCTTACTCTTTAGTATACGGTGCTGAAACCGTCTTGCCAATCAAAGTTGAGCTCCCCTCATTGAGAATTTCTTTGAAGAACCTTATCAGTGAAGAAGATGCTCGCGTTACACAGATTGCACAGCTCGAGTTATTGGATGAACGGAGAGTAAGAGCCTATGACCACTTACAAGCATATCAAAATCACCTCAAGCATCATTACAATAAAAAGGTCCGCCCTAGACAATTCTAGGTTGGTGAGCTTGTCCTCAAAGAAAACCAACGCACTCAACTGGATCGTGATAAAAAAAGAAAATTTGAGGCAAATTGGCTAGGGTCGTATATCATAACTGCCAAATATGGATCTGGAGCTGACAGGTTGACCACTCTAGAAGGAGATCCCCTTGACGAACCTATCAATATTCTCCATCTGAAAAGGTTCTATGCTTAAGTCTGTTTGATCCACCCTATCAAAAAAGTCAAAAAAATCAAAAAAGTATTAAAAAATCCAAAAAAAAAAATAGTAAAGAGAAATAAATCCGTCCTATGGTGAAAACCACCTCTTGGTGGCACCTTGGATAAGTATGGATGGTGAAAACCTGTTAGCAAGCGTCATCCATCGAGGGCTTAATCATTATCTACCTGACGTCCTGGTTATTTTATTCCTTCAGCCGCACTATCATCTTCGCCCACCTCAACCTAGGCCACTTAGTATTTGTTGATTGAGCACTGGATGACCCACCTTACCTATCCCTCATTCTAAGCTTTTTTGTATCCCACTTTGAGCTTATCACCTTTCATTCCCTTTGTCGGTCGGTCCGTGTCGTCATGTAAGATCATCCATTGTGTTGGTCTCCACCTAGATCTCATCCTCCCGTGTCGCTTTCATCCTTTATCGAACTATGTTGCCCCTGCACTTTCATGTAGGCAAGGTTGGTCATTCGATCCTCCCCCGGGGCATTTGTCTGTTGCATGTTGTGTCCTTCATCATCGGTCACCATTATCTTCTTTCCACTTTATCCATGGTCTTTTTCCATGAACTACAAGGGCTCTGCGCTTTCACGTAGGCAAGGCTAATATCTGATCGGCCCCCGAGCCCCTAGGTCTTTAGGTTGCATCTTGTCTCCCTTGTGTTGTGTCATCAAGCTATGCCTTTATCTAGCTTGTCCTTAAACAAAAAAGACCCATTTGTACCAACGAATCTAATCAATTTTGAATATCCTATATCATATCAATCTTTTTGCTTAGTATCCATCATAGGTCTCATCAGGATACATCCTTCCTAACAGACCTCATCAATTCCATCTATCCCCTTGATCCTATGGCAATGGACATTTGAAATTGATTGCGATCTTTTGATGCTTTTAGTTTTTGTTTATCATTTGGGCTCCCTATCATCACTTATCAAGGCTGCCATAATCCATCATATTATGGTGTGTTTTGATTGGTCCACATAGGGGCATATCTTGATCTTTTCTTTGATTGTGTTTTCTTGGTTGTCCCACATAGTACCCACCAAGATCCTCAAGGTCTTGTGTTATGTTGGAACATCCTTTTGTGCTTATGGTTATCTTAATACCGGACCCAAACAAGGTCTTCGTGACTTTGGGGTATTGGGATAGCCCTCTCGTCTGACATGTTTGTTTTATGCATTAGACACTAATCTACCTCGGTCCTCCATACCTTAGTGTATCATGTCTTATGCTATAGCAAAAATCAGTGCTCCAAAGATGGAAAATTGAATTAGGATTGCATTTTCATAATCATTGCATTAACACTCACCCTATGGTTTTGGTTGTGCAAATACTTTCCCCCATTCTTTTCCATTCTTCTCAGGATACTGATACTTTTTGACAGATGCCAAATGACATCCATCTTCACAATCACCACATACACACCTCCCATTATCATGTTAGTTCTTATTGGCACTTATGCTCATGTGTTATTTCCTCTAAAATCACAAAAGCACTATTCCATATATCCATCATCACTTGCACCACGTGCTAGGCCTATATATCCATCGCCACCTGCATCACAAAGTGTCAGATGCATAATACATCACATCCTGCATATATAAAATATCCATACAAAATCCATCATACACATATACATACATGACAAATAAGTCAACTAGGCATCCATATATATAAATCATCATAGATCCCATAGGTACACACAACATATCACCATGCATCAATAAAACTATTCATATTCCATAAGTACATATATCCAATCATCCACATAAACATCTCAATAAACCAACGCATAAGCATAATTATTCATATAAAATCATTCATATTCCAATCATCCATGTGAACATCCCATATCATGAACATGAGCATAAATAAACCAACACATGAGCATAAATAAACCAAATGCATCCATCCACATAAACCTGTAATACCATATACACATGCATATAATCACCCATCATAAAAGGAAACATACTACATGGTGTCAATAAGAACTGTCCCATATCAAAATAATATAATATCTGTCACATGTCCATCATACATCACATGATAAAATACAAAATCTAGAGACATAGAACATCTTTGATCTCTGTCAATAAATTCTACACACTCCATCCTGCATCTATTAAAAACTCAGTAGCTTGTCACCTCCCAAATGAACTCCCCACATCTGATCTCTGTGGAGACTCAGGTCTTACTCCTCTGCCTGGTGAAACACCTAGTGAATTACTATAACCACGGGTCCGCGTCCCCAATGACTGAGATGGCGCTGGCATCTGAGGTGTCTGCCTAGTATAACGAAATGTTTGTTGTGCTGGATCAGGGACTGCAGAATAATAAGTAGCCATCCAAAACCTTGCCTCTCTCATGCTCTTCTCTCGCTCTATGACCTGGACCCAAGCGGCATTCCACTCATGACGGTACCTGTCTCGGTCCCTGGTAATGGCGCTCCTCTCCTACTCCCATGCCTCCTGAGCCAACCGGCTCTATGCCAACTCTGCCTGTAATCTATCCCTCTCTCTCTCCACAATCTGCACATCTGCTCCTGACATCCCACTCACACCTTGACCTGCCGACACACGAGCCACCGTGGCATCCCTCTCTACCTGTAGGGTCTGCATCTGCATCTCTTCTGCATCTCTCTCCCTCTTCGCCCCCTGTGCCCGAGTCACTGCTACATCTCTATCCCTCTGAAGAGCCTGCTCCCATAGCTCTGCCAAATCCCTCTCTCTGGAGAGTCGCTACCTCTGCTACTGCCTCATCTCTTCCCCTCTGCAATGTCTGTATCTTCACCTCTGCTACTACCCTCTCACTCTGAATGCGCACCTATGTCGCATCTCTTTCTACCTCCATCACTTGTATCTACGCCTGTGTTGCATCCCTCTCAGCCCACATAATCTGTGCCTGCTCTACTGCCACAGCCTCCCTCTCCTGCATCAACCCCATATCTCCAACGGCCTACTCAAGACAATGGACCCTGTCCTGAAGCTCATCCCAGTCTCGCTGGAGATCTCCTGACAGCTAGCTAACACCTTCTATCCCCTGATTAGCTCCCTGCTCTGTCCTCTCCTCTAGCTCCCCCTAGCCTGTAAAACCATGACCTCTGCCTGCAATCTGTCGCGGTCCCAGGTCATACTCGTCAACTCACCCTGTATCCTCTGCACCTCTGACTGTTCCCTCCCTAGCTCAACAACTACAGCCTCATAATCTCTTAATGACTCCCACTCTACTCTGGCTCGCTCGGCCTCAAGAGCCCTCACTCTCTGCTCTGCCATCCGTACTCTTGCCTCTGCTCCTCTCGCCTGCACAATGGGATCCTCTGGTACATAAGGAACTAGAGCTAATGGTCCTGCTGCTGCCACATCCTCCTCCGCCACATCCCTGTCCACATCCATCACATCCTCCTCTCTAACCATTACATCATCCTCCCCACCCACCAACTCTATCTCATCCTCCCCACCTACTCGCTGCTCCCTATCCCCCTACTCCTATCCCTCCTCACGGTCCTCCACAACCCGACGAACCTAGAATCGTCTCGCCTCTCCTTGTCTCTCAACCACGTATCGACCTTGTGGTGACCTCCTCTCCTCCTCTGGGGCTGCTCTAACATCCTCCTCCCCTCCCCTCTCCACCTCCTGACAAGCCTCATGACTCTCTGCAGTCGGTCGAACCCGCAACTGTCATGGCTGACCATGTCGCCCTACCACGAACTGTCTCCTCCCCTCCTCTGTAGCATCCCTCACACCTACCACCTCCACATCCTCCATATCATCTACATCCATCACCTCCTCCACCCTCTGCTCCCCCTGGGCTCTCTGTGGCTACCCCCTCTCCCGCTGCCGACCCTCTCTCCGGCCTCATCTTTGATGTCTCCTCCTCCCTGCTCTGCCTACCTACTTTCTCCCATCCCCCTCCGGCTCCTCCTGTCCCCCCTCATCTACCACTTCCACCTCTCATCACTGCTGCTCCCCTCCTCTCCTCTCCCTCCATGGTCTTTGCTCCTCTGCTTGTCCGGTATCTGCTACCCTCAACATCGACTGAACAGGCGTAATCCTCTCCCATAACTTGTTCTGAAACCACCTCCGATATCACTCGGTCACCACTGGCACTTGCTCTCCTCCTACCCTCCCTGGATAAGCTGCCTGTCTTGCTGCCATCCATGATGTCTTGGCTGTCGCTGGTGATATGCGGCCTCCCCATGGTAGCTCTCTACTATACTGTCGGAACAGGATAGGCGCCATCGGAATATCATGTATCATCCCAAACTGTCTTAGCACTCTGTCTGGTCGATGAGACTCTACTATGTATGGTAGAGTACCAATTATAAAACATCGGCTCAGAAAATACCCCTCATGACTCCTTGTGTCTGTCCATCCCCTGAACTGTCGCGCCCTATATGGCCGCCACTCTATATCCCTCGAACGCAGATCATCAAATGCTCTCCTTCACCCCTCTATCTCCCCCTGCATCTCATAGCGGAAAACCCACCCTCTCTCCTCCCCATACACCCACGCTACGGGCTCATGGTCATCCACTGTCCCCCTCCTCACCACTATTGGCCTAGTCACTGCAATATGCTCCCACGCCCAAATCTGCAGTAGCGTCACATGGGTCATGCTCGATACCTCCCGGTAGCAGATCTCGTGCATATCTCTATACAGCTGAGCCAATACACATGACCCCCATGAAAACAGTCCCCCCCGCCACTCGACAATGTGGCGGATCACCTCCATATACCACAAGCTACATGTCTATCTACTCCGATCTGGCAACAGTATCCCACTAATCAGGCCACATAGGAATAACGGTAAGGCTAACACACCCACTGTCAAACATCCGTCCAAATCCAACTGCCCTTTCACCAGGGGCAATGTCACATGACCAAACAAAACTCTCAAAGTCTCCTATAACTTTTCCCCTATGGACACCACCTCACTCACTAAATGGCCGACAATCAACAGCCTCAGGATACGCTACACATCCTCCAACATCACGGTCATCTCTTCTGAAGGAAAATAAAATGTCGATGTCTCTGAGCTCCATCTCTCTATCAATGTTGTCAACATCGCCAGATGTGCTCTAACCTCTGGAAACTAAACACAGTGCCCTAAATCTGTGTGATCCAATGCCGCCTGATCCTCCCGGTTCATCGCTGCTATCATCACTGTCATCACCTCCGATCATCTCTCATGCACGCGTAACCACTCAAAGCTCTGCATGCACACAAACACACTTCTCATCATTTCTTTTTCCTATCTTTTTCCCTCTATCTTCCCCTTTTTTTCTTTCTCTTTTTTTTCTCTTGCCCCTCCCTCTCCCTTTGGTTCCCCCCGCCAAGCTGTAGAGGGGTAGAACTGCCCGACCACAGCCGGGCAGAACCGCCCCGCAATGAGGTGGAACTGCCCCTCGGTGGGGCGGAACCACCTGGCCGTAGTCGAGCAGAACCCCCCCACAGCAAGGCAGAACCACCCGGTCGTGGGCGGGTGGGTCTGCCCCCGGACGAGGCGGCAGCACTCCTCAGCAGGGCGGAACCGCCCGGCCATAGCCAGGCGGAACCACCCCACGGCGGGGTGGCAGCGCCCCTCGGCGAAGCGGAACCACCCGGCCGCAGCCGAGCAGAACCGCCCAGTCGTAGCCGAGTGGAACCACCCCGTGGCGGGGCAGAACCGCCCTCACCTGAGGTGGCGGCGCCCTGGTTTAGGGCGGCTATGCCCCACCTAGCTAGACCTTCCCCCTCAATTTCCCATTTTTTTTGCCTTTTTTTTAATAATCTGATTTTGACCCATTTTTCTAATTGTCCTACCCAACAAAACCCACGTTTTTAAATTTTTAATTTTTACGTAAAAAATGCGTAAATTAAATATGAGGTTTTTTGTTACTACTCACCCGCTCTCCGCCCGCACCCCAGCTATATAATGCTCGCACCTCGTCCGCCCGGTGCACGATCGCGGTGTCATTATCTGTCGGCATCGTTCCTCCTCGTTTGTTTTCACTCATCTCCTTTCTTTCTCTCAACTACTACAGTGAAAATGACCAAGGTAATTTTTTCATATTACCTTTTTAACCCCTTCCTCTAAAAAGGTATTTTTTACCTTTTGTTTAACTTTTTATTCCTCCAACTAATCCCAAACTTCCCAAGGCTGCCATTTGCAAACCGTACATCGGATCACCTCTGTTCAAAAACCAAAATTGCTTAGTTTTCCGAGCTCTATCCAATGGTGTCCTTTTCTTCCTATCGAGACATTGCCCGAGGACCCCCTTTTTCCTCCCCCGACCGCCCTCTCGAGAGGGCATACCCTCTTACCATCCTCCATTCTTTCTGCCTGGTCATTGGGGCATCATTAACCTTTCCATGCTAGGGGCATCACCGTCTGTCACCTCTTGCCTCATTCACATTTTATTTTTCTTCGAAATAATGTTATCCTAACAATATTTTGAAGAGGGGCAAAATGTAGACATCTAAATTTAATCACTCCCATATGATTAAATTTACTCCCTTTTCATCTATCATATTAAAATATTAATTTATTAAATTAATATTATACCTTTTATCCCATATCTGTGAAGTATTTGATTTAATAATTAAATGCTTTATCTGTCACCTTCTTCCTCTCTAAATTAAATAAATACACTAATTTATTTAATTTAGTCCTTTTTCCCCTTTTGATTTAAAATCAATTTAAAATTCCTCACTTTCTCTCTCCTTGTCACATTCTCCATAACCTTGCCCTAATCTGAATTAATTTAATTAATTCATAATTATGATGTGCATCCTCTTAATCAGAGATTAATGTCACATCCTCCTACATTTTCCACTTGCCTCTAATCTACCATTAATTAGTTTAATCCAATATTTGCACAACCTTAACTAAGGTCATTAGCTAGATTTAGCACCACTTTTTAGCCATCCTTTGCATTTACCTTCTTTTGGCATTGACCCCCTTTCCCATGTGAATTTTTAATTCACATTTATTTGTCCTAGATTCCCCTCTTTTATATGTGAATTTTTAATTCACATTCCATCTTCCCAAGGCTTCTAGAACCTTGGACTTGTCACAATCTCCACATGTGACCAAGTCCCACCTTTTTGGAGCTCACCTTTTATCCTCTAGATCCTCCTAGGAATGTGAATTTAATTCACATTTATATCCCCAACCACCTTTCCTTTTTCCATGTAGATTTTTGAGGAATTTCAAAATTTCACAAATGTCTCTTGCACTCCCACTTGGGGACAAGGAATCCCTTTTTGAGGAAATTCTCTCACTCCCCAAGGTGCTTGGAAGGTACTTGTCCTTTCTCCACCTCATGTACCTTCTTGACACCTCACCTCCATCTCATATCCCTTTGGCCACTTCACCCTCCACATGTCAAGATGTGAGGGCTTGTGGGTTCTCAACCCACCATGTCCCTTCATCTTGGCCTTGTTGGATGCATCTCAACTGTTGAATTCTCTAGAGAATTCAAATTCTCCTATAAATACCCCCTTCTCAAGGGAATTTTGAGAACACTTAGCCATTTAATAACTACATGCTGCCAATTTGCACTTTTAATCCTTTGCCATCATCTAGCCATCTCTTTTAATCATTTTGCACATTTAATCTTGTATTTAGTCACTCAAGAAATTATCTAAGGAGCACACAAAATCATCCCAAGCAAGGGCCAATCAAGGAGACATCAATAGCAAGGAAGGTGAAATCATTTGCATCTTATTTTATCCATTTTCCTTCTTGTTTCATCACTCTTTAGGCTAATCTTGAAGTGTCCTTAGTCTTTTATCACTTGCATTTTTAAGTTATTTTGCACATTAGAGTAGGATAAAATTCTTAGGTTCACAGGGGTCGTGCCCATGCAGCCTCTCTGAGAAAGGTGTGAAATTACCATGACACAATATATTCCATAGCTTCTTCTTTTTCCTGATACTCACACATGAATGTGACTTGATTCTGCTTCTATCACCACCCATTTTAGATAGCACCAAAACAAGCAAGCCCTTGTGAAAAAAACTTGACTAAATTCCATAAAGAAAAAGGAAACCCGCAAAGTGTGTGATATGAAAGAGGGTACTAGAAATTAAAATCTACATCATCTCAACCCACACCATCATTCCTTAATAAGCTCCTAGCTTTCTCAGGAAGGATCAAACCTTCATCCCATGCATGAAACTCATTTAAACTGACAGCCTCATTGGAAAAAAAATCTGCCAACAAGTTTCCTTCTTGATAAATGTGAGAGACGCGGGTCTCTTCACAAGATCACATCATGATTATAGTATCTTTAATGAGCTTATCCACATTCCAACTTGGAGGATGGGTTCCACACATATAGTTAATTATGTTTAGAGAATCACCTTCAACCCATAATTTGGAGTAACCTTTTCTGATAGCATATTTGACATGTATGAACACAAACTTTGCCTCTGCACAGTGATTGGTATGAATTCCCAATGGGAGTGCAACTGTACCTAGGAGTCTACCATTATGATTTCTTAACACCCCCAACATCTTGCAGGCTCAGGATTACCCTTCACTACCCCATCAAAATTAACTTTTGTTAGAAAATGTGCCTCAATTCTTACTGGCATGTAACTCCTAAAGGGAAAAGTTAGTGTGACATTATTGATGTCTGGCCGACTAGCTATTTTGAATCCTTGTGAAAAGTTTTGGTCACCGAGACCTTGTTGATGTCTTACCGACTGAAGTCATCAGAGTAACACAAGAATTTCAGTATGTAGTCTTATTGATATGAAAATTCTTGCCGATGGGTATACATTTGGATTCTTCACGGTAACACAAAGACTTTGGCGTGAACTCTTGGCGATGGGTGTTGGTCTCGCCGATAGTGTATGGTCTTTAGGGTGACATGTTGTGTTCACTATGACCTCTCGGTGAAAGCAGTAAGTCTTACCGACTGTGTGACTTCGGTGTAACATAAGAGGTCTCGGTGTAACCTCTTGGCGATAGTGGTAAGTCTTGCTGACTGGGACATTTCGGTATGACTTGAGACTTCGGTGTAACCTCTTGGTGATAGTGGTAAGTCTTGCCGACTGATGAACACTTTGGAATAACATGAAGGCTCAGTGTGATGTCTTGGCGAAAGATGGTAGTCTTGTCGATGGTAGGACATTTCGATGTGACTTTGGAGCTTCAGTATGATGTCTCACCTATAGCGATAAGTCCTGGCGATAGTGATACAAGTGATGATCATCGGTATGAGGTCTTGGTGACAAGGTGAAGTCTTAGTGATAGCTTTCTAGATGCGGTGTAACCTCTTGCCGATAGTAAGGACTCTTGGTGATATCGAATGTTGACTTTGTGGTATTGGGGAGACACGATTAGTGTCTCACCGACATGCCAACATAGGTTGAATGCCCTTGACCAAGTGATGACTATCCTATGTGGTGTCTCATGGACCAATTAGAGGAAGCAAAATTCAAATGGTTGGTGGTTGGATTTTTGCAACAGCTGCGACATTGGAGCTGAACTGTATGCAAGGAAAAATCTACACAGGAATGGAAATTTTCTACGATGGGAAATTGCAGATAAGGATAAACAAGAGGATAGAATCAGTGGGTGGTAAGATTCAAAGAAAATCATTTTGAGTTGGATTAGCATTGAATCTATAAGAGCATTTCTGTAACAAAGGAAGAACAGTGAATGAAAAAACTATAAAATTGATACCAGAGAGTTGTGTCTCTGCATTGTATGTAATTTTTTTATTACTGAAATACAAAGAGATTCGGCTTGGTGCGGTGGGTTTTTTCCCGAAAGGGTTTTCCCATGTAAATCTGGTGATCATTTTTCTTTGTGTATTTTTTTGTTTCTGTAAATATTTCATGTGTGTCTTAATTGGATTGTAATTTGGAAATTAAAAGTACTATTTGCATTCTTCACTGTGATTTTGACATTAGGAAAGTTTTTTCCACACATCTCTTTTCCTTACAAGTGGTATCAGAGCCTGGCCAGTTGTGTTATCCCTGTGAGTGGGTTGGGTTTTTTGTATCAATTATTTTTTAGTGGGAGTTTGGTAGAGGTCTGATAATTTAATTACAGATTAAGATGGCAAGCACATTCAGAAAGATTGAAATAGAGAAATTCAATGGTAGCAATTTTGAGTTGTGGAAACTCAAAATGGAAGATCTGTTAGTGGATCGTGATCTGTGGCTTGCTGTGTCTCGAACAATGTGTCAAGGCATGAAGCAAGAGGATTGGGACCTTACAGATAGAAAGTCTAAGGGGTTGATAAGGCTCTATTTGGCAGACTCTGTTCTTCTGAATATTCATGAAGAGAAGACTGCATCTTCCTGGTGGAAAAGACTGGCATCAATTTATCAAGGCAAGTCCTTGGTGAATAAATTGTTCTTGAGGAAGTTGTATGCTTTGAGAATGCAGGAGGGAGGATCTATTGCCGATCATTTGAACATTTTTAACATGTTGATTGCACAGTTAACATCTATTGGTGTAAAGATTGATGAAGAGGATCGTTGTATGCTTTTATTGTGTTCTTTGCCAGATTCTTGGGATCACCTAGTGATGGCTATTGGGAGTATGACATCCAGTTTTAAGATGGAAGATGTTGTTGCTTCTTTGTTGTTAGAAGAGATGAGAAGGAAATCTTCTAAGATGGAGAAGGAGGCCCTTGCTGTTAAAGGAAGGTCAAAAGAAAAAGGCAAGAAGAAGGACAAGAAATCCAGATCAAAATCAGAAGGGAGATCAAAGTCTCTCGATAAGAAGTCCAAGGTGAAGTGTTGGAACTATGGGAAACCTGGTCATATCTGAAAGGATTGCAAAGATGAGAAAAAGAAGAAGAATAAGTATTCTTCTGACAATGATTCTTCTCAGAGTGATGCAGACGCCTTCATTGTAGCCTTGGCTACACAAGCATCAGATGATGTTTAGCTGATTGATTCTAGAGCATCTTTCCACATGACATCTCATAGAGACTAGTTCACTAAGTATGAAAAATATGATGGTGGAAATGTGTATTTGGCAAGTGATTCAACTTTGGAAATTATTGGTTGTGGAAGAGTTAGAATTAAATTCCCTGATGGAAGAGTGAAGGGAATCAATGATGTAATGCATATACCAGGTCTGGCTCGAAATCTACTTTCTGTTAGTAAGCTAAATGGTATTGGAGTGCAAGTCACATTCTCTAGAAATGGCTACAAGATGACTAGAGGCTCAATGGTGCTAGCAAGGGGTGCTCGTATTGGTACCTTGTATAAGCTGGATGCACATGTTTTTCAATGCAATAGTGTCTCTGTAAAGTCACAGAAAGCTACTCATGGAGGAAAAGAGGAAAAAGTTCTTGATGGTGTAAACTCCATGGAGGTTAAACTTCCAACAAAAAAGACTATGCTCTGGCATCATAGGCTAGGCCACATTGGTGAGAAAGGTTTAAAAACCTTGAAAAAGAAGAACTTGGTAGAAGGGCTTGAAGATTGTAACCTTGAGTTCGAATTTTGTGAACATTGTATATATGGAAAACAACACCGTGTTTCATTTTATTCCAGTCCTCACAAATCTTCTGATTTGCTTGATTATATACATTCTAATGTTTTTGGTTCAGTGAATTTTCCTTCTTTTTCTAAGTCAAGGTATGATGTATCGTTTATTAATGATTATTCAAGAAGAGCATTTGTATATTTTTTGAAAAGTAAATCAGAAGTGTTCAGTCGGTTAAAGGAATTTAAAAACCTTGTAGAAAATTAGACTGGTAGGAAAATAAAATGTTTAAGGACTGACAATGGCGGTGAGTTTTGTTCAAATGAATTTGAAAGGTATTGTAAATATCATGGGATTAAAAGACATAATACTACACCTTACACTCCATAGCAAAATGGAGTTGCTAAAAGGTTCAACAGGATAGTAATGGAAAGAGCACAAAGTATGTTGAGCAATGCTGGCTTGGAGGAGAAGTTCTGGGTTGAAGCAGTCTCTACAACATATTACTTGGTAAATTGTTCTCCTAACTCTGCTCTTGTTGAGAAGACGCCTTTGGAAGCATGGTATAGAAAGAATCCCTCTCTGAGACATATTCGTGTCTTTGGCTATGAGGCATATGCATATGTGTCATTTGAAAAAAGTTCTAAGTTGGAAAATAAAGCTGTAAAGTGTATTTTTATTGGCTATAGTGCTGGCATAAAAGGATACAAGCTTTGGAATCCTGAGACTGAGAAGGTTTTGTACAGCAGAAGCGTTATCTTTCATGAGCTGAAGCCTTCTACACTGGATCTGTAGTCAGAAAAGAAATCAGAAAACAAAAAGGATGTAGCAGATATTCCTCTGACACCAGATAAAGAGGAATTGAAAAATCAAAATGTACCTGATACTATGAAAAGCTCAAGTAGCTTTGAAAGTTCTGAAGAAGATGAAAAATCACCTTAGCCTCAACCTGTGAGGAGGTCAACTCATGAAAGAAAGCAACCTGATAGGTATGGGTTTTCTTTGATAGAGTCTACTTGTGCCTATGCTTTAATTTCTAGCACTGATGAACCTAGGACTGTGAAAGAGGCATTTAAAATGTCTGATTCAAACTCTTGGTTGGAAACCATGAATGAAGAAATGGCATCATTAGAAAAGAATGATACCTAGAGTTTGGTGCCATTTCCTAAAGGCAGAAAAGCAATGGGCTGCAAATGGGTATTTAAAAAGAAAATTGGCCTGGATGGAAGTGTAGAAAAATATAAAGCGAGGCTGGTTGCAAAAGGTTATTCCCAGGTAGAGGGAATTGATTATGGAGAAATATTTTCTCCTATAGCTAAGCTGACATCTATTAGATTTCTTTTGTCACTTGCAGTAGAGTATGACTTAGAGATTGAACAGATGTATGTGAAGACAACTTTTCTTCATGGTGATCTTAGAGAAGAAATTTATATGTCCCAGTCGGAGCACTTTGTGGAAAAAGGTAAAGAAAGACTAGTTTGCAAGTTGAAGAAATCTATGTATGGTTTAAAACAGTCTCCTAGAATGTGTTACCAGAATTTTGATACTTTTATTTTATCTTTGGGATTTGTAAGATCAAAATCTGATCACTATGTGTATTATAAAGCTGAAAGTGATCGTGTTCTTATTATTGCTTTATATGTTGATGACATGTTGTTCATAGGCAATAATAAGCTAATGATTTATGATCTTAAGTCTCAGTTGTTTGCAAAGTTTGAAATGAAAGATCTTGGTGAAGCAAGGTATATTCTGGGAATGGAAATAACTAGGGAAAGGAAAAATAGAAAACTTTAGCTCAGTCAGAGTAAGTACATCAAGACTGTTCTAGAGATATTTTGTATGACTGATTGCAAGCAGCTAGTTGTTCCAGTTTTGCATGGAACAAAGCTATTTGTTGAAGACTGTCCAAAATCTCCAATTGAGATGGAGGACATGACCAATGTTCCTTATTCTAGTGTAGTTGGAAGCCTTATGTATGTAATGGTCTGTACAAGGCTAGACATTGACCAAGTAGTGGGAATACTTAGTCAGTTTATGGCTAATCCTGGAAAAACACATTGGGATGTTGTGAAAAGAGTGTTCAGATATTTGAAGGGGACTTCAGAATATGCTTTGTGTTACCATGGGAACTTGGTTGAATCATAAAGGACTTTTAGCATTCTAGGTTATGTGGATTCTGATTGGGCAGGGGACATTGACAGCAGGAGATCCACCAGTAGATATATTTTCATGATGAATGGTGGTGTAGTGAGTTGGATGAGAAAGCAATAGGCTGTAGTCGCTTTGTCCACTACATAGGCAGAATACATAACAGCTACACATTCTTGTAAAGAAGAAATCTGGTTAAAATGTTTGTGTTCTAACATTGGTTTTGATGCAGGAAAAATTACTATTTACTGTGACATTCAAAGTGCTATATGCTTGGTGAAAGATCCTACTTTCCATGCCAAGATGAAACATATAGATGTACAGTATCATTTTGTACGAGATATGGTGGAGGATGGGAAGGTCTCTTTGGAGAAAGTGGATACTCTAGAGAATGTTACAGATGCATGGACGAAGCTTGTGAGCACAGACAAGTACAGGTGGTGTGCTAGTTCGATGGGCCTCAAGGCCCATGAATTTTAGTAGTTTCATTATGCTCTGGAGGTTTCAGTAAGATCTTCATCAAGTGGGAGATTGTTGGAAAATTTTCCTCAATTCTAACTGGCGTGTAACTCCTGAAGGGAAAAGTCGGTGTGACATTATTGATGTCTTTCTGACTAGCTGTTCTGAATCCTTGTGAAAAGTTCTGGTCACCAAGACCTTGCTGATGTCTTACCAACTGAAGTCATCGAAGTAACACAAGGGTTTCAGTATGTAGTCTTATCGATATGAAAAGTCTCGTCGATGGGTATACATTTGGAGTCTTCACGGTAACACAAAGATTTCGGCGTGAACTCTTGGCAACGGGTGTTGGTCTCATTCATAGTGTATGGTCTTCGGGGTGACATGTTTTGTTCGCTGTGACCTCTCGGCGAAAGTAGTAAGTCTTGCCGACTGTGTGACTTCGGTGTAACATAAGAGGTCTCGGTGTAACCTCTTGGCGATAGCGGTAAGTCCTACCGACTGGGACGTTTTGGTATGACTTGAGAGTTCGGTGTAACCTCTTGGTGATAGTGGTAAGTCTTGCCAACTGATGAACACTTCAGAATAACATGAAGGCTCGATGTGATGTCTTGGCGAAAGACGGTAGTCTTGCCGATGGTAGGAAATTTTGATGTGACTTTGGAGCTTCGGTATGATGTCTCACCGATAGCGATACAAGTGATGATCATCGGTATGAGGTCTTGGCGATAAGGAAAAGTCTTAGTGATATCTTTCTAGACTTGGTGTAACCTCTTACCGATAGTAAGGACTCTTGGCGATATAGAATGCTAACTTTGTGGCATCAGGGAGACACGGTTAGTGTCTCACCGACATGCTAACACAGGTTGAATTCCCTTGACTGAGTGATGACTATCCTATGTGGTGTCTTGTGGACCAATCAGAGGAAGCAAAATTCAAATGGTTGGTGGTTGGATTTTTGCAATAGTTGCAATGTTGGAGCTGAACTGTATGCAAGGAAAAATCTACACGGGAATGGAAACTTTCTACGATGGGCAATTGCAGATAAGGATAAACAAGAGGATAAAATTAGCAGGTGGTAAGATTCAAAGAAAATCATTCTAAGTTGGATTGGCATTGAATCTGTAAGAGCATTTCTATAATAGAGGAAGAACAGTGAATGAAAAAACTATAAAGCTGATACCAGAGAGTTGTGTCTCTGCATTATATGTAATTTGTTGATTACTGAAATACAAAGAGATTCAGCTTGGTGTGGTGGGTTTTTTCCCGAAAGGGTTTTCCCACATAAATCTGGTGATCATTTATCTTTGTGTATTTTTCTATTTCTGTAAATCTTTCATGTGTGTCTTAATTGGATTGTAATTTGGAAATTAAAAGTACTGTCTACATTCTTCCCTATGATTTTGACATTAGGAAAGTTTTTTCTGCACATCTCTTTTCCTTACAACTTTAACCCATCCAGAGGGAGGTGGTTGCCACTTAGTGCTCAATCTAGCATTTAAACTAGATTTAGGATTCAAAGTAGGAATTGAACTAATCTTCCAGTCAGAAGTCACTAGGAGATTATAACCAATTAGGTAGGAAGAAGGGGCACACTGAGAAGAATCAAAATTTATTAGAGTGAATTTTTCCAAAATCTCCTACCAGATCTTGATGAAAAGACTACCAACCTTAAGCTTAGAATCATGAAAAATCCCATTATTTCACTCTTTCCATAACCCCCAAGCAATATGTGGGGCCATAAGATCCCAAAGCCAATGAAGAATAGGAGAGGAGGTAGGGAAATTCCACTGATCAATGAACTTATCAAGAGAGTCTAGAAAGACCCAACCAATATTCCAGATACCAAGAAATTTATTCCAAAGAGAAAAAGAAAAATCACACCCAAGAAAAATATGAAAAGCACTCTCACCATTAGCTTCACACAGAGTACATCTATTAGGAATCGCAAACCCCATCTTACAAATTTTATCATGCGTTAATACTTTACCTTGCATAAGCCACCAAAAGAAGACATTCACTTTAGGAATTAGCTTCTTGTTCCATAACATCCCCCAAAATGGAAGAGAATTGAAATTTTCCATTGAACTCACAAGAGCAGAAGCCACCAAAAAAATTACCACTAGCACAGGCGGGGCAAAAGGCCCTATCCGACCTCAAAAAAGTGGGAATATGAACATTGTGCAAGAAATCCTTTAGAACCTTCAAAGACAGATCCCAGTCCTGGAAATTTTTTCACTCCCCATCTTGAAAGTAATTATCCATCCTACTCCCAAAAAGGAATTTGCACAAGGGGACAATAGGGGTATCCCAAGGAAGACTAATTAAAGGAACAAAATCACCACCAAACATCTTCCAAAAAAAGAATACTTGTACCATTTCCCAACAACCATTTAACACCCTTGTCAATCAAATCCTTGCAGAGAACTATGTTCCTCCAAAAACAAGAACTAGAGGGAACATCATCAGATGTTAACAAATTTTAGGATCTCCCCATGCCATATAGATACTTGTTACAATCCAAAGAGGCCCTTCCTGCTTCCCCATTCAGGAACCTCCAAACATTTTTTGACAAGAGAGCCTTATTGAAAACCTTTAAATTTATGATACCAAGCCCCCCCATTTCTTCAATCTACACACCAAATCCCAAGCCACAAGAGGAATTCTGGCTTTGGTCTCAACACCTGACCATAAGAACCTTCTCATTATTTGTTCCATTTTCTCTTCAAACTTGATAGGAATTCTAAAGAGACTCATGGCATACAATAGTAAATTTTGGAGAGTGGAGGAAATAAGTTGAATATTTCTCGCTTGGTTGAGGAGTGCACCTTTCCAACCCACCAAATTTCTACTGAATTTATCCAATATTCCCAACCAAAATGAATCCAAGATCTTAGTAATACACAAGGGGAGCCCCAGGTAAGTAGCTAGGAGATCACCTCTACTGCATGAAAGGATTCTAGCAAGCTTTAACAACAAAGCTTTAGGAGTGTTAAGGGAAAAAAATTGACTCTTAGGAAGATTAATCCTCTGACCAAAAGCCTTCTCAGTCTTCAAACAACCTCTTAATAGCTCTAACTTTCCAAACAAATGATTCACCATCATAATAGTGTCATCAAGAAATTTTTGATGGGTAACCGGATCACATCTAGAAGAAGGAGAGAGACACTTCAGAGAAATAGAATGTAGTGCCTTTTCAATATTTCTACCAAGAGCCTCCGCCATCAGAACAAAGAGAAGTGGTGAGATAGGATATCCCTACCTCAGCTCCCGCGAGCTCTGGAAGAAGGGGGAAGGAGAACCATTTAGTAGGATAACAAAAGACGGAGTAGAGATAAGTTGTTCAACAAGCTGAAGAAACTTTTTATAGAAACCAAAACAATCCAACACTCTCAACATAAATCTCCAGTTCACCCTATCATAAGCTTCAAGTAGGTTCAACTTCAGGAAGAATCCTAGTTTCTTAGAGACATTAATAGAATGAGCAAACTCATGAACAATTATAATAGAATCAAGGATGTGATGGCCCTTAACAAAACCACTTTGATGCTTAGAGATTAGGCTCGAAAAACATTTTTGTAGTCTAGTATCAAGCACTTTTGAAAAGATTTTATAAATAGAATTACAGAGACTTATTGGGTGATACTCACTAAAGCTTTTAGCCTCAGTAGATTTGGGAATCAATGCAATGAAGGTCGCATTCAACTCTTTGAGAAGACTTATGGAGCCAAAGAACTCCTTAGTAGCATTGATCACATCCTCCAAAACAATCTCCCAACACGATTGGAAGAACAGAAAAGGAAAACCATCTATCCCTAGGGCCTTGTTTCCTTCAAATGAGAAGACTACTTCCTTAACTTCCAAGGCTAAAGGAATAGTAGTAAGCTCCTTATTCAGTACCTCTAAGATAACCTTAGGAATAACCTCCAAAGAAGCTTCAACACAATTTTGGTCCTAGACCAGATCATCCTTCAAGAGCTGCTCAAAGAAACTAGCAGCCACTCTCCTAATAGCCTCCTCATCCTCCAATAGCAAAACATCAGCCATAATTGAGGAGATTCTATTAGACGATTATGCTTAAGGGTAGTGAGATGAAAGAACTTAGAATTACAGTCACCAAACTTCAACCAAATAGCATGAGATCTTTGCCTCCATAAATCTTCCTCCTTATCAACAATATTATGCAGCTGCGCAAGAAGGCCATCCTCTAGCAGTTGTAAATCCTCCAATAGATCCTTAGACTGAATGGTACTTTGAATACCATCCAACTTCTGAAGAATAAAGCTTTTAGAATAAAAAATATGACCAAACGACTCTTTATTCCATTTCTTGAGATTCCTTTTGACAAAATTCAATTTCTTGGCAACTTTGAACATCACACAACCATCTATGTTGACTTACCACCATTTTTTAATACAATCCATAAATCTTGGATCCCTTAACCACATGGCTTCAAACCAGAAAGGAAATCATTTCTTACCCCAAGCCTATCAACAAAAAAAGAGATAGGGAAGTGATCAAACCCAAATCTCATAATTGAAGATAGAGAACAAGCAAATTCCACAAACCAAGAAGTAGAATTTAAAGCTTTGTCTAGTCTAACTTGAATATTATCCACACTAACATGCCTATTAGACCAAGTAAAGTTAGCTCCATTCAAATTAACATCTATAAGAGCATTATCATCAATGAACATTCTTAAATCAAGTCAGCTCTTTGGATTGGCTTTTGTCCCCCCCACTTTCTAATTGTCACACAAAGGAGTGTTGAAGTCTCCCATCACAAGCTAGGGGTAGTCCAAAAAATCCATCCTAAAACTCCCAAGATCATCCCATAACTTTTTCTTGGATCTCTTCATATTAGGAGCATAAACATTAGAAATAACCCAAGAATAAGAATCCCTAATCCAAATAAACTTCATCTCCACATGATTGAAACCTTCTGTAATTAGGACACCTTTAATTAGCTTGGAATTCCAAAATGTGGTAATGCCACCTGAAGCTCCCTCAGAGCTAACCCCATGAAAACCATAGTCCTTAAAAAATAGATTCTTCAAAGCTTCCAACTTATCAATCTGCATTTTTGTCTCTTGGATCAACAAAATTTTTGGCTTATGTTCCTGGACTAAGTTCTTTAGGAGGTCATGCTTGTCCATATTATTCAGCCCCCTGATATTCCAAGAAATAATCTTCATTTACACAAAGAGGGGATGCTCTTTGAGCACAGATCAAAAAGGGTTTTCTGAACCCCTTTAGTAATATCCCACTTGCACTCCCTCTCCCTACTATTTTTTAGGGAAGGTCTACCCTAGCCCCTTAATTCAGACCCACAATCCACTTTTTTCCTTCTCATGGTAACACCTTTGTGAGGCTGTGGGGAAGGAGAAGTCAGGGACTTCTTCCTTCTACCTCTCACCTGAATATAACCATCTTCATCCTTACTCCTAGTATCATCCACCACCAAAGCATTATCACCAACCATCGACCTGGAATAATTATGGGGAAGAGGGGGCAACAAAAGGCTCTAGTACAGTCCTTTTAGGGGAACACAAAGTATCTAAGACATGATCCACATCCTGAATCAAATATTGTCCCATAGCCACCTCCATAATTTTGTTAGACTCCTTGCCAACCTCATTAAGAGGGATAGAGTGATCTTCAATATTAACTTCACCCTCCACACCATTTCTAACAACTGACTCACCTCAATTCTCTTTGGGATCCTTAATCTTCCAAACCTTAGTCTATTGAGTAGTCTTAGTAAGGGCCACTTTAGTAGGGAAATCCTTAACCCAATGACCTGCCTTCTTACATTTGAAATAGGTGAAAGGGATATTTTCAAAAACAATATGTTGCTTCTAGGATCCCTCCTTAGAGTTTAGGAGGAAAAACTCAGGCATCACAACATCTTGATCAATCATGACACAAAACCTAGTTTTCACCAATTACTTCCTAGAGAGAGTGGCCTCATAAATAGAAACAATCTACCCAAAGGAGTTAGCCACTGCCTTAAACACTTCTTCATCCTAATATTCCAAAGGAAAGTTTGATAGCTTAACCCACATCGGGGCTGAATGAAAGAGACACTTGGACAGATCCATCCTAGGTTCCCAAGGATGAAGAACCAAAGTAAGACACCCAAATGACAATGGTCCTTTCACAAACACCGCTCTCAGGTCTTCATCACAAGAGAAGGGAAATGATAAAAAACTTCAGCCATAGCTGGAACTTCCACCTAACCCTTTAAAGCCCACTTCTTACGGACACAGGTATGGACCTCCTCAATATTAGGTCGAGGACCTAAAAACTTTCCAACCAAGGAGAAATCAATTTTAGTAATATTTTTGTCAACAAGAGAATCTAAAACAGATAAGGAAAAACCACCTTCCATGTTAGAAGAAGACACAGACTCAGAAGCTACACCTTTTCCTTTAAGCTTAGAAGCAAAAATTTTAGACCATCTCTGCCCCAAAAAGGATGACTGCCCTACCGACTGGCCACCTCCCACTGAAGCACACTCAATCTAGGGAATACTTGAATTAGCTGCACATGATTCCCTAGATGGAACCCACACTTCATTTTCAACAACCACCTTATCCCCTTGAATCTTTGGAAATGCCTCCTTCGATGGAAAACCATCAAAAGACACCTTGAAGGTCTAAAATGCACACTTACCTTCAAATAACACATCTTTAACCACATCCTCACCACACAAACCATCCTTCCTAGCCTTGCCACCAGGGAGCAGCATTGTATCTATACCACATGATCTAGCCTCGCCATCTTCCACATCAAAAAACCCCAAATCTATAGACTGACCAAACTAAAACTCACCATGATTCCCAGGGCTTGAGTTCAAATTCAAATCACTTAAGCCTACCACTGAACCAGTCTTCTCTCCAATGTTCTCCTCTCCAACGGTCTCCATTTTGTGTGTTGTGTTAGGGAATAATGTTAAGCAATAGTTGATCATATTATTTATCATAAAAATATCACTACTTATGACAATAATATTGCTATAAATAAGCATTAAATATTAATAATCATCTTACAATCACACCTACTCACACCCATGGTATATAATCACCTAACATCATATAATTCACATAATATACAAAGTAATATTACCAATTTAACTAAACATCTCAATCATTGCACACCTACACAAACAAGGAATAGAACTCATATGAATATCACATGAAATCACAACCACAAATAGATAAGATTAGTTAGTTAACAATTAAAATATGAGAATCCTTGATGTATAGGAACAATCATGTAAAACAACATAAAATATAAGACATAAATGACTAACAACTAATAGGATCAACAAGGCCACAAGGGATGCCCATGTCTTACATTAATTTTCAAAAATGTGTCATGGGTATCACTACCACCTTTGCTATGGATTGGTCATTTCTAATAGTGCTAGAAGATGATGGAGTTGATCTTGCATGGGGTGTTGAATGTTAAAATATAGAGAGAGCCAAATTTTGTTACCTTTGGCTTACATGAGAAATAGTATAATATATACATAGTTGTTTAGTATTTATAGCTGACTATCTATTTATTTTGATGTATTTTATAAATATATATAACTACTTTTGTAATGATTTCCCTCATATTAAGGAGCAACACATATATAAAAAAATTACTTTTATAATATAAAGGGTGTGGTCCCCATAACCACTTTTCACCAATCAAAAAATAAAGTTGGTATAATTCTATTAAATTTTAGAAAAAAAAATATTTGTAGAAGTTATTTTAGTGTCAAAAAATGTTGTCTATGACATTTTCACACTTGTTTGGGTCCTTGTTAAATTGAGCATAATTTTTCCTTGATTTAGCATTGTAATGTGTTTAACACATTCACATTAGGTCTTGGGCCCTTGTAAACTAAATGAACTTAGTTTTGCCTTATTTAGGGTGTTGTAAAGTGTGCATTTACACTTTCACACTAATCTAGGTTTTTATTAATTAATTAGGCTTATTTATGCTTTAATTGGCCTTCTTTTGCATCCACAAGCCTTAATTAATGCATCTTTCTGAGGATAATCTCGACATATAAACCAACATCCAATCATAATTTAGGTGTTTTTGGATTATGTGGCCCAAATTTAATGATCTAGGACTCATACGCCACCTTGGTCGTATGAGTCCCACCTAAGTTTTGGGGCCCCGATCCTAATTTTGCATCATTCTAGGAATTTCTTGATAAATGTGTCCCATAGCCTAGCCTAATGGGACTCATACGCCACTTCTAGCGTATGAGTCCTATGTGGCCCAAAATTGAATTTAATTCAAATTCTTGGTAGGATTTTATTCTCCTAGATTTGATGTCAACTTGTAGCGTTGTAATTTCGGTAAATTAGGCATAAACAAGTATAAATACAAGCTTCTTTCGCTCATTTTCACCCCAATCCTTCAAGTATTCATGTATTATAGAAAATTAGTAATCAAGAGAGCATTCAAAAGTTTAAAAGAGTTTACAAGAGCATTCAAGAGCCTTCAAGAGCTGATTATCAAGTATTTTGGAGCATTATTCAAGTGTTAAGCATCATGTCAATGTCATCATGCATTATGTTTGTTTTTGAGCTAACAATTATGATGTAGGGTTTCATGATTCAAGCAAGCATACAATTCAAGATCTACAATATTCAAGCAAGATTCAAGATCCACATCTATTGGAGCCATTTCATATATTTTTACAACACTTTATTGCTAGGGTTTGGTGAGTTGCAACATTACATTTTGTTCATTCATCATTCTCCTTTCCTATATCATTTCATTTCAAGGTTTGATTACCACAACGGGGTTTGACCAAGGAAAGCTCCTTTCTACTAACAAAACAACATTTTCCCTCCCTTTAGTGTGTGATTTGCAGATCTAGGTTGAAGGTATATTGAAGAGAAAGATTGGAAATAAGTTGTCAAGTTTGCAAAGTTGTCCAAGTTGTCACCTTGTTTTGGAGAGCATTAAAAGACCTCTACAGAGCATAATTCAACAATTCAGACCCAAAGATCAGGTGGAGAAGACATAGTAAAGATTGAAGAGAAAATTTAGACTTTGAATTTCTAGAAAAGCCAAATTGGACTAATATGCCACTTTTGGCATATGAGTCCTAGTATAGTGAAACTTGCAATTTTTCAGGTGTTCTAGACATATTGCTACCAAATTTATGTTCCTTCCCAAAAACCCTAATCTGGGACTAAATCATCTAGCTTGGCATATGAGTCTCAGTCAGCATTAAATTTAGTGTTTTTAGTAGTTCAATTCTTCATTTAGGTCTCCTTAGATTCCCAGGTGCACATTTTTCATTTCTCAGCTTTCTATTCTGATTTATATGTATTTCTAGGTCATTTAGTGAAATTTTGCATTGCACTAGGTTTTAACATTAGATCTTGCATATCATTAGTATTTCCAAGCCCTATCTTGGTGGTGGACCCATCCTTAGTCATTCATTATACCCTAGGACAACCCTATTGCAAATTTATTTCCCTCATTCCTATCCTTGGATTGAGATCTCTAGGGTTTCCTTGAATGAGAAGTGTAGAAGATTGTTGTTCTATGTCCTAAACCATAGCATTACATACAACTTTCTTCCTTTCATTTTGGTGAATCTACATTTAGAATATCTTAATTCTGATTTGAAGTGCATTATAATCCTAGATCTAGCTTGCATTAACATTGCATTAGGTTTTGCATTAGTTAATTGGCATTCTAGGGTTTATAATTCTTCCATTAGTGAAAGTGCATATAGGTGATATTTTGCATCTTGCATCATTGAATTTCAACTAAAAAATGTAATTGCACTTATCCTAGACATCATCCAAACTAGAAAGCATAGTAATCATTCAATTTTTTTTGAAATTAAAGCAAAAACCCTAGACTGGGACTCATATGCCCCTCTAGGTAATTTAGTCCCAGTACAAATTTTGAACTATAATTTCCAACATTAAATTCTCTGTTTCTATGCTTCTATTTGTTGTTGTTGGCTTTCTATTCTAGTTTAAAAAAAAGTGTTTCGTTCATTTCATTGCATCTAGTTTAATTTCATCTTGTGTTCATTTCATTCATAGATTACCCCTTGTATGACCTTTTCTACTTGGTTTCCTATTGCTAATACCATAGTGAGATGAAGTTTGAGACTCGTGTCATCTCATGATAGAACAATCATCGTGGATCTTGGGTTATCTATCTATTTCACTACTAGTGTTGACACTAGTTCACTAGGTATGAACCACACCCTTAACAACACTTTTCCTTCATGTAGTGTGACAAGTGTTGAAACAATGGTTGCTAGTATATTGCAAGAAAACATAATCCAAATCCATGAAGACTTAGCAAACCTACAACATCAACTGAGCACTACAAACATTTCAACTACTGCTATCCCTACTATAGATAACATACATCACATGATTGAAATTGAAGGAGTTGAACTTGTGCATAACCTAGCTTAGATTTTTGGAAAACACCTTACCTCAACCACTAGTGGTGGTCAACCCGTGACAATGTCCAAAGCCAAGGAGGAACACAAATTCCTCTCACAACTATTTCCTCTATTCCTACCTATACCAACCCTCGAGTTACAACAATGATACAACCTACTAGTAACATCATTCCTACTTGGGTATTTTCGCTAGTATCCCTAGTACCTTTGTGGCATCACAAGTTATATCTCCTACCTCTTTACCTCCCATAAGCATTCCATTCACTTGTCCCTTAAACACATTCCCCTCCACCATATTCACCTCTATCTCACAACACAACCAATGACACTATTATTATAAATCAACTTTTGCAAACTATTTCATCCCTTCAAAAACAAGCTTCCACCATAAACCAAAATCAAAATGGCTAACCTACATACTATGTCAAAAGAAATCCCTTATCCTTGGAGATATTGAGAAGGTCGATACCACAAGGTCTAGAGATCCCTAGATTTGAGAAATATGGAGGGAAAGGAAACCCTTCTAACCATGTTTCCACTTACACTTCATTATGTAGTGACTTTATCCTTGAGGATACAATCTTGGCTAAGCTTTTCCCTAGGTCTTTGAAAGATATTGCCTTAGAATGGATTTCCTCATTGTCAAATAACTCAATTCATTCATTTAATGAAATTTTGAGGCCTTTATAAACCATTTCCAAGTGCATATGACTCCTAAGATGACCTTAGCCTATTTGATGAGATGTAAGCAAAAGGAAGATTAAAAAGTTACTGACTTTATTTCACAATACCAATCACTTTTTTCCCAAATCGACATAAAGATTCTTGATCCTCACCTTCAATGGATGTTCATTGAGAACTTAAAAAATAAGATACAAGATAGACTTACCTTGATGAAATTTCCTTCCTTTATACACTTGTGTACCACCCTCTGTGATTATCAGAACTCAGTCAATAGTCGTGACACAAAATCCACCTCTAGCCATCCTGAGAAGTCTGAATCAGTAAACCAAAATAACTACAAAAATTTTTACCCATACTATTTTGTTTGATGTATCTCTCTCTTTGCACATTCTTCTATTTGTACCTACATTCTTCTTCATGTCATAAAATTTTATATTTTCCTTTTTCTTGTGTTTTCCTTTTGGAGATGACGCAAAGCATTGAGACACCCATGTCTCCTCCATGTTGACCCAAAATATTCTCTTATATATTTTTCATTTCTCTTGTGTTTTCCTTTTGGGGATAATTCAAGACGTCGAGACATTTAGGTCTCTTCCATGTTGACCTGAAAGGATTTTTATTTTTTTTCACTCTCTTTGTGTCATTCTTCTAGTTCTATGAGTATTTGGGGGATGATGACAGTTTTGACCTCTCTAAAAACATTGTAGCAAGAACATACTGACCCCAAATCCATGGCTCCCTCATGTATTTGGAGTTTAGGGAGCAACCCCTCTTTCCCTTTTCATGACACAACTTTATTTGGAAACATATGACTTGGCATTGGGATTTCCAAATAATCTCTCATGTTCTCTCTATTATTAGCATTTATCATTTTCTACTTTAAAGTAATTGCTCACAGCATGTTGTTTAGAAATTTCTTTAAAGTGGGGGCATACATTGGCATTATTCTTTTGTAGTTTTCATGTTTCATTGTGTAGTCTTCTTATTTCATGTAATGCATCTTTCGCTTTGTGGTGACATTGGGTGTGATGTCCCTTAAGAGCATTCAATCTCTCTTAGAATATTATATTCCTCTTAGTGGATTGATACGACACACTACATCCCCTAAGTTGTGAATCTTCTATTCTTTGAGTGGTCCTCTCTTGGAGACATTAGGCACAATGTTCCCTAAGTTAAGACCTTACATGAACTAAGCAAAACTCGTTTGAACATACCTTACACTCATTTTTTGATTTTTGGTTATATGGCCACCTTGCATAACACACTTTGCTTGTCTATGGAGCCATCTTGTTTGTTCATGAGTTCCAAGCATATGAAGCTTTGCTTGCCTCATGAAGCTCGAAGGTCATTGTTGTGTGGTTCTTTATCAAATTTATTCGGAGGTATATCTTTGGTCTAGTTGTAGAGAAATTTGAACTTAGGTGTGACTTTCCCATAGCCACTTTCTTGTAAGCGCATACCAGTCGTGTGTGTATGTGTATCACCCTTTTGGATGCTCACCTAATGGACAACCTAAAGTTTTGTTGCCTAAGAGTGAGCGTGCATTTTTGAAAAAAAAATTAGATGTGATCCACATCGTGTTGGACAAACGTCGAAGCTTGATCCACCCCTCTTTTTCTTTTTTGTTTTTTCTTCCCCTCTTTATGTCTTTGGTAGTGCATGCTTGTGCCTTGTTATTGCTCCTTATATTATTTTCATGTGTGTCCCTTTGTTCCTATGTTGGTTCACCTTAGGATCTTGATCTTGGGGGCTTGATCACCCGTCTTCATTATTTCCATCCTATCTTACTAGAATTGGTGCACTTGGACATATCTTTATGTGTGTTGGTCTACTTTAGTGTGAGTTTCAAGCAAGTTCCTCCTCTCACTAAAGTGGGGGTTAAATGCAGTGTCAAAAAATGTCATCCATGAAGTTTTCACACTTGTTTGGGTCCTCCTTGTTAAATTGAGCATAATGTTTCCTTGATTTAGTGTTTTAATGTGTTTAACACATTCACATTAGGTCCTGGTCTCTTATAAACTAAATGAACCTAGTTTTGCCTTACTTAGGATGTTGTAAAGTGTGCCTTTACACTTTCACACTAATCTAGGATTTTATTAATTAATTGGGCTTGTTTATGCTTTAATTAGCCTTATTTTGTGTCCACAAGCCTTAATTAATGCATTTTTCTAAGGATAATCCTGATATAAACCAACATCCAATCATAATTTAGGATTTTTTGGATTATGTGGCCAAGATTCAGTGATTTGGGACTCATACACCACCTTGGACGTATGAGTTCCACCTAGTTTTGGACTCCCAATCTTGATTTTGCATCATTCTAGGCATTTTTTGAAAAATATGTCCCATAGCCTGGCCTAATGGGAATCATATGCCACTTTTGTGGTATGAGTCCCATGTGGCCCAAAATCAAATTTAATTCAAATTATTCATGGGATTTTATTCTCCTAGATCTGATGTCGGCTTGTAGTGTTGTAATTTTTGGAAATTAGGCATAAACAAGTATTAATACAACCTTCTTTCACTCATTTTCACCCCAAGCCTTCAAGTATTCATGTATTATAACAAATTTGTGATGAAGGGAGAATTCAAGAGTTTACAAGAGAATTCAAGAGCAATCAAGATCTAATTATCAAGTATTTTGGAGAATAATTCAAGTGTTAAGCATCATGTCAAAGTCATCATGCATCATTTTTTTTTGTGAGATAACAATTGTGATGTAGGGTATCATGATTCAAGCAAGTATACAATTGAAGATCTACAAAATTCAAACAAGAGTTAAGATCCACATCTATTGGAGCCATTTCATACATGTTTGTAACAATTTATTACTAGGGTTTGGTGAGTCACAACATTACATTTTCTTCATTCATCATTCTCCTTTCCTATTTCATTTCATTTCAAGGTTTGATTACCAAAATGGGGTTTGACCAAGGCAAACCCCTTTCTACTAACAAAACAAAATGTATCCCTCCCTTTAGTGTAATATTTGCAAATCTAGGTTGAAGGTATATTGAAGAGCAAGATTGGAAATAAGATTTCAAGTTTACAAAGTTGTCCAAGTTGCCACCTTGTTTTGGAGAGCATTAAAAAACCTCTACAAAGAAAAACTAAGCAATTCAAACCCAGAGATCAGGTGGAGAAGACAAAGCAGAGATTGAAGAGTAGATTCCAACTTTGAATTTCTAGAAAATCCAAACTAGACTGATATTCTTCTAGCATATGAGTCCCAGTATAGTGAAACTTGCAATTTTTAGGTGTTCTAGACATATCTCTACTAGATTTTTGTTCTTGCCCAAAAACCTTAATCTAGGACTAAATCACCTAGCTTGGTGTATGAGTCCTGTTGTGCCTATAGCATACACACCCGGTTCGGAACAAGGACCCTCTCTTTCTACTTTGTCAAGTCACTTTTGTCACTAC
>VDFB02000003.1:315365558-315376262 GCA_007258455.2 Sequoia sempervirens | reverse complement strand
ATTTTATTCCTTTAATCAGTCTTCCTTGGGATCCCCCTATTGTCCCCTTGTGCAAATTCCTTTTTGGGAGTAGGATGGATAATTACTTTCAAGATGGGGAGTGAAAAAATTTCCAGGACTGGGATCTGTCTTTGAAGGTTCTAAAGGATTTCTTGCACAATGTTCATATTCCCACTTTTTTGAGGTCGGATAGGGCCTTTTGGCCCCCCTGTGCTAGTGGTAATTTTTTTGGTGGCTTCTGCTCTTGTGAGTTCAATGGAAAATTTCAATTCTCTTCCATTTTGGGGGATGTTATGGAACAAGAAGCTAATTCCTAAAGTGAATGCCTTCTTTTGGTGGCTTATGCAAGGTAAAGTCTTAACGCATGATAAAATTTGTAAGATGGGGTTTGCGATTCCTAATAGATGTACTCTGTGTGAAGCTGATGGTGAGAGTGCTTTTCATATTTTTCTTGGGTGTGATTTTTCTTTTTCTCTTTGGAATAAATTTCTTGGTATCTGGAATATTGGTTGGGTCTTTCCAGACTCTCTTGATAAGTTCATTGATTAGTGGAATTTCCCTACCTCCTCTCCTATTCTTCGTTGGCTTTGGGATCTTATGGCCCCACATATTGCTTGGGGGTTATGGAAAGAGTGAAATAATGGGATTTTTCATGATTCTAAGCTTAAGGTTGGTAGTCTTTTCATCAAGATCTGGTAGGAGATTTTGGAAAAATTCACTCTAATAAATTTTGATTCTTCTCAGTGTGCCCCTTCTTCCTACCTAATTGGTTATAATCTCCTGGTGACTTTTGACTGGAAGATTAGTTCAATTCCTACTTTGAATCCTAAATCTAGTTTAAATGCTAGATTGAGCACTAAGTGGCAACCACCTCCCTCTGGATGGGTTAAAGTTGTAAGGAAAAGAGATGTGCGGAAAAAACTTTCCTAATGTCAAAATCATAGGGAAGAATGTAGACAGTACTTTTAATTTCCAAATTACAATCCAATTAAGACACACATGAAAGATTTACAGAAATAGAAAAATACACAAAGATAAATGATCACCAGATTTATGTGGGAAAACCCTTTCAAGAAAAAACCCACCACACCAAGCTGAATCTCTTTGTATTTCAGTAATCAACAAATTACATATAATGCAGAGACACAACTCTCTAGTATCAGCTTTATAGTTTTTTCATTCACTGTTCTTCCTCTATTATAGAAATGCTCTTACAGATTCAATGCCAATCCAACTTAGAATGATTTTCTTTGAATCTTACCACCTACTGATTTTATCCTCTTGTTTATCCTTATCTGCAATTTCCCATCGTAGAAAGTTTCCATTCCCATGTAGATTTTTCCTTGCATACAGTTCAGCTCCAACATTGCAACTGTTGCAAAAATCCAACCACCAACCATTTGAATTTTGCTTCCTCTGATTGGTCCACAAGACACCACATAGGATAGTCATCACTCAGTCAAGGGCATTCAACCTGTGTTGGCATGTTGGTGAGACACTAACCGTGTCTCCTTGATGCCACAAAGTCAGCATTCTATATCGCCAAGAGTCCTTACTATCGGTAAGAGGTTACACCACGTCTAGAAAGATATCACTAAGACTTTTCCTTATCGCCAAGACCTCATACCGATGATCATCACTTGTATCGCTATTGGTGAGACATCATACCGAAGCTCCAAAGTCACATCAAAATTTCCTACCATCGGCAAGACTACCATCTTTCGCGAAGACATCACATCGAGCCTTCATGTTATTATGAAGTGTTCATCAGTTGGCAAGACTTACCACTATCACCAAGAGGTTACACCGAAGTCTCAAGTCATACCAAAATGTCCCAGTCGGTAGGACTTACTGTTATTGCCAAGAGGTTACACCGAGACCTCTTATGTTACATCGAAGTCACACAGTCGGCAAGACTTACTGCTTTCGCCGAGAGGTCACAGCGAACAAAACATGTCACCCCAAAGACCATACACTATCAATGAGACCAACACCCATTGCCAAGAGTTCACGCCGAAATCTTTGTGTTACCATGAAGACTCCAAATGTATACCCATCGGCGAGACTTTTCATATCGATAAGACTACATACTGAAACCCTTGTGTTACTTCGATGACTTCAGTTGGTAAGACATCAGCAAGGTCTTGGTGACCAGAACTTTTCACAAGGATTCAAAACATCTAGTCAGAAAGACATCAATAATGTCACACCGACTTTTCCCTTCAGGAGTTACATGCCAGTTAGAATTGAGGAAAATTTTCCAACAATCTCCCACTTGATGAAGATCTTACTGAAACCTCCAGAGCATAATGAAACTACTAAAATTCATGGGCCTTGAGGCCCATCGAACTGGCACACCACCTGTACTTGTCTGTGCTCACAAGCTTCATCCATGCATCTGTAACATTCTCCAGATTATCCACTTTCTCCAAAGAGACCTTACCATCCTCCACCATATCTCGTACAAAATGATACTGTACATCTATATGTTTCATCTTGGCATGGAAAGTAGGATCTTTCGCCAAAAATATAGCACTTTGACTGTCACAGTAAATAGTAATTTTTCCTGCATCAAAACCAATGTTAGAACACAAACATTTTAACCAGATTTCTTCTTTACAGGAATGTGTAGCTGTTATGTATTCTGCCTATGTAGTGGACAAAGTGACTATAGCCTATTGCTTGCTCATCCAACTCACTACACCACCATTCATCATGAAAATATATCCACTGGTGGATCTCCTGCTGTCAATGTCCCCTGCCCAATCAGAATCCACATAACCTAGAATGCTAAAAGTCCTTTATGATTCAACCAAGTTCCCATGGTAACACAAAGCATATTCTGAAGTCCCCTTCAAATATTTGAACTCTTTTCACAACATCCCAATGTGTTCTTCCAGGATTAGCCATAAACTGACTAAGTATTCCCACTACTTGGTCAATGTCTAGCCTTGTACAGACCATTGCATACATAAGGCTTTCAACTACACTAGAATAAGGAACATTGGTCATGTCCTCCATCTCAATTGGAGATTTTGGACAGTCTTCAACAAATAGCTTTGTTCCATGCAAAACTGGAACAACTAGCTGCTTGCAATCAGTCATACAAAATATCTCTAGAACAGTCTTGATGTACTTACTCTGACTGAGCTAAAGTTTTCTATTTTTCCTTTCCCTAGTTATTTCCATTCCCAGAATATACCTTGCTTCACCAAGATCTTTCATTTCAAACTTTGCAAACAACTGAGACTTAAGATCATAAATCATTAGCTTATTATTGCCTATGAACAACATGTCATCAACATATAAAGCAATAATAAGAACACGATCACTTTCAGCTTTATAATACACATAGTGATCAGATTTTGATCTTACAAATCCCAAAGATAAAATAAAAGTATCAAAATTCTGGTAACACATTCTAGGAGACTGTTTTAAACCATACATAGATTTCTTCAACTTGCAAACTAGTCTTTCTTTACCTTTTTCCACAAAGTGCTCCGACTGGGACATATAAATTTCTTCTCTAAGATCACCATGAAGAAAAGTTGTCTTCACATACATCTGTTCAATCTCTAAGTCATACTCTACTGCAAGTGACAAAAGAAATCTAATAGATGTCAGCTTAGCTATAGGAGAAAATATTTCTCCATAATCAATTCCCTCTACCTGGGAATAACCTTTTGCAACCAGCCTCGCTTTATATTTTTCTACACTTCCATCCAGGCCAATTTTCTTTTTAAATACCCATTTGCAGCCCATTGCTTTTCTGCCTTTAGGAAATGGCACCAAACTCTAGGTATCATTCTTTTCTAATGATGCCATTTCTTCATTCATGGTTTCCAACCAAGAGTTTGAATCAGACATTTTAAATGCCTCTTTCACAGTCCTAGGTTCATCAGTGCTAGAAATTAAAGCATAGGCACAAGTAGACTCTATCAAAGAAAACCCATACCTATCAGGTTGCTTTCTTTCATGAGTTGACCTCCTCACAGGTTGAGGCTAAGGTGATTCTTCATCTTCTTCAGAACTTTCAAAGCTACTTGAGCTTTTCATAGTATCAGGTACATTTTGATTTTTCAATTCCTCTTTATCTGGTGTCAGAGGAATATCTGCTACATCCTTTTTGTTTTCTGATTTCTTTTCTGACTACGGATCTAGTGTAGAAGGCTTCAACTCATGAAAGATAACATACATTAGTACAAAACCTTCTCAGTCTTAGGATTCCAAAGCTTGTATCCTTTTATGCCAGCACTATAGCCAATAAAAATACACTTTACAGCTTTATTTTCCAACTTAGAACTTTTTTCAAATGACACATATGCATATGCCTCATAGCCAAAGACACGAATATTTCTCAGAGAGGGCTTCTTTCTAGACCATGCTTCCAAAGACGTCTTCTCAACAAGAGCAGAGTTAGGAGAACAATTTACCAAGTAATATGTTGTAGAGACTGCTTCAACCCAGAACTTCTCCTCCAAGCCAGCATTGCTCAACATACTTTGTGCTCTTTCCATTACTGTCCTATTGAACCTTTTAGCAACTCCATTTTTCTATGGAGTGTAAGGTGTAGTATTATGTCTTTTAATCCCATGATATTTACAGTACCTTTCAAATTCATTTGAACAAAAATCACCGCCATTGTCAGTCCTTAAACATTTTATTTTCCTACCAGTCTAATTTTCTACAAGGTTTTTAAATTCCTTTAACCGACTGAACACTTCTGATTTAATTTTCAAAAAATATACAAATGCTCTTCTTGAATAATCATCAATAAACGATACATCATACCTTGACTTAGACAAAGAAGGAACATTCACTGGACCAAAAACATCAGAATGTATATAATCAAGCAAATCAGAAGATTTGTGAGGACTGGAATAAAATGAAACACGGTGTTGTTTTCCATATATACAATGTTCACAAAATTCGAACTCAAGGTTACAATCTTCAAGCCCTTCTACCAAGTTCTTCTTTTTCAAGGTTTTTAAACCTTTCTCACCAATGTGGCCTAGCCTATGATGCCAGAGCATAGTCTTTTTTGTTGGAAGTTTAACCTCCATGGAGTTTACACCATCAAGAACTTTTTCCTCTTTTCCTCCATGAGTAGCTTTCTGTGACTTTACAGAGACACTATTGCATTGAACAACATGTGCATCCAGCTTATACAAGGTACCAATACGAGCACCCCTTGCTAGCACCATTGAGCCTCTAGTCATCTTGTAGCCATTTCTAGAGAATGTGACTTGCACTCCAATACCATTCAGCTTACTAACAGAAAGTAGATTTCGAGCCAGACCTGGTATATGCATTACATCATTGATTCCCTTCACTCTTCCATCAGGGAATTGAATTCTGACTCTTCCACAACCAATAATTTCCAAAGTTGAATCACTTGCCAAATACACATTTCCACCATCATATTTTTCATACTTAGTGAACTAGTCTCTATGAGATGTCATGTGGAAAGATGCTCTAGAATCAATCAACTAAACATCATCTGATGCTTGTGTAGCCAAGGCTATAATGAAGGCGTCTGCATCACTCTGAGAAGAATCATTGTCAGAAGAATACTTATTCTTCTTCTTTTTCTCATCTTTGCAATCCTTTCAGATATGACTAGGTTTCCCATAGTTCCAACACTTCACCTTGGACTTCTTATCGAGAGACTTTGATATCCCTTTTGATTTTGATCTGGATTTCTTGTCCTTCTTCTTGCCTTTTTCTTTTGACCTTCCTCTAACAGCAAGGGCCTCCTTCGCCATCTTAGAAGATTTCCTTCTCATCTCTTCTAACAACAAAGAAGCAACAACATCTTCCATCTTAAAACTGGATGTCATACTCCCAATAGCCATCACTAGGTGATCCCAAGAATCTGGTAAAGAACACAATAAAAGCATACAACGATCCTCTTCATCAATCTTTACACCAATAGATGTTAACTGTGCAATCAACATGTTAAAAATCTTCAAATGATCGGCAATAGACCCTCCCTCCTGCATTCTCAAAGCATACAACTTCTTCCTCAAGAACAATTTATTCACCAAGGACTTGCCTTGATAAATTGATGCCAGTCTTTTCCACCAGGAAGATGCAGTCTTCTCTTCATGAATATTCAGAAGAACAGAGTCTACCAAACAGAGCCTTATCAACCCCTTAGACTTTCTATCTGTAAGGTCCCAATCCTCTTGCTTCATGCCTTGACACATTGTTCCAGACACAGCAAGCCACAGATCATGATCCACTAACAGATCTTCCATTTTGAGTTTCCACAACTCAAAATTGCTACCATTGAATTTCTCTATTTCAATCTTTCCGAATGTGCTTGCCATCTTAATCTGTAATTAAATTATCAGACCTCTACCAAACTCCCACTAAAAAATAATTGACACAAAAAACCCAACCCACTCACAGGGATAACACAACTGGCCAGGCTCTGATACCACTTGTAAGGAAAAGAGATGTGCGGAAAAAACTTTCCTAATGTCAAAATCACAGTGAAGAATGGAAATAGTACTTTTAATTTCCAAATTACAATCCAATTAAGACACACATGAAAGATTTACAGAAACAAAAAAATACACAAAGAAAAATGATCACCAGATTTACATGGGAAAACCCTTTCAGGAAAAAACCCACCACACCAAGCCGAATCTCTTTGTATTTCAATAATCAAAAAATTACATACAATGCAGAGACACAACTCTCTGGTATCAATTTTATAGTTTTTTCATTCACTGTTCTTCCTTTGTTACAGAAATGCTCTTATAGATTCAATGCTAATCCAACTCAGAATGATTTTCTTCGAATCTTACCACCCACTGATTCTATCCTCTTGTTTATCCTTATCTGCAATTTCCCATCATAGAAAGTTTCCATTCCTGTGTAGATTTTTCCTTGCATACAGTTCAGCTCCAATGTCGCAGCTGTTGCAAAAATCCAACCACCAACCATTTGAATTTTGCTTCCTCTAATTGGTCCATGAGACACCACATAGGATAGTCATCGCTTGGTCAAGGGCATTCAACCTGTGTTGGCATGTCTGTGAGACACTAATCGTGTCTCCCCAATACCACAAAGTCAACATTCGATATCACCAAGAGTCCTTACTATCGGCAAGAGGTTACACCGCATCTAGAAAGATATCACTAAGACTTCACCTTGTCGCCAAGACCTCATACCGATGATCATCACTTGTATCGCTATCGCCAGGACTTATCGCTATCGGTGAGACATCATACTGAAGCTCCAAAGTCACATCGAAATGTCCTACCATCGGCAAGACTACCATCTTTCGCCAAGACATCACATTGAGCCTTCATGTTATTCCAAAGTGTTCATCAGTCGGCAAGACTTACCACTATCACCAAGAGGTTACACCAAAGTCTCAAGTCATACCGAAATGTCCTAGTCAGCAAGACTTACCACTATCGCCAAGAGGTTACACCGAGACCTCTTATGTTACACCGAAGTCACACAGTCGGTAAGACTTACCGCTTTCACCGAGAGGTCATAGTGAACACAACAGGTCACCCTAAAGACCATACACTATCGGCGAGACCAACACCCATCGCCAAGAGTTCACGCCAAAGTCTTTGTGTTACCGTGAAGAATCCAAATGTATACCCATCGGCAAGAATTTTCATATCAGTAAGACTACATACCGAAACCCTTGTGTTACTCTGATGACTTCAGTCGGTAAGACATCAACAAGGTCTCGGTGACCAAAACTTTTCACAAGGATTCAAAATAGCTAGTCGGCCAGACATCAATAATGTCACACTGACTTTTCCCTTCAGGAGTTACATGCCAGTAAGAATTGAGGCACATTTTCTAACAAAAGTTAATTTTGATGGGGTAGTGAAGGGTAATCTTGAGCCTGCAAGATGTTGGGGGTGTTAAGAAATCATAATGGTAGACTCCTAGGCACAGTTGCACTCCCATTGGGAATTCAGACCAATCACTGTGCAGAGGCAAAGTTTGTGTTCATACGTGTCAAATATGCTATCAGAAAAGGTTACTCCAAATTATGGGTTGAAGGCGATTCTCTAAACATAATTAACTATATGTGTGGAACCCATCCTCCAAGTTGGAATGTGGATAAGCTCATTAAAGATACTATAATCATGATGTGATCTTGTGAAGAGACCCGCGTCTCTCACATTTATCAAGAAGGAAACTTGTTGGCAGATTCTTTTTCCAATGAGGCTGTCAGTTTAAATGAGTTTCATGCATGGGACGAAGGTTTGATCCTTCCCAAGAAAGCTAGGAGCTTATTAAGGAATGATGGTGTGGGTTGAAATGATGTAGATTTTAATTTCTAGTACCTTCTTTCATCTCACACACTTTGTGGGTTTCCTTTTTCTCTATGGAATTTAGTCAAGTTTTTTTCACAAGGGCTTGCTTGTTTTGGTGCTATCTAAAATGGGTGGTGATAGAAGCAGAATCAAGTCACATTCATGTGTGAGTATTAGGAAAAAGAAGAAGCTATGGAATATATTGTGTCATGGTAATTTCACACCTTTCTCAGAGAGGCTGCATGGGCATGACCCCTGTGAACCTAAGAATTTTATCCTACTCTAATGTGCAAAATAACTTAAAAATGCAAGTGATAAAAGACTAAGGACACTTCAAGATTAGCCTAAAGAGTGATGAAACAAGAAGGAAAATGGATAAAATAAGATGCAAATGATTTCACCTTCCTTGCTGTTGATGTCTCCTTGATTGGCCCTTGCTTGGGATGATTTTGTGTGCTCCTTAGATGATTTCTTGAGTGACTAAATGCAAGATTAAATGTGCAAAATGATTAAAAGAGATGGCTAGATGATGGAAAAGGATTAAAAGTGCAAATTGGCAGCATGTAGTTATCAAATAGCTAAGTGTTCTCAAAATGCCCTTGAGAAGGGGGTATTTATAAGAGAATTTGAATTCTCTAGAGAATTCAACAGTTGAGATGCATCCAACAAGGCCAAGATGAAGGGACATGGTGGGTTGAGAACCCACAAGCCCTCACATCTTGACATGTGGAGGGTGAAGTGGCCAAGGGGATATGAGATGGAGGTGAGGTGTCAAGAAGGCACATGAGGTGGAGGAAGGACAAGTACCTTCCAAGCACCTTGGGGAGTGAAAAAAAAAAAAAAAAGGGATTCCCTTGTCCCCAAGTGGGAGTGCAAAGAGACATTTGAGGAATTTTAAAATTCAAAAATCTACATGGGAAAAGGAAAGGTGGTTGGGGATAAATGTGAATTAAATTCACATTCCTAGGAGGATCTAGAGGATAAAAGGTGGGCTCCAAAAAGGTGGGACTTGGTCACATGTGGAGATTGTGACAAGTCCAAGGTTCTAGAAGCCTTGGGAAGATGGAATGTGAATTAAAAATTCACATATAAAATAGGGGAATCTAGGACAAATAAATGTGAATTAAAAATTCACATGGGAAAGGGGGTCAATGCCAAAAGAAGGTAAATTCAAAGGATGGCTAAAAAATGGTGCTAAATCTAGCTAATGACCTTAGTTAAGGTTGTACAAATATTGGATTAAGCTAATTAATGGCAGATTAGAGGCAAGTGGAAAATGTAGGAGAATGTGACATTAATCTCTGATTAAGAGGATGCACATCATAATTATGAATTAATTAAATTAATTCAGATTAGGGCAAGGTTATGGAGAATGTGACAAGGAGAGAGAAAGTGAGGAATTTTAAATTGATTTTAAATCAAAAGGGGAAAAAGGACTAAATTAAATAAATTAGTGTATTTATTTAATTTAGAGAGGAAGAAGGTGACAGATAAAGCATTTAATTATTAAATCAAATACTTCACAGATATAGGATAAAAGGTATAATATTAATTTAATAAATTAATATTTTAATATGATAGATGAAAAGTGAGTAAATTTAATCATATGGGAGTGATTAAATTTAGATGTCTACATTTTGCCCCTCTTCGAAATATTGTTAGGATAACATTGTTTCGAAGAAAAATAAAATGTGAATGAGGCAAGAGGTGACAGACGGTGATGCCCCTAGCGTGGAAAGGTTAATGATGCCCCAATGACCAAGCTGAAAGAATGGAGGAATGGTAAGAGGGTATGCCCCCTCGAGAGGGCGGTCGAGGGAGAAAAAAGGGGGTCCCCGGGCAACGTCTCGATAGGAAGAAAAGGACACCATTGGATAGAGCTCGAAAAACTAAGCGATTTTGGTTTTTGAATAGAGGTGATCCAACACACGGTTTGCAAATGGCAACCTCGGGAAGTTTGGGATTAGTTGGAGGAATATATAGCTGGGGCGCGGGCGGAGAGCGGGTGAGTAGCAACAAAAAACCTCATATTTAATTTACGCACTTTTTACTTAAAAATTTAAAATTTAAAAATGTGGGTTTTGTTGGGTAGGACAATTAGAAAAATGGGTCAAAATCAGATTATTAAAAAAAAGGCAAAAAAAATGGGAAATTGAGGGGGAAGGTCTAGCTGGGCGGGGCATAGCCGCCCTAAACCAGGGCGCCGCCACCTCAGGTGAGGGTGGTTCTGCCCCGCCACGGGGTGGTTCCACTCGGCTACGACTGGGCGGTTCTGCCCCGCCACGGGGTGGTTCCACTCGGCTACGACTGGGCGGTTCCACCCGGCTGCGGCCGGGTGGTTTCGCCCCGCCGAGGGGCGCTGCCACCCCACGGTGGGGTGGTTTCGCCTGGCTATGGCCAGGTGGTT
>VDFB02000003.1:315346197-315362841 GCA_007258455.2 Sequoia sempervirens | reverse complement strand
GAGAGAGAGAGGGATAGATTACAGGCAGAGTTGGCATAGAGCCGGTTGGCTCAGGAGGCATGGGAGTAGGAGAGGAGAGCCATTACCAGGGACCGAGACAGGTACTGTCATGAGCGGAATGCTGCTCAGGTCCAGGTCACAGAGCGAGAGAAGAGCATGAGAGAGGCAAGGTTTTGGATGGCTACTTATTATTCTGTAGTCCCTGATCCAGCACAACGGACATTTCATTATACTAGGCAGACACCTCAGATGCCAGCACCATCTCAGTCATTGGGGACGCGGACCCGTGGTTATAGTAATTCACTAGGTGTTTCACCAGGCAGAGGAGTAGGACCTGAGTCTCCACAGAGATCAGATGTGGGGAGTTCATTTGGGAGGTGACAAGCTACTAAGTTTTTGATAGATGCATGATGGAGTGTGTAGAATTTATTGACAGAGATCAAAGATGTTCTATATCTCTAGATTTTGTATTTTATCATGTGATGTATGATGGACATGTGACAGATATTATATTATTTTGATATGGGACAGTTCTTATTGACACCATGTAGTATGTTTCCTTTTATGATGGGTGATTATATGCATGTGTATATGGTATTACAGGTTTATGTGGATGGATGCATTTGGTTTATTTATGCTCATGTTTTGGTTTATTTATGCTCATGTTCATGATATGGGATGCTCACATGGATGATTGAAATATGAATGATTTTATATGAATAATTATGCTTATGTGTTATTTATGCTTATGCATTGGTTTATTGAGATGTTTATGTGGATGATTGGATATATGTACTTATGGAATATGAATAGTTTTATTGATGCATGGTGATATGTTGTGTGTACCTATGGGATCTATGATGATTTATATATATGGATGCCTAGTTGACTTATTTGTCATGTATGTATATGTGTATGATGGATTTTGTATGGATATTTTATATATGCAGGATGTGATGTATTATGCGTTTGACACTTTGTGATGCAGGCGGCGATGGATATACGGGCCTAGCACGTGGTGCAAGTGACGATGGATATATGGAATAGTGCTTTTGTGATTTTAGAGGAAATAACACACGACCATAAGTGCCAATAAGAACTAACATGATAATGGGAGGTGTGTATGTGGTGGTTGTGAAGATGGATGTCATTTAGCATCTGTAAAAAAGTATCAGTATCTTGAGAAGAATGGAAAAGAATGGGGGAAAGTATTTGCACAACCAAAACCATAGGGTGAGTGTTAATGCAATGATTATGAAAATGCAATCCTAATTCAATTTTCCATCTTTGGAGCACTGGTTTTTGCTATAGCATAAGACACGATACACCAAGGTATAGAGGACCGAGGTAGATTAGTGTCTAATGCATAAAACAAACATGCCAGATGAGAGGGCTATCCCAATACCCCAAAGTCATGAAGACCTTGTTTGGGTCCGGTATTGAGATAACCATAAGCACAAAAGGATGTTCCAACATAACACAAGACCTCGAGGATCTTGGTGGGTACTATGTGGGACAACCAAGAAAACACAATCAAAGAAAAGATCAAGATATGCCCCTATGTGGACCAATCAAAACACGCCATAATATGATGGATTATGGTGGCCTTGATAAGTGATGATAGGGAGCCCAAATGATAAAAAAAAACCAAAAGTATCAAAAGATCACAATCAATTTCAAATGTCCATTGCCATAGGATCAAGGGGATAGATGGAATTGATGAGGTCTGTTAGGAAGGATGTATCCTGATGAGACCTATGATGGATACTAAGCGAAAAGATCGATATGATATAGGATATTCAAAATTGATTAGATTCGTTGGTACAAATGGGTCTTGTTTGTTTAAGGACAAGCTAGATAAAGGCATAGCTTGATGACACAACACAAGGGAGACAAGACACAACCTAAAGACCTAGGGGCTCGGGGGCCGATCAGAGATTAGCCTTGCCTACGTGAAAGCGTAGAGCCCTTGTAGTTCATGGAAAAAGACCATGGTTAAAGTGGAAAGAAGATAATGGTGACCGATGATGAAGGACACAACATGCAATAGACAAATACCTCGGGGGAGGATCGAATGACCAACCTTGCCTACGTGAAAGCGCAGGGGCAACATAGTTCGATAAAGGATGAAAGCGACATGGGAGGATGAGATCTAGGTGGAGACCAACACGATGGATGATCTTACATGACGACACAGACCGAACGACAAAGGGAATGAAAGGTGATAAGCTCAAAGTGGGATACAAAAAAGCTTAGAATGAGGGATAGGTAAGGTGGGTCGTCCAGTGCTCAATCAACAAATACCAAGTGGCCTAGGCTGAGGTGGGCGAAGATGATAGTGCGGCTGAAGGCATAAAATAACCAGGACGTCAGGTAGATAATGATTAAGCCCTCGATGGATGACGCTTGCTAACAGGTTTTCACCATCCATACTTATCCAAGGTGCCACCAAGAGGTGGTTTTCACCACTCCGTGGGAGTTTGAACTTTTTATTCAGATTTTAAATTTTTGGTGCGCGACTTTGGGCAGGATCGGGCTGGCGTGAACAGCACTGGAATGGAGAGCGGTTGATCGAGAGATCTCGAACGTTAAACTGTAGAACCGGTCGCGGCACGGTCCGCTGATACTGCGACTGTTCGGTTTCGCGCATCGCAGTCGGGCCTGGGTGTGATTCCCTGGGAGATTAACTCCCTTAACTAGAACATAGGAGATTACACTTGTAATGATGCTTGAGGCAATTTTTATATGCTTGTAAGTGGTCATAGGCTCTTACTCTCCGTTCATCCAATAACTCGAGCTGTGCAATCCGTGTAACGTGAGCATCTTCTTCACTGATAAGGTTCTTCAAAGAAATTCTCAATGAGGGGAGCTCAACTTTGATTGGCAAGACGGCTTCAGCACAGTATACTAAAGAGTAAGGGGTGGCGCCTGTTGGGGTGCGGATGGATGTGTAGTATGCCCAGAGGACGGGATGAATATGGAGGTGCCAATCTCATCCAGTATTATTGACAACCTTTTTGAGGATGCGGATGAGGGTCTTGTTGGTTGCTTCTTCCTGACCATTATCCTGAGGGTAATAAGGCGTCGACCAACGATGCTGGATATGGAAGGTGTCATAGAGGTGTTTCATGGCATGGTTTTTGAAAGGTTTTCCGTTGTCAGAAATGATGGTGGATGGGATACCATATCTGCAGAGAATATGGTAGAGGATGAACTTGGAAATCTGAGTACCGGTTATTTGTGAGAGTGGCATTGCTTCCACCCATTTGGTGAAGTACTCAGTTACAGTGATGATGAATGTATGGCCATCGGATGATGGTGGGTGAATCTTGCCAATCAAGTTGAAACCCCATTGAGAAAATGGCCATGGTGCTAGGAGAGGCTAAAGATCTTGTGCTGGAGTGTGGATCAAATCTGCATGCTGTTGGCATGGAAGGCATTTCTTCACAAATTCGCAAGCATCGTGTTCTAGTGTAGGCCAATAATATCTAGCCCGTAAGATCCTTTTGGCCAGAGCCATACCATTTGAGTGAGCCCCACAAATACCACTATGTACTTTCGTTAGTACCGTTTGGGCCTTGGTCTCATTTAGACATCTCAGGAGGATTTCATCATACCCGCGACAATAAAGTGTATCACCAACAATAATATATCAGGACGAACGATGAATAAAGGATTTACGTTGGTTGCGTGTAAGTTCTGGGGGTATGGTATTATCACAGAGGTAAGTGTATATGTCTTGGTACCACGGGGAGGCGGGACCTACAATATCGCACACCATGTCTATTTTAGGAACATCATATGCAGGTATTAAAAGTTCAACAAGAAACTCACACTCTGTTTGATCCTTGGGCATGTCAATCAGGGAACCGATAGTAGCCATTGCATCTACCGCTTTATTCTATACCTGAGGAAATTGGTCAAACTATATGAAGGTGAAATATTTTTTGAAATCATCCACCATGCGTTTATAGGGTAACAGTTTATCATCTTTTGTGAGGAATTCATCATTAACTTGTCTAATAACTAGCAAAGAATCACCAAATACTTTCAAATGGGTTATGTGCCACTGTTTTGCAATTCTGAGGCTGGTGAGGAGAGCTTCGTATTCTGCCATATTGTTGGTACATGGAAATGCTATCCTGATTGATTTTGGGATGTAGTCACCTTGAGGAGTGACTAATAGAATTCCTGCCCCAGATCCACTATGAGTGTATGAGCCATCGAAATATAACATCCAAGCTAGTGCTTCTGTCACTGTGTAGATTTCTTCATCCGGGAATTCAGTGTCTAGTAGGTAGGCATCTACTAATGGTGCTTCAGCCAATTGATCAGCAATAACCTATCCTTTCATAGCTTTTCACTCTACATACTCTATGTCAAATTCACTGAGGAGCATGACCCATTTGGCCATGCGGCTAGTCAGAGTGGTTCTGGATAACAGATACTTCAGGGGATCAATCTTGGCGATTAATTTGACCAGGTGACTAAGCATGTAATGGCGGAGTTTCTGTGTCCTGAAGACTAGTGCAAGGCACACTTTTTCCATGGGGGAGTAATTCAACTCATAGCCAACTAGTGTTCGATTGATGTAGTAGATTGCCCTTTCTTTGAATGACTCATCATGTTGCGCCAATAATGCCCCCAGTGCGACTGAGGTAGCAGAGATATAAAGCAAGAGGGGTTTTCCTGGGATAGGCGGCATCAAAATTGGTGAATGAGCTAAATATTCCTTGATTTTATCAAAACCCATTTGACACTGTGGGGTCCACCGGAAGGTGGAATCTTTCTTCAAAAGATGGGTGAACAGCTAACATTTATCTACGAGCTGGGCTATAAACCGACGGATGGACTGCATCTTCCCCTAGAGGCTTCTTAACTGGTTTAGATTGTGTGGAGGTGGCATATCCAGAATAGCCTTTACCTTGGCGGGATCAACTTCAATACCTCTGTGAGAGACTATGAAACCTAGCAACTTCCTTGACGTGACCCCAAAGACACACTTTTTCGGATTCAACCGCAACTTATAATGCTCTAATCGCTCAAATATCTTTTTTAGGATGGCGGGATGTTCTTCTCGTGTTCTGAATTTTCCTAATAGGTCATCAACATAGTCTTCCATGATGATATGGATGAGGTCATGGAAGATAACCGTCATGGCTCTCTGATATGTTGCTCCCGCATTTTTGAGACCAAAGGGCATAACATTGTAACAAAAAGTGCCCCAGGGCATTGTGAAGGCAGTTTTGTGTTGGTCTTCAGGTGCAATTCGGATCTGGTTATAACCAGAGAAGCCATCCATAAGGGATAATATCTCATGTCTTGCTGTTAGGTCGACCAACATGTCAATGTTGAGAAGAGGAAAATCATCTTTTGGGAAAGCTTTGTTAAGATCCTTGAAGTCCGTGCAGACCCGAATGTCTCCGTTTGGTTTGGCAACTGGGACTGTGTTGGAAATCCACTCAGAGTAGTCAATCGGTCTGATAAAACCTGCGTCTAATAACTTCTCCAATTCTTTCTTGACTAACAATGCGACTTGTGGATGCATCTTGTAGAGCTTTTGTTTGACAGGCTTGGCGTCTGGGCGGATGTCTAAGTGATGGACCACTAGGGCAGGGTCTAAGCTTGGCATGTCTGAGTATGACCAAGAAAAGTTAACGATTCCCTCTTGGAGTAGCTGCACAATGACTGGATACTCTTGCTCTGAGAGTGACTTAGCTACATAGGTTATCTTAGGACTTTCAATAGTTCCCAAATTAACTTCTTGCGTCTCTTTAATCAGAATAGATGATCTGGCAGATAGCTGAGTTCCCATAAGGGGAAGACGAACATCTCCATCATCCAGCGCCTCTTCGAGGTTTTCACCTTCAGATGCGTCCTTTATTTTTACTTTTTCTAGGTCAGGAAGTGCCTCAGGGAGGTTTTCACTAGATGACCGCTTTTTATTTTTCTTATTTTTATTTTTGCGACTGGAGTGTTCATCCTCCCCCAATCCCATAAGGTTGACATATGTGTCTGTAGACATATTGACATGTGTGGTATTGTGTAGGTCCCAATCGATAAGTTCAGGGTGACGAAGGGACAAGCTAATGGTGCAGACGGATAGGCATTCGAACATGGATGATAGGTTGGTATGATCGACATCATCGTACGCATGTATGATAGATTCCTCCTCGGGTATGTCTTCTAATGAGCCATCCTCCATGGTGATACTATTGGAAGTATTAGATGATGTTGCGGGGCTTTTCTGTTTCTTGTCATACCCAATGCCTGTGTTTCTTGGTAACTTTTGCATGTCAATGGGTTGCAACCACCCTTGTTCCTCTTTACCTAGGCCTCTACCTTGATAGTTATGTTTTTCCACGAACTTTGTTGGCCAAGGGTACTTTTCTTGAAAGTATTTCTTTAGAGGAGTTTCTGGTTCGGGCTCTTCTCGGTAGACCCATTGGCTTATGTCCTCCTCTAGTGCATCGATCTTGACACTCAGAGATCTGAAAGTGGTAGTAGGAATGTTTTTACCACTGAAGGTGATGATCTTGTCTTCCTTTTGTGTAGCACATGAAGGTTGACCATACTCGTGCGGTGACGGTGGCATGGTGGCTACGTTGAGAGCCATATACATTTCATATTCACCACACCCTTTGTCAATGATCTCGACTTTAGTGACTGAAGGATTAGTGGTGGAGGATGGAGTGGTTTTTGTAGTGGAGAGCGGATTAGTAGATGATGACTGGGATGCCCCCATTTCAACCCCAGGACAATAATGTAAATGGGGAAATGATGCTTCTAGAGTGCGGCAATATTCAAATGGTTGGGGGTCAGCATAGATGGTGACCTCTTGTCCATTGACTGGGAATTTGAGGCATTGATGGTAGGTGGAGGGTACGGCTTGCATAGCATGGAGCCACAAGTGGCCAAGGCGGAGATTATATGGTAAGTCCAGATCAAGGACATGACATGTAGTATACTGAAGTACAAGTCCCACTTGGATATGAAGACTGATGATTCCTTATGAATTTCTCTCTGCATTGTCATAAGCTTTGATTGTAATGATCTGGTTGCTTAAGTCTGCTTGAGTATATCCCACCTATTTTATGAATTTCAAAGTACACAAATTGAGGGCAGAGCCATTATCTACCAAGACCCTTTTTATTTTATGGTGAGCAACTATGACTTCGATGTGTAAGGGGTGATTATGATTTACATCGATGTTTGGCATATCGTCTTGACTAAAGTGGAGGTGATGAGACAAAGCCAAGTGTCCCACCAAAGCTTGGAATTGTGTGGGGTCAATGTCATTTAGCACATGGGTTTCCTGCAAGGCTCTATTGAGGATTTCTTGATGTACCGGGGAAGACTTAAGCAAATCCAAAATGGATATATGAGCGGGGGTCTTCCTTAAGTGATCAAGGATGTTGTACTGAGAGTTTACAGGAGTTGATTGGGTGGGTGCAAAGGCTACAGGGACGGTGATACAGGCTCATCATGTAGTAACCGCACATTGAGGGTCTTTGGCTTTAACGTGTATCATGGATACTCAAGGTTCCACCTATTCAATGTAATGAATAACACCTTCATAATTGAAGGGCACATTCTTGTAATTCACATTATTTGTGCTGTTGTTTTGAGGATTATTGTTGGAGGTGCTAGGGCCTTGACAATGGTTTGGGAAGGCATTTTGATAGATCTGTAGTTGAGTATTGGACGACGAAGGTTGACTGGGGTCAACTTTGATATCTCCTCGATCGATGAGATCTTGGACATAGTTTTTCAAACCCTAACACTTATTCAAAGAGTGTCCCTTGATTTTATGAAAGTCACAATACTCATTTTCTTTAAACCATGCCGGCTTGGGTTTGGACTCGTCGAATGGCTTGGTGACAGGGTATGCGATGGGGTAGTTGATTTGTAGCAATTTATTAAAAACAACACTCAGGGGTTCACCCAATTGGGCGTATTGACGTTTCGTGTTTCCCTGATTTTTTGGTTTGACTGTTGAGGGGGACGAGGTGCCCCCCGTGGTACAAATATGGCGTTGGGTATAGGCTGTAGTTGCTTTTGGGATGCATTAGCCACTTGGACATGTTTGGTGTCTGTCACTCCATCATTCACCACATTTTTGTTCTTGTTCCAGAATCATGGTTTATCTCCAAATGACCTTTCTTTATCATGACTGTGTATTTTGATGTCCTTTGGCAACAAGGGCACGCTCAAGGATGGGTCTCTTCTCTACTACCTCCGCAAAGGTGGTGACACAATGTAATCTAAAGTTATGAGCCATGTCGGGATGAGAGTTTTCCACGAAGAGGGTGACCATGTCCTTTTCTTTCAAAGGGGTTTTCATTCGGCTTGCTAGGGAACGCCACCGTTGTAGGTAGCTGGTAAAGGTTTCTCCATCACATTGTTTCTCTTTGAGGAGATCTAAGGTGTTTGTATCCTTCTGCAAATTGAAAGAGAAGTAGGATATAAACTTTTCTGACAAGTCTGCAAAATTTTTTATGGACCCCTTTTCGAGAGTCATGAACCAATCTAAGGCATGGCTTGCTAGGCTTCATGGGAACAAGCGCAAGAGATAGTTATCATTGTACATGACTTCTTGACACTGGGAATAAAACTCCTACAGGTGAGCCTTAGGGTCTTTGTCTCCCTTGTATTTGTCAAATTTTGGTATCTCAAAATGTTTAGGAAATGAGATCAATGAGATGGAGGGATCATATGGATATGGGCATATGTCTTCAAATTTGAATGATTGTTTTGTAGCCCCGGCTTGAAGGTCCTTAAGTGCATCTTTGATTTCCAACAAATTCGAGCTAGCCAGTGGCGGGTTAGGGGGATATTGATGATAGGATGATAAAGAATCCTACTGAAAGGGCATCGGATTGTTGAAATATGGGTTTGGATGATTGGATGATGACATGGCTTGCTGGTAAGATGGGGGATTTTGTTGATACGGGGGCTGTTGTTGTGGGGCATAATATGGAATTGTTTGGTAAAACTATGGGGCAGGTTGTTGAGGAACTTGGATGGGACATTGTGCGTTGGTTTGTTGGTATTGGAGGTGTTGTTGTGATTGTTGGGAGGTCGCATAAAACGGTTGTTGGTGAAATTGTTGTTGATTGTGATAGTGGTAGTGTTGGGGAAGTTGTTGTGATGTCAAATGTTGTATGGGCTGAGGTTGGATACTATGTTGTGGTTGAGCCTTTGGACGCAAAATGGATGTGAGGAAGGGGGATATGGTCTGAGCCATAGGTCGAGATGGATTTCCTTGTGATTGGTAGGGCAGTTGTTGTGAAGAGGCCAAGGTATTGTGTATAGGTTGTTGCGGATGAGATGGCAGAGGTAGCATAGAAGTGTTTTGTAAAGGGGGTTGTTGGGCACCGCTCAGAATGTTCAGCTGGGGTGTGCCTTGTGGAGGTAATTGAGGCAGAATGTTAGATTGGTGAACCTATTGAGGTGGTAGATTTGTAGTCCCAGGAGGTGGAAGTGATGTGGCAAAGGAGGTGCCCCCAACATTGACTGTAGGTTGGTTCAGAGGAGGGGGTGCGGTTAATGTTAATGGCGGAGGTTGTGGAACATTTTGTGGCATACCGTAGGAAAAAGGATTATTGGGATCTGGCACTTGAGGTCCTCCTATAGCTGAAGTTGAAGCATGTGGGGGATAGTTAACCTGATAAAGAACGGCATTGCCAAATTCAGGTTGATGCCAACCCTCAATTGGAGGAACATTGAAGAAGTATGAACCTTCTAGTGCATTTTGGGACCCTTGGAGTACTTTAGATGGGGCACCCTTATATTTGGAGCAGTCAACATTCGAGTGGGGTTTGACACCCTTCTCAATTAGGTGGGCCAGGATTTCTTCCCCATGTTTTTCGAGCAAACGGTTAGTCATTTGTACATTGGCAGGATTACTAAAATGTTCCTCAAGTGTGAGTTTAGGTTGATTAACCATACTCTCTTCACCATGTGGCGAGTTATTCTGATTCTCAGTGTTGGAGTGTGATGAAGTACCATTATGAGGATCATGAGGGATGTTGGTACCCTTGTAGGATCTGATAAGATGTTCATTGTGTTGTTGGGATCTTGAGGGTTATTTGATTGGGCATTTTGGGCTTGATGGTCAGCCATTTTCTTAGCCTGTGAATGGGTCTGAACGGGCATGCAAATGCAGGATGAGTAGATTAATGCTTTTGTAAAATGATTTGATTGTGATTGGATAAGGTGTGATTTGGATGGGGTTTGGATTTGGATTAGATTTTGTTGGGATATATTAGATTGGATTGGATTTCGATAAGATTGGATTTAGATTGGATTGGATTGAATTTGGATTGGATTAGATTGGATTGGACTTGGATTGGGCACAATTGGATTAGATCAGATTGGATTGGACTGGATTTGGATTTGGCACAATTAGATTAGATTGGATTGGATTGGATTGGATTTGGATTTGGCACGATTAGATTAGATTGGATTGGATTGGATTGGATTTGGATTCGGCACAATTAGATTAGATTGGATTGGATTGGATTGGATTTGGCACGATTGGATTATTTGGTTGATTGGACAATTTGGTCAAATGATGGGTTTTGATAGATTTGGATGATTGGATGGATATAATTGGATGATGAAAGATGAGAGGGAGACCTTGAGTTTAATCAAAGGAAGTTACCCTTAGCAACCAAGAGCTTTAATTGATTAAGAGGATGACTACGACACCGAATCCACCTTGAGATAGGAATGGATTGATTGGGCTGAGGATGATAACGTATGCCACCAAATTCACCTCAAGATGGAAGCAAATTGATTGGGGTCGAAGTTAAAGACTAATAATCAAGTTCAAGCGCTATGGTCAATTTAGGTAACCACTTTGTAATACAAGGTTAGGACGGTTTTGTTATGGGTAGTTTTTGGCGATGTGAATGGTAAAGTTATAGTGTTTGTAAGGTGAGGGTATGGGCTTTTAAATGGATTAAGGAAAAATTAAAATGAACGGGTGAATTAAAGATAATTGTGGAGAATGAATACGGATTTAGAATGGTTAAACGGAAGCTTGGAACGATAGAATGAAGGTTTAAACGGACCCAATGGAGGTTTTGGGAGGTGTAGAGTAACAAAATAGAGGCCTAGGATGATGAGATAATGGTTGGGAATGATTAAATGATGGTTTAGAGGCTAAATGGATCCAAATGGGGCAATTTCAGGTGTTCAGGAGGGAAAATCCACCCCTCTGCAGTAAAATCAGGGGTGCTTCTGCCTTTCTGCAGCAAAACATGGGTGCTTCCACCTTTCTGCAGCAGAATCAGGGGCACTTCTGCCTTTTTGCAGCAAAACAGGGGCGCTTCTGCCTTTTTGTGGTAGGACAAAGCTTGGTTTTGATGGTAAAGGCTATGGAAAGGATGCAAAATGATAAAGTAAGGCCAAAGTATCAAAGATTTCACAGATTTTTCACAAGAAACACTTCAAGAAAGCACAATCCTATGATTAATATTAAGGGTATGGCTAGGAAAGGTCTTAATTTAGGATGCACAAGGTTTCTAGGGAGTCCTCAATATACTCTCGGTACGTGAGACACAACCGTGAACACCAGCCCGTCACAAGCGTGAGTCAGGAACCCCAGCGAGATACTGAAAGGCTCAGACCAACTCTTCACATCTATCTAGGTATCACCCTAGCTTCGACGCTCCACCAATTACGACGTGACTGGATTGGGGTACAACTTTCGTTCTCCCCCCTTTATATACCCTACCGGTACGCGTGGTTGGAATCGTCCCTTGGGGTGATGAAATCCCCAAACAGGTCCCACTAAAAAGAAGACACTAATCGCTTCCAACTACTCCCCAAGCTTATACGAAGTGCAAGGCGAAAGTGAAAACAAAGTAATGCCCCCTTGGGTAACACAAGAATAAACAATCACAACAAGCAATGAAATTTATTCCCCCTAATTAGACTATGTTCTAAAACAACAAAGATAATTTTTTTTATTTTTTATTTTTAAATCTAATCAAGTAGATGGTCCTGTAAGCAAATGTTAGCTATCTTCTTCTTCTTCCTTGGTCAATTACACCACAATATGCTGAAAACGTTAGCACAAAACACCAATATCTTTTCCAAAACAATGTTAGAGGGTTACTACTTGAAAATAGCAAAAAATGAGAGCAAAAACGAAGCTAAAATGACTGTTTTACCTTCCAAACTATGTTGTTTTGGGGCGCTTCTACCTTTTTGTAGCAAAAAAGGGGCGCTTCCGCCTTTCTACAACAAAAATAGGGGTGCTTCCTCTTTTTTGCAGCAAAATTGGGCCGCTTCCGCCTTTCTGCAGCAAAAATGGGGGCGCTTCCGCCTTTCTGCAACAAAAGGTTAGAGGGCACTTCCACCTTTCTGCAACAAAAGGTTAGAGGGCGCTTCCGCCTTTCTGCAACAAAAAGGTTAGAAGGTGCTTCCGCCTTTCTGCAACAAACTTTATTAGATTTTCAAGAAAAAGGAAAGTTGTGTCCCTCCTATTGCAAGAAAAGTGTTAGAAAAAATATTTTAAATATATCCCTAATTGCAACAAACTTGTTAGAAGAAAATAAAACTTTCAGATGTAGGGCACTTCCACCTTTCTGTAGCAGACAAGAGGGCGCTTCCGCCTTTCTGCGGCAAGGTAGAGGGCGCTTCTGCCTTTCTGCAGTGGGACAGAGGGCGCTTCTGCCTTTCTGCGGTAAGGCAGAGGGCGCTTCCACCTTTCTGCGGTAAAGCAGAGGGCGCTTCTGCCTTTCTGCGACCTTTTTCTGCACAATACTTAGCAAAGATGAATGTTAAATGCAAGAACCCATTTGTGGGTCCCACCGGGTGTGCCAGAAATATGAACCTAAGAATTTTATCCTACTCTAATGTGCAAAATAACTTAAAAATGCAAGTGATAAAAGACTAAGGACACTTCAAGATTAGCCTAAAGAGTGATGAAACAAGAAAGAAAATGGATAAAATAAGATGCAAACGATTTCACCTTCCTTGCTTGGGATGATTTTGTGTGCTCTTTAGATGATTTCTTGAGTGACTAAATGCAAGATTAAATGTGCAAAATGATTAAAAGAGATGGCTAGATGATGGCAAAGGATTGAAAGTGCAAATTGGTAGTATGTAGTTATCAAATGGCTAAGTGTTCTCAAAATACCCTTGAGAAGGGGGTATTTATAGGAGAATTTGAATTCTCTAGAGAATTCAACAGTTGAAATGCATCCAACAAGGCCAAGATGAAGGGCCATGGTGGGTTGAGAACCCACAAGCCCTGACATCTTGACATGTGGAGGGTGAAGTGGCCAAGGGGATATGAGATGGAGGTGAGGTGTCAAGAAGGTACATGAGGTGGAGGAAGGACAAGTACCTTCCAAGCACCTTGGGGAGTGAGAATTTCCTCAAAAAGGGATTCCTTGTCCCCAAGTGGGAGTGAAAGATACATTTGAGAAATTTTAGAATTCCTCAAAAATCTACATGGGAAAAGGAAAGGTGGTTGGGGATATAAATGTGAATTAAAAATTCACATTCCAAGGAGGATCTAGAGGATAAAAGGTGGGCTCCAAAAAGGTGGGACTTGGTCACATGTGGAGATTGTGACAAGTCCAAGGTTCTAGAAGCCTTGGAAAGATGGAATGTGAATTAAAAATTCACATATAAAAGAGAGGAATCTAGGACAAATAAATGTGAATTAAAAATTCACATGGGAAAGGGGGTCAATGCCAAAAGAAGGTAAATGCAAAGGATGGCTAAAAAGTGGTGCTAAATCTAGCTAATGACCTTAGTTACAGTAAAATATTGATTAAGCTTAATTACCATGGTGACAAGTGGCAAATGTAGGAGGATGTGATATCAATCTTTGATTAAGAGGATGCATTATCATAATCTCATGAATTAATTAAATTAATTCAGATTAGGGAAAGGTTATGGAGGATGTGACAAGGAGAGAGAAAGTGAGAAATTTTAAATTAATTTTAAATCAAAAGGGGAAAAATGACTAAATTAAATAAATTAGTGTATTTATTTAATTTAGAGAGGAAGAAGGTGACAGATAAAGAATTTAATTATTAAATCAAATACTTCATAGATATGGGATAAAAGGTATAATATTAATTTAATAAATTAATATTTTAATATGATAGATGAAAAATGAGTAAATTTAATCATATGGGAGTGATTAAATTTAGATGTCTACAACCCTAATGCCTTCACATAGTTTGTGTCTTACTGGCATAATTGTAGGCTCAAGATAAAAGGCTTGGAAGTGGAAGTGAATGAGGAGCTGGTAGCTATAGTTATTGGGATGCCAATGGTTGGCCGTAAGTTTTTCAAGGACAAGAGTAACATGGAAGCGATGGCCCAATTATTCAAGGATGATGAGTGGAAGAAATTAATCAAACTAGAAAGTTGGGGTTATGAGCGAAAATCCCTTAAGAAGATTTGGGCAAGTGTTGCTGAGGTGCTTATGCACTATGTGACTCTAGAGGGGAGGTTTACTACTATTCTTGATCACCACTTCACTCTTCTAAACTATTTTAGACATGGTTTGTTCATTTCTTTCCCATTTTTTCTGTTATCATCTATGTAGGTTTATGTTTATGCTCATTTGAAGAATAGGAGGGCTCCCATCCTCCATGAAGGTCTTATTTTATTAATCATGGATCATGTTAAGACTCTTCTCCCTATCCTTGCCATTAAGGGTAAGGAGAAGACTTTGAGTGATGTTTTTGGGTCGTCGAGCTCGGATTCCTGTATGGATGATGAGGAGGAATGGAACAAGGAGGAGGAGGATGTGTCTTCAGCCATTGCAACCATGTCTTTGAAGAAGAGGAAGTTGGGTAGTTCTAAGATTAATAGGCAAGCCAAATACTTTGTTCTTTTTGACAATGAGGACATGGAAGTGGGCTTAGATGGTTCCCCTCCCAAGACCGAGGAGGTGGTTGTTGGTGGTGGTTTTGAGGTGGGGTCACAAGATAATGTTATGGGTTTGGAGGATAAGGACAAGCCATAGAGATCATCTAAACATATTGCCAACCTGAAGAATAAGGCCTCAAAATTATCAGCTAAGGACCACAATGTGTCTTGTGAAGGCAAGGATTTTGGTGAAAAGGCAGTGGCTATTGAGGACTTGCCGGTGTAGGATTTTCCCAATGTGGAGCTGGATGAGGAGATTAATGGTTTTGATGAGGAGGCTTCTGAGAAGAAGAGAGCTAAAAATGAGCCTTTGAATGTAAATCCTCTCTCCAAGGACTTTTCTTACCTTGATGATGATTCTACCTCAATGATTGATTTGTTGGAAATGGCTAGGGATGGGTCCACTAAAACTTTTAAGTTAGCTAAGTGGACTCTTCAAGACTTCAATAAGACTAACATTAAAATTAGAGGTTTGAAGGAGAATTTGAAGAATGTTTCGAAGGGGTCGTTGTTGGACATTCTAATTGATATAATTATGGACCTTGAGGGTCTTTTCCATGATTTCAAATCTCTGTGTGAAGATAGATTGGATACTTTGGAAGCCAAGATTTTGGGAACAAAAATAAACATAAAAAACCTCCTGCAAGCATGTCACCTCTCTGTGAAGAATAGTGCAGACTCCTTGAAAGTCCTTTTCAAAAAGATAATTGAGCCCAGGGAGGATCAAGTTTATTTTTCTGAGCTAATAGAGAAAGAGCACTCGGTTAAAGGAAAAGGTAAGAAAAGGTGCTAAAGATGATGACAAAGGACCTACTGTTAGAGGGCCAGCTAATTGGAAAAATTTCTTTGATGTTGAGAAGGAGCTGTTGGACATGATCGAAAAGAATACAAGCTAGAAGCTTGAGGTGACCAACACCTTGAGCAGTTTGAATTAGTGTTTGGTCTTCTTCTTAGTTGCCTTTTGTTTTCTGCTGGGTGTCAATTTTTTCCCTGTTGTTTTGCTATTTTGATGCTATTGGGTGTTGTTGTTAGCTTATTGTCTTATCTTTCATCTAGTACCCTTTTTGTAGTGTTTTTTGCTTTTGGGATGTTGTTGGTGTCGTTCTAATGTACTTTTTTAGCATATCTTATTATCTTTTGTTGTAAAGGGTTTCAGGTCCCTTCAAAACCTATTTTTCCCATATAATCAAAACTATTGCTTAACTCTAATTAAGGTATTATGCAAGTAGGGAAATTTAAATTATACTTTACTTGTGTAGATTTAATTCTCTAGTCGGCTATTATTAGAATATTATTATTTTTATATGCCATTTATTTCAATTATTGTTAATCATGAGTAATAATGACACCTTTTTCTAGTTAAGTAAACAAGTTAAAATTGGCCAATGTGGATCAAGGGGTCACTTAGCTAGTTCCCTTATGAATTTTCAGTCTTGTGAAGGATAAGTGTTTTAACCTTGTTTTTAAGGGTTGTGCATGTGTGAGAGGTTGTTTATTAGACTCTTGAGTAACCTTTAAAATGTGATTACTCATTTTATGTTTTATGAAGTCTTTATGTGGTTTTAATTGTTTAAAAAGTTTCCTAGGTGGTAGGTATATGGGTTAGGGGTCCGTTTATTCCATAAAACCCCTTAAATTAAGTCTAAGGCCCACTCTAATTACCCACTTATGAAAATTGGCGAAAATTGGAGTTGGTCGGGTGGTTGGAAAATTATGGAAAGGTGGTTTCCTTTCTCA
>VDFB02000003.1:315180366-315346097 GCA_007258455.2 Sequoia sempervirens | reverse complement strand
AACCCTATCTAACTGGCTCTGCTTGACTAGTAAGGAATCCTTCCTACTAAGCCAGCATTTTTGGCTAGCTAGATATCTTAGTTGCATGTGAGTTTTAGGAGCAGTCAGTGGCAGCTGCCCTACTATGGCTATAGAATTTCACTACTCTACTACTCACCCACCTTGCTCGACTTGGAAAAACTTTTCTCAACTAGGGCTTATGGGAGAATATTTCTCTGTCACTTACTCAGGTTTGGACACCTCTCCTAGGGCAACACACTAGTCCAATCTAAGGATCAATTTCCCTTTTGCGCACTTCTTGGCTTCCTGCCATGTGTGACTAAAGTATCCAAAGCTAGGGTTACTATAAGAGAGTTAAACTCAATATTGACTAACTGCCATGCTCTACCAATATACAAGATACTAGGGTTTGGTGTAAAAGAGTACACTTATCCATGTGACAATTAAGGCCTCACTCTTACAGGTCAAAAAGAGACCCATAATAGTGCTCCTACAAATCCTATCACTGGTTATGCATAGCACCTATCCAAGAAAGGTCGCTCTATGCTTGACTATTTGAAATAAAGTAGAACCATTCACAGCTCTTTAAATGTGAATAAATATAAATATATATCTATCTATTGATAGGGACTCCCCATTGCTACGGACTTAACAAATAGATGAACTTAACAATTTAGTCACTACTTATGTTCATTCAATATTTTCCTGAGTTTAAGCCACAGCAAATACAGCTCATTTCTTTCAATAATGTTGATCATTGCCAGTGTATAAGAAAGTTTCATCTGATAATATTGTACATCATTTATCATAATCTATAGACAGTTATTCAATTCACTAAAATGTGTTTCAGACAATCTTTTACTTCAACTTGTCTACACTATTGTGCAACAAGCAAAGATTTAACATGTGGTGCTCTTCTCACCAAACACAGTATAGTACAGCTTATCATGTATCCAGCCAACACAGAAAAGATAACAACAAAATATCTAAAACTGGTCCGTAAATCATCATATACGATTTCCAATACATGGATTACTAGACAAGAATAAAGAATAATATACAAGGAAATAAGTATTCCTTCCAGACAACTTAGAAACCAGAAGAAATGCACCCAATCACATTCGTTGAATTAAGAAGATAATTCTCTTTACTCAAAGGAAATGTTTCAACAATACGTGCCTATAAAATGAAACCTTGGTCAACAACGAGCTCTACAGAAGCTAGCACAAATGGTCCTTTCAATTGTTACGCTTTCTCCTCAAGACGTCTCTACCCTTTATAGATCCCACGTGCCCCCTTGGTCTATCTATTTTTAGGAGATAAATTTCTTTTCCCCAAAAACCCTTCCTCTCCTTTATTTCATGTACCCGTATCCTCCTCTCTCCCTTTGTCCCCTCCAGAATAATACCCAAAAGAGAGATCCCCTCCTCAAATGATCGTCCCAGGTAGTTATCGAAACTACCTTGCCATTTTATTCCTTCCATGCCTTCCATGAACACGATTTTAGGGATTCAAAGATGAGGTTAAAGGAAAATCCCAAGCATTTGTCACTGCCACTACCCCTGAAGGACACATAGCGGCAGAGATGATTTATCGAGATTCAAAGGTTTAAAATTTACAAGTCGCACGATTCACATTCTTCCCCACGTCACTCACGAACCTTCATTTTAGGAAAATCTCAAGAAATTAAGGCCACGTCCATCTTGTGGCAAACTATTTTAAATCCAACTTCGATGAAATATACGCTTCATTATTGAAGACGACCAAGACTCCTCAAGAGAATACGGGAAAGGAGAATATTCATCGATTAATTTAATCATAAAAACTTCCAACTCAATGATGGATGAGTTTCAATATCTCACTCATATATAAATTAATAACATATTTATTTATTTAATAAATCCCTTCAATATTCCTTATGAATATTATTTAGTTCACTTGGAACAAAATAAATAATATTATATATATATATAAGCTTACCAAGCAAGGTTACTCTCAATGATATGATTACCAAAAACACGGAACCAAGTACCAAGGTTAAGTAAAAGTCAATGACCAAAAGAGATAAAAGAACCGGTTTTTCTAAACCCTAATATCACTTATGTCAAAACCACTCTAAGGTTCACTCGATAACCTACGAAGATAGGATACCAAATACTCACTTCTAGGGTTCACAAGATCTCGAGACCAACCTTAGCTCAGATGGAGATTCTAGGGTTCTTACAACATTTCCTCTCTACTCAGATGATACTTCCCTACTCCCGAGCATTGCAAAACGGCTATCCTGTATCCAATTCCAACAAACAAAGAAGGATTAGATTGTCATCTCAATAATGATCAAAACATATCTCAAGCTATTCAATTACTGTAAGATTTAAACTTTCTTTCTAACTTCACCACAGCATGAACATTCAAGATAAGCATGGTACATATTCCCATTGCATTTTCTTAACACAATCATAAGATTTCCACCATTTCATGCATAAATACACAACATTTGCATCATTCAACATTCTTAAAGCAAGAAAAATAAAAGTTTTTATAAGTCACTAGGGTGGGATGTAACATATCTCCCCCCTTAAGAGTCATCGTCCTTGATGATATTGAGTTCATATACAAGCATGATAATAACATAAAGAGTCTAAAAAGGAAGCTCATAGTCCTCTAAAAGATGAGGAAATCTCTGCCTAGTATCCTGGAGATCCTCCTAGGTGGCACCATCTTCAGAATACTGGGCCCACTAGACCTTGCATTGAATCACTTCTCGATTACGTAAGCGGATCTTACGCATCTTGAGTACTCTGTTGGGCTCGATCAACACCACTCCTAGGTCCTACACCTGTAAAGCATTCCAGATAATTACATGGTCACTACCAAGTATATACTTCTTTAAATAAGAGACATGAAAAAAATTATGTATTCTAGATAGGGTTGGCAGTAGAGCAATCTGATAGGCCACAGGATTGATTTCCTCCAAAACTTCAAATGGTCCTACATATCTTGGCGCAAGTTTGGAGGATTTCCCAAATTTAATAGCACTCTTCAGTTGAGCAAAGTATTGCAACCCTTTGTGATTGGACCTCAACTCGAAAGGTTTTCCTAGTAAGTAATGTCTCCAGACTTGTAATGCATGAACAATGGCAGCTAATTCAAGGTCATGAGGAGCATAATTAAGTTCATAATTTTTCAGTTTTCGTGACTCATACGCTATGAATTTTTTGTCTTGCATGAGTACTCCACCTAACCTTTCCCCTGAGGCATCCGTGGTAACTATGAAATTCCCTTTTGGATCAGGTACTTGCAAAATCAGAGCTGATATCAACTTTTCTTTTAAAAACTCAAATGCTTCTTGGCATTTGTCTATCCACACAAACTTCTTTCCCTTACGCTGAAGTGAGGTAATAGGGCATGCAATGCAAGAAAACTTAGCCACAACTTTCCTATAATAACTGCCAACCCCATAAAACTTCAGACCTCTTGCACATTTTTCAGCTCTGGCCATTCCATAATGGCCTTGATTTTTGCTAGATCCACAGTGATACCCTTAGTAGAGATAATGTGCCCCAAATACTGCACTTCCTTCTGAAAAAATGAGCATTTAGATAGCTTTCCATACAATCTGTTTTCTCTCAATCTTTGTAACACAATGCGTAAATGGTGAATATGCTCTTCCTCATTTTTGGAGTAAATCAAAATATCATCCAAAAACACCAAAACAAACTTATCCAAGCAATCTCGAAACACATTGTTCATCAAATTCATAAAGGCGGCTGGGGCGTTTGTTAACCCAAAGAGTAAGACTATAAATTCATAATGCCCATATCTTGTTCTAAAAGCTATTTTATGAATATCTTCCTCCTTTAGTCTCAACTCATGATAACCGAACCGGAGATCAATCTTGGAAAATATTGTTGCCCCTCACATTTGATCAAAAAGGTCATCAATACGTGGTAAAGGGTACCTTTTCTTGATAGTTACCTTATTGAACATACGGTAATCAATGCACAACCTCAGGGTACCATCCTTCTTCTTAACAAAAATAACTGGCGCTCCCCAAGGTGAGACACTAGGTTAGATTAAACCCTTTTCAAGGAGTTCCTGTAACTGAGCCTTCAGCTCCAACAATTCAGTAGAAGTCATTCGATAGGGTGCTTTGGATAAGGGTTCAGCCCCAGCTTGTATATCAATGGTGATATCAAATGCCCTTCTGGGTGGTAAACCAGGTAACTCCTCGGGAAATACATCTGCAAACTCCTTAAGGTAGGGGTATTTTTTCCATTTAGATTCTTTTCTTTCTACCACCTTCTCATAACCTTCCATTGCAGTTTTCTATGACTCGAAAAACATCAAATCATAAAAGAAGATTGCCTCTTGAGTTTCAAAAGGTTCAATAACCTCTTCCATTTTAACTATGAAAACTCGACAACCCTTACATCTATCCCTTTTTAATTGCATTGCAGATATTTGTCTCATTTTAATTGGTCACTCTATTCCCTGAATAAATATTTTATGGCCTTGGTCATCTAGACACTCCACCATTTTTGAAAAACAATCAACTTGAGCTCTATGCTTCCAAAGCCAATTTATTCCTAGGATAACATCATAAGTACCTAGGGGAGCTACATAAAGGTTCACCTCCATAGAAAGGTTGGGAAAATCAACCTGGGCCTCAAACAAGCATTGCTCTACCTGAGCCTTGGATTGATTAGCATACTCCATAGACCAAGAATTTTGCATAAAACCTTCCCTTCTAGATATTTTACTCAAGACCCTAGGCGACACGAAACATTTTGTAGCTCCAGTATCAATTAAGATTGTTACAGGGGTCCCAAATAGCTTACCTGGTGTCTCAATTGGCGTGATTTGATATTCTGCCTGCCTATTGCCAACTGCCACGTGGATACGTTGTTGGAATGCAGTTTGCTGAGAAGGTAAAGGGTTCCCTCGAGAAGTCAGCCCAGCTGTCTTGGTAGGGAATTGATTAGCATAATGGTCCCCACCACAAGTAAAACATCCTCCAGGTGGACCCCTTCTCTCGGAAGACCTTCTAACCTCCTGATTTTTCTTATTATTGTTGCCCTGATTATTCCCAGCCTTCCTGTCTCTATGATCCTAGAATTTTTGTTCTTTATACCCTCTATCATTCTTATGCTGACCTTCCTATTTATCTCCTTTCTTCTTGAATGGTTTTGGATTTGCAGACAATTTATCTTTCTTTTTCTTTTCCCTATCTGCTGCCATAGACTGTAATCTTTGTTCTTGTTTGATGGCTTTCTCATAAGCCTAATCCATAGTAGTTGGACCCAAAAGATCCACCTGCCCCCTGATATGGGGTTTCAGTCCAAGTATGAACCTCTGCACTCAAGGGTACTCATCACCATGATATTGAGGTACATACTTAAGAAATCTAATAAACTTCTCCCAATACTGATTGACTAAGAGATCTCCCTGAGACAAATGATAGAATTTTGTCAGCTTCTGATCATAATACAGCTGTGGAAGCCATCTCTGTCTAAAAATGGATACAAATTCTGACCAGGTTAGCCCTTTAACCCTAGGCCCTAATTCAAGCTTCTTACTTGTCCACCAAGTGGACGCTTCTCCAGATAATTGATAGGCTCCCCATAATGCCTTTTTGTCTTCTGTATAATCCTTGATCTCGAAATACTTCTCCATTTCAACTAGCCATGCTTCAACGGCATTTCCTGAATCTGCCCCATCAAATTTTGGGGGTATTACCTTCCTCATGTCCCGAGATAACTCTAATGCCATCCTATCTTTTTTCGGATTTCGGGTTTCTTCCCCAACTGTCTCATCCTCTTATTCATGAGGGATGGATTCATCACCTCGGCTTTTTGAATCTCCCGCTCTCAAGGGTTCCTTAGTAGTTCTTTTAGATTCCAAATGGGTCACTCTAGCCCTTGTGTCTTGCAAAAGTGTGAGGAACTGATCAATTTTATTCTTGAGATTGCCAGAAGACTGGCCCACCTCTCGCCTTCCCTCAGGGTTACTACAAGTTTGCATTGCTAAGATTATCTACTCCCTGTAGTTTCAATTAAATGTTGTATTAATTTAGAGTTCAACTTCATTTGATTGCACATATATGTATAACAATTCTCATATCATGGTTTAATTGCATTTTTAAAAAGAAAACAATAATCTCTTCCCAAAAGTTCTCATTAATCCCAACACACAAGTATTTATTTCATTAAGCAACGTTGCTTACAATTTTATTCATCTGCCCACTGGCTTACATAAATAGGATAGTTTTTTTTTTAAGGGGTCAGAGGTGTATAGTCTTCTGACTCATCAAAACTTATAATAATAATCTCGAGGGGTATGCGCACACGAAGGTGCTCCCCTTCGTTCCTAAGCCTTTTGGTTGGATTATTACAACTGCTCTCACTCGATATGTGACGTGAAGGGGAAGGTTTCTTGTCCACCTTAGCTGACTTCTTGTCCAATTCAGCTTAGATGGAGGTTATTGATCTTTCAAACCACTTAATCTCAGCTTTCACATCACAGATTCTCTCAATTGCATGAGAGAAAGTCTCGTCGTCTTGAAGCCAACCCTCGCCATCGATGTTTTTACCTTCCACAGTTTTAGTCAAGGCTTCCTGTTCCTTCTTACATTGCAGGCAACGAGTGTTCCTTGCGATGGATTTTCGCGCAGTCTGCTTAATACGTACCATGTCTAGTACAAAATGTCACACGTTAGCTCATAAGCATAAGTCGGTTGTTACATAGTGGACTCCTAGGCCCTAGTGTTCAACCACACTCTGATACCACATGTTATAACTCAATTTCAATATTCAATAAACAAATATACATTTGTACATCATCGAGAGCATATATATTTTTTTAAAAAAAATTACATTACAATAATTTCAATGATAGCACTATACATGATTACATACTTCAGCATAACATAAACGAACTAATTACATTTCTAATTAAGCACAAGGAAAGTACAAGAGTAAGGGTTAAGAAGTCCTCATCTGATTGGCGTCTTCCAAAACTCAGCTTGCCAGCTGAATAATTGAGGGAAGCATCATCTGAGTGCTTTTACCTCCAACCACAGACTTGTTTAATCCCCTGTGCACACCTTCCTACTAGAAGGGGGCCCTGCCCTTCTTGCAAAAGGTGATGTTGGAATAACCCTCAAATAGCCATCTGAGCTCTGGTGGTGGAACCCTATCTAACTAGCTCTGCTTGACTACTAAGGAATCCTTCCTACTAAGCCAGCATTTTTGGCTAGCTAGATATCTTAGTTGCATGTGAGTGTTAGGAGCAGTCAGTGGCACCTGCCCTACTATGGCCATAGAATTGCACTACTATGCTACTCACCCACCCTACTCAACTTGGAAAAACTTTTCTCAACTAGGGCTTCTAGAAGAATATTTCTCCGTCACTTACTCAGGTCTAGACACCTCTCCTAGGGCAACACACTAGTCCAATCTACGGATCAATTTCCCTTTTGTGCACTTCTTGGCTGCCTGCCATGTGTGTCTGAAGTATCCAAAGCTAGGGTTACTATAAGAGAGGTAAACTCAATATTGACTAACTGCCATGCTCTACCAATATACAAGATACTAGGGTTCAGTGTAAAAGAGTACACTTATCTGTGTGACAATTAAGGCCTCACTCTTGTAGGTCAAAAAGAGACCCATAACAGTGCTCCTACAAATCCTAGCACTGGTTATGCATAGCACCTATCCAAGAAAGGCCGCTCTATGCTTGACTGTTTGAAATAAAGTAGAACCATTCACAGCTCTTTAAATGTGAATAAATATAAATATATATCTATCTGCTGATAGGGACTCCCCATTGCTATGGACTTAACAAGCATATGAACTTAACAATTTAGTCACTACTTATGTTCATTCAAGATTTTCCTAAGTTTAAGCCACAACAAATACAAATCATTTCTTTCAATAATGTTGATCATTGCCAGTGTATAAGAAAGTTTCATATGATAATCTTGTACATTGTTTATCATAATCTACAGATAGTTATTCAGATCACTAAAATGTATTTCAGACAATCTTTTACTTAAACTTGTCTACACTACTGTGCAACAGGCAAGATTTAACATGCGAGGCTCTTCTCACCAAACGCAATATAGTACAACTTATCATGTATCCAGCCAATAGAGAAAAGATAACAATAGAATATCTAAAACTAGTCCGTAAATCATCATATACGATTTCCAATACGTGGATTACCAAACAAGAATAAAGAATAATATACAAGGAAATAAGTATTCCTTCCAGACAACTTAGAAACCAGAAGAAATGCACCCAATCACATTCGTTGAATTAAGAAGATAATTCTCTTTACTCAAAAGAAATGTTTCAACAAGACGTGCATGTAAAATGAAGCCTTGGTCAACAACGAGCTCTACAGAAGCCAGCACAAATGGTCCTTTCAACTGTTATGCCTTCTCCTCAAGACGTCTCTACCCTTTATAGATCTCGCGTGCCCCCCTGGTCTGTCTATTTTCGGGAGATAAATTTCTTTTCCCCGAAAACCCTTCCTCTCCTTTATTTCATGTACCCGTATCCTCCTCTCTCCCTTCGTCCCCTCCAGAATAATACCCAAAAGAGAGATCCCCTCCTCAAATGATCGTCCCAGGTAGTTATCGAAACTACCTTGCCGTTTTATTCCTTCCACGCCTTCCATGAACACGATTTTAGGGATTCAAAGATTAGGTTAAAGGAAAATCCCAGGCGTTTGTCACCACCACTACCCTCGAAGGATGCACAATGACAGAGATGATTTATCGAGATTCAAAGGTTTAAAATTTACAAGCCGAACGATTCACATTCTTCCCCACGTCACTCATGAACCTTCATTTTAGGAAAATCTCAAGAAATTAAGGCCACGTCCATGTTGTGGCAAACTATTTTAAATCCAACTTCGATGAAATATACGCTTCATTATTGAAGACGACCAAGACTCCTCAAGAGAATACGGGAAAGGAGAATATTCATCGATTAATTTAATCATAAAAACTTCCAACTCAATGATGGACGAGTTTCAATATCTCACTCATATATAAATTAATAACATATTTATTTATTCAATAAATCCCTTCAATATTCCTTATAAATATTATTTAGTTCACTTGGAACAAAATAAATAATATTATATATATAAGCTTACCAGGCAAGGTTACTCTCAACGATATGATTATCGAAAACACAGAACCAAGTACCAAGGTTAAGAAAAAGTCAATGACCAAAAGAGATAAAAGAATCGGTTTTTCTAAACCATAATATCACTTGTGTCAAAACCACTCTAAGGTTCACTCGATAACCTACGACGATAGGATACCAAATACTCACTTCTAGGGTTCACAAGATCCCGAGACCAACCTTAGCTCAAATGGCGATTTCAGGGTTCTTACAACATTGTATCTCTACTCAAATCATACTTCCTTGCTCCTAAGCATTGCGGAACGACTATCCTGTATCCAACTCCAACAAACGAAGAAGGATTAGATTGTCATCTCAATAATGATCAAAACATATCTCAAGCTATTCAATTACTGTAAGATTTAAACTTTCTTTCTAAGTTCACCACAACATGAACATTCAGGATAATCATGGTACATATTCCCATTGTGTTTTCTTAACACAATCATAAGATTTCCACCATTTCATGCATAAATACACAACATTTGCATCATTCAATATTCTTAAAGCAAGAAAAATAAAAGTGTTTATAAGTCACTAGGGTGGGATGTAACACTTGCAATTGATTTTCTTTTGTCTACAATGTGGGTAATATTTTGTGAGGGATGATTTTGCTTCCTCTTGATTTTTATTTATATGGAGGGTATCAAGTTGTGTAACCAAGTGGCTAATAATGTCCTTCTTCATGTTTGATAGAAAATTGCTCGGCTCCACCCTTGAGACTCCATTGGATGATATGTTGAGAGAGGTCCTATCTCCCCTGGTCTTCTTGGTGAAGGACCTAGTTTCTACATACTCTATAAATCTCATCAAATGGTCATTGTGGGATGTCTCCTGCTCCAATGTGGTTGAGTGCATCCATACAGTCCTCCTTAACTCCCTTTAAGAATACCAGTTTTAGGGATTCATCAAAGAGTCCATTTTTATGGGATTTATTGAGGTAGAATTGAAACCTCTCAATATAATCTTCCAATGATTCATCCTCTTTCTATGACATCCTAAAGATGTTATCTTTCTTTCTATCTATGCCTTTGTAATAATCTTGGTACTTCTCTAGGAAATTTGTCTTTATTGTATTCCAATTGGGAACATCTCTTCCAAATCCCATGAACCATCTCAGAGCAACATCTTTCAGTGTTGTTGAAAATAGTTTGAGTATGTGAGCATCTATGGTATAATCATAACCTCGACATAGCACATCAAACTCAAAAATAAAGGTATATGGGTCCTCTATAACCAACCCATAAAAGATAAGCAGTGTCAAAGGAGGTATGTTTTTCAATGTAGCAGCCCTTTCCTAGTTGGCTATAGGGAACTCAAATGTTACATGCTCTGGTGGGTCTTCTGCTATTGTATCAGTCATGATGCTTATGTGTATGTGGGAAGTCTCCTCTGTGCCTAGTGTAGGTACTGGTGTCAAGGATGATTCTTCTTCAGGAACACCCTCACTCTGTTCATTATGTTCACCAGTATCCTCTAACGCTTCATGCATTGAGGGGAGAAATCTTCCTAGAGTGTCTCGCTACCTTCGCATGCAATGGTTGTGAATTTTTAGTTCGACTATTTCTACACATTATTAGTAACTCATGTTGTTGTTGATGGCTAAAACCTATTTACCCTAATGCTGAAAAAAAAATTACTAAACTAGGAAAGCTTGAAAAGAATGAAAAATACATAGGAGAATCTTGAACTTAGCTCCATCCTCGACAATAGCGCCAAAAATGTAGGGCCTCTCTAATGTTTGATTAACTTGGTGCTACAAGTAGACACATAATTCAGAGGGTGGATTCCTAATTGAATAGTTCATCTTCTATGAGAGGATTCATTTAATTATCAACTAGGGTTCATAAGCTTTTGATAGTGCTAGCACTATATATGCATTCATAGATTCTTACATGCCCTATATCAATGAGTATAGGTGATTGCACATACAACAAATTGTAAAAGCTGGAAAAGGAAATGAATGTGTTTAACTTGCAAAATAGGGGAATAAATTTAAGTTGTTTCTTATGCTATGTGTACTTATCACTTGAGTCTGTGACTAACTTCTAAGATTGAACTGTAACTAATTACTCTCAGAGTATGAAATACACATTAAGCTACAAAATCCAATTCAATTACAAAATCATATTTATGAATTCCCCATGCATGAAACTATAAAATATCTTAACTAAATTCAACAATGCATGAATTAATCTAATAACAGGAAATGGAGTGGATAGCAGTACCTCAAGTGGCCCTTGCTTGAGTTTTTTCTTCCAAAACAGATGTCAACACTTACTACTTTATCAACAAATCATGATATTGAACTAACTCCTTTATTGCATGAAAACTTTGAACTTTGATAAGAATCTACTAAATATTTATCATTCAACAATACATATCTATTATCCATTTAATAAAAAAAACTAACAACGATCAACTATCAATTGGTAATTCAACAAAAAACTAACTAGATAACTAACTAGATTCACTCCTCACAACAAATCCCCCTATATAGGGTTTGCGAGGAGTCTTATTCCTTCTAGGATTGAAAATAGAACCATAATTTGTTCGTCCACTCTCCCTCAAAGATAGAGAGAGGAATTAGTATTGTATCAAAAAAACATAATTGAAAAGTAGAAGAGAAACTAAATTTAAACTCTACCCTAATGGTTAACCGCCATGACAGAGACGTATTTCATGGAGAATATCACATCATGGGTTACTCCTACTAAAAAAAAACTTCTTCATCTTCCAATCAACTTATTTGGTGGATAAGAATATGCTTGTGGTGACTCATGGTTGACCATTCAACAGTCACCTTTGTTTTCCTCTGAAGTTGTTGTGCTTCAACCATTCTGACTTCTCCCTTGCAACTGTTTGTGGTCCTTATGCCACAAGCTGGAAATCTAGTTGTTGCGAGTTACAGTCCTTCTAATTGTAAGAAGTTAGTTTCATCCCTAGAGCATACACATCATTAACAATCATAATTTAATCATAGAATCATACTGAATTTCATGAACATTCATGCATTCACACATACAAATGTCAACATATCATATTTGTATTTCCACATACTAAAGTCTGGTTTAAAGTGCATGAAATGTATAAAAGATGTATGAAGTCTTAGGAATGTCTATGAAACTTGGTAGATTGAAATGATAAAAACATAAAATAAGGAAGGAAAACTAGCCACAAATTAATCCCATCATTGAGCCTACCCTCAAACCACAATCCTATCACCTTAGTTCCACCACCTTTATCTAACCTAGTTTTATTTCCACCAAGGAAACTACTACTACCACCAATACCCACCCATCTAAAAATGGATTTGTGTCATTTCCAAAGAAACAAGTATCCCATTACAAATTAAATATTTTAGAGCATGAACTATCAAGGAAAAGAATTAAGCCTTCATGATCAAGGAATCTTGGAGCCCATACATGTCAAATTAAATCAAAGATTTCAAGGCCTCAACTATAGATCTCACAACAAAAATGTTGGTATCACCTTTACAAATCCTAAGGAAACTTCTGCCAACATCCAAAGAGGCACCTCTTGTTCCTCTTACCAAGATTTTGTTGCCACCAATCCTTTCATTGAACCTATCACTCCTATAACCAACCCCTTCATTGGCCTCCACATTGATCCTTTCACAAGTATCACCATCCCTACCACTAACCTTGACCATCCATCACCTAAAATCCCCAATCAAGATAAACAATTGCACACATCATTGGACTTGTTCCAAAATGATGAAGCTATCACTATATTCATTGAATTTCAAGATAATATCTCCATGGGACCATAGGATCAATTTTAGAAGCGATTTAGAACATATAAAGAAAAAAATCCACAAGAATCCAAGGATCATTATGTTGCAACATGGGGACATGCAATACAAAATCAAAATCATATCCAAAAGTAAAATAAATAAAAAAGGCCACATAGGCCCACAAATAAAAAGGGAAGCATAAATATAATGTGGGTCCCAAAGAAAAAAGAAGCAATGATTCTAGGTGGAGCCATCCAAATTTGCATCTCCAAAAGCTAACTCCATCTACAAACCAAAACCCTTTATCCCCCATCCCAACGCATAAATCTTCACTCTAAATACAAACATCCCAATCCTAACACTAAAAATCCTATATGTTTGGGTCCCTAATTCCTAAAATCAATAATCCCAAAGTCTCCAATCACAATACCAACATCTAAAATCACATACACCCAAAATCCCACATCCTAATCTAAAGCTTCAACCTCTATCATTGTATGTTCCACTATTGGCCTTGGTTCCCCTTAGTCCCATGACATTTCCTCGTGCCTCCACCATCCCATCCTTCCATACACAGGTTTCCCATAATCCAATCTATTATTCAACAAATATCACCCCCTTAATCCAAGCTTTCACCTCATCCCCATCATCCTCCATCCAACTTGCCTTTCGTTTCCATTGGCAACATTCCACCAACATCACATTGAAACTACAATGGTACCATGTTTACATTTGGAGAAACCATCTTAGCAATCAACAAGGTTTATTCCAACATCTATTAGCACAACAACAGTCGAAGTGACTAATTTGAAGCAATTATTTAGCAAGGGATATTATTAACTCACCATGGAAACAAACACTTGAGTTTGAAACTCCTAAATTGAAATCCCTATCTCCCATCCAAAAATCCAACCTAGCAATTGTAAATCCAAATTTGTCCATACTATTCCAATATTATAAAAAAAAATATAGAAAAGCAATAAAATTTAAAAGGTAAAGAGAAAAAGTGCACAATAGTGAAAACCATTCTCATGGCACCTTAAACAAGTACCATGATGAAAAGCTATTTTTGGGCACCATGCATAAATTTGTTATCTATGAGCACCCTACACTTGGGGGCAAGCTTCTCCCATCCCATATATCCCACCTCATCAATACCTATCCATTATATATACACATTTACCCCGTCATATCCAATCCATCCTCCCTTCCTACTTTTGATTTTGATAAGGGAAAGGACATATTCTTGAAACATGTTTTGCACATCTATTGATGTATGTTTTGTACATACATGTCAAAGAAAATCAAAATTCTCACCACCAACAAACATACTACCCCTTCCCCCATACCCTATACCCCCTCCCCCTACCACACCCCCCAAAACCACCTCACATGTGTGCTTCCTCTTCCATTACAAGCTTGAAAAAAAGAGTAGAGTTTGAAAACATCCATTGTTTCATAGTTTTTAGTGGCATATCTAGATGGGGCATATCATTCCTATACGATGTAGTCCTCAAAGATCACATCCTAAACCCCCCCATCCATCAATCCAATTCATCGCAATCCCTCCCATCCTATCTGTCTACATGATGGAAAATTGCTCCTTGTGATATTCTTTATGCTCACACATAAGAAAGAGAAGAGTTTAAAAACATGCATCTTAACCCCCCATCCCTACCATCCATTATCTAAGCAATCCATCAATCCATTTCATCCTTGACTATAGACTTGGTTTTCCTTTGTCATTAGTTCCAACCAAATGGCTACCCATACACACTCCAATGTAGATGATCCCCAACAATCCTAAAGTAATATATTAAATTCAAAACATTATTCTACCAACATTGCCATACTTTTTAATTCTCAAATTTTTAGCATCTTTGAGGTGGCATTGAAAATTCTCCACATTAGCTTAGGATATTTTTTGCACGTCATATACATCTATAATATTTAGTATTAGTTGTTGTTAAATGAAATAATCAACTAATTTTTTAGCTTCGGAGATTTTGTCACATGTCATACATATATAATTTTAGTATTAATTGTCGTTAAATGAAATGATCAACTATTTTTTTCACTTAGGAGATTTCTTCCCACGTCATACATCTATAATTTTGAGTATTAGCTATTGTTAGATCAAATTATTTAACTGACTTTTTTAACATTAGTTGGTCAATTAAACAACCACCTAAATTTTTAATATTAACTATTGCTAAACAAAATAATCAACTAAATTATTTTTCTTTAACTGTTGTTAAAGTACTCATGAGACCACTAACTTCCTAAAATTTCTCAACATAAATTTTAAATTTGCCCACTGCCATAAATCCATGGAACAACCTACTTGTGAAATACTCCATGAAACCACTAGGGGAAAGTTTTTGATAGTTGAGCATGTTCCAATAGTTGATTTAATACCCAATATTTTTAACAATATTGCAATAATAGTTGTGATTTTAAAGTTAAATCCATGGAACTACTTATGAAATGAAAACATTAGGGGAAAGGATCCAATAGTTGAGCAGGATCCAATAGTTGATTTAATACCCAATATTTTTATCAATATTGCAACAATAGTTGTGATTTTAAATATTTGTTTTTAGACTGGAAGAATCGGGTAGCCCCCCCTAAAAACTGCAGCATGCCTGAAACTTTATTTTATGTGGCTACTGGCGCTGGTGTGACATGATGATTATAAAGTTATTAGTGTTGATGATGAGTGTTGAATGAAATGTATTCCTTAGATCTAAAAAGCAACAAATCATGTGATACCACATCAGCGCACTAATAAAACATGACTTAATGCACAGCTATCAATCTAACTTTTTTTTTGGGCTTTTTTAGACACCTCAACAAAATGCATGCTGATGTGACATCATAATTGATGATATGACCCAAAACCTTAATTATAAGGATGTGACTTGCTTGCCAACTGCAATAAAAGATTGGGAAAGATTTGAAATTTCCCAATAAAATTTGAGAAGCAAGATGCAAGCAGTTGATTGTTGGTGGTCATCCCTAACAACCAATGATGATTCGATGGTATTTAATTGCAAGAGAGGAATGGCTGTTCACGTGTTTGTTGCAGAGGGGATTGTCGGAAAATAAACAGATAGACATTCGGCCAGTAGTCATTATAATCTTTTTCCATTTGGACTTATCCACGCTTTTATGAGTGCACATTTCTGGTCATAAGCTAGGAATTTTAGGAAGGTGAATGATTTAATGATTATACTGATCTTCTATTTCTTTTTTATGGAGATGTGAAGCATGGAAGAAGGCGTGGATTTGAGAGACATTGGTGCCCATTGCGATCTTGTATTTCCAGATAGAGTTTACTTTATCAGTAAATGTCCATTCCTCCATGTTTAATCTCCTACAGTGTGCATGCAATATAATTCTGTTTTCTTCCTTTGTATTGTAATTCTATGATATTCCCTTGTAGTGGTAGAGAGTGGATCGATTGTAGCACTCAATTTTTTTAGTTGCTTCTTCTGTTAGGTTTCCAAATTCCCTTTGCAGCGTATTAAATTCAGTTTTCAAAATAAAATGTGGTGGTTCATCTGCTATCACGTTATTGGGGTGTTTTGAATACATTATTGATCATGTATTATTGAACCATATACATAAACGTATCAGCATTAAGGATGTGAATCAAGGGGATTAATGTTCGAATGAAACAAGACGTTTTTATAAAACTATCCAAGGCACGCAAAATTGGAAACCCAAGATATTCCAGATGAATATAGGTCAAAGTTGAGGTACTTATAAAAACAAAAGCTCAATCAGGAATCAAGGCCGCCGCAATATCATTGAAAGCTCTAAAATAATCAAATAACAAAAAGAATCAAAGAAATGATTTACTGTAAGCCCTTAGCTGGAAATTTTAGATTTAATCCATTTCTTGAATTAGCCGACAACCAAATCATTTACGATGGATGTGAAGATCAAGGTGCTTAAACGAATCAGTGCCCTTGCAAGTGAACAATAAAGTGGGGCTTGAACGACATTCAACCTGCAAAATAATAAAGCAAAAGTTGAGGAAGTTTTCGAGGGAAGAAAACAGATGAATCCTCCAAAGAAACGGTTAGAGAATGAAATGAGAAATTTTCCAGTTCCACTGCACCAACAAAAAGGAGTCTAAGGAGATTCCCATATCATCCATAAAAACAATGGGACTTCATCTACTCAGCTGACACTAAAATTAGATATAAATATTGTCAAAAATATAATAGACAAAATATCAAGGTTTTCCACTCGATAACAACACCATTAACTTCTTTCTACAAATTCACAGTAAAGATTCAAACTCCATTCACAATGAGAGATTAATATGAGAAAAACCTATGTTCCACAAGGGCACATCCCCAAGGGTCTGGTGACATCCCCAATGTCCTGGATGCCCCAGGACTTAGGGACTTGGAGGAGACATCCCCCTTTTTAGGACTGGGCGGCCTGCTCCATTCGACGCAAAAAAATACAGAAGGTAAACTTTATAGAGAAATAATGCTAAAAACTCCCAAAAAAAAAAAGGAAAGGGGGAGAATTGTCATTGCAAGTATAGCGCATTGCATTAAAACTTCAACTGCTTTTAGTTTGTTTTTAAGTTATTTTAAAAGCCGTCCACAAAATTTGGCATCCCAAAAACTCAGAGAAACGCACAGAAAAACCTTCCAGCAGTAACTTACTGTCCACTCAAAAACTCTTTTTGTAATCTTTATGGTTTATAGTAACATTTTTTTCCTAAACCTTGTGTCTTCTTTGGTGACTACAACTTAAAAGACCAGTTACGTGGAAGTTGTTTGTTTCAGATAGAGCAAGACTCGAGTCTTATTTACTGTTTGGGACTATTGAATAAGAATTGTGGAACTTAATCCTTAGAAATGAATTTATGGACTAAGCTATTATTAGAAATAAATAGAATGTTTTATATATTGGCTTTCTACTTTTTAGTGGTTGATGATTGACATTTATGACAATGCTGTTATTGTGGAGCTAATTTTTTTTATTGCGCTACAGTGAGACAAGACAGAATCCAGATATTGAAAGTCCATGGGTAGCATTCAAGGTCTTGAAGTTCCACCACAATGTAAGTATTACCTTTGTACAATTGGGAAAAAAAAATTACTCAACCAGAGGATCCAAGTAAAAATAAGCAATTCGGTATCCTATGATCTGTCATTTTGGAAAACATAACAAATTTGTCTCGTACAGAAGAAATTTTGGCAAAAGAAATGCAAGTGCAGAAACCTGATGCACCCTGATAGAAGAGTGGATGTTGGAAGTTCCATTCTAGAACCAGCAGGCAATCGTTTTTTCATGATTGGCACGAATGAAATCATTTCCACAATACAAGCTCGAATTAGTAATAGTGGTGTGGCGAACTCGCTTGAAATAATTCATTTACTTCCCGAGGCCATGATCAGTAGGTGAAGACTTCGAATTAAATGGGAGATCGATTACACTGAACAGCATAGCATATACACTTATCATTGGCATGTGAAATTGATAGGTGGAAGTGGACAAGTCGACCCTCCGGGCAGGAGAGTATAAATTCCCAACTACAATTCTTCGCCCCCACCCGGGGATAATAGGGAATTATAGCTAGTGTTGGGTAAGCCCGGGGTGGGGGGGAATGGTAATGTGAAGGCGGGGGGGCCACTCCTGTTACGTATATAGCATGGACCTACCACCAACTATGGAATAGAAGGTGCGGCATTCATGTTATGTATAGAATCTAATCTCCAAAACATCCAGAGTAGAGAAATTCCATGCTAACCATACTATCGGTGTAATGTTGGGTACAATCATAAACTGCTGGAAAAGAAGAAAATAAATTCCCTCTAAAAAAAAAAAAAAATTCTGAGATTCCCCCATATTTTGAAACTTCTGGCAGTTCACCTAATAATAATCTTCATTTTATAGCATGCACTTTTTCATACTTAACCTGCAAAATAAAACCTGCTCTAAGAATCAGATTCAGAAAAGCACTAAAACATATATATTCTTTCAACATGCGCAAAAATTTCACATAAGTTATTGCATTCGAAAAAAGACATATTACAAAAGTAATTTAGCTTACCATATATTCATTTTAAAGTACAGAAAGCAGGCCAGCTGGGAAATTTCGTTTGCATATATATATGAGTGATGTTTGTCTATGACTATCCTTTGTTGGTATCCAGCAGAATAATAGCCCAGGTTTTGATCGTGCCAAGAATCAACTTTGGCTGGAACATGAAGCATGATGTTTAATATCAAAATCCATATATCAGCTATAGAGTATAGACCAAAAATTCAAACTGTATTTGCAACATTTCCGTGCTATAGATCACAGATTTGTTCAGGAAATGCAAACAGGTATCTTGATCAATTATTGGACATACCTTACTAATAATACAAAACTGGCAAAATAATCACCAGAAGAAAAATAGTAGGTGAGAATAAGACCCAACAGATAAACACTATGACTTGTTTAATGATATAAGGAATCCAGTCCAGGAACGTTAAGAAATCTACAAACCAATGCAAAACCAGACCATCAGTTGCATCAATATATGTCAACATCTGACAACTTATTTGGCCCCCAATAATTCTGAACCTCCTTACTGATTCTTAGTCCACCATTAAAGGGACAAACTAAACTTCCTCCTACACCTTGGACTCTGGTGTTAAGATTGTTACAGAACGACATGGGCAAATGCATGGAAAACACCCAAACTGGGGATACACGCACTCAGGACAAGAACAAAAATGATACATGAAAATCCAGCTGAGATGATTAAAAAATGTGAGTCTACAATCTTTGAACATCAAGTAGCTGAATCCAAAAGGAAATCTTTTCACATGCAGAATATGTGCAACAAATTTGATTCTGTACTCAAGCTTGAGGCTCTAACACACTAATGTAATAAAATATCAATCCAGAGTCTAATACTTCAGGTTAAGGATGCTGCGGATGTCCCTGACGATTCTGCCACATCATCACTCCTGACAGAGCTTGCGCTATAATCTATTGACTTTCCATGATTATTTCCCTGCATTGCTCTGCTTAACCTTCTTAGCCAAATTTCATAATCTACAGGATATGGAGTACCACATAGGCTGTCAACATAGTCTGCAAATGCTTTCAAGAGAGCAGAGATTTCTCCGAGCTGTTGCTGTATGTATCTTTGTGCCCAAGATCTTTCTCTCCATTGCAAAGCAGCTTCTATAGAGTCTAGTTGTTGAGGAGCTCCACTGCATAAATAATAGAGCAGGTAAACAAGGCTTTCTGCATCAGATGCTGGACAGAGTTTTCCTTCTTGCAAAGCATAAGTTGAAGAGAACTGAAGATTGATGGCAGGGCTGTCCCTATCCTCCAGTACAGCATGCCCCCAATCAACAAGGACATAAAATGAGCCTCTCTCTGCATCCATCACACGTATTACATGTTCAGGACAGATGTCTCCATGCTGAATAGAAGCAGATGCTGCATTTTGCAAAGCAGACAAGATATCATGACAACACTGTAGAGCTTCCTCTGAAGTAAAAGTACCTTCTCTTGCAATTATGCTTGACAGAGGCTCTCCAACAGGAGAATATACTAATACTGGGGTTCCACACCAGGGATGGTTACAGCGTCCGGCAGGACTCTGTTTGTAGCATGAACCAGGGTGCATCACCTTTCCAGAAGCAACCAGCTGCGGTAGATGCATGCTAGATATACCCCTTTGTTTTAGGACATTCAAAACCTTTGTTTGTCTCTGTACTTGGTACCACATACTCATATCTTCCCATGAAGGTGCAAGCTGGGAGGGATGAGCACCTACATAAACAGCCAACGGCATGCTTGGATCTTCCAGAGAAGTTGCACTATACAAGAAATTCCTTCCATCTCTGGAAATATCATGTATCTGAAAGCCCATTTGTCCCTGTGAATCTTCCAACCATATAACAGTGCCTAGCTCTAGTTTCATTCGCTCCTTTTCCTTTGAAATAACAGGTTCTAATTCATCCTCAATTTCAAGAATTTCTCCATAGATCCGGTTATTTTGATGGTATTCAAATGAATTACTTCCATTGCCATGTGCTTCACTGAGACGGCTTTCAATTCTCCTCTTTTGGAGTCGCATACTATGATTTGCAGCCAACTCGGTGATGGACTTTGGAGGGGGGCCTTTACATTGTACGATAGAGTGAAATGTGGCCAATAGAAGATGTAATGTACCAAAGTCTCCCCAGTTAGCATTCCCCATCTTATTCCAAATTCGATCCACTGGTGAGACTTTAACTTCTGCATGTTTAATCCAATCTGCTGCACAATCATATACCCTGGTTGTGTTTGAATCCAATTTACCCAAGTCTCCACTAATCTTTACTATTCCCCCATACTCACAATCTACCACCAACACATATACAGAGTCGTTGTTAACTAGTAGATGGGAATTCCTTAATCGTCTTGATAACAACATATGAAATCCATAAAATAAAGCTTCTCCAACAGTGGCTACTGATAGAACTGGCTCCTTTCCTTGAGAATGATGTCCAACAGAATGCCTAAATAAGGCAAGCTCTGCAACATGATCCCACCGAGCATGTGAATTTGTATCATCTTTTACTAACAAAGCAGCTCCACATAGATCTCCCACTTTTCCCCTTACAATTGCCTTTTCTGCAGTGTGGAATTTAGATCTCACACCATATGGACAACTGACAGAAAAAGGCATTGATCCATCCTTACGCCAAAATGTTTTCCACAGACACTCTGTACTAGTATGGAGAAAGTCTTCAACTGCAAGATATGCATCTGCTTCATCACCACCACGAGATGATGGTGAATAGGATGCACAAGGCATTCGAAGCAATTGTTGAAAAACAACCCCTTCCAAAGCATAATCAAACTTGCGAAGTTCTTCTAGCTGAAATGGAGACTCAAAAAGAAGTCTGCCATCTACAGACTTGTCTGTTTTTTCTAACAGCCAGTCTTGAAGTTTGATTGTGAATGCCTCTTTGTCAATAAACTTCTTTGCAAAGTCTTTCAGTCCTTTAGGTGCCAATCTTCCAGTCCTGCTTCGAGGGGAACTGCCTAATTTGCTCCCCACTGACTCATCTGATCTTCTATCAGTGGAGAAACCTGCAAAATGTTGATATCAAGTTGCATAAAGATACTCAAATGTACATATATTCTACAACTAGAAAAAGGAAATTTTCAATCCAACGCATTCTTTCTCTTCAATACTTCTTCCTCAGTTCAAGAAAACTGCACGATGAAGACTGCAACTTCAGCCACATGATGATATGGAAGCAAATGACAAAAAGCATTATCAAAGCAAGGAAGTAGAACATTCAATAACTCCTGAGGTATCCATGGTCAAAGCTGAAAAGAGTATGATCTACATTAAATATAAGTTTTTGATTCGTAGTGTTCAAGTACAGGTGGTAGTCAACAGCATTCTAAACTACTTAACAGTTATGAACATCCAAAGCACACCCATCCAGGAGCATCACCTGACCATCTGTTCAAAGAACATCACTTGAAATTTTAAAGGAAAAAATTGAAACTAGTTGACAAAACTTGAAAACGGTTTTGGTTTCTCAAATGGGAACACCACTGAAAACGCACACCTTAAAAACCCTCTGAAAACAGCTAATTTTTTATAAAAATAAGAAACAAATATAGAGATGTTGAGAATTATAGACTAAAACTAGTTGCTTCCTCTCAAACCTACAAAAACAAGGATACGAAATGAAAGAAGAGTGAATCATTTTGTGTTTGATTTGCTTCAAAGGATTCTATTTTATTTTTTTCCTTTAGAGTAAGCTTTTAATTTTTTTTCACTTCATATTTCTTTCTTTTTTTAAATAGCTCTTTATTTAGAGGTTTTTTTCATTTTTTGTGGGTCCCACACAAATCCCCAGTTTGCCTTCTTTTACTGCCAAGCAGAAATGCTTCTTGCTGAGGTATTCAATCATTTGTAAAACAAATACCAAAAAAGATAAGCCTAAGATATAGGTTTCTACTTCTACTCATTTTCAGTATAAACATTCTTTCTTTGATCATCCCAAGCTCTTTGCTTAGTTTTTTTTATTCCACATCAATTTAAAACCAAAGAAGACATCCAAAATCCCCCACAATACTCACCTTGTAGATTGAAAACATTTTAACCAACCAACAAGTTGAACATGCAAGATGGATATAGGTGTTTATACATATATTTTGATTGATGACCAAATGGCCACTTATACTGCACTTATATGAAATACCTTTTCTGATAAGGCCAAAAAAATTATTAATATGAAGTCTAAGCCTTCAAAAAGGTACATCATAAAAACCAAGCAAGTTGACAAAATATCCTTTGAACGGACACAAGCAACCTCCAAACAGACAACTGAATCTAGCAAACCAAGAGCGGCCAAATACTTGGCATCTGCAAGAGCACTCTTATTCAACTTAAGATAGCCTAAACAAAACAGCAAGTTTGTCAAACACCCAATCAATACAATAGCCAGATGTTGTATATACAACAATTACAATCACTTTGTTGATCAATTATACTTCTGATCCTCTTCTTTCTCAAATTGTTGTGCTGGGGACTTGAAATCTTAATGAATTCATAAAAAATGGATCATTACTTCACTTATTAATAGTAATTAATTCATGCCCAGCAATTATAATGTCATGCCGATTGGCCCACTCAGTCATGGTTACATTAGTAAGTTCAAAATTTCATGTAGGTTGGCAAAGAGAACAAAATATCCTTTTATCCAGTTTAAGATTAGCTTGAACCTTAATGCCATCCGATATACCTAAAATAAGTATGATGATGACACAATAAATGATTAGGTGATGTATAAATGTGCAGATGATGTCATGGTGATAAAACTGTCTTCTTCTAGCTCTTGACTCAAATTTTCTTGTTGAGCTTTACTGAAAGACTTTTACTGTCACCTTGAAGATATGGTAGACAAATTTATGATTAGGTAAAGGCATACTACTGGACGTAGCAGTTGTAGGGCATACAATTCAGAATGATCAACACCACAACAAATGAGCAAATTTACATGTTACAATATGTAAAGACAACAAATTTTGGGATGTTTTGAACTTAAAATGTTTGGAAAATTTAATAAGCATGTTGAACAATATCCTTTGCTCCTGCCAGATATAACTTCATTATTATATTCTTGGACAACATGCGACTGCATGGCGAGGATTACAAAGAGCCCATAAACATTTTAAAATACCATTAGAACTTCTTAGAGAACATAAATTATATGCTAAATTATCCAAATGTGGATTCTTTAAGAAAGCAATTTAGGATTTAGGAGATAGAATCTCAAACAAAAGGATAACAATGGACCCTGTGAAAAGAAGGTGTAATGAGATTTAAGAACATGTATAAGTAGAAACAAACTTAAAAAATTTATAACACTTACAGGATTTTGCAGAAGATTTGTCTATGGATTCTTCACAATAGCCCTACCTCACTAGGATTTATTAGGTAATAAGAAGACTTTTAAGTGGCAAAAATATAATTAATTATTTGATATCTTTAATATTTTTCAAAGTGTTCATCAGTAATCATCAACATTTCACTTTCCTAATTCTATTGTTAACAAGGACAAGAGGCAAGAAAGTATATGTCTTATGCAAGTTAACAAGGAGAATCCAAGAAAAACAAAAAAATTGAACTTAACAAGGATAATCCAATTAATTTTTAATGTATAACATGTAGATATGGTATTGATACAAACCAGAACCACTCCTCCTAAAGCTTCCATCTCTACTAAGCGCCCGAGGTGATTCTAGAACATTTTGATGATGCGCTGCAATTCAATTTAGATAATCAATAAGATCTCAATGTTGTATATCATGCTCCATTGAATTAAAAATCACATTCCACCTTAAAGAATTCAGTTGATTTTGTACAATCTAATCACATATGGAAACTTTACAATATATTACCCTACACACCATTCCATGTGCCAAATTCGGTCAGTAAACTTTTTATCTAGTTACTTCTATATCTATGCTTTTGATGTGTAGCGAAGTCATTGACAAATAGCCCTGGCTCACAACAGTACAAAGGGGGGTGATAGCAAACTAGGATTACTAATCATTGCTAAGGTTTCTGTGCCGAATTCCAGGAAATTTGTGATTGAAAGGCAATGATGAAGTTTTGAGGAGGACAGGATGCTAATTTGAGAACCATTGGCCGGTTTAATCTCTACTTCAATATATTCTTTCATTTCATGAAAATAGTTACTCAACTTTATATTTTCCAATTTGTCAAGCATTTTGATAAATTTTATCAACTTTTTTGACATAAGCAAGCTCTTCTTTAATTTTTCACTTCTGGATGCTGAACTCAGACACTTGTCTAGTGACTTTCATTGTATACTTTTTGATAATAGTGTAAAGAAATTATCCATATGAAGTTTAGCTGATGTCACATGGGTTTAACTACCCCATCTAACACCCTTCTCTGACGGCATGTGTAATCAGTTCGTTAAATATGAAAGTTACTTATAAATATAAAACATGTGGAGGCCTTAGAGAAAGTTCACATTGAGGCTCTGATTAGGGAATGGATATATATACCCCATCCTATAAAATATTTTTAATACAAATCAATTTATGCTCTCCATGGAGTTCTTTATTTATTTTTTAAGTAATTCTTAATATGAATTGAATTTATGCTCTACAAGGAATTTTCTCTTCTTTTATGTTCTATGTCCGTCAAACATGATTGGTGTCTTTATGCTTGCAGGAAAACTTCCGAGGAGCACCATTATTGTGGATGAGATTTTTTCAAATTGCCATGCCATTTATATGGTGTTTAGTAACTTTGCTTTATGATTCTAGTCCAACCATGGAGAGGGGAGGTGTGGAGGAGAGAACGCAAAATACTTCATGTCATAGACAGGTTTAGATCTCAAATTTCAACTAGAAAATAAAATAGCAAATCAAATTTAAAGAAGATAGTTTCTTCTCAATCATTTTCTTAGACAAAAATAAATCTAGTCAATAGTTACACTTACCCAATTTCATTGTGAGAATCTAATACTATTGCTTCTGATTTGACAAGGTTGCCACGCTTTGGCTTGAGGAAACGGTGAAAAATGTTGAAGAGAGCTTCAAATAGTATTGTGACCAAAAATCTTTGCTAACTGCCTTGACCTTTGCTAGTTCCAGACAACTCAAAATCGAGGCACGTATTCTAATCACCACTTGGGCCTTTGCTTTATCTTTATAGCTATCCATAAAACCTGATTTATCTGCTACTTAGCTAAAAGGAACCGCACTTTTTCTGAAGAACCGCCTCTTCATATCTTACTAAAGACATGACATTCAACAAATTCAAGATTGCTGCATGGGAATCTTACAGATTCCATGTACTATTCCTATTAATAAATTGCCCGCTCACCAATTGTGCAATATCCGTAGGAAAATCCAAAGCAGTTTACCCCATTCTGTTTTCCTATGCCAATTCTGATATGGATCACAGGTCAGTTCATATTTATCTTATATAATCTTTTGTAGACATCTGCATGTACACAAATCAGTGGATTCTAGGTTGTCATTAGTGGCTGCTTTGGATCACTTCAGTCTCTGTCTTTGCTGCACCCCTGTTCTCATTCAGTCCCAAGTAACCTGATTGACAGGAGTAACTCTGGATATTTTGTCCTCTACGCATAAAAATTCATATCAGAAAACCAAAATTTCTTTGGCAGTACACCTCCAGTATTTCTAATGAAAATTTTCTTTTAACTCAAACTATAAATACAACAAACTTAATTGTCTATTGAATTCTCCAATTGTACCACACATGCCTCACCTGCAAACTAGAACAAAATTTACAATCCTGCAAGTATCTCTCAAAAACTTCACAAATGACTGAAACCTTTGGGCTTTGACTTAGCTTTCAACAGGTGCACTTTTCGAGCAATTGACATGCAAATGAGTTCCCTTGATTCTGCCAGGGTAAAATTATTTCCTTCCTTGCTTCTAGTTGGATATACTTGTTGAGTATCACTGTTTTCACAACCTTGCTCAACTCCCGATATGTTTTTACTCTCGCTGTTTGAAGTTTATATTGATCCCTGTATTACAAATTTGTATACTTTCTCAATAAAACCTTTGAAGTGCTCCTATAAGTCAAAAATAGACATAAATATTCTGAATCTCTTACCTGAAACCACATTACTTTCAAAACTTGCAATATCTCTTCAAGTCCAATTTAAGCTGCAAATGCATGAATTTCATTTCCGGAAACGGACTTTCGCAAAAGATAACGTCATTTTCCTCAAGTAAAATGGCTTTATCCATGAAACCTAAAATTATCTTTCAAACTAACTTATTATCCTTTAAAAACAATTCTCAGTATAATCTAATTTTATCAGAATTTTTAATGGTGTCAAAAAATTTCAATACCATCTCCTTTGCAGCTTTTTCTTGAGGAAGCAAATTTGTACCAACTGATCTCCACAAGCAACACAATCAATGCAGCTTCACCTGCAAAACAAAAGGTCAAATCCAAGAATTCCCACAACAGAAATTCACAGATTTAAAAGATTGTCATTTCTAAAACTAATTCTTATGCAGAAATATAAAGAGCGACTTACTGCACAAAAATAGAGGTTTCATAGCCTGAGACTAGTGTTATGCAAAATAACTAAGACAATTTATCCCTAAGCGATTGCTACTCGAGTCTCGTAATGCATTACAGGACAAAAGCTAATTTCTTCTAAGAAATTCCTAGTCCCAGCCTCTAAGACAGATTTCTCTCAAAATCATTAGTTACCGCGTTGAATTTCTCTGAAATTTTGCATGGTTCTGTTTCCTGAAAGCGGGAGACGGTTTCTACAGTTCAAAGAAGAAAAACAAAAACAATAGCATTTATTGTATATCTACACAAAAATTAAGCTACGTATGTCTGCAGTTGATTTTAAAGGAGAAATTAAAGACGGGGATCCTTATGGCGCGTTTGTAGTACAATATTTTCAGATTTGATATCTGCCTCTAGTTATGTCCGAAGCAGATGTGCAGGGAGAAATTAATGATCACCTTGCTCAAGGCACATTTATAGCAAAAGAATTACGTGTTTAAGGCTTATGCCTCTATTTACGAATAATCATCAAAACTTGCCCATTTTTACAAGGAAACTTGTTATTTCTTCTTCAAAAAGATTAACAAAGGGATTTCTTCCAATTATTGACGATTTTCTGTGACGAAATAAAATTACTAATCGAGCTTAAAAATTTCGCATACATAAAATTGTTAAGACACACATCTACAATGAAAGATTTGCACATTTAAGACTTACATCACCTCTATTTACAGACAGACCATCTAAAGTATCCAATTGTTTCCATATTGACAGAGAAATATATTATTTCTTATTCAAAAAGATTAGCGAAGGGATTTGTTCGTGTTAAGCCGGATTTGGTGAAGAAATCCAATCATTAATTGAGCTTAAAGGCTTCTCATATCTGAACTTCTCAGACACACGTTTATAATGAAGGATTCGCAGACTTGTATAGCTTCTGTTCATGGATAATCTCTCTAAAATGTCACAAAATTTTACAGCTTGACAAAGAATCCATCAACTATTCTTCGAAAATATTAGCGAAAGGATTTACTCTGATTGAGCCCAATTTTTGAGACGAAATCAAATAATTTACAGACTTGCATACCTCTACAGAAACTTTGACAGCCTTGAACCGAAAGGAACCCTGAGCACCGCTAAAAATCACCACAAAGCGACGTTTTGACATTAGAAAAAAAACGACTTTCTAGACAATTGCTGCACTGCAAGCTTGAAAAGTTGCTGAACCGACCGAAAGAGGGCTAAAAGCAGCTCCTTTTCAGCTTTCAAAGAAAATAACGAGCTCTCGCAGAAAAAACGAGAGCAAATTTGACGCTACAGGTTGTCGGTTCGAATCCTCTGAGTATCATTAAAGAATGCATCGGAACTCTGCCCAACAGTTTGTTATTATGACAGGACAGGAAAAAAACAGGCATAACTTTTAGGACGATAAATAATTATTACGCGGATTAAAAAATGTAAATTGTCGACTCAAGTACCGCTAATGTATGGTCGTTGAATTGTATTTATTTATTTTAGATTTTCAATGGTGTCCTCGGAAATATTGGTAGGTAATGGTAGTTGCAGTTTAACTAAATATATATAGTTATACTAATTTAATAGAATTAATTTAACTCGGGCTTTGAGGTTGTTGTTGTAGAGGAGAGATTTTCTTGTATTCTAACAAAAGTCACTCTGGTTTTGACCATTGACCTTGAAATTGACAATGAAATTTTGACAGATCTTGACCCAGGGTTTGCAGGGAAAACAAAATCACAAGTGGGGTGGGGTTCGCATTTAAGAGGGTAGTTTAGAGAGGATTTTTTAAATATAGGCATGTTTTTTTTTACTTTCTTTTTAGTTAGGGTTCAAGGGGACAAAGAAACCCATTTGCATTGGTTGGGTCAGTTTCTGGTTGGAAATTAAAAGTTATTGGAGGAAGTAATTGTGAAAGGAGAGGCTAATATCAATTATGTAGAAGAATATTAATCTTTTTTAGAATAATTAATTATAATTTTGATTTGTAAAGAATTTCTTAATTAATAATTAAATTTCAATAAATGTTTTCTTGAATTCAAAATTTAAGAAAAGCTTAAAAAGCAATGTACTAGATATTTGCATGGGTATAATTTGTTGACTATAACATATGGGCTATTTACTTTTAGTTAAAAGTTTAAATCAAGTTTTCATAAAATTAAAAAAATCCAAAATCTCTAAAGTCAAAAACCTTTAACTCAAAAAAACAGTACTTCATCATAAATTTAAATATAAAGTTTTCTAAAATTGTGATTTAAGAATCATACGGTTAAAATCGTGTCCTAAAATTTATTTAAGGAACAAATCAATACAATTCAACCCTTAAGCAAATTAGAATTTGAGAATGAAATAATTACGATGGATTAATTAAGATAGAAAATATACATTTGTTAAAATGAAATTGAGAGAGATAAGGATTTAAGTTGAAATCGGCATGGTGTGGACTTTGGCTACTGTAATGTTGTGGTAGAAAGTTAATAAGTGAAATATGAAATTAAATCTAGCATTTATGGTCTATGATAATTGAGACTTGAGAATTTTATTAGTATAGGGCCACACTTACACTTGCATCTTATTAGTGCGATTTTTTCCTTGATGGTGCAATTTCATCTTATGTAGAAATAGATCTTCAATAAAGTCTTAAAAAAATATTTGCTTTTTGTAAATATGGTGTAATGAAAATAATATTGTGTTAAAGAGTATTGTTAGGAGTCAGTTATGCAAGTGTTGAAGGGTAAAACTTTCTTAACCTTAACTTAGGCCCCTAAGTTGAATTAACAATAGTGAAAGAGATGAGAGGTCAATGAATACAAATGTAAATGGTGGCAATAATTTCATGAGTTGATCATTGAATGTTGTTGGTATCAAATGCAAGTAGATGTGCAACCATGTCTGATATATTCCTTTTGGATAAGTTTTGATTGTAAAGTTGACAATGAATGTCAATAGTTGATTATTGTTGATGGTTGATGTTCAGTGCTAGCAAATGGTGATTGGTGTCTAATTCTTATTAGAGGCAAATGCTCTTTCAATACTCTTTTTCAATACCTTTTTTATATGTGTTACTTATGTGAAAGTCATTTAAGATGATGACTTTATATGCACAATCTTCCATGCACAATTTTAAGTTTTTCATATGCATATTGATGAAAAATGGTTAAATCACATGATTGTTGACCTTCAAAAATAAAAATTTGTCAATGGGCCCTTAATCTGTCAGTGAAGTTGAAAGATTTTGAAAGAGCCCGACGCCTAAAAAAAGATGAAGCTTGAAACTTAACCACCCCCATACTCTAATTTGAAAACAATATTATAAATATAATATAAATTAAAACAAAAATAATAATAATAATCCAATCAAGCAAATTTCTAATTAAAAATATTATATATCAAAACACTAAATTCAAACTTAATATAAATAAACATAAAAAAGATAAATTATATAAGCATCTACACAATGGTGTGAAACATAGAGATAAAACAAACAAAATATACTCTGTAAAAGAAAAAAGAAAAACTAAAATATTATAATTTTTAGTTTCATTCTTTCACACTGGTCCCCCCAAAAATACTCTATATTTCAATAATATCATACATTTTTGTTTGATTAAAAAATAAAATAAAAAACCGGTGTACAAAATATCAATCCCTCTAATTACGCGGTTAAGAAATCGGGTCTTTCGCCGGGTCAATCCATATAATAATATTGCTTGTGCTTCAATAATTAGAAGGCTCTCCAACTTTATAAAATGAAAAAGATTAAGAGAATTTTAGAAGCCGAAGGGCGGGCGAATAATGATTTTTAGGATTTATTCTGATCTGAAATAATCCCATTGTTATTTAAAAATAGGAATAAAGGAGATAAAAATGGAAAGGAGGAAAAAGACAAGGTGGAGTACACGTAGGCATGTTGTCATTTAAGATTCTTGTTAAGGGTGTTTATGGATAGACGTTCTGGTTACGCTTCCTAGAAGAACCCTACCTATCATTACGTCCACTCCCCCTTGTCACCTATCAACCACTCCCTTTCATGGAGTCCATTGTTTAGCCTTTTCATGGTAACAATAATTATCATGGAATCATATTTTGGCCACCCATGTTTGTACCTTTCTGCTTAACCGCGTGCATTGGTGACTTAAAATACTTGTAAGGTAAGTAGGGATAGCATTCAAGAATCAATGCGTAATCATCTACATTATACTTTTCCCATGATATCAAATATTGTTTGGCTATCAATATTCGCCTTTCCAGCTAAGATAAGGGATATGTGGCTCTTCTTTTCAAACCCCAATGTTAAAAGATTTGACATGCCTAGACTTACTCCCTTTAGTCAAGATTTATAACAAAATTAATTTTCTTTTTAGTAACGATTATAGCCACCACCGCGAAAAAAAAATAAAAAAAATCAATCATACTTTAATGTTAAAGTTTTGAATATACATAGACTTATTTCCTTTATTATACATTAATAATAACAAAATTAATGTTATTTATAAGGTGAAAAGTGCATCTTTACAATTTTTTCTCATTTGTTTTGGTTTTGTGTTTATTTTTTAACTATAATGTAATAGGCTAGTGCTTAAGTAGCATAGTTTAATGCTTAAATGGTGTATATATGTGTGAGAATTATCGTTTATCTTAAATTTGAGCTAAACTCAAGTCCTCATTCTTTAGTAATTTAGACTAAATCATTGTTTTTTCATGTTACTAGTCTATGCCAAGATCATTTGAGCTATTCTAATCTTAGGTTAAGATCACTTGAGCAACCCTAATACCCTAATCCTCGGTCAAGATTATTAGGACAACCTTGACCCTCATTTTCCAAGTTCAAATTTAATCATAGGCCCAAGCTAGCTTGGCTCTAACTAGTCATTCCCTACTACTCAAGCATGACATATTCAAATTTAAATGCTAGGGTTTGGACAAATCCCTAAGCTATTTAGACATCCATCATCCATCAATTTATTCATTATATTATCATTACAAAGTGTAAGGGCAAAAATTTCTTGCATTCCAATCTCCACCTTATGTTTTTATGCTCATTTTAATGTCCAATCCCTTAGTTGTGTTCTAGGACCATTTCACTTCTTTTTGGCATTTTCCAATATCTTAAAAGGATGGTGCAGTTAAATCCAACCTAAGGACCACCTTATATGTCAACCTTAAAATTTGAGCTCCTAAGTCTTGAAGGACACCCTTGTTTAGTGGGCACTATTATCCTTATTCAAAATTTTAGAAGTAACTTTTCTTGCCCCTTTGTGCCCTAACTCACTACATTTTCAATTGCAACCTACCCTAAAACCTAGTATAGACCTAGTTTTACCCATCCTTTTGCTAAGGTAATATGCATTATGAAAACTTAGAATACAATTCTCACTTTCAACTAATAGGTGATTTGTGAGGACTCCATTACAAAGCATGACAACAAGGTAGAAGTCTAAATATTTGAAGACCTTTTGTGTCATCTAAGACATTGAATTCTAGTGATGTCCCTCCTTATTCTTCTATCCAATCCATCATCATCCCCATAGAGGCAAGGCAGTGAACTTTTTGAAGAAATGCCTCAAAGAAATGTGGTCTCATGGAATGCCATGACAAGCAAATGTAATTGGCAGTTGCTCCTAGTTATTAGTTATGCAATGTGAAGTAATTGTATAACTGCTTAGGTTGACTTTGTAAAAACTATATTGTAGTTGAAATGTTGTCATCTATCAGCATCTAGTTATTAGTTATACAATGTGAAGTAATGCTTTGAGTTTGAAAGATGTGTAATGCAATGTGATCAACAATTTGAATATAAACTACAAAAATCTATTTTTTACAATTCATTAGTTAAAATCTCTATTTTATTTGCTCTTTATAACTCTATTGCTATGGAAATGTCTTTCAATTAAAAAAAATAGTTTTTGTTTCTTATTCTACATTTTTTTACATTTTGTCATCTATTAGCATCTAGTTATTAATTATGCAATGTGAAGTAATACTTTGAGTTTGAAATATGTGCAATGCAATGTAATCAACAATTTGAATATATAAAAAAAAAAATCTATTGTTTACAATTCATTAGTTAAATCTATTTTTGAACATTACAAATGGATCAACATCGAAGGTTGACTATAGATCAATACCATGCATTTGATGAGAGAGTAGCTAATGAGAGGGACATGGACAAATATCCATGTCCATGTGTAGACACGTCAAATTAGCATTATGCATATTCATCCGCTCAATAAATAAATCAAATGCATCATATCCATTCACCTAGTAAATCAGGTTCTTATCATCAAAAGCTCAATCATAGTTTAATTAAATAAATCAAGCTTTATTTAATTAAAATCTCAAACATGCATCTTCCATCCTTTTCTGATTTAAATAAAACAAATATTTAAGTCTTAAAAGTCAAAATCATCTAATCAACATTAAATCAGCATAATCATCATCTATTTAATCTAACCCTGATTAAATACTCACCCACTTGCATTCTCTAGATTTGGCCACTTGCACATGAAATTGCATTTAATTGATTTATCAAAATTATTTATTTTCAACTTGGCATAAAGGAAGAATATTCTCCAAGTTTTCTCCCCCCAAGTGGACATGTACACCCAACAGATCATTTATGAGGCCTTACATGTCTCTTACATGTCCCCTTCCAAAGGTCAAACTCAGCATTAATTGCAAATTTGAATTCAAATTTTCCCTCTCATGGGAATTCTTCCCAAATCTTGCACATACATCAACCAATCACCACTTGACAAGTGTCCTTCTTTCATTTGTCTAATCTTTGTCCCACATTGGTCTCTCTTCAACACTTAGCATTTTGAAAATCTATAAAGTAGAGGCTTCATCTCTTATCAAATCCTTCACCATCTCTCCACAATCTTGTAAGGTCACTCTCTTCATTTGAGATTTGATCTTGTCCATTTCACTCCATCATCTCCATCATCTATAGCAATTTCATCATTTTAGCTATTAATCAAGGATTGGGAAAGGGTCACTAGCACATGTGACACCAATCCACTATAAGATGCTAGTTTGATCATTAGAATGATGCCCTTCTATGTTTTGCTTGTTTCTTTGGCATCATTCTTGTGATTAAATGAATCTTATAGGGGATCTTTTGTTTGCTTTGGTTTACTAACAATACTAAGAGTTTTTGTTTTTGATCAAATGCAGATTTAGGGTCCACATAAATGGCGCTAGAAGGAGGGCTGATTTACAATCTGTCTTTTTTTATTTTCGTTTGATTGAAATTTTGCAGGGTTATTATATCTCTTATTATATCTCATTGCAGGAATTTGTAAAACTCAGCATCTGTGTTGTATGCAGCATATGATTTGATTGACTGAATATGTTTATTTGATGCCATTTTTTAGTTTCACATTGGACACAATTTTAGGCAGCTAGTTTGCAAGAAATAATTGCACTCATGGTATTAAAGGTGTCCAGAAAACTAATACTTTTTGATTCGCATCTATTAGACAATAGCTCTATCAGACATTAGCTTTACATTCGCAAGGAGGCCGCACAAGATAGTTGTGGGATGTTGTTTTTGTTTACACGTGCTAAAAGCATTTGCTTGAAAATTTCTACAGCCTTTTAATAAATTCATTTTGTACACATCTCACAATCACTGCAACTAATGTTTCTTTAAGGTATTATGTCAAAAATTTCACGCACCATAGATAGAAACTGTAGATCTTTGAAGCATTATGTCAAATAGTTCACGTGTCTTGTCTATGCCTTGGTAGCTTACATTTGCTTGAAAGTATCTAAATCTTATTCAAATCAATCTGTGCACATCCTGCAGTCGCTACATTCTATGCAAACACATTGTTGCGAGCCATTCTATCCAAAATAACTTAAACATAGAGATTTCAGCATCCATTGACTGCTTCAATTTATATGCCTCAGCCTTGAAATGTTCATGAGCACTTTCTATTTGTTGGAGTGCGTCCTTATTAGCCTGAGCTATGCACTTAAACTGCTCTGTATGCTGATGTGAGGCTTGGAGGTCTTCTTTGAGTCATTCAATTTCTTCTCTTTCTTTCTCCAATGCCACACCAACTTCCTCTTCATCAACTAATGAACTAGCATCCATCTCTTTGCTAGATGCTTTGTCTTCAACCTTCTTCAGATTTTCCTCCGGATCGGAACATCGAGCCTCTGCAACCATTGCCCTTGCTTCTGCTGAAGATACTGCCCCCTCTTGTTTTGCTTATGCCCACTCATGATTTGCATCGTTGTTGCTCACAAAGGCGGCCTCAATACATTCTTCAAAGAAGTCTTTATCTTCTCCAAACAGAAGATTAACTCCACCATTCAAGACCTTCTCCGCTCTGTACGCAGATTCTTTTAGAAGCCTAATTCTATTACTTGTGAGTTTATGAGACTCACGTTTTTCTTTCATAATAGAGACCCTAGTTTCGAATGTTGATCACGCTGGAGGAATCTACCTTTTCTAGCCAAAAAAACCCACTTTCTAATGTACTAACGTTTTTCATGCTGGAAAACTAGCTGATAGAGCCATTCGCAGGAAGGCTTGTGTAGATATGCGAGTCGATGTCCTGCCATAGTGTGGGCGCTGTCATTGGTGCGCTTCATAAGGTATTGTTCTTAATGCACAAGGGGACGTTGCCAAAGATTGTTGACAACGTATCTGAGGCATTCTGTCATAACAGTTCACACATCTTATCTATGCTTTGCGTGCTTGGTCCATGCTACCTAAGTCAGCCTTGAGAGAGCCTTCAAGCTGCGTCCTAATACCATTCAAAAGACTGTCGAATCTGATGCATTCTATTAAAAGCAGATGCCTTATTAAAAGTGAAGTGTCAAAATGCCTTCTGAGAGTTATGAATGGACGGTGAGAGGTGACTGATGTTGCGTGTAGCTTGAGAGGATATTAAAAGCACACATAGTTAGATCAACAAATTTAAACTTTTCAAATTGGCAGGCAGAGGCTTTCTTACGTGGGAGATTTTAGGATTGGTTTCTCAGACTTTCAGTATTTGATGTCCAAATTTCTTGTCAAAAGCATTTAAAGTCTACGTACAGTTTCTGCAAAATGCATTTGAAAGTTGTGATGATCGATCTATCATCATCAATGCCATAGTTTACGTTCCAGGTAATGATAAGACTTTTGCCAGCAAGTAGGAAACATATCTTCAATAAGATATGCCGTAAGATTTTGAAGTCTGACGAAGATCCCAACTACCACCTTCAATTTCTTGAGAATTTCATCTAATCATTCGCTGGCTAAAGATATTTTCTTGAAAATATTTAAACATCTTTGTTGGTTGTCTCTTTGTATGCCTGCTAACCACTATGAAAATGTTCTAAATATGGCGTAAACGATGATTATAAGGAGGCTAGATCATTTATTTGGGAAGCTGAATATGCTGCATAGTGACATAAATACTTTGTTAATACATTCATTGCTGATTGCAGGGAGAAGCGAATGTGATGATGATGGGCAATAGAGTGTCGTTGAACTTAAGTTTTCTTTTATTCAAGTGTTGCACGCAGGCTATCCTTGTCCTTGCATTTGATTATTATATTCTGATGCATTAAAGTTGGGGGGAGATAAAAAACTTTATCTTTCCATAAATATCTTTGGAAATCATCATAAAATGCTTTCTACTTGCGTGGTTTTCATGAAGTGATTAGTTTTTCTTTCATTCAGACCTGAAAGAATCTATAGTGTGAACTTGAGTTTGACCTCTCTATAATGGTACAATAATCAGATAAGTATAACATGTTTTGGATTTGATTTGTTTTGGTAGTAATGAATTCCAAGCATACATTTGTTTTGACAAAGGAATAACATGATTTGGTGGAATAAAGTCTAGTGGAGTGATCTTTTAAAGCCTTTTTTCTTTTTTTTTTGACATAGCTGATTATTTAGTTGGCTTGCCAATTCAAAGGTGCATAGAATCCAATTTCTAACATTGCAGGAACTTTAGGTGACAAGTGTAATTTTTTGTAAAAGTGATCTATGCTCCTTGATATATAGCTCATTAATAAGATTTTTATTTTATGTTGATTGCAGATTGTAATCAAGAAATGATGATGGTTGCTCTCACCTAGGAATCAAATAACGACAAATTTAAATCGAAAAGTGGGGACTTGAACTTGGAAAAGCATTTTTTAATGCTTATTGTGAAAACTTGAGGCATTCATTTCCTCATTTCATTTTCTATTTTAGAACAACTTGCTTTCAATTCAGATTTAAAATCAATAATTGTCTTGATCTTTTCAAAGTTGGTCTTAAAATGGAACCTTAGAAACTGACTAGATTTCAATTTTGGCTAAGAATTGAACAAGCAATTTCACACTTCATCTTGGTGCTTAAAAAAAACTCACAATTGCTTTGGAAGGATAAAATGAATGTGTGTTTGCTTTGTTTTGTGGTTACTTACTTAAACTAAAGTCATTGAAAAGGACGTATGCACTTCTCTTGCGCTTCCAAGCGATCTTGAGAATCAAAAGGCCTTTTTGGTGATTTTGGCTTAAGATAAAGTGATCACCTCCACACTTCAATTTGGGCTTAAAATTGAACATCTTGTGCGAGTGTGAGTAGGGGCATTTTCACGTATATTCTCTTTCTTTGTGCCGTCAAAGATCGATCAAGTTACGGATTGTGTCTTTGCTTGATTTTGTTTATCTTAGAGGGCCTGCCTTGGGGAAAAAGTACTCACCCAAGGGAATGAATCAACCGGTAACACTCTAAAGCCAAGAGTATTTCCAGCTGGGATATAAATGTGGGTATTGGTTAAACGCCATTATCACGCGGTTGGCTCCGACAAGATGGATCTGAAAGGGGACTCTTGTCGTATGGGTCAATCTCCATGAACGGAAAGTCTAAACTAGAACCCTTGTTTTGTAGTGGCCTATTTATCCATTGAGTGAGTTTATCAAAGTGGTGCATTGGAACTTAGATTCCAAGAAGTTACTTGCCATGTCCAATCTTGGTTGAAATATAGAGGTTAGGATTTCATCATACCTCTATATTTTTCCTCGGTTGCATGTAAAATCATCTCTTCTATGAAGGGCATGAGGCAAGCCCACTAAGAAAAACGTACCCATTAAACTAGGATGTCATATTGCTTGTTTGAAAACACAGTGTGTATCAAAAACATTGGAAAACCATCATTTAACATCATCATCAGAATTTCAAACCCCTTAGTTAGAGAAAATACCTTTGAAAAAAACCCAAGAAATATTGCTTGCCCTTGGGATTATGTCCTTAGAGGTTTCTAAGTAATTGGGTTTACATCTTAATTTGCTCTTACAAAGGTCAACACTAGGTAACCATTGTCCTAATTTCTTGGAACTTCCACATAGCACTTTTGTGGGACAAAAAGAAGTTGTGACATTGGACATTCAGTTTGAAACCTAATCAAGAAGTGTGTTTGTGGTAAAAAGTACTCATTAAGCAAAGATAACAAATTGGACCCCACACATGTGGTTGATATCTTTTGGTCATATTGGTCTTTTGATTGCTCTTAGAGAAAAGTGTGTTCTTCAATACCTTGGCCTAGTAAACAAAGTCTCTCTAAGTCTTTTAGGATCAAATCAAACACTTCATCCATCTCAAACATTTATCAAAATTCATCCATCCAAACAACTTTAGAGATTTTGAAAACATCATTCTAGACTTGGGTATCATCCTTAAAATCAAATCAAATTCATTTGTTTAATTAGGTGTGTGGGAAGGCATCCTTTCTCATAAATTTAATTAAATCAGCCATCCTTTGAACAAGGTTCATCCTAAGATCACATCCAACATCTTAGGGTTTACAAGTTCATCATCCAAATCAACCAATCAAAATCAAACCCTAAGTCTAGCATTGATCCAAAGTTCCTAAATTTTCAACACTCATATCATTCACATTTCATCCTCCATCTCATCATTGGTCCTAAGAACCTTAGAAGTCACTTTCATAACAAGGTCAAAACACAAGGAGAACATGGAATACAAACTTGATCCATACGTCTTGAGTAATCCAAATCAATTGAATCTTCAAAGCCTTACAATTTTGATTGATTATCAAAACTCACACTTATACAATCCATACATGGGACCATTACCTTCAAAAAATGTCAATAGAACAACAAGTGTGAGTGTGCCCAAGTCAAACTTTGGAACACATTTCCCAATGATAGATCTAAGTCCAAACCTACAAATCCACCAATCGAATAATCAATGCATGAGCTTTGAAATGAACAATATCATTCCACCAAATCCCTACAAACCAAATGTGGATGTACCAAGTGCAAGTTTTTGAAACATGAATCCTAACTCAGAAAACTTTGGAAAAATGATTCCCGATACCAACAATGTTCATCCTATCATGCCAAATTTGAACATCATCCCAAATTAGAACATTATCCAAAGTCAATTTTCCCATAATCCCATTCAAAAACCGCAAACATGCATGCCAAAACTACTTGAACACAAGCCAAATCAACTATCTCAAGTGAGTCAAGATCAAAATCAAGAACAAATTTGGCGAGATCAAATTGCGGAACTTTCCAAAATAGTTGAGGCATTGTGCCAAGGGAAATCTCCACCACCATTACCTACATCATTCCTTGGTTTAGGGATTCCCCCTTTACGTAACACCAATCACGCCACCCAAATCAATCCACATAATGCCAATAAAGCCATCACATCAAATCCTTTGAATATACCATCAACATCACACCAACAGATGGTATCCAATCAAGCAACAATGATGATCCCAACCAATCAAAATACAGTCTCCCAAGGACCTATCACCTCAGTTATTCCAACCATCACTATCCCTTCAATCATTCCAACCACCACTATCACGCCCATCACATCTCAAACCCCCACAATCAATCCAAGCGTATCTCAAACACTTGTCACTACATCCAACATGATTCTAAATCCACCACCACCCCCACCACCACCAACTTCCACCACATCAAACCAATACAATGCAACATTACAAGCTACTTTTCAAAAGGGATTCCAACAATATCTAGCCATGCAACAATCGTCTCAAGTTGCCCAAGCCTCTCAAGCTACCCAACCAACACGAGTACAAACACAAAAGATGACAACTATTGAAAACAAGGATCAAGATCAATCCATCACTGAGCACACGTTTACTTCATCCAATGATCAAATCGACATCTGTCAAGAGTCACTTTTGAATCACAATCAAAATCCACCAACAAAACTCGACAATGAGCCAATTCAAGAAATATCAACATCACTTGACTCTATGGTCGAAGACATTCACAATCTCTCCACCACAATTGTCGAAAACAATGATCAAAACCTCCTCCATCGAGGAGCACATTGAGGATGTATCTACACAATCCAATGATCAACTCACCATACATCAAGAGCCACTTTTTAGTAATCTCTTTCAAGGAGTGTTAGGATTATTTGATCCAATTGACATAATGCACAAACAGTTCACCTATGATCATGTTAAAAATGTCTCTACATCACCTTATGAGTTAGAGGACATATCTCAAGAATTTATTCCAAAGCATGATCAAAATCTTTCACCAAAGTCTAGCAATGGTCATTTTCAAAACATGTTGATCCCCTTTGACCTCATGGTTACAGATGTTGAAGGAACCTTGAACTTGACCATGCCTAATGTCGACATCCAAAAGTCCTTTGTAAGAAATCCATCCTTTGAAGCTGCCCCATGTCAAGAACTTAATCCAAAGCATGTCGAAAGCAACTATGAAATTAATCAAGAACAAGAATTTGTATCTTCAAGATACTACAATAATCTAATGAAAACTCTCTTATCCATGCAAGATGATCATATCCATGTAGCACATACTCCTCCATCTACCCATGAGATGCTTTCTACAGATGGGCACATATATGATCTTCATCTAGAACAAGATTTTGTTACACAAAAAGAGCAGATTCTTAACTCCTACAACCAAACGGAGTTGTCAACATCAGGATCAAATATGTCCCAAACTCAGATTGAGGACATCATTAATAAAGATATCCATCATTATCTACTCAACAAAAAAAGTCAAATAGAACATCCAAAGTTAGCAGAGCAGCAAATTGAAAGAACGTCAACTACGGTGGTCATTTGTCAGAGCATGTTTACTGAAAAAGATATCTCAAAACAAGCAAAATCAAGGAATGAAGGTGATACTATCACCATACTGGGGCAACTTCATCTCAAGCAAACATCAACATAGAAAGCACGAAGAGTCCTTATGATGAAACTAGTGTCAATACTACAACCAGTCACGCCATGAATCTTCATCCACCCATTAACTCATCCACAAATTGGGACCAATGTCAAAAGAAATATTTGAATCAAAGTATGAAGAACGTTATGAAATCAAAAGAAAATGAGAAGCATAACAGACAAATAAAATACAAATGGATACCAAAGAATACAAAGAAAGATCATCCCTATCAAACTCCATCAGTCAAAGAAACTATGGGGCAAAATCAAAAAGGGAAAAGTATCCATCAAGAATGTCCGCAAAAGAAAAAGCAGGTTTTTCAAGCAATGTACAAAGTGTATCAAGCAGTTGGTCCTAATCCCATGTACACTTTCGTATCCACCCATCATTGCTCATCTTCCCAAGTTTGGAGAGTCGAAGGTTCCAAACTGTCAACCAATCCATCTCTTATCCCTAAACACACTCTATCCATGCCTCCACGCATAATATCCAATTCTTACATTGACCGTGTATTGGCAACAACCCTTCACCATAAGGATTCTGAAGGCAATCTATTGCGATGTATGCACAAAGATAGAGTTAACTCCAGTATCAACGAAGCAGATTAGAAATCTCAAAAGTTGCATTCAAGTGCACGTATCTTAGCAAAGCAACTCCTTCAGGTAGGATATTGATGGCACATTATGACAGGGGCATCTGCATCAATGACACCTTGCGGTTCAGCATGAGCTTAAAATCTTTCAAAAAAATCAAAAAAAGAAAAAAATCCAAAAAAAATCAAAAAAAGGATTGAAAACAGTAAAGATAAAAATCGTCTTCTAGTGAAAACCACTATGGTGGCACTTTGGGCAAGACCATGATGAAAACTTGGCAAACAGGCGTCATGTGTAGAATCAAGCATCTACGTGCACCAGTCTAGATGAAAGCATCTCATCCCATCTGTAATAAATCGAGCATTCCGTCCATCTTATCCATAATAAATCCATGATCCATTTATCCAATCCATTCGCATCTATTTGCATTCATCATCTTAGTTTTCTTGATCTTGATGAAATTTTAGGGCACGATTCACACTTGCTTTTGGTAAACATCTTGACATGGGCCATTTTCATTGATCCTATCCTATCCTATGTTATCTGAGCCATGAAGCATTATCCAAATGAGCATGTTCTTTATCCAAACACCTTATCTTATCGCAAGATAATCCATATCCATCCATCCATACACTTATCCGAGCATCTCACTCCATACATTGCTAGACATTGGGGGTAGATATACACATCTTGCTTCGAGAATGAATCTTGGTCTATGTCCTTTGACTTATGTGGCGATCCGAACATTGGAAAACATGAAATAAAATTGGTCAAGCATCTGCAATCCAAAATTTGAATCACTAGCCCATGGCATATTTTGACGAGAAGGCATTCCTTATCAGTCTTCATTTTTTGTCAGACATCAATCCAAAAAATCACTATCAGTCACATCTAAGTTGCACTTCAATGTCACATCAAATCATTCGAACAACTTTTTGTTCCAAATCAAGCTTCATCAATCATGATCAATCAAATCTAATCAAAAAATCATCACCTCGGGATATCCTTGTGTTGCCTAACACTATCCTTGCATTGTTGTGCATCCTCAACAATGTTATCATCATCAATCCTGATCAATCAAATCCTTGCATTGTTGTGCATCCTCAACAATTTTATCGTCATCAATCCGATCAACATCTCAATCATTGTGTTGCTTAACACTATCCTTGCATTGTTGTGCATCCTCAACAATGTTATCATCGTCAATCTTGATCAATCAATCATTGCATTGTTGTGCAACAGTGTTATCATCATCATCAATCGATCGACTCGATCGTTCAAACTTAGCTTTGTTTTCAGCAAAATCCCAAACAGAGTACTAATATCATCATTCACATCCATATCCAAATCATCAAAATCATGTGAAAAAATCCAAAAACATTCATAAAAGTAGAAAACATCAAAATAATTGAAATCCGAACAACATCGTCTCTGAGCTTAAACGTAGGCAAGGCTAATCTTTGATTAGCCCCCGAGACATCAAAATCCAAAAACATCGAAAAAAAAAAATAAAATCAAGACATTTGCAAAAAACTTGAAAATACCAAAAACAGCCTCAAAACATTTCAAAACATCAAAAACATCCAAATATTTGAAAAAATCCACCCATCTTGTTTCGCTTTCACTCGAAATAATCAATCATCCATAATAAACTGATCATCACCTTCATCCTTTGGCAACGCAAATAGAAACAATCATAGCAAGCAACAAAATCAAGCTTCAATCGTAAAATCAAAATTGAAACAACGAACCATTGAACACAAAATCAAACTCTCGATCAGTCGCAAACATGTCAGTCAACTTTATATCATTAGTCTATCAATCAACTTATCAAACCATCATCATCCTATACAATGCATGTCCTAGGATATATCGTTCCGACAATGGGCATCATTTTGGATATCACTTTGGATTCTTATCCTATCAAAACAAATCCCTTTGGCTGAAGGTATGAAGAACATTGATTTGTTTGCATACTTGGTCTTTTTATTTTGACTTATCTTATTGCACTCATTCCAAGGACCTCTCGATGATATCCAAGCGAAGGATTTAGAGAGATAGGAATGGGGCAACGATCATTATTCTTTTGTCTGCTATGCTTGTTGTACGTTCTTGTAAAATAGCTTGGCGAATACTTGCTTTGTTAGGTACGCCCTAGCAAGGTTTCCGTATGTCAAGTGTGAACAAGAATACTCCTATTTTCTTGTTGAGTCAAAGTCCATCACACTAAGTACAATGCCATCCTGGTCCTTCATGCCTTGATGCATCGTGCTTAGGCGTGTTATCAAACATAAATTAAGTGACCCTTTGAAAATCCCAATCCTTGATAAGTGAATCATCATCATCAGCATTTATCTATCATCATCATTATCTCTAATAAAATCTTGACCAATCATGGAATTGTGAGATCCTCTTGTCATATCTGATTTCCACGCTAACATCATGCATCCATCATGCATCCATCCTGCATCTACAAACCGTCAGCATACCACATATCATTCATATCATACATCATAAGAAACATCGATCATTTCACATGCATTGCATAATCATCATCATAATATAGATCTGTTAGTCTAAGCATTTCATAAATCATCCATTGCATAATCATAGCATATCACATCATTCACATCATCAATCTCATCCATCTCATATCATATCATCATTTAAGTTGTTTAGGATAATATATATTTGTTATTCTAAGCATCTTGAAATCATCTCATTTGCATCATCATCCATAACCACCCATTTTGAACCTCTTTATCGCGAGATCGACCCTCAAATCGAATCTTTTCGCTCAATCTCTCGAGGGGGCAATGTACCAGTGTACTTCTTTTCGCTGGGGCATCCAAAAAATTAGAATTTTTTTGATTTTGATCACGACAAGTTTATTCTTTGAACCAACGCAACAAGTACATTGCTTCAAAGAGGGGCAAAATGTAGACACGTCAAATTAGCATTATGCATATTCATCCGCTCAATAAATAAATCAAATGCATCATATCCATTCACCTAGTAAATTAGGTTCTTATCATCAAAAGCTCAATCATAGTTTAATTAAATAAATCAAGCTTTATTTAATTAAAATCTCAAACATGCATCTTCCATCCTTTTCTGATTTAAATAAAACAAATATTTAAGTCTTAAAAGTCAAAATCATCTAATCAGCATAATCATCATCTATTTAATCTAACCCTGATTAAATACTCACCCACTTGCATTCTCTAGATTTGGCCACTTGCACATGAAATTGCATATAATTGATTTATCAAAATTATTTATTTTCAACTTGGCATAAAGGAAGAATATTCTCCAAGTTTGAATTTCCCCCCAAGTGGACATGTACACCCAATAGATCATTTATGAGGCCTTACATGTCTCTTACATGTCCCCTTCCAAAGGTCAAACTCAGCATTCATTGCAAATTTGAATTCAAATTTTCCCTCTCATGGGCACTCTTCCCAAATCTTGCACATACATAAACCAATCACCACTTAACAAGTGTCCTTTCATTTGTCTAATCTTTGTCCCACATTGGTCTCTCTTCAACACTTAGCATTTTGAAAATCTATAAAGTAGAGGCTTCATCTCTTATCAAATCCTTCACCATCTCTCCACAATCTTGCAAGGTCACTCTCTTCATTTGAGATTTGATCTTGTCCATTTCACTCCATCATCTCCATCATCTATAGCAATTTCATCATTTTAGCTATTAATCAAGGATTGGGAAAGGGTCACTAGCACATGTGACACCAATCAACTATAAGATGCTAGTTTGATCATTAGAATGATGCCCTTCTATGTTTTGCTTGTTTCTTTGGCATCATTCTTGTGATTAAATGAATATTATAGGGGATCTTTTGTTTGCTTTGGTTTACTAACAATACTAAGAGTTTTTGTTTTTGATCAAATGCAGATTTAGGGTCCACACCATGTAATGACTGTCTTGGTGGAAAGGTGAGAAAAAGAAGTCTGATTTATCGACATATGATAAGATATGGGCATAGTGGTATAATCCCTTGGGATTACAATTATTATGAAGATATGATAGAATTATAGAGTGTGAGAGATGAAGAGGCAACAAACATAGATGAAGTGGCACCAAACATAGATGAAGAGGCAACAATGTTAGACAAAGGGTTTGAAGTTGATAGAGTGTTGAATGAGGGTCTAAATGATGATGGTCCAAGTTGATTGAGGATGTTTTAAAGCCTGTGTATGCTAATTTCAAGTTAAGTTGTTTGACAACAATCCTTCAATTTCTTAACTTGCAAGTGGTGTTTGGTTGCACAAATGAGAGTGTAGATTAATTATTGACATTATTAAGTTCATTGTTACCACTTGATTCCACATTGCCAAAAAAATGAAGTCAATGTAAAAAGAAAATCACTAAACTAGGCTTAGGGTATGAAAACATCCACACATGCATGAATGGTTGTGTATTATTTCACAAGAATCTTGCAAGTGAGAGTGAATGTCCAAAATGTCATGAAACAAGGTATAGACAAGGGTTGAAATCAGCTATGGTTCCTAGAAAGGTTCTTCACCACTTTCGGGTAATCCCACGATTACTTTGAATGTATAGGTGCAAAGAAATTGTTGAATGTATGCAATGGCATGCCCAAAATAAGAGAACTGATGGAAAATAATTACATGTTCCTGATTCTAAGATGTTGATGGAATATGATAACACATGGCTTGATTTTTCTCAATATCCTCATAATATAAGGTTGGGTTTGGCTTTAGATGGGGCGAACCCATTCTCTTATCAAAGTACTAAATGGTCAAATTGGCCAATGTTTTTAATAAATTATAACTTGCCTCCATGGTTAGCAACTAAACCATTTTTCTTAATGTCGTCATTGATTTTACTAGGAAAGAAAAGTGTCACTTTAGATACAAGTGATGCTTATCTAGATCAATTTTATGATGAGCTAATGAAATTGTGGAAAGGAATTGAAGTAATTCAATCTTTAAGGGATGGTCATTCAATCAAATCTACTTTAAGAGCTTCTTTATTGTTTATGATTCATGATCTTCCTACATATGATACATTGTCTAGTCTCAATGTTCATGGATACCATGGATGTCTTGCTTACAACTTTAAGGATTTTTTGAGGCACTCAAGAAGTTTACATAAGTGTATTTATTGTGGACATCATGCTTACCTTAAAATGGATCATCCATATCATCAACAAAAAACATGGTTCAATGGTCAAGAAGAGAATTGTGAAGAACCATTGCTAATAACAGGTGATTACATTGTTGAGAATGGACAAGAATGTCATTTATTTAAAATGATGGGATTGCTAGTATTAGATATGATCCATGTAATGAAAGTGGTGTAAATAGGTTGTGCATATTCTATAAGTTGCCATACTTTAAAGATATAGCCATTAGGCATACTGTTGACTTTATGCATATTGAGAAAAATATAGCCTATGCTATTATAGAAACTCTTTTTGGTGCTTTTGATACTATTTCATCACATGAAGACTTTGGAAAACTAAGGATTCATCAAAATATTTAGGTTGAAAAATATGATGATGAAAAATATAGGAAACCTAGTGCTCCTTATGTCTAGACAGAGGAACAACATGCACAATTCTTACAGTTGATGTCTTTGACTTGCTTTCCCATTGGATATGTAAGTAGTAGTATTAGAAGCCAAGCTGACATTAATGGCTTAAGAGGCCTTAAGACCTATGACTATCATATCATAATGGAGAATATTTTACCTATTGTGGTAAATATATTAAGTTTGGCAAAGGGGCCAAGATTGTAAATTATAAGGTTGGGCCTAATATTAAAGAGAATGAGTTTACATATATTAGATCCTTCGAACTTTGATAGTTTGAGGGAGGAGGTTGTTGGAGTCCTTTATTTATTGGAACAGGAATTTCCACCAACAATCTTTAACATTTCTATGCATCTTTTGATACATCTATAATATGAACTAGAGCGTTGTATCCCTAGTAAGAACGAGATGGATGTATCCTATAGAATGATATATGGAGGTTTTGAAAAAATTTGGTCGTACTAGGGAAAAATTGGAAGACAACATGTTTGAGGGATATTCGATGCAAGAGGCCATGGGATTTTGCACAAAACATATGAAGGATTTTAAAAATGTCAATCGACATGTATGGGATGATGACGAAGAAGAGACAATTGTAGGTGAAGTATTAGAAGGGAATAGATGTCCCTTCAAGCTATCACGTCAAGAAAGAAGTGTGATACATGCCTATATTCTTCAAAACACATCTTCATTCAATAAGTGGTGTAGGTAAAAAAAATTACACAATAATTTATTTACTCAATTGTATTTACAAATTTATATTATTAATCTTACTATTCGTATGTTAATATTCTATGTAGAAAATATGAAGAAGACAATCAAGCTTGGATGCAATATCAACCTCAAAAGTGCAAACGTCATGCTGATTTGATTGGAGGTGATTCTTTTCCAAAATTTGAAGAATGGATTGCTAATGCAGTTAGTGATGCAAAAGAAGGTCAAGATATAACAATGGAGGAAAGTGAACTTTCACAATCTCCACATTTATGGGCTATGTGTTTCAGTGGAATGTGGGCCTATGGTAGTCATTTAAGAGTGGAAGAAAAAGACAAAGGAAAGACAAATTGTGATTATGTTGTTAGTTCTAAATTTCTTCACGAAACTGAGAAGAAATTTTATGTTGGATTCATCCAAGAAATTATTCAAGTGGACTATGGTGAAAATAATCCTATATTATTAAAATGTAAGTGGATCCGACCATCTGTAGTACAATTTGATGAGTATGGATTTGTACGCACAAATACAAGACATTTTTTATTAGAGACAGATGAGACATATGTTTCCCCTCTTCAAATTAACCAATAATTTCTAATTGATGATGTAAGAAGCCCATGATGGTCATATGTCATTCAAACAACTCATCTCATTCAAAAAGAAAAAATTCATGGAAGTTGTTGATATAATGTTTGATGGGAAATATGTTAATTTACAAGAAACATTCAAAGAAGTGGATGAAGACGATGATGGAGTGTTAGAAGAAGAGATTTTGATTACCAATTAAGAGATTGGGAGAGAGAATGCATTGCATATCACATGTGAGGATGAGGGAGAAAATCAAGCAGATGCAGACACGAGTGATCAAGATTTTGATCTTGCTGGCAATGTAGATGATCGTGATGATGTTTTTTCACCTTAAGAGGTTGGCTTGTCACCTAAATTTTGGTTATATGTATGGTGTAATTTATTATTGAATGTAATAAATATTTGAGTATAGGTATGATTATTCACTGTTGTTTTACTAATACATTTCTAAATGTAATCATCATTATTCTACTGGTATATTGTATACAAAATCTGAGATGTTCACTGTTGATTTGAAGTGCATTTAAAGTTAGGTTCAATCATTCTTCTTAGTTTTCTTACTTTGGTTGAAAATTTGAAATTAATTTTGTTTAGTCAGAATATAATTTCTTGTATGTCCTATATATTTTCTAGATGCAAACATATAATGAACATCTACGATTTAATAATACATATAAATATCTTAACATTAGGTAAACTAAGACTCCTCATTACAAAAAAGAAATGAACTCTTAGGTCTAACTGACATTGAAAACTAAAACTGAGAGACTGCAAAATTAGAAAATCATTCAATCTGTTCAATAAAATGATATCTAAAATACTACATTCATAATAAAATCCAATACAGCACTACCACAATAGTCAATGAAGGTCTGTGCGAGATGATAGGACATATAGGTCAATGTACAAATAATTACCGCAATACCACGACAACCAAATATGAATAGTGCGGGGTGGTGGTGAGAACATGTTAAAAACTAAAGTAAACCACAACCCTGCAAGGGGTAAACAGTGACACTGTGGTATGGTAGTGAACAATCAATCAACTGCTAGAATTAACCCACTGTCCTGTGAGAGTCCAAAGGGGTATGCGTGAGGTGGTGGTATTGCTAACCTTACCATACCGCTACCTCGCAACGTTCTTGATATGATAGAGTGGTATGGTGGTGAAAAATCACAACCGCTAGAATTAACCTGCCATCCCATGGGATTTCAAATGGGTGTGCGCGAGGTGGTGGTACTGCTAACCCTACCATACCGCTACCCCGTAGTGATCTTGATATGATAGAGCGGTACTATGGTACAAGTTGTTAAAGCATTTAAATCATCAGTGGCAATGATTACACCTCTAAACATGAACCGTTCGATTTCCCAAGGTAAAAGGCATGTATTCAAACTCGAAATATGGACATATTATGAAATATTTTACATGAATTGACATTAATAGTGGGGTGACCGAGCTCAGCAGCAAATATTACTTGGGACTCGATGACATTTTCAATCATTCACACAGCTCAGCATAACAGAGGCAAGGGAGTTCAAGGGGGAAGACTTTGCAACTATTATTTCGTTGGTTAAGTTCACAAAAACCCTCTGTAGCAAGTGTATAAGAACTAAATTTGTTCATACAAGTAGACACTTAAAGAAATCAAGGAGTAAATTCTTCATCATGCCACCCAAAAGAAGTCAACTTGTGAGTAAAAAGGACTGTTGTGCAGTTTTTGCACACACGCCCCACTTGGAGTAGGGACCCTCTTTTTTTGTGTCTTTGACCTTTGGCTTTATTGGAATTATTATTTTGGGGTCTTGACATGTTGGTCTTGCTGGCTTTGACCCCTTATTTAAGGATGGAATTGATTTAAATGAGTTTTTGGCCAAGTCCGGATTTTCACCTGGATCCGGGATTTTCCATCTCTGGCGGATTTTCCCGGACCCTGGTTCCTTGTCCGTTTCTGGCAGGATTTTCCGTTTCCGGGTTTCTGCCTTACTTCGGGATTTTTCGGTCTTATCGGATTTTCCCGGATTCTGCCAAAATCCCGATCTTCTTGATTTCCCCGGCTTCTGCATTTCCGCGAAATCCGTGTTTCCGCGCACTCTGGGATTTTCCGAAATTCCGTGTTGGGCTCGGGTTTCCGGACTTGTCAAAAATGTCTTGTCGCGCATTAATGGTTGAGGTACCTTTGCTCAGGCGGGTATAAGGTCAAATTTGGGGCATTTTGAGCATCATTCTGAGTTCACCTATTCACTTGATTTGCTCTGGCGATTTAGAATTCTCATTTGAGCTTTGAGAATCAACCTTGATTCGTTGCGGGAGGATTTCTTGAGTATTGGTGCCAGTATTTTCATTGCTTGGACGTGTTTGCCGCGTGGTCGATTTTCTGAGTTCAAATTCCATTCGCTTTGATCCATGGTATGTATTCATTGCCCTTCCGTTTGCTTGCATATTGATTGAGGGTTTCTTGCCTTAGGTATCGTTGGATTTGGGTCGGCGATTGATTTGATTTTGATTTCGTATTTATAGAGTCGGGGTCTGATCCGTTTTATTATGGAACCCTATTTTCCGTACCTTGCGAACTCCATTTGTCCGTGAGATGGCACATTTATCCTTTAGGCAGGATTCTGGGTTGGGTTGCTTGCTTGTTTTGGGCGTGAAATGTGATGTCGCGTGAAATTAGGGCTCCCTTTGGCGTTCGGCCCAGAACGAAGGCTTTATTGAGCTTGAGTGGCTTTTGCCCCGGTATCATGTTGGCTTCCCCCGTCTTATTCAGATTAGAGGGCTTTAGGTAAACCCTTAACTGATATTTTAAAACCTTAAAGCTTGTTCTGGTTTTAATGGCGGGTGGTTTGGTCATTCGGATTAGGGCATCTTTATTTGATGGGGAGACTTAGCCTTTGTGTGTTTTTGAGGGGTCTAAATCCTTTGCATCCTGAGTCTTGTTGCTTATTGTCGGTTTTTGAGATCGTTCGAGCTCAGGTAGGGAAGATCCAGTGATCATTCGAGTTCTGGTTTGCGTCTTATCATTTTTTGGGTTTCCGAGGTCGTCACGGAATTTCCTCGCCTTCGGATTTTCCCGGTTTGGGCTTATTCCGCGGGCTGGGGTTATTTCCGGCGCATTTGAAGCTGTCTGCGAAAATCCGTTCTCTCCGGATTTTTCCAGATTTCCTGTCTGGTTTTGTTCTTTTGATATTTCGATGATAGGATTAAGGGAATGATTTTCTAATGTTTGTTTCTCGTTGCCAATGAATGAATTTAACGATTATCCTTTGGTTTTCCATCTGCACTAATGATCTATATGATTAACGATGCTTTGGCAGCAGGAATCCGTCTGGGTCGGATTTCTCCGAAATTCTGCCCCGACGGTATTTTCCCGATGTGCACGATTTTCCCGGACTATCTGATTTCTCCGGATCTCGATGTATTAGTAGTTAGCCATGGATTTTGATGGATTTACATGATTTGTGCTAACCCTTTGAACTGGAATATGAATAATAATTGGATTCTAATGACGATTTTTGGATGTGTAGGCCGAATCAAGCAAAGCCACTGCTGGGAAATCCAGGGGTAGTGCAGGGGCGTCTTCAATCTCGGAGGCTGAAAGGTTGAGACTAGATATGAAGAGCCAGCTTCCAGAAAGTAAGATATCCTCCGTGTGGGCTGATGTATCAGATACCAACGTTGGCGCATGGCGGTATGAGGAGTTCAAACAAAGAATGGCTGAGAAGAACCAGTCAGCTTTGAGACAGGGAATGATGAACTCTGGGTTGGTGCACATGGCAAGGTTCCCTCTAGCGGTTCAGTGTTATGAGCTGATCCTAGAATGTGCTAGACAATATGAATTTTATACCCAAATGGTGGTCAGCACTGAGGGACGAGTCTTGGCGAACTTCAGTCTGGCCTCCATTGCGCGAACCTTCAACATGCCGAATCTTCCTTCGGTCTGTGCTTTGAACATTGACACTGCTAGGACCTATTACGAGAATGAGCCAGTCAAGGCTCAGCAGATCATTAATTCATGGCTAGAGAAGCCAAAATCTCACCATTCTAAGTTGCCCAAGCAACTGCACAGGGTAAAATTCAGGTCTGACATATATGATGCCATCACGCTGTTGAGCAGGGTGGCCGGATTGAGAACTGCAGGAGTATTAGAGAATTGGATGGTCCATGTGATCACCAAGATGAGTTAGGGGACAAACTATCACTGGGCAGGGCTCATCAGTGCGGAGATTGACAAACAGCTGAGAAATGTCCTAGAGGCGAAGAAGTTCAACATGTCTTCTTACATTATGTATGTTTTGGCCATCTCCTATCCCTACAAAGGTTTGACTCCAAGGGGAACCATTGGACAGGACATCATCTATGAAGTTTATCCGGAGCTGCATTTGGGACATAAGGATTATAGGAGGGCGAATGATGCATTTACAATGCACATTACTTGGACACTTCAAAATGATGAGCACCTCAGATTATCTGACGAAGCTAAGGGACTAATCAAGAACTATGGAGCATGGTTTATCCAGTTCCCTACATTCACCTACCTCCGGGTTGATGGATGTCCAGCTGCCCCTTACAGGTTGCCTCGGTATACCACTGACCACATTGTGCTACTGGAGGTTGTAAGGCAGATTTGTGAGTTTGACGCAGTTGTGAAGAGAGAAAAGCATAAGATAGGATTCGGAGGAGACTTCCCTCTTGGGATTGGTGTGGGAGAAATGTGCCCATCTATTCAATCAGCTCACACTGCAGGTGAGGAACTGGAAGCCTATGGATTCTCCTTCCATTCGAAGAGAGCGAATTTTGATATAACAAGAGAGGCCCAGAAGAGGGCCACCAGGGAATATAGACACAAGGAAGATTTAGAGGACTACTGGGTCAATATCAAGGATGACCTCGATGCAAGAAAGAAAAGGTATTCCCGGCTGCCTGTAGGGGCTATTAGGCAATACAATGTTAAGCTGATTCCAGATCAGCTTGATGATGATGGAAAATTGGTTCAGGACCATGTCTACGAGCCCATAAAGGATAGGTCAGTTGCGGACATTGATTGGAGTGAACCTGAAGTGACAGAGTTAGAGGACCTGATGGCTCCTGTGTTGAAGTTTACCCTTTCTTGGGCTAAGCACAAAGTCTGGGAATTGGAGAATGCCAAAGTAACTTGCACCTTTGACTTGATGGGGAATCTCAACCCCATGTCAACTTCTGAGGAGTCCGCGGAAGAGGACCCCAAAGGGAAATCGGCTAAAACTTCGCCCTTCAAGATTAAAGTTAGAAGTCCTAAGGGAGCTGGACATACGACGAAGAGGAAACCAATTGGCGAGCGTAGGTGGAAGACCCTGACGATTAGCAAGTCCTCAGATGAGGAATAAACAGAGAAGGCTGAAGAGGAAGATGCTCCTCCACCGCCCAAGAAGACAAGAACTACAAGGACAGCTAAGAAGAAAGATCAGACCGCTTCGGAGGATGAACCTCCAATTGTCGATGTGGAGAGTTCAGGGGGTGAGAAAACAAAGGTCTATACCAGGAGATCAAGAACTCCTTCCCCCAAGGATGCTGCACAACCTAGGGATTCCTCCCCAACATTACCAGTTGAAGAGCAGGATAAGCCTGTTTCTCCTCCGCCAAGTGCACCAGAACCGGAGAATCCATATGAGCAAGGAATTAGCGGGGAGGAAGAGCAGTTCAAGGAGGGGACACTGTACAGTGAGGCGGTTGAGCTTGAGGCAGAAGCAGAAGAGAGACACGCTTCTCCGCTGGTGCAATACGAGGATTCTTCGGAAAGTGAAAGAGGCCGCAGATCATCAGAGTCAGAGGAAAGCATCCCTGCTAGGACTCCATCGCCGGTACTTCCAGAATTAGGGTTTGAGGGGGTCGACCAAGCCAAGTAGAGTCCGGAGAAAGAAAGTGACAAAGTAACAACTGAGGAGGAGGTCGAGGTCACAGCTGCAAAGGAGAAAAAAGCGACAGAAGGACCGGAAGAAACCAGGACAGAGGAAATCCGGACTGCCCCTGTAGCTCTGGACTGGTTAGAGAAGGAGCTTTCCAAGAAGAAACAGGTGGTTGTTGAGGACACTCCATTAGATTGGGATGAAATGCTGTCCCAGATTGGCCAAGGAAAGAAGAGGAAGGCCGCTAAGGTGATCTCCTGGGTGGAAAGAGATGAGGCTCATAACAGGGTAGTTCACGTTGCCACCCCTGCAGTAGATAAGACAAGGGATGATGTTACAGGCCAGGACTAGAATGTCCAAACTATTAACCTTGGGTCGGCTTCCCTGGAGCAGGATATTGAGGAGTTTGAGGGGTCTAGTGCCGTAATTGTTGATAGACTAAAAAGGGAGACTCAGGCAAAATGAGAGTTGAAGAGGGAGAATGAGAGATTGAGGAAGAGTTTGGAAGAAGTGATGAAGCCTCTACAGTCTTTCCACCCCTCCTCTTCTACTACTCCGGGTTTTCTGCCTAAGGAGACAATCTCCGGAATTGAAAAGATGAAGGCCTCCGCTCAAGCTGCCACTGATTGGCTAATGGATGTCCAGATGAAAGGGGATGAGGCTATTAAAGAGATCTTGTCTGTGGGCAAGGATGCAGTCCGGGCAAAAGAACTGTTGGAGCACATCTTGTCTCAGGATAAGGTTGACATAGATCTCTTGTTGCAGAAGTCGAGGATTATCCTGGGGCATGGAAAGGAACAGTTAGCTAAGGATGGAATCCTTCTCTCTTCTGGATTGGATGGACCATGGGAGTGGTTCGAGGCATTGCAGATCAGACAGAAGGCATTAAAGAAGATACAAAAATGAAGGAAGTCAGTTGATGGCGACCTTACATCAGTTTATGACGGATGCATTGCCTTCTTTGAGGTGATGACAGGGAGGAAGAAGATAGCTCCCAAGTATTTGAGCCTTGAGCAATTGAAGGAGTGGTGGCATGAGGTTTATGCCCCAGATTCTGATGGAGCTGTCACCGCCCACTTACTTGATGATGCAGCCACATACTTGGCGGTGATAGATAGGTACATGGCCAGCAGGGAAGACTGGAATAAAATTGTCAAACAGTCCAAGGATGAGATAGATTTAATTAACTATTGGCTCAGGGTTTTGCCATTGCCACCTATTGCTAAGCTGGATAGAATATTTTTGAAGGTCCAAGGGTCGCCAGTGCAGAAGAAAGATAAAGGGAGTAATAGTTAATGCTCATTCCGATATTTGTGCTTCCCTATTATCATAGGGCATGCATTGGACCGGACTTCCTTGGGGACTACGCTTTGGCCAACTTGGATGATGGCATTAAATGTGTGCCTTAGTTTGTTTTCCTGGGCCGACTTGTTTTGGCGATTTTGTTATTTTGTAAAATGTTTGGCTAGGCCGACATGTTTTGGGGGGGGGATTTGATATAAATAGGCATTCTTGCCTCATTGTAAGGGTTAGACCTTGGTTTTAGACACTAGCAAGACAGTAATAGAGATTAGCAAGAGTTATAGTTAGAGTATTTAAAGTTTCTTGAAGCAAACACTATATTCAGAACAGTTGAATTGTTGCAGCATTTTCTGGTGATTAATACAATTGAAGACATTGTAGTTATTCCTGGTGAAATCATTTATGTTATCTCCTCTTGCATGTTTCCTTTGTTCTATCTTTCAAATAGCTTGAAGATTTAGGGTTCAGTATTCAGAAATAAATTAGTTTTAATTGGATAAATGATGTTTGTAATTTCATATTTGGAATGTTTGTAGCTATCTCTGGTCTATACTCCCAGTAACTATCTGATTGTAGTAGGCTGGTAAAGTCAACCTGGACTGTATATTTAATGTACCTAAGTTCGATTGTAGATGCATGTCTATGATTTGAAAATCTGGATTCCTCAGAAGATTGCACCGTTCTTGTAAGATTGCCTTATGGGTCGAATAAGAATTGGTTATTTGAGATAGGTCCATTTCAGATATATGTTATTTGCATTGTTTGTCCTCTCAGTAGTTTAGATCTTATCACTTCCTTGCATCCCTATCTTTTGTTGTTTCTTTATTATTCGGTTAGATTTAGGATTAAGATCATCATATTGTCAAATCTGATAAATTGAAAGATACAGTTTGCTTGTAATAAGGTTTGATTGTGATTACCAGTATTTCACATGATTATCTGAGTTGTTTTATGCATTGTTATGACCTAACACCCGAGAGACCTTGGGGTGATTTTTAGCAATTTATTGTTAAAGATTATCTTTCAAGAGAGATAGAATATTGCATTCTGTCTGAGTTGTTGCTGTGCAGAAAACACCATCAACAGATTGGCGCTAGAAGGAGGGCTGAATGAGCACACTGGATCATTTCTTGAACGCCATCTCTCCAGAGAGATATAGGAGAAATACCAGATCTACCACCAGAGAAGAAGATTTAGAGGAACTTCAGTTTCCCAATAGGTCAAGAAGGACTAGAGGGAGAGGAGAATCATCATCACCCGCCCCCTCACCAAAATCATCCACATCCTCACATAGGGGAGAATCATCATTACCTATCCCTTCACCAACATCATCTACATCTTCACATCCTGAAGTTGAGGCTATACCCATCCCTGAAGCCGTCCCCATCCAACAGCCTCAGCCGGTTAATAACCAACCACCATCGCCACCTCCACTCTTACCAATGGCTTTCCTCGCCAACAATCCGTCCCCCTTGTCTTTCAATGCTTACAATGTAATGCCCAAGAACCCTGAGCATTTCTGTTCAAAATTCTAGGCTAATGACCCAAATAGGACTGCGGAAGAACACATAAGAATTTTCTAAACCTGCCTTAAAGATAGAGGAATTGTCCATGAGGATGTTGCCTGTAGGTTGTTCCCTTATTCACTAGGAGAAGAAGCCTTTTACTGGTACAACCATCTCCCTGCTGGTTCGATTCAAAATTGGAGTGACCTTGAAAATGTTTTTTTGCAGAAATTCTGAATACCCATCAGTGCCAATGAGCTATACTTACAATTCATCAAGGTCAAGAGAGAGGTTAATGAACCCATAGCCAGTTTCAATAATAGGTTCCATCGTGCGTTCACCAGATTACAAGACCCATATGTTTTAGATGATGGTACTACCCTGGGGGTCTATTATGAAGCTCTGGATAGTTTGAAAGCAACCTTTTTGAAATGGAGACCCAACCCTCCAGGCACCCTGGCTGATGCTTATACAGAGGCTGTCAAGCTCAGTACGGATCTGAGACAGCATTTGACTGGGCCATTACCTTCCCTGGGACCACTTGCACACCCCAACCAGATTCAGGCAGTAAATCAGGCTCTCACCAATCATACCCCAATCATGAATCCAATCCCTCAATTATCTATGGTACCACACCCTGGTCACCCCATGAACCAGATTCCTCCCGTGGCAAACTTCCCTCAACAACAGATTAACCAGCCTATGTACCAGTCCCAACCGAATGGCTTCCCTGCTTACTTGCAGAATTCTGAGGTATTGCATTAGTCTTTGGGATCTGCTGCGATACCGGTCCTTCCTCAAAGTAACCCAAGTCAACCTCCTTATCGAGATTCAAACATGGAGAGGATTGATGAAATGGCTGAACAAATAAAGAAGCTAAATTTAGAGGTGACTTACTTGAGAAATCAGAACAACCAATTGCAAGCTGCTCAGAAGGGAATGCAATCTAATCAGAACAGGGAGTTTTCACAAGGACATAATTTTGACAGAGGGCAGCATAATGACAGAGGTTTCTATAATCAAGATAGAGGTTATAATCAGGACAGAGGTTTCAATAATGATAGAAGGCAAAACTTCGATAGAGGCCAAGGAAGTGGATCGGGATTTGATAAAAGGCCATCACAAGAACAAAATAGAACTTGGAATACAGGGCCCAATAATGGAGGAGTCCCCACCCCATTGGATCAGCCTGCTAATCAGATTGTCAATCAATCCGTAAACCAGCCAGTCAGTCAAGACAAACCTCCTACTGGCGTGTACCTGGCTGAAGCAGCCTTATTAGGGTGGTGCAGACTCCACAAAACGAGCCAACATTCAGAATTGGAATACCCAGAGTTCCAAACTGCCGCCTCCATTTTTCAATATGAGGTAGAGAATAATGTGAATGGGCAGGAGATTGTTCCCTCCAACTCATATGATTCTTCTGTGCTGGTATTAAACCATGCTCCTTTTCCAGCCAGTAAGAAAAATGTACCAGAAGAACCTGAATCCCAGGAAGAGGAAACAGATCAGATTTGTAATGGGGATGAAGTTGCTCAGTTGTTTGATGAAGAATCGATGAATGACAATGGCCCCCTCGATTAGGAGGAAGCTTATGTTGAAGAAGTACAGATGTTTCAGAGACAAGGGTTGAGGGATATGCCTCATAGACGTCCACAACCTGGCGGACCTTTCACCACTTCCATTCCCCCCAACAACTTCAGTACCCCTCCAGATCCTAATGCTAGCAATAATCCGTCCTATCCACATGTCTCCAAGCAGTACCTTTCGAAGGACAGACAGGCCCAAACAGAACCACAGAAGGAAAAGGCTATTCAAGCCAACAAGGAAAAGGCAGAGGAACCTTCTAAGGAAGTTTCTACTGATATGAGTGAGGAGCAGATAGCTTCATATGTTGTAGAGGAATTCAAAAAACTAAAGGTAAACCTTTTTGCATTTGAGTTGTTAAGGTTTCCTGCAATTAGGAAGGCTGTCTTAGGCACCTATGATGCACATTCAAAGTCATTGGATAAGTCTTCTGGTGAGCATGTCCGTCAGACTTCCAGTTTTCAGTCTGTGAATACACAAAATCAGATCCGAATTGGGACCAACCCGCCTCCTGGAAACCAAGGAAAAGAAAAGGATGGAACTCAAGTGGCCCAGATGGACACTCAACCCACTTTGTTTCAAGGAAAGACAGAAACTCCACCATTTCTGATCTCAGTCCGAATCTTTGGTAAGAACCTTCACAATTGTCTGTTAGATTCTGGTGCTTCTACCAATGTGATGCCTCTTGGAGTCTGTAGGGCTCTAGGAATTACACCCGCTGATTCCCAGAAGAAGGTCACTCAGTTGGACAGAACCGAAGTGAGCATGGTAGGGGAACTCAACATGATCCATATGCAGATAGCTTCAAATCCAAGAATCCAACAGGTCATTAATATTCAGGTAGCTAATATCCCTGATGCATACGGTCTAATCCTAGGACGGGATTTTACCAAGGCTCTAAATGGGTATGTGTCTACTGACCACTCTCACATGTGGCTGCCTTGGAAAGGTGTACCTAATCAGATTCGAATCGAGAGGGAGCCTAGAATGAAGTACATGATAACAAAATACCAGAAGACTTCAGCAAAAGTCCTTATATCAGAGGCTGGAATGGGAAACTACCTACTATCGGCTCAATGTGAAGAATCAGATGCAAAAGAGGTGTTGATGTTGCATACGATGCCAGCTGATGTTGGGACAGGGTCCAGCTATACTGAGGTTCTGACAGAGTTAGTTGAAGAGGAAGAACCTGAGGACAAACAGATCAGCTTATTGAACGATTTCCAGGAGTTTATTAAGCAATGTATGGAGAACCAGACTCACTTGGGGAGGAGGACAAGCTTTAAGGAGTTACTCTTACCAAATTGGTGTAGAGTCCACAATGCTTCTCACTCAGAGTTGGAGTGTTGTCTGTGTCAGACAGCAGTAAAACAAGTACAAAAATTCATGAATCCAGCTCAAGCAGTTAAGGCAAATGTGCAGAATCTTCAAGAAGGGTTCGAAAGTCAGAAACTTGTGGTAAATGGGAAGGCCTCTAACACTGATGAACCAAAAGATAGAATGAAGAGAAATACCACTGCAGAATACTGGACTCTTAGGTTTGATGGATCCAAATCCAAGCAAGGAGCTGGGGCTGGGTTTGAACTGATTAATCCAAAAGGTAAGAGTTTCTTTGCAGCCCATAGGCTCCAATTTCATTGCACAAATAATGTGGCAGAATATGAAGCTTTAATTCATGGACTCCTTATGGCACTCAAGAAAAGGGTCAAGGTTCTGCAAGTTTTCGGTGACTCAGAATTAGTAGTCAAACAAGTAAGAAAGCAGTATGCGTGTCACGATAGGAGAATGACTAATTACAGGCATAGAGTGTGGGACCTCATCGAGGGGTTTGACGCTTTTAATATCAAACTGATCCCAAGGAAGAAGAATCAAACTGCCGATTCTCTAGCCCAAGCAGCCAGCACTTTGCAGCCCCTATCTATGTCAGGATTGAAGAAGTTTACCGTTGAGTTAACTCCGGTGCCTTCAGTTCCTGACAATGTGACTAATTTTCAGGTGTTCGAGGATGATAAGCATATCCTGGACTTTATCACAAACACAGATGTCTTTGCTTCATAGATCATTGATGAAACAGAACCCCAAGAGGCAGAATTGGATCTAGAGGGTGTGTTGAATTTGAAGTCCAACACTATTCCCAGGGGAATGGTACAGTTAGAGAGAATTTTCGATATGGACAAAATCAGGGATCAGGAACAAGAATCAAAAAAGGAATCTATTAGTGGACAGTGCGATACTCACAATGTGGGTACTGAAGATAATGTAAAGAATATTTTCATTGGTAAGGTCTGTACTCCTGAAGAAAGACAGGGAATAATCAGAGACCTACATGATTTTCCAGATATAGTGGCATGGGGTCATGAAGACTTGAAGACTTATGATACATCCATCATAACTCATACTATACCCTTAAAGCCGGGGGCTAAACCTTTTAGACAGAGACAGAGACCTATTAATGCACTGTTGGAACCACTCATACAGAAGGAAGTTCAGAAATTGCTGTCTGCTAGAATCATATTTCCTGTCAGGCATTCAACGTGGGTGGCAAATCTGGTTCCGGTAAGAAAGAAGAATGGTGAAATTAGGCTTTGTGTTGACTTTAGGAATCTGAACAGATCATCAGAGAAAGATAATTATCCAGTTCCCTCTCTGGATGAAGTGCTTCAAGTGGTTAATGGATCTCAGATGATGTCCTTTCTGGATGGGTATTATGGGTATAATCAAGTGATGGTCCAGTATGAGGACAGACACAAGACGACTTTCACGACTAAGTGGAGAACCTTCGCCTACAGGAGAATGCCATTTGGGCTTATCAATGCAGGAGCCACGTTCCAACGAGCCATGGACATTGCTTTTAAGGACATCATAGGGAAGTGTATCATCATTTACATGGATGATTTGACCATTTTTTCAAAGAACAGAGGGGATCATATTTTAGATCTGTACAAAGTGTTCTAGAAGTGCAGGGAATTCGGCATCTCCTTGAATCCCAAGAAGTGTATCTTTGGAGTTACAGAGGGCAAGCTGTTGGGGCACGTGATATCAGAGAAAGGGATTGCTATAGATCCAGAGAGAGTGGATGCCATCCTGAAAATTCAGCTACCTGCCAGCAGAAAAGAGATGAAGTCTTTCTTCGGTAAGATTAACTTTGTCAGGAAGTTCATCACTGGATTTGCTGAGATTGTGAAGCCATTAAATGCTATGTTAAAACAAGATGCCAAGATCGAGTGGACTACAGAAGCAAAGGAGGCCTTTGCAGAGATTAAGAGGGCCATTGCTGACGCTCCAGTATTGGTAAGTCCAAACTATAACAAACCTTTTTATATCTATTCGTTCTCTTCAGACCACTCATGTGCTGGAATGCTGACACAAAAGTCTGGTGAGGGGAATGAGCATCCCATTGCTTTCATGAGTGCACCATTGAAGGATGCTGAGCTAAAGTACCTGAGTGTGGAGAAGCAAGCATATGCCCTCGTGCGAGCAGTGAAGAAATTCAGGCACTATATCTTCAGAAACAAGGTGTTTGCAATTGTTCCTGATTCTACAGTTAAGTTATTGCTGATGCAGAATGAATTAGGGGAGCGCAGAGCTAAATGGGTGACCATGTTACAGGAGTACAACATTGAGATCCAGCCCATGAAGCTGGTAAGAGGACAAGGACTCACCCAAACTATGGCGGAGATGGGCCCTGAATTGTTTGTTCATAACTATGATGTTGAAGAAGTTTCCCCAGAGGGCTGGTATGATGATGTAGTTTATTATTTGTTGAATCAACGACCTCCAACTCACCTTAATGCAGTCCAGAGGCGAGCCTTGAGGTTGAAAAGTGATGGTTTCATGCTAAAAGGGGCTGTCCTATACAAGAAGAATCACGAAGGTATTCATTTGAGGTGCCTTGGGAGACAGGAAGCTGAAAGAGTAATAAATGAGTTTCATGAGAAATATGGTACTGGTCATGGTTCTGCCATTGCTACTGTGAATCAGATTTTGAGGGCAGGGTATTACTGGCCTACACTATTCAAGGATGTTCATCATCATGTCCGGACCTGTCACACTTGTCAGACTGCAGCAACAAGAGAAAGGTGTGCACCACTTCCGCTCCAGTCGGTGATTAAGGTAAAACCTTTTGCTCAATGGGGTATGGACTTCATTGGCCCCATCAATCCACCATCTTTTGTAGGACACAGGTATATTCTCACTGTAACTGATTACTTTACAAGATGGACTGAAGTGTTTGCCTGTAGGCAGTGTACATTAGAGGTAGTAATTGATTTTTTAGAATCTGCTATTCTTAATCAGTTTGGATGTCCTGTTGCTGTTGTGTGTGATAATGGTCCTGCCTTTGCATCTTTGAAATTCTCAAACTGGGCCTTTGATCATGGTATTGTTGTAAAGTTTGCATCAAATTATTATCCCCAAGGGAATGGTCTAGCTGAATCTTCTAACAAGAACCTGTTGACTGTCATCCGAAAACTGTTAGAGAAGAACCCAAAGGACTGGCACACCCAGCTTCGATTTGCTCTTTGGGCAGATCGTACCAGGGTTAAGTCTTCCATTGGTACCTCTCCTTATCATTTAGTGTACGGTCTGGAACCAGTTTTCCCTATCCAACTTAAAATCCCAACTCTACAGTTTATCAACCAGTTTTATGATGAGGGGGATAGAAGGGAAGCCAGGTTGGCTGAATTATTGCACCTTGAGGAAAAATGAGACAATGCCCTTGAAAAGTTTGCCAAACACCAGGGGGTAGTCAAGAGGTGGTTTGACAGGAGAGCAACAGTTAAGGCTTTTAGAATTTCTGACCTTGTCTTGTGCTTGGATAAACCTCATGATCAAAAAGGGAGTCATGGAAAATTTGATAAATTGTGGCTGGGCCCGTATCAGATTGCCGAAATATTGGGAGATAATGCCTTCCGTCTGAGGACTCTCACGGGAGAAGACATACCACTGCCTGTCAATGGGCAGTATCTGAAACATTATTTCCATTATTGAGCTATCTTCAGCTCTTTGCTTTGTAAATAGTTAGTTTAGGTTGCTTTTTTTCGTTTGTTTGCTTGCTTTGGTTAGAGTAGGTTTGCTTTGCTTTGTTTGTTTTGGTTGGTGCTGCTCTTGCCGTTGGTTCTTTCTCTTTTGGGGATTGTGGGTACGTCTGTATGGTAATGGTGGCAAAGCCTGTCTAATGTTCTTGGTATTTCCCTTACAAACTTTGCTCTTTTTTCTAGAATACCGTGGTATGAATTCTTTAACCTATGTCACTTGTCCTTAGGTTGAAACGAAGGGTTTCTAGTCAGTCTGAACAGGAATATATTAGGGGTCTTATACTTTTAATCTTTAATATATCTGAAGTTGTGAGGGCTCCTTATAAGGTCTGATCAGGTGAAAAATCCTTTTCTGCTCTAGTGCCATTGTGGTCCTCAGCCCTGAGTATGAACTTCACTGTTCATAGGTTGAATGACGTGGGTAAAAAGAAAAGAAATAAAAAAAAGAAAAAGAAAAAGATATAGTGAAAATCATGAGGTTTGAATTCAACCTATCGGGGGAATCTGAGTATCTCTACCGGGGCTATAGACGCCTGGCTGGCAGTAGAGCTATGTTCAAGAGGATCACAGCGATAACCTCGTCGGGGCTATGGATGCCTGACTGGCAGCGAGACTCTATCCAGGTTACTTTTAGAGTAAGAATCTCTACGTAGCCTAATCATACCAAGTCTGGTTCTTCTTTCAACTAAAGGTAGGAAATATATGCATGTGCACACACTTAGACCCCGGTATAGGAATGTTTGAGTGGCTGGGAATTTCTTTGTTCTGACTTAAAAGAGTGGCTGGGTACCTGAGTTGGAACCATGATTTCTGGGTTCTTGATTCCAGTTTGTCATCGAAATGTTCAGGAGCATTTCCCCAGTAGAGTCGCCATTTGTTGTGCAGTTTTTGCACACACGCCCCACTTGGAGTAGGGACCCTCTTTTTTTGTGTCTTTGACCTTTGGGTTTATTGGAATTATTATTTTGGGGTCTTGACATGTTGGTCTTGCTGGCTTTGACCCCTTATTTAAGGATGGAATTGATTTAAATGAGTTTTTGGCCAAGTCCGGATTTTCACCTGGATCCGAGATTTTCCATCTCTGGCGGATTTTCCCAGACCCTGGTTCCTTGTCCGTTTCTGGTAGGATTTTCCGTTTCCAGGTTTCTGCCTTACTTCGGGATTTTCTGGTCTTATCGGATTTTCCCGGATTCTGCCAAAATCCCGATCTTCTTGATTTCCCCGGCTTCTGCATTTCCGCGAAATCCGTGTTTCCGCGCATTCTGCGATTTTCCAAAATTTTGTGTTGGGCTCGGGTTTCCGGACTTGTCAGAAATGTCTTGTTGCGCATTAATGGTTGAGGTACCTTTGCTCAGGCGGGTATAAGGTCGAATTTGGGGCATTTTGAGCATCATTCTGAGTTCACCTATTCACTTGATTTGCTCTGGCGATTTAGAATTCTCATTTGAGCTTTGAGAATCAACCTTGATTCGTTGTGGGAGGATTTCTTGAGTACTGGTGCCAGTATTTTCATTGCTTGGACGTGTTTGCCGCGTGGTTGATTTTCTGAGTTCGAATTCCATTCGCTTTGATCCATGGTATGTATTCATTGCCCTTCTGTTTGCTTGCATATTGATTGAGGGTTTCTTGCCTTAGGTATCGTTGGATTTGGGTCGGCCCTTGATTTGATTTTGATTTTGTATTTATAGAGTCGGGGTTTGATCCGTTTTATTATGGAACCCTATTTTCCGTACCTTGCGAACTCCATTTGTCTGTGAGATGGCACATTTATCCTTTAGGCGGGATTCTGGGTCAGGTTGCTTGCTTGTTTTGGGCGCGAAATGTGATATCGCGTGAAATTAGGGCTCCCTTTGGCGTTCGGCCCAGAACGAAGGCTTTATTGAGCTTGAGTGGCTTTTGCCCCGGTATCATGTTGGCTTCCCCCATCTTATTCAGATTAGAGGGATTTAGGTAAACCCTTAACCAATATTTTAAAACTTTAAAGCTTGTTCTGGTTTTAATGGCAGGTGGTTTGGTCATTCGGATTAGGGCATCTTTATTTGATGGGGAGACTCAGCCTTTGCGTGCTTTCAAGGGGTCTAAATCCTTTGCGTCCTGAGTCTTGTTGCTTATTGTCAGTTTTTGAGATCGTTTGAGCTCAGGTAGGGAAGATCCAGTGATCATTCGAGTTCTGGTTTGCGTCTTATCATTTTTTGGGTTTTCAAGGTTGTCACAAAATTTCCTCGCCTTCAAATTTTCCTAGTTTGGGCTTATTCCGTGGGCTGGGGTTATTTTCGGCGCATTTGAAGCTGTCCGCGAAAATCCATTCTCTCCGGATTTTTTCGGATTTCCTATCTGGCTTTGTTCTTTTGATATTTCGATGATAGGATTAAGGGAATGATTTTCTAATGTTTGTTTCTCGTTGCCAATGAATGAATTTAACGATTATCCTTTGGTTTTCCATCTGCACTAATGATCTATATGATTAACGATGCTTTGGCAGCAGGAATCCGTCTGGGTCAGATTTCTCCGAAATTCTGCCCCGACGGTATTTTCCCGATGTGCACGATTTTCCCGGACTATCTGATTTCTCCGGATCTCGATGTATTAGTAGTTAGCCATGGATTTTGATGGATTTACATGATTTGTGCTAACCCTTTGAACTGGAATATGAATAATAATTGGATTCTAATGACGATTTTTTGATGTGTAGGCTGAATCAAGCAAAGCCACTGCTGGGAAATCCAGGGGTAGTGCAGGGGCGTCTTCAATCTCGGAGGCTGAAAGGTTGAGACTAGATATGAAGAGCCAGCTTCCAGAAAGTAAGATATCCTCCGTGTGGGCTGATGTATCGGATACCAACGTTGGCACATGGCGGTATGAGGAGTTCAAACAAAGAATGGCTGAGAAGAACCAGTCAGCTTTGAGACAGGGAATGATGAACTCTGGGTTGGTGCACGTGGCAGGGTTCCCTCTAACGGTTCAGTGTTATGAGCTGATCCTAGAATGTGCTAGACAATATGACTTTTATACCCAAATGGTGGTCAGCACTGAGGGACGAGTCTTGGCGAACTTCAGTCCGGCCTCCATTGCGCGAACCTTCAACATGCCGAATCTTCCTTCGGTCTGTGCTTTGAACATTGACACTGCTAGGACCTATTACGAGAATGAGCCAGTCAAGGCTCAGCAGATCATTAATTCATGGCTAGAGAAGCCAAAATCTCACCATTCTAAGTTGCCCAAGCAACTGCACAGGGTAAAATTCAGGTCTGACATATATGATGCCATCACGCTGTTGAGCAGGGTGGCCGGATTGAGAACTGCAGGAGTATTAGAGAATTGGATGGTCCATGTGATCACCAAGATGAGTCAGGGGACAAACTATCACTGGGCAGGGCTCATCAGTGTGGAGATTGACAAACAGCTGAGAAATGTCCTGGAGGCGAAGAAGTTCAACATGTCTTCTTACATTATGTATGTTTTGGCCATCTCCTATCCCTACAAAGGTTTGACTCCAAGGGGAACCATTGGACAGGACATCATCTATGAAGTTTATCCGGAGCTGCATTTGGGACATAAGGATTATAGGAGGGTGAATGATGCATTTACAATGCACATTACTCGGACACTTCAAAATGCTGAGCACCTCAGATTATCCGACGGAGCTAAGGGACTAATCAAGAACTATGGAGCATGGTTTATCCAGTTCCCTACATTCACCTACCTCCGGGTTGATGGATGTCCAGCTGCCCCTTACAGGTTGTCTCGGTATCCCACTGACCACATCGTGCTACTGGAGGTTGTAAGGCAGATTTGTGAGTTTGACGCAGTTGTGAAGAGAGAAAAGCATAAGACAGGATTCAGAGGAGACTTCCCTCTTGGGATTGGTGTGGGAGAAATGTGCCTATCTATTCAATCATCTCACACTGCAGGCGAGGAACTGGCAGCCTATGGATTCTCCTTCCATTCGAAGAGAGTGAATTTTGATATAACAGGAGAGGCCCAGAAGAGGGCCACCAGGGAATATAGACACAAGGAAGATTTAGAGGACTACTGGGTCAATATCAAGGATGACCTCGATGCAAGAAAGAAAAGGTATTCCCGGCTGCCTGTAGGGGCTATTAGGCAATACAATGTTAAGCTGATTCCGGATCAGCTTGATGATGATGGAAAATTGGTTCAGGACCATGTCTACGAGCCCATAAAGGATAGGTCAGTTGCGGACATTGATTGGAGTGAACCTGAAGTGACAGAGTTAGAGGACCTGATGGCTCCTGTGTTGAAGTTTACCCTTTCTTGGGCTAAGCACAAAGTCTGGGAATTGGAGAATGCCAAAGTAACTTGCACCTTTGACTTGATGGGGAATCTCAACCCCATGTCAACTTCTGAGGAGTCCGCGGAAGAGGACCCCAAAGGGAAATCGGCTAAAACTTCGCCCTTCAAGATTAAAGTTAGAAGTCCTAAGGGAGCTGGACATACGAGGAAGAGGAAACCAATTGGCAAGTGTAGGTGGAAGACCCTGACGATTAGCAAGTCCTCGGATGAGGAAGAAACAGAGAAGGCTGAAGAGGAAGATGCTCCTCCACCGCCCAAGAAGACAAGAACTACAAGGACAGCTAAGAAGAAAGATCAGACCGCTTCGGAGGATGAACCTCCAATTGTCGATGTGGAGAGTTCAGGGGGTGAGAAAACAAAGGTCTATACCAGGAGATCAAGAACTCCTTCCCCCAAGGATGCTGCACAACCTAAGGATTCCTCCCCAACATTACCAGTTGAAGAGCAGGATAAGCCTGTTTCTCCTCCGCCAAGTGCACCAGAACCGGAGAATCCAGATGAGCAAGGAATTAGCGGGAGGAAGAGCAGTTCAAGGAGGGGACACTATACAGTGAGGCGGTTGAGCTTGAGGCAGAAGTAGAAGAGAGACACGCTTCTCCGCTGGTGCAATACGAGGATTCTCCGGAAAGTGAAAGAGGCCGCGGATCATCAGAGTTGGAGGAAAGCATCCCTGCTAGGACTCCATCGCCGGTACTTCCAGAATTAGGGTTTGAGGGGGTCGACCAAGCCAAGCAGAGTCCAGAGAAAGAAAGTGACAAAGTAACAACTGAGGAGGAGGTCGAGGTCACAGCTGCAAAGGAGAAAAAAGCGACAGAAGGACCGGAAGAAACTAGGACAGAGGAAATCCGGACTGCCCCTGTAGCTCCAGACTGGTTAGAGAAGGAGCTTGCCAAGAAGAAACAGGTGGTTGTTGAGGACACTCCATTAGATTGGGATGAAATGCTGTCCCAGATTGGCAAAGGAAAGAAGAGGAAGGCTACTAAGGTGATCTCCCGGGTGGAAAGAGATGAGGCTCACAACAGGGTAGTTCACGTTGCCACCCCTGCAGCAGATAAGACAAGAGATGATGTTACAGGCCAGGACTACAATGTCCAAACTATTAACCTTGGGCCGGCTTCCCTGGAGCAGGATATTGAGGAGTTTGAGGGGTCTAGTGCCGTAATTGTTGATAGACTAAAAAGGGAGACTCAGACCAAGCGAGAGCTGAAGAGGGAGAATGAGAGATTGAGGAAGAGTTTGGAAGAAGTGATGAAGCCTCTGCAGTCTTTCCACCCCTCCTCTTCTACTACTCCGGGTTTTCTGCCTAAGGAGACAATCTCCGGAATTGAAAAGATGAAGGCCTCCGCTCAAGCTGCCACTGATTGGCTAATGGATGTCCAGATGAAAGGGGATGAGGCTATTAAAGAGATCTTGTCTATGGGAAAGGATGCAGTCCGGGCAAAAGAACTGTTGGAGCACATCTTGTCTCAGGATAAGGTTGACATAGATCTCCTATTGCAGAAGTCGAGGATTATCCTGGGGCATGGAAAGGAACAGTTAGCTAAGGATGGAATCCTTCTCTCTTCTGGATTGGATGGACCATGGGAGTGGTTCGAGGCATTGCAGATCAGACAGAAGGCATTAAAGAAGATACAAAAATGAAGGAAGTCAGTTGATGGCGACCTTACATCAGTTTATGATGGATGCATTGCCTTCTTTGAGGTGATGACAGGGAGGAAGAAGATAGCTCCCAAGTATTTGAGCCTTGAGCAATTGAAGGAGTGGTGGCATGAGGTTTATGCCCCAGATTCTGATGGAGCTGTCACCGCCCACTTACTTGATGATGCAGCCACATACTTGGCGGTGATAGATAGGTACATGGCCATCAGGGAAGACTGGAATAAAATTGTCAAATGGTCCAAGGATGAGATAGATTCAATGAAGTATCGGCTCAGGGTTTTGCCATTGCCACCTATTGCTAAGCTGGATAGAATATTTTTGAAGGTCCAAGGGTCGCCAGTGCAGAAGAAAGATAAAGGGAGTAATAGTTAATGCTCATTCCGAGATTTGTGCTTCCCTATTATCATAGGGCATGCATTGGACCGGACTTCCTTGGGGACTGCGCTTTGGCCGACTTGGATGATGGCATTAAATGTGTGCCTTAGTTTGTTTTCCTGGGCCGACCTGTTTTGGCGGTTTTGTTATTTTGTAAAATGTTTGGCTAGGCTGACATGTTTTGGGGGGGGGATTTGATATAAATAGGCATTCTTGCCTCATTGTAAGGGTTAGACCTTGGTTTTAGACACTAGCAAGACAGTAATAGAGATTAGCAAGAGTTATAGTTAGAGTATTTAAAGTTTCTTGAAGCAAACACTATATTCAGAACGGTTGAATTGTTGCAGCATTTTCTGGTGATTAATACAATTGAAGACATTGTGGTTATTCCTGGTGAAATCATTTGTGTTATCTCCTCTTGCATGTTTCCTTTGTTCTATCTTTCAAATAGCTTGAAGATTTAGGGTTCAGTATTCAGAAATAAATTAGTTTTAATTGGATAAATGATGTTTGTAATTTCATATTTGGAATGTTTGTAGCTATCTCTGGTCTATACTCCCAGTAACTATCTGATTGTAGTAGGCTGGTAAAGTCAACCTGGACCTTATATTTAATGTACCTAAGTTTGATTGTAGATGCATTTCTATGATTTGAAAATCTGGATTCCTCAGAAGATTGCACCGTTCTTGTAAGATTGCCTTGTGGGTCGAATAAGAATTGGTTATTTGAGATAGGTCCATTTCAGATATATGTTATTTGCATTGTTTGTCCTCTCAGTAGTTTAGATCTTATCACTTCCTTGCATCCCTATCTTTTGTTGTTTCTTTATTATTCGGTTAGATTTAGGATTAAGATCATCATATTGTCAAATCTGATAAATTGAAAGATACAGTTTGCTTGTAATAAGGTCCGATTGTGATTACCAGTATTTCACATGATTATCTGAGTTGTTTTATGCATTGTTATGACCTAACACCCGAGAGACCTTGGGGTGATTTTTAGCAATTTATTGTTAAAGATTATCTTTCAAGAGAGATAGAATATTGCATTCTATTTGAGTTGTTGCTGTGCAGAAAACACCATCAACAAGGACGAGTCCACAATTTCTAAAACAAAGAAGATGTCCCTGCAACAATCCATTTTAGATGTGTTGCCTAATTCTATAGACAAAGGATTCAAAAAGGTGTTAAAAGATATTGCCCATGGATGTAGAGACCCAATTATTCCTATCTCAGGGTGGGATCTATTTTGGTACTTCTATGAAAAAAGGGGTGACAAGATTCTAGTTTCGAATCCTTGGACCTTAGATTTGGCCAAATTGATAGTCCCAAATGTCTTCGTAGATTTTGAGTTTATTAAAGTATTGGCACAATATTATCACTTAGTTACCAGGACTAAGAATGCCAGATGGTTCATCATTAGTGGTGTTGACGAAAGAAGCAATTATATAGTGTTTTATGTTAAACAAGCAAGCTATCACTACGATTGACTTGGACATTAGTGAGGAGGATTATATGAGATTGAGAAAAACCTACATGAGTGATGAACTTCCTTTACACATGAAAAGGGGTGTAAACAATAGGAGGATACTTATCTCCCCTCCCAAATTGAGCCATTTTCCATAGAAGACTTCCATGTATATTTCAAAAGAACTTATTTTTCTTTGTGCCAAGTGCTTGGAATAGATGTTGAAGAGAGGATGCCAATCTATCTCATGATGATGGCAATGAAGATAAAAAATCCTAAAGTGAATGTTGAGTATGAATTTTCTATTGAAATTGAGTAAGGGCTATATGAGGGATTTTTGCAAGTAAGAGAGAACTTAGTTCCCATCACTTTCAAGAAATACTCTTTGTTGTGTCATTTAATATTGTACCAAAACATAAACAGATGGATTAAAAGGATGTGTTTGGGAATGATTGATAATGAAGGGAATAGGTTGCCTATACAAAATTGGTGTTACATTTGGGATAGTAGATGTAAAAATGGTGATTATGTAATATTTCATAATGATTTTGTAATAAAGGTCATGTCCAATCTTGGTCAAATTTTACCAAGTTTTCCTAATAAAATCATGCAAGTATTAAGACCATTAGAACTGAAGCCAGAGTAGGGACACACTCACAATTTCGATGACTGGTTCTTCTTAGCAAACCAAACAGTAATAAGGGTCTATGGGTGTCCTCAAGCCCCACATGTTTTACCTAAATTTGTTTCTATTCAAATTGAATTTTTAGAATTTATGTGGCAAATGTTATGGATGGAGCAGGATGTTATGAAAAGATAGAAAAAAGGGGACATTCCTCCCTAACCTAATTGAATGTGAGGAGCTATCCATAGGGTTTGACACTCTTGAAGAATTGCAAAACTATTTGAAGATGAGGTATTCATTGAAGTCATGAGGAGAAAGGGTTTTTGATCCTGAAGGGCATATTAATTTTATAAAGCAAACACTTCTCACTAGAGCTAGGATTACCCATGTAATGGATAACAAAGATGTAATAAGAAATTGCTTAACACCTCATGAAGTTTTTCAGAGGAATAGGAAATGGGAAATCATAAAGAGGCTTGAGTAAGAGAAGAAGAAAAGGGGACACTAGATTCCAAGGATTCTATGTTGAAGAAGGGGATCCTATCAAAAGGATTAACTTAATAATTGACAACTTTGAAAGATTATATGTTGAACCAGAAAAGAAACTTGGGGGCTAGTCTTCAAAACCCTCCAAGATTCCTATCAAACCAAGTGGTATTGTAATCACAGAGCCCCTACTAAACACTGCCACAATACAATCAAAAGCATCCCCTAAGCAACCAAATCCTAAAAGACAGAAGACACATGGAGTGGCCCCTTTAGTGGCATATGAAATAAGTGAAGGAGTAGGGGATAATGAAGAGGTAGTCGATATACTTTTGAATTTTAAAGATGATGAAGTTGATCAACCACTGCCTAAGTTTGCAACTAATGCTCACAAACCAAAAGAAAGAGTGGATGTACATGGGCATAATGATAAAGAAGTGCATGATGATGAAAGGGTGATTGTTTCCCTTAGATTTATTGAAGATGATGACTTTATTCAAAGTGATCCCACAATATTGGTTTACAATTTTTGGCCAAACTAGACACTAAACTGATTTTTTTAACTAAATCTTCACTTTTGGGCACCTATAGTGGCTAAACCGTGAGGAATTTGAAGATGATCCAAACTAGTAATTCATGACATTTTGTCTATAGATTCTAAATACATTTTTTTTTCAAAAATTTTCAAATTAGATTGCACTTATTTTTCCATCTCCTTCAAAAACTAGTTTTTAATAGTAAACACCATTTTTAAGAGTGGCATCATTGGCTAACACATAAATTTTTTTCTATGAAGGATAAAATTCTATTTTTTTAAAATTTAGATTTGTAACTTCGATATCTAGTGCATGGAATTGGTTTTTGTAGCATTTTGTTGAATATTTTTTTCTTAATTAAGTTTCAAAGTCAAACCTTTTACAATTTGGACATGATCCACTAGCTAAAGTATAACTTTTTTTGTATGTAACGAAATTCAATTTTTTTTTGTTGGATCAAGGACATCAATATCTATTGCACTGATATTTTTCAAAAAAGAGTTTTGATAATCTGTTATTTTTCCACATGTGCAGAACAAAGAGCTTGATTTTTGGTGAAAACCTATCTTTAATCAAACTACAAAATAAAATACATAATAAAACCAAAACATATTAAAATTATATTTGATGGATAGCTCGTTCTGAGGACTACCATCATCTAGTTGGGTCTATGAAGTCTCCTCCATTTTCATCCTCAACCCGAGCTTCAAAGGGAAATTTTTTGTAGAAATTTGGTGCAAGAGGGGGAGAAGGGGGAAAAAGGGGGATTTGAATGAACCCAGGTTTGAACAAACCTCCCTTGGAGGTTCGCTAGAACTAGGGTTCATTCAAACATTGGTTCAAGTGAACCCCCATGGTGCAGGAGCACCTAGGCTGACCTCCATTTTGGCTTGTACTGACTTTAGCCAAGTCAGGGGTTTTGGTTGTTTGATTTAGATGGTCTTGTTATTGTATGTGATGAGTTAATCACTAAGATTAACATCATCTTTAGCATTAGGTTGTCTAAGTTGTTAAATTTTGCTTTGGACAACATTTGGTAGAATTTAATGTTTTTTTTTGTGTGCTATCCTCACTGTTTGGGGATGCCATAGGCAGTTAAGGAGCTATTGGTTCGAGCTTGAGGAGATTAAGGTCCTATAATTAAGGTTAAAGGAAGAGTTGCATGATTGCATGTGGAACTTGTTAGTTTGCATGCAACTAGAATGGAGTGGAATCCCTTGAAATCAGGGATATGGAGCGACCAATCTCCCTTGAAACTTGGAAAGAGCATCCCAAATGGAATGATGGCTCGTAGAAAGAAAGTAGTTGTATTTTTGGTAATCAAGTTTTTGTGTGAATAGAAAAACAGTGAAGAGAATTCTACATTTTTTTTGTTTTCTGCCCATGCCTTTTGAAAAACAGTGAACTTGAAGACACCGTGGATGTTGATCTAACACTGTAATCATGTTTATTAGAGAGTGCAGAGCTATTTTCATTTGTTATTAAAGTTTCCTAGTATAGATTTGCTGCTTCAAGTTCATAGTTTAGAGTTGTAGAATGTTTTTCAGTAAATCCTATGTGTTTTGCAACGCAGAGTTAGTATAGGCGTTGTGTACATTGAAACAGCATGGTATTTGTTTTTGACAATGTAGTTTAGGTATTTTATTTGTATAGGAGATTTTCCTTGGTGGTGATAGTGCTTTATAACTATAAATCAGGTTGAAAAGAATATTTTATTCCTATTTAGGCAGAGCTCCTGTGTTTTCCTGTGTTATCCGTGGGTTCTTGAGGAACAGTGATTGAATAGGGCGTTGTGAATATAGATTTCTCATTTTTTGTGTTCATTAGATAGATTTAAGTAAGATCCTTCTGGTATTCAAGGTGTTTTGAGGTTGAGTTGTTGTTTCTATCTCAAAGATTTGGAAGTAGGGCGTTGTATTATTGTTTTGAGTAGTGTAACTTCAAATGACTCTCCCATAAACACTGACCCTGGGGTTCCCCTGAGATTAGTTGAATATGGGAGAGGAGCCAACCTACTGTACATATTTAGAAATAGGAATGGCAAGGAGTCAAGCAGTGAGTTTTAATCCCAAACCCTAGGTGAGCTAGGACTGCCCGGTTAGGGAATTGGGAGTGAGAATCAAAGAACCAAGGCAGGGGAAGGTACATTTGTACGGAAAAAGTACACTTCTAGGTGGAATGTGATTAGACACAAGGACACCTGAGAGATGGAAGCTTGAACAATTCTCTTGAGTGAGAAACAATCAAGTGATTAGCAAAACCCTAGGAATTAGGGCAATTAGGCCTCCACTCCAAGAACTCAGGAAGCAACTCTATGAAACAGGCAAAGGTCTGAAATCAAATTCAAGATTTAAAACCATGAAAAGGGTGTATGAAAGTGTGTTTTGTTTTCTAGGTTGTGTGGAGAATATAAGCAGGAAAAGCCAATTAGGGACTGGTAAGGGCTACAAGGATTAGCCCCTCAAAAAGGAAAATTCATGAAATTGGGTAGGTTGAGGAGTGGACACCAAGGAAAATGGATCAGTTGGGTTGTAAGAAGCATGGAGACAGCATCTTCAAATCCCCTGCAAGCAGTTCAAGCAACATGGTGAAATTGGCATCTAGACTCTTCTAGGTGTAGGGTGAAAGATTGAAATTTCAAGTGGTAGTTGTGAAGGAGACAACAATTTTAAGGAGTGTTGAAGCCTCTAAGGTAAGCACAAGGATAGTAACTCTTGTGATAGAGTTAAAGGAGGGCTTAGTTAATGATCTAAGTCAGTTTGGAACCTTGTAGCCATCAGGTTCATGAGTGAAGACAGAGAGAAAGGTCTTCTAGTTGGAGTGCAAGCACACCTTGGAGGTTAACATACACCATATTGGTATCAGAGCTAAGTCAGATTCAAGGCTTGTGATTAATGAGCCAATCCACTGAGTCAGTAGGAGAGAATACACCAGAGGAAGGAACCATGGTGACAAATGCAGAGCTAGCAAAGAAGGTAGAAGAGCAAGAGGAAGATAACCAGTTGCTCAGGGAAAGGATATCTCAGATGGAGAAACTCCTGGATGAAGTCCAAGAAACAGCTAATACTATGAAGGACAAGATAAAGCAAAAGGAAGAGTAGGAATCCAAGGAAAAAGAAGTGGAATTGGAGGAGGAAGCTCCAAAGCCTGATCCTGTTCTTGTAGAGGAACCATTCTTGAAGGCATTGCAAGCCTTGAGTGGTAAAGCATTGGATGGTGTGCCACTTTTCAGTGGACAAATGGACCCTGATTCAGTTGTGGACTGGATTGAGAGCATTGAGAATCACTTTGAATGTGATGGAATAACAGAGGCCCAAAAGGTGAAGGTGGCCAAGTCTAGGTTGAGAGGAGCAACTCACATGGTGGAAATTTGTACAATCAGAAAGAGAAAAAGAAGGCAAAGGTCCTATAGTTTCATGGAGAGGAATGGTGACCAAGATAAGATAGACTTATCTCCCAGATGATTATGAAGTCCAGTTGCATAGGAGAAGACACAATCTGAGGCAAAAAGACATGGATGTTCAAACATATACAGAAGAGTTTCAAAAACTGTGCCTTAGATCGAAGGTGGTTGAAGATGAGAGCATCAGGTTAGCAAGGTACCTAAATGGACTCAAGTGGTCTATCTAGGAAGATATGAGATTGGTAAACTTCAAAAAAGTACGCCAATGCTATCAAATGGCCTTGAAGATAGAGGAGAAAGGCAAAAAGAAGCAGGAACAAAACCTCAAAGGTAGAGGTAAAGGGAAAGACAACAGAGGACAAAGAGGAAGTTATAGTGGAAGAAGCTCAGAATCAAGAGCCCAAGGAGAAGTCAAATTTTCTGAACAGCAAGAAGGAAGCTCCAGTAGAGGTGGTAGAGGAAGAGGTTTCAGCTCCAGAGGAAGAAGTGGTGGAAAAGGAAGAGGCAGTTACTTCACCAACATGAAATGCTATCATTGCAATCAATTGGGACACCCAGCCTATAGATGTCCAAAGAAAGGTAGCACTTCTCATGGAGGAGATAGGAGAACCAATCTGATTCAAGATGAGATAGCTGCAGCAAGTAAACAACCTGAAGTACCATTGAACTTAGAGGAAGGTGAGAATCTCATGATGAGAAGGACTTTGATCAAAGAACCAGTCAGAGAAGAGCCAAGCCAAAGAAGGTCCTTGTTTAGGATAAAATGCAAGATGATGGGGAAAGTGTGCAAGGTCATTATAGACTCATGTTCAACTGACAATATTGTGTCAGAGGAGGCAGTCAGCAAACTGAAATTGACAAGAATACCTCACAATAATCCTTACAAGGTCACATGGCTCAATAAAGGTCAGCATGTCTTGGTGAATGAACAAGCATGGGTGGAGTTTTCAATTGGAAAGTACAAAGACAAAGTATTGTGTGATGTATTACCTATGGATGCATGCCACTTGCTCCTAGGTAGGCCATGGCAATTTGACCGTCAAGCTGTGCATGATGGAGCTAAGAATTCATATACCTTCAAGAAGGACAATGTAACCTACAAGATTCAATCTTTGTTGGAAGATACTGAGGTGCAGATAGCAGGTTCTAAGCTCCTTATAACTGGTGAAAAAGAGTTGTTAAAGGCCTTGGAAGAAGGAGAAGGAGTTGGCTATGCAGTAATGATTAAGCCAAGAGAAGCAAGCAAAGAGAAGGCAGCTGAAAGAGTAGGAGTTACCCAAAGAGATTCAAGACTTGTTACAGACCTATGAAAGCATTGTAAGTAGTGGTCAACCAACAAAATTACCTCCTAAAAGAGCCATAAGTCATAGGATAGACTTGATACCAGGAGCTACCCTTCCAAACAAAGCAGCTTACAAGATGACACCTCAACAAAATGAGGAGATAGCTTGGCAGATTCAAGAACTACTTGACCAAGGTCTTATTAGGAAAAGCATTAGTCCTTGTGCAGTACCCACTATCTTAGCACCTAAGAAAGGAGGAGAATGGAGGCTTTGCACTGATTCCAGGGCAATAAAAAAGATAACCATCAGGTATAGGTTTCCCATTCCTAGAATTGAAGATCTCATGGATTGTCTAGGTGAAGCTAGGTACTATACCAAGATAGATTTAAAAAGTGGATACCACCAAATTAGAATACATGAGGGTGATGAGTGGAAAACAACCTTCAAAACCAATGAGGGTCTATATGAGTGGCTAGTAATGCCATTTGGCTTGTCTAATGTCCCCTCCACATTCATGAGACTTATGAATGAAATCCTCAAGGACTACATTGGAAAGTTTGTAGTAGTGTATCTTGATGATATACTAATCTATAGCGAAACAAGAGAAGAGCACCTCCAACACATTGAGTTGATTTTCAAGAAGCTGCAGGAGGAGAAACTGAAGATCAATCTGGAAAAGTGTGAGTTCATCAAAATAGAGCTGGTGTACCTTGGTTTTGTGCTATCACATGGCAACTTGAAGATGGACAACAGCAAGGTAGAAGCCATTCTCAATTGGCCTACTCCAAAGACAGCAACAGAGGTAAGAAGCTTCCATGGTCTTGCTCAGTATTATAGGAAATTCATAAGGCAGTTTAGTGCTATTTGTGCTCCCATGTTGGATACCATTAAAGGAGGCATGAAAACTAAGTTTATATGGAATGAGAAAGCTAACAAGAGTTTTGAGTTGCTGAAGGAAAAGATAGCTACCCAACCTGTTTTGGTGTTGCCAAGCTTTGAGAAGCTATTCACCATTGAATGTGATGCAAGTAATGTAGCAATTGGAGTTGTTCTCAGTCAAGAGGGCAGATCGGTGGCTTTTCATTCTGAGAAGCTAAGTGAAGCCAAGAAGAAGTACTCTTCTTATGACCTTGAGATGTATGCATTGGTCCAAGCACTAAGGAAGTGGAGGCACTACTTGCTTCCCAAAGAATTCATTGTGTACTCAGACAATCAAGCACTCACTTTCCTAAATTCACAAGAGAAGTTGAGTCATAAGCACATGAAGTGGGTGGAGTACTTGCAAGCTTACACCTTCAACATCAAGCACAAGAAAGGAGCTCTCAATAAAGTTGCTGATGCATTGAGTAGGAGAGTTCTTACCATTCAAGAAATCCAGTTGAAGAGCATGGGAATAGATCACTTCAAAGATCTATATGCAGATGATGAAGACTTTGCAGAAATTTATAAGGTATGTCTTGAGTATAAGAACCATTTCCATAGCAAATATGTTGAGTATACCTTGCAAAATGATTTGTTGTTTAAAGGGAATCAGCTTTGTGTTCCTAGAGGTTCTATTAGAGAGAATTTAATTCAAGAAAAGCATAATGGTGCATTAAGTGGTCATTTTGGAATCACTAAAACTCAGGAACTGGTTCAAAGGTTTTATTTTTGGCCTAAGATGAACCTAGATGTTAGGAAATATGTAGAGATCTGTGTGGTGTGTCAAAAGGACAAAGGAACTTCCTCAAATGTAGGCCTATACCAGCCACTACCAATCCCTTCTAGGCCATGGGAATGCTTGAGTATGGACTTTGTAGTTGGTTTACCCAAGACAAGGCAAGGTATGGACAGTGTTTATGTTGTTGTTGATAGATTCAGCAAAATGGCTCACTTTATACCTTGCAAAACAACCAATGATGCCAGTCAAATAGCCTCTCTTTTCTTCAAAGAAATAGTCAGAATTCATGGCTTACCAATCAGCATTGTATCAGACAGAGATACCAAGTTTATGAGTCATTTTTGGAAGACTCTTTGGCAAAGAATGGGCACTAATCTATCCTTTGGATCTGCATACCATCCCCAAACTGATGGTCAGACCGAAGTTGTGAATAGAACACTTGGAAACCTTCTAAGATGCTTGACCAAGGAGTATGGTCAACAATGGGATCAAATTATTGGGTAGGCTGAATATGCATATAATGATACAGTGAATAGGTCAACAGGGAAGAGTCCCTTTGAAATTGTTTATGGACTACACTCTAGAGGTGTTTATGAGCTGAGAGAGTTGAAGGATGGAGTCAAGGGAAGTGGCTATGCAGATGAATTTGCTTGTGCAATGCAGGAAATTCATGAGACAGTCAGAAAAACCTTGACAGAGAATACTATGAAACATAAAACCAAAGTGGATGAGCATAGGAGAGAGGTTCAGTTTAATGTTGGTGACCTAGTGATGGTGCATTTGAACAAGGCTAGATTGCAGAAGGGAGTTCCTCACAAATTGCAGATGAAGAGGATAGGTCCATGTCCTATCCTGGAGAAATATGGCAACAATGCAGTCAAAGCGCAATTACCAGATGATAGGGGACTGTCCCCTATTTTCAATATTGCAGACCTTATGCATTACAAAGGACCACCACAAGATTTGGATCAGACACTCCATGAAGTCAGTCAAGATGTAGGAGAACTCAAACTGCCCCCTGTTACAGTCAAACAAGCTGATCAAATCTTGGACACAAGGGTCTATAAGAAGACTAGGACCAAGGAGTACAAAGAACACCTGATCAAGAGGCATGGACAACCTGATTCAGATGTAGTATGGATCAAGGAGGCAGAGTTCAAGAAGTTTGGAGTTGATCCTAACTTGCTCAATCCAAGGATGGATTGAATCTTTCTGTTTTAGGGAGGATGGTGCAGGAGCACCTAGGTTGACCTCCATTTGGCTTGCACAATTTTGGATTGTACTAACTTTAGCCAAGTCAGGGGTTTTGGTTGTTTGATTTAGATGGTCTTGTTATTGTATGTGATGAGTTAATCACTAGGGTTAACATCATCTTTGGCATTAGGTTGTCTAAGTTGTTAAATTTTGCTTTGGACAACATTTGGTAGAATTTAATGTTTTTTCTTGTGTGCTATCCTCGTTGTTTGGAGATACCATGGGTAGTTAAGGAGCTGTTGGTTCGAGCTTGAGGAGATTAAGGTCCTAGAATTAAGGTTAAAGGAAGAGTTGCATGATTGCATGTGGAACTTGTTAGTTTGCATGCAACTAGAATGGAGTGGAATCCCTTGAAATTAGGGATATGGAGCGACCAATCTCCATTGAAACTTGGAAAGAGCATCCCAAATGGAATGATGGCTCATAGAAAGAAAGTAGTTGTATTTTTGGTAATCAAGTTTTTGTGTGAATAGAAAAACAGTGAAGAGAATTCTACATTTTTTCTGTTTTCTGCCCATGCCTTTTGAAAAACAGTGAACTTGAAGACACCGTGGATGTTGATCTAACACTGTAATCATGTTTATTAGAGAGTGCAGAGCTATTTTCATCTGTTATTAAAGTTTCCTAGTATAGATTTGCTGCTTCAAGTTCATAGTTTAGAGTTGTAGAATGTTTTTCAGTAAATCCTGTGTGTTTTGCAACGCAGAGTTAGTATAGGCGTTGTGTACATTGAAATAGCATGGTATTTGTTTTTGATAGTGTAGTTTAGGTATTTATTTGTATAGGAGATTTTCCTTGGTGGTGATAGTGCTTTATAACTATAAATCAGGTTGAAAAGAGGATTTTATTCCTATTTAGGCAGAGCTCCTGTGTTTTCTTGTGTTATCCGTGGGTTCTTGAGGAACAGTGATTGAATAGGGCGTTGTGAATATATATTTCTCATTTTTTTTGTTCATTAGATAGATTTAAGTAAGATCCTTCTGGTATTCAAGGTGTTTTGAGGTTGAGTTGTTGTTTCTATCTCAAAGATTAGGAAGTAGGGCGTTGTATTATTGTTTTGAGTAGTGTAACTTCAAATGACTCTCCCATAAACACTGACCCCAGGGTTCCCCTGAGATTAGTTGAATATGGGAGAGGAGCCAACCTATTGTACATATTTAGAAATAGGAATGGCAAGGAGTCAAGCAGTGAGTTTTAATCCCAAACCCTAGGCGAGCTAGGACTGCCCGGTTAGGGAATTGGGAGTGAGAATCAAAGAACCAAGGCAGGGGAAGGTACATTTGTACAGAAAAAGTACACTTCTAGGTGGAATGTGATTAGACAGAAGGACACCTGAGAGATGGAAGCTTGAACAATTCTCTTGAGTGAGAAACAAGCAAGTGATCAACAAAACCCTAGGAATTAGGGCAATTAGGCCTCCACTCCAAGAACTCAGGAACCAATTGTACGAAACAGGCAGAGGTCTGAAATCAAATTCAAGATTTAAAACCATGAAAAGGGTGTATGAAAGTTTTTTTTATTTTCTAGGTTGTGTGGAGAATATAAGCAGGAAAAGCCAATTAGGGACTGGTAAGGGCTACAAGTATTATCCCCTCAAAAAGGCAAATTCATGAAATCGGGTAGGTTGAGGAGTGGACACTAAGGAAAATGGATCAGTTGGGTTGTAAGAAGCATGGAGACAGCATCTTCAAATCCCCTGCAAGCAGTTCAAGCAACATGGTGAAATTGGCATCAAGACTCTTCTAGGTGTAGGGTGAAAGATTGAAATTTCAAGTGGTAGTTGTGAAGGAGACAACAATTTTAAAGAGTGTTGAAGCCTCTAAGGTAAGCACAAGGATAGTAACTCTTGTGAAAGATTTAAAGGAGGGATTAGTTAATGATCTAAGTCAGTTTGGAACCTTGTAGCCATTAGGTTCATGAGTGAAGACAGAGAGAAAGGTCTTCTAGTTGGAGTGCAAGCACACCTTGGAGGTTAACATACACCACCCCCTTCTATTCAATTTTCCATTGTCTTCATCATAAAAAAATGCAAAAAATGTGTGTTCCATCATTTAATAGGGTTCGCTTGAACTAGGGTCCATTCAAACACCCCAGTTCGTGCAAACCCCTAAAAAGAAAAAAAATCATATGAGTGTTTTTGCAATTTTCCTTCCTCACTAGAATTGTAGACCGGTATTGTGGGATCACCCTTCAAACTATCAAGTTTAAGGATTTTTGGATTAAGATGAAAATGAAATAATTTGAGGAGAGACTCCAAATTAATAAGATGGGCACTGAGGAGTCATAACATGATCAGATTGTTACCCAAAATTTTGAAGAACTCAAGATTAACGAAATTATTGTTAGCCCCCAAGAAGCAAGAAAATTGGTCTTAGAAAGAAATATACTAATTATTCCTAGGATGGAGTTAAAAAAGATATTCTTACTAGATCAAGTAAGAATGCAAGAAGATCCCATGTTGTTTTCTAAATTCAATTCAGATGAGGGAACGAGTGGCACATGTTACAATCTAAGAATTGAAACCCTAGCCTTTTGGACAAAGCAAAATAGAATAAAAAAAAGATTGCTTGATGTTTTACAAGAAATGAGAGGGACTGCCATGGTAAAGACAATTCAAGACACATTAGCATTAGAGGTAGCTACTGTGAAAATGCACTCAACAATGTTTACTAGGGTTGCAGTTAAAGGTATGGAGCTTAGATTGGAAAAATATGAGAAAGCACAGACTAATCTAAATGGTGAAGTGAATAGGTTATTCGTAGAAAATGTGAAATTGAAAGAGTAATTAAGGGGAGTAGGTACTTCCCAAAGCACATAATTAATACTATACCAACCCCTTGCCATCCAAACTGATATAGGTGCAATCACTGTTGAACAAGTAAATGTGCTAAAACAAGAAATTGAGAAGTGGAAAAAGACTAATGAAGAAACAAAGGAAGGAGAAAAGAGACAAACCCTCATGGTAATGGAAAAGACCTTGGAGCATAGGGTTAAACAAATTATGGACAAATTAGAAAATGTGTATGAATGTTATGTCTCCTTGTCACAAGCAATTGATCAGATAAAGGCCCATGTACCTATATTGGACCCCTTATTCAAGAAATGACAACCTTTACATCACACCTTAATAACGTTGAGGCCCTCACAAAATTAAAGTCTACTGAGCAATTGGTCTGAATGGTCATAAATGAATTTGAATACATATATGTAGAATACCAAAAGATCAAGGCAAGAATGGATTTATTTCACACAGTAAAGTAGTGGTTTTTGCCTAAGATACTAAGGGATGATGATCAACTGAAAGTCTCCAAGGATTGGATATATAAGTTTTAAAAAATTGTTCCCAACTACCTCACTAATTTATAGAAGGATGGTGAGATAAATCTTCACCACCTCAATTTAACCTTGGATGGAATAAGTTCACTGGATGTTGGATAATCAAAATTCATCACAGATGTAAAGGGTTATTAGACAGCAGATGGAAGATTCACTTGGACAACACATGAAAAATACAGGAGTACAAATGGCCTCATGATTACACAGTGTACCAATGGGAGCAAACATATCTAGCTCACCCAGAAGAATAGGCCTTGCAGTAAAGTACCAAGTCTTGCAAATACTATCATGGAGAGAGGACCTTGCTAGATTTGAATGATCACGGGTACCTTACGATGAGTAACGTATTTTTGTATCTTGCGAGTGCTTTGGACTTCAACATTTGATCATTTCTCTTCATTTCTCATCTTTCATTTCTTTTATGTAATCCTATGTAAGTAGCGATAATTAAGACTTTTTTATTTATGTTAAAAGTGGGTAACTGAAAAGACACTTTTTGACATGTCAGTCAGGAATTTTTTTTGAAACGTAATGTAAAATATTTTTGAATCCATATATCAAGGGTATATTTGGTTTATCAAAGCACATTTGCAATCAAACAATTCATTTTGTACTACATTTTGGTGTCAAGTCTTTGGTAATTATGGTTAGTTTCATTAAATTTTGAATTCTGGGAAATAATATACAGTAAATAGATTGATGGTTGTTTGGATAGTGAAATTATCTCTCTTAGAAATTAACTAAAATATCTTGTCTTGAAATATCTAGAAGGATTATTTTAATTAAAGAGGATTTTGTGGTTATTTTTGTAACAATGATTAACAATGATTATACAATGCAACTAGCTTGCTATTTTCATTCAAGATACATGTCATCAAAGTCAAGCACATACCAAGAAGATGGTACTCTACTTCAAACCTTCAACCTCACTTAGTTTAGTCTACTTACATGTGGATATTAAGCAAGTTACTAAACAATTAATATATATCATTTGTTGTTTGTGAAGGAGAATCCTGTGAGATCCAATATGGCAGTGGATCAACATTTGGTTTCTTAAGTAAAGATGATGTCATAGTTGGAAAACTTGCTATGAAACATCAAGTTAGTAATTTTTGGATGTTATGGCTTCCTAGTTTAATATCAAAGATCTTTTCTCATCAACTTAATTTGGAATTTATGTATAAATGGATTCTTTCATCGTGTAGGTCAATACTGAGACAACACATGAACTAGGGTTGACATTTTTGTTGTCTAAGTCTGATGGCATTCTTGGGCTTGGTTTCCAAGAAATTTTTGTTGATAATTTTGTTCCAATCTGGTTAGTGTTGATAGCCTTCATTCTATAATCCGAGCATCTCACCTTTCTTAAATTTTGAACAAGGTTCTAAAATCAAGGGTTCAATATGCATATTTAGGCCTATGTTGAACACTCTGTTTAAGTTTTTTAGTCTTGTGACTAAAAATAAAAATTGTAATACTCCATTTCTAAGTATTTTTCAAGCAAGATAGATATTTTAGACTTGTGCAAGTTGTAAGAACACCTTTCTTTTAATAAATTTCAATGATTTTTCCTTTTCAATGTTTGTCTTATAGTGTGCAATTGATGATTGATGTGTATTTCTATATTTTATGTTTAATCCTCAAATATTAGCCAATTAAAATGACTAAATATACTACTAATTGATGTCAATTAATAATTAAATTGACTAAATATACTACCAATTGATAGAAATAAATGAATAGTGAATAAACATGACTAAATATATGACCAATGAAATCAGTGAATAAAAATGACTAAATATACTACCAAATTGATCAAAATGGTGATTAAAATTAATGACTAAATACACTACCAATGCACAAAAATTAGTGAATAAAAATGACTAAACAAGTGAGCAGTTAACAACAATCAATGACTAAATTAATGACTAAATATATTAGTGAATAAAAAATGACTAAATAAGTGACCAAATTACAACAATCAATGACTAAATCAATGACTAAATAAGTGACCAATTAAATATATCAATGAATAAAAAATGACTAAGTGACCGGATTACAACAATCAATGACTAAATCGACAACTAAATATACTACCAAATCAATCAATCAAAACAACCAATAATTGACTAAAAATGGTTTAGTCATCAATCCAGTCACATTATAAATGATTGGAAATAAACTAATAATGGTCACGTGATCATGTTCAGTCATTTATATGCAATTTTAAATAGTTTTTTAATTATATATTGTTGTTTATGTACTAGTGAAATAAAATTAGGATTACCATCAACTTGTATAGGTTCTACCTTTGAGGTTGGAATCAAAGTATTAGGGGAGTTGGAAGTGTTATGATCATGTTGAACTTGTGAATTATAGATTTTTTCATCTACTTCAACCATTTATGTCTTGTTGATGTATTCAAATTTAATTTCATGGTGAAGAGTAGATGAGACTCCTTTCATGGCATGAGTCCATGGTCTCCCTAGGAGAAGGTTGCATTAAAGAGATCTTGGCATTATATGGATAGAGGTAGGAAAAACTACAGGTCCGACCTCAATAGGTAATGTGATCATTCCTAATGGTTGCCTATTAACATTGTCAAATCCATGAATATTAACATCATTGAGTTGAATAAGATTATTTTCCATACCAATTTTATCTAGGAGATCAATGCTACAAATATTAAGACCCGCTCCATTGTCTATAAGAGTACGTCTAACTACAATTTCATTAATGATCACCTTTATTATCAAGCGAGGGTAATTCTTGTTGAGGGAATGTGATATCTAACTTTGTCACTTGCATAAAATCAAAGGAGGTTGCTACATCATTCAATTTAACATAAGATTGGATATCATTTTTTTGCAAAAATTCTTGGAGCATCCTATTGTATGTAGATGATGTTTGAATCAAATCCCAAATGGAGATATTTATTAGAGTATGATGAAATTGCTCAACAAGATCATTCTCTTTACCACTACACTGAGGAATGTTATATGTGTGATCAATTGTGTGATAAGTTGGTTTCTATGACATAGGTTTACTAGTGAGTTGCCTTGTGAAATTCAAGATAGCTCTTGGTGGTAATTTGTGAGGTCTTATAACAGGAGGTGACTTAGGAGGCTCAATAATTAAAGGAGATCCAATTTGTGTGTTCATAACCTCAATTGAGTTACCTAGATGACCTTCTAGTGAGGGGGGATACAATGTGAAATTAACATATTCATCTATGCCATCCATCTTATTATTTGTTGAGAGAAATGTATCATTGAAAGAGGGAGAAACAAGATTCTCATGACACTCAATAATTGGGTCTTCTAACACCAAGATACCTTCGTCATAAGTAGGAGAGGTATAAGGAGAAGAACAATTAGGATTGTCATGGTTGTCTATAATTGCATCCTCTTGCACTAAAGCTTCAGTGGGTGATCTAGGTGAGATGAAGTCCTCAAGTGCTTCATCTAACATGTCAAATTCATCACAACTAAAGAGTTTGAAGGATATGCTTTCTCCAAGGTTGACCATTTAATATGTTGTTTCTTGTTTAGTGTTTTGAGATCATTTATGGGATAATGTTTGCAATTAGAAAACTAACTTATCTAATGCAATGCAATGATGAAATAAATAATTACAAATCTGCAATAATCTAATACTAAAATAGAAAATAACTTTTTCAATTTTCCCCAAATTTGCACTAAAAGAATAAAATTTTCAACATTCAAATCAAAATATTCTAGATTTTCAAAGTGTGGATGTAAAAACATAAACAAAATGTAGAAAAAAACCTAAAAATTCTCCTAGAAATTTGGTAGGCCACCTGTACAAGGACAGATTCACCCTAGGGCGAATAGGGGTTTTAAAAATTCAAATTTGAGTTTGAAGCCTACAACCAGGCTTTCCTATTTCTGGTGGCAAACTGTGGTTCCAGTGATTGATTTTTCTAGAATTTGATGTTTAAATGCAAGTAAATTGAATGATAAATGATGAAAAATATGACACTTTTTAAAATACAATTTTGACTCAATTTTTGAATGTGAATGATGAAAAGTACACTAATATGCATGCACTATACAAAATCAATGTGATATTATACAATATTTTTTGTATTTTCCAAATTTTAAATTATGCAAAATACAAGTTTAAAACCCTAAATGCAATGAAAATTAATACAATTTTGAAAACCTTAAATGAAATGCAAATTAATGCAAGACAATGCAAACTAATGAAAATTCTAGATCTAGGGTTTAAATGAACTCCAATTTTAGAAAGTTTAAAATGTTCAAAATGTCAGGTTCACCATAGTGAAATATAGAAAAATATGGGATGGTATAATGGACCTATTTTCCTTTATTTCATTAGGAAATGAGATCCTACAAAGAATTGACTTACAACCCTTAGGTGAGTCAACTCAATAAGAGGATATGTTGGTTTCCTTATGATTGAGGATTGGGGTATCAACTTGAACAACACTTTTGGGAGAAAAACTAAAAATAGGAAATCAACTCAATTATGCCCATTCAAACTTGAATCATCAATTTAAAGCACAATATAGACATAAACCACAAATTTTTGACAAATATGGAAATGGAAGTGTGAAGTGTACATGTCACCAAAATGCAGTTTTTGAAGGTTGCCTGGAACACATTCACCTATGGGAAAATGGGTCTTTGTGCAAAGGTTTTACTTAGCATTCAATATCCTTTGGTGTTAGTTTGTAGCTTTTGTTTGATCTAGGTTTCAATTTCAGACAGCCATAAATAAAGTCTGCAAGTGAGATTCTATGGATTAACAATAATATTGACAACTTTTTGCAACTTTTTCGCTTTGAGGTCTTCAATCTTTCTTCAACATATAAACCTGCACATTCACAAAGAGGAGATTTTTTTTTGATGGATAAGGGTTTTTCTTGGTCAAATCCTATTTTGGTAATTAAACCTTGAATTGAGATAATGAAACATGAAAGGAATTATGAATGAACAATGCTATGTTGCAACTCACCAAACCCTTGAATAAACCTTTGGAGGATTGAAATCTTGATCTTGCATGAAGTGGCTTGATTGATGATGTGATCTTGATGCTTGAAATATGACTTGAATGCTTGAAACCTACATCACAATGTTAGCTCCAAAAACATGCATGATTGAACATAACTTTGACATGATGCTTGAGATCTTGAATGGTGCAACAAATGATGAAGAAATATACTCTTAAACACATTTGACAATAATCTTAGCTCTTGTGAAGTCTCTCTTGAAAATCTAGGATTTGAATTGATAAAATAACCTTGTATTTATAAAAAAAATTCTAATTTCTCAAAAATTAAACATTACAAGCTAACATTTGAATATGAATTTGGGATCATGAAAATACTGCTAAAAAACATATTTAAAATTTGAATTTATAACTTAAAGGGGACCCATTCACCCAAGGGAGAATGGGTCTTGACCTAAATTATTAGGATTTTTGAATTTTGGGGTTTTCAATTAATTAAATGTATTAATTAAATCATAATTCTCCTTTCGAAGATCATAATTAATTAGGCTTGTAAATGCATTTTTGGACCAATTAGAGGCTTAATTAAGTCCAAATTATTAAGGGACCCAAACATAGTATGAAAATGTAAAGGAGCACATTTTTCTACACTACACAAGACAATTCATGCAAGATCTAATCCTTAGAGTGATGTGTTAGACTTCAGTCCTATAAGGGAATCCATTAAGGGTTTGGTGAGTTGTGGCATAGATTTTTTCATTCGTCATTCTTTGTCATTTGTCAATATCTTTCATTATCAAGGTTTACTTACTAATATGGGGTTTGACCAAGGTAAATCCCTATTCACCAAAAATAAATAATTTTCCCCTCTCTTTGTCTGTACAGATTTGTAGGTGAAGAAGGATTGGATATTGATCAAAAGTGTAATTTTGCAAAGTTTTCAAAGTTTTCATCAAAGTTATCAAACCATGGAAACTCTTTTGCAAAATTTATTTCCAGTTTTCTGATAGTGGAATCTAGTAGAATAAGGAGTGAAAATCCAAGATCAAAGGATTGCAAATTTTTTTTTTGAATCCATGTATAGAGACCTGTTATCTCTTAAAATTGCACCTGAACTGAGTTGAGAAACTCACTTAGCTAGAGAAACATGGGAGCATTCTCGGGTTGTGGGTCACCTAAAAATGAGAATGAACCTCCCGATAGGCCGACTTCCTAGTTGGATTTATTACCTAAATTACTGATTTTTAAAAGGAAAAGGGAGAAGGAATAGTACTTGAAATGAAACCTAATTCTACAGTGATACACCAAACTAACAAGAGCTATGAATATTCAAACTGGATACACTTGAACACTAATGAAAAATATTGAACTACACAACATGTTACTATAAGCTTATGCATTAATATTTTGTAAAAAGGTTTGACTTGCATACACTTTCAAGAAGGAAAGGTAACTTTCACAAATCAAAAGGGTCATATACAACTTTAAAACACAATTTACAACTTGCATAACCATACTTATGCAGAAAAGGCATAATACATGAGACAAAGCTATAGGGAAATAGAAAGATCTCACAAGTAACTTAATCAATCACCTGATAATACACAATGTTGCAAGAACAAGAAGGAAGGATAACATAATCAATTGTATCCAAGGTATTTTCTGCATATCATACTCCAAAATGAGTTACAAAACATGTTGTAATCTTCAAAGGACTGTAAAAGTCACAAGGTAGAGAAATACATAATCTGAACTCCCTTTTTTAAAGAGTAAAAATTGAGAATATATGCATCAATCCTCCATCTTGCACCAAAAGAGGCTCTAGAAGCACTTGGGGTCACATGAAACAATAAAACCTAAAATACAACATGCAAATCTTCCTCAAAAAGGCTCCAAAGTGTTTGAAAAGGTCAATTTTGACCAAGTCAAACATTAAAAACTTCTTGTTAATAAATATTTAACTAGCTCCCTTCGAGTGTATTTTCCTCTATGCATCAGCTCGTGCATCGCAAGAAATCAACTTAGCCTTTTATCTAAGTTCTGCTCTCCCTCTCAACGTGTCTACTCCTCGCAACCCCAAGTTTCTGCATTCCTTTCACATCCCAGGAAACCCCGCTATGCTTCCATGTGTCGTGGCTGCAAGATACTTTTGATCATTCTTTCTTGCTACCTCATCGGGCTCCGCTTGAGTGCCATGAAGCCCTCATTCCCAAAAGGTTTTGGTGGGCACCATAATTTTTATCTACGGTGTACTCTTGCTACATGTCTTCTATTCACAAATCTTTCAACATAGAGATGAAGTAACAATCGCAAGTAGCGAAATGCTGCCACATGTCTCTTTTGCGCCCCATTGGTGGTCGTTCCCTCCACTATTGGTTAAGTGCTCCACCCATTTGATACATGTAGCCTTGGTGCAAGTCTTCAACGGTGAAAGAGAGAGGTTCATACGGGCATCGAAAGGCTACCACATGCCTAGTCAGTGGATCTCATATTTGGGCGATAGACCAAATGAATCGAATGCTGCTATTGGCCACTACGTGCCATAATCATCTACACAGGATGGTGACACTTGCTGATTAATCCTTGCTGGGACTACTGCCATCATTTGCAGAGGATGCACCTATGCCTGGAATGACCGGATGCTTGGTTTCAAATCATTTTTATTGCAACGGCTTGGGGAATATTTTGATTTTTGCATCATTTCCGGGGGATTGTGAAATCTTTTCTGTTATTGCTCTCCAAAGCGGTGGGGTTTTCCTTGCTATATATGCTTTTCTCTATTGTGAGAAGAGGGTTTGAAATTTGGAGGAAACACTATTTTTGGGAAAAGACACCAGGCCTTTATTGTTGTTTATTTTATTGCAAAGACTCTAAGACTATGCCAATTGTTCGACCTTTTTGTTTTTTCATGCTATTTGATCAAACTGTAAATTGTGCTTTTATTGTTTGGACATTTCATTTGAGAACTTCTATATATGTTGAATGCAAGTTTTCTGACCTAGACCATGTCTAAAGACTCTTCATGGCAGTAGGAATGTATGCAATATTATTTTATGTCAGACGAATGGATTTTCTATCCTATAATATTCAGTTTCTAATTTTCTGGAACACCACAAAACCAATCAGGCCCTTAGATATGTGATTTATCATGCCTATCATTAAGTCTTGGCACATCGCCTTAGGTTAGACTATATTTTATTATATTTTTTTTCCCTTTCCCTTTCCAAACCCCATTATAGAAGAAGCCAACTTCTCTAAAAACCCAGAGGTCACTCAGTTTAGCACAAAAGGTCCCCATAAACCAAGTTTCCCATAAGACACTGTTACCTCATCAAATTTTGGTGTCAACAGTTTGTTATTTTTTTGGCATGCCCAGTGGGATAGAGCTTAAATGAATTTGCATTTTAGAAGGGTATATGAGCCATCGACCTGTAACTAGATCCCAAACCGCAGGCAACTCTAGTTTGCTAGTACCTCCACTAGGAATAGTGCAAGCTGCAAATTAGTTTGTAACCATTCCACTCCTGCCACCCATTCCTCTAACCATGTTGTTGGTTGCTAATAGAAATTATGTGGCATGAGATGCCAGAGGTCCCCTAGTAGCCCCAGTAGCACCCACTGTCTAGGGCGCTATCCCAATTTCAACTATGAAAGCTATACCCAAGTTTACTGGAGATGGATCAAGAACACTCATAGAACATTTGCAGGATGTGGCGAATGTGTGTCTGGTACATGGGATTACAGTGCATAATGTAGCTTTGAGGCTTCTTGCCACGTCTTTTAAAGGCAAGGCATTGGATTGGTACTAAACACTATCACCTAACACTATTCGCACCTAGGATGAGCTCAAAGATCCATTCTATGAGAGGTTCTCAAATGATGGAGATCATTCTTCACTATATTATCAACTATCTATCATAAAATGAGCCCCCCAGGAGGCTCTGACGGACTTTAATGCCTAATTTCACACAAATTGGCAGAGGATCCTTGTTACTATACTCTCGACTCCTGAGTTGGCCTTCATATTTTATCTAAAGTCCATCAATTCTAAAATTTCTATGATGATCAAATCTTTGGGAGGAGCTACTCTACCAGATGCTTATGGTGTCGCTGTCAAAGCCAAGAATCATTTGATAGATTGTGGAAAGTTGTCTCCTCGGCCTATTATGCCAATATTTCCTGAAATATCGATTCCCACACAAGAAGTCGTGTCAACTAGTGTGCCCACAACTCCCCAGACGATGTACACATATGTGGTAGCCCCACAAAATGTAGCCTCTACATCGGGTTTGTCCAAAGATGAAATGAGTGACCTTAAAATGATGTTGCGAACCATGGAAAATGATATAACCACTCTTAAGCAGAACCAATCAACGCCTCTGAAGCCTGCATATCAAAACTATCAAGGTGAGTGATCCTCATATCAACATAATTAGTACCAAGGCGTGCCTTGCACTAATCCTCTAGCTCCAACCGCCAACCAAATGGTGTCGGTGCCTACTTTGCTAACAAGTGCTTCACCAAGCTTGAGTAGGGAATTAACCGCAGGGAAAAACAACCTCATTGATGACATCAATTCGTGGTGCTTCCCTTACAGTGATGCACATATGCCTCAAAAATGTCTATGTGGCAACTTGCAACAAAAGGTGTTGGAGCAATGTAACCAAGGCACAGTGACAAACCATGGGGGTTATATATATGCCTCACCACAAATGGAGAGTGTGGTTCTTACGACAAAAATGCAAGGAATGTCTCTAGAACAAGAGTCTGATATCGCTCCTGATCACGTGCTTTTTTCCTGGATGGAGGAAGAAGAAATGGTGTTTTCTAATGATACGTTCATATCCAAAACACTGCAAGTGCAATATGATTATAACATACGCTCAAAGAGGAGATTTACCGGCGAGTTGGTTGTTCCACATCCGGCCAGCCTGCAACTCAAAGGTGCTTCCGATCAGATTCCTGGCACTTCTACCGTCCATCCACTATCTCAACCACAGAAGGAAATTATTATAGTAAGAGCGAAGGAGCAGAAACCTCCAAGTTTGTCACCTTTTAATGTGGTAGAACAATTGAAGAAATCATCTACTAATGTGTCTATATGGGAAATTCTAGCTATCCCAGAGCAAAAGACACTATTACAAAAGGCGGTTCAAGAAGAGGTCAACACAACACCAACATAGTAGTTTTCCAGTGCAGAGGTTGTTAATCAAATACTGTCAGCTAAAGCCTTTATAAAAAATACAAAGGAATCCCCTATTGTGGTTAGAGATAAGTTTAAACCCCAACCCTTCTTCTTGACTCTCATTATAGGGAAGAAGTTATTGCACAATGCTATGATTGATTCTGGCGCTAGCACCATGGTTATGCCTAAACAGATGGCCGAAGCTTTAGGACTCAACTATGAACCTATGAAAAGGGGGGTAATGCAGCTTGATAGGAACAAAGTTTAAACCGTAGGTGTCATCAAAGCACTTCCTTTAACTCTATTTACTTGCCCTAGTATCTTGGTGCCGCAAGACACTGTGATCATAGATGTTCCTCCTATGTTTGGTCTCTGTCTATCTTGAGAATTTACTTCAAAGGTGGGTAGATACTTGTCATTGGATTGGTCACATCTCATTCTTAGAACCAAGCACGGTGCAAAAATGAAGATAGAATCAGAGGCTTTGCATTCTGAACATGTAGCGGATGAAGCCCTAATCAATTTTGAAGCCCACATACCTCTATCACCAAGCAAGAAATGTAGTGCGTTGAATTACTGGAGGAAGATAAGGTGAGTGGAGACCAAAATGACAAAGAAGATGCTCTGTTGAGTGAACACATGGACAATGATCCTTTCGGTAATTATCATGCTATAGGATTGGAACCTATGTAATTTATGATGAAGACCATGTGCTCCCAAAGGTTTTCCAAAGAGTTTGAAGGTAGCCAAGAAAATGAGCTATAGACATTGTACTTTGACGGAGCAAGAAGAAAAGTGGGTGTTGGAGCAGGGATATATCTAATATCCCCACAAGATGAAAAATTGTTAAGGTCTTTCCATTTTCATTTCGCTTGCTCAAACAATGAGGATGAATATGAAGGATTAGTTCAAGGTTTAAGCCTTGCAGAACAAATGGGCATTAAGCAATTAATGGTATTCAAAGATTCCAAATTGGTAGTCAACCAAGTCCGAGGAATTTTCGTGGCAAGGAATGTCTGCATGAGATCCTATCGATATCGAGTCTGGGACCTAGTTGAGGGTTTTGAAGCCTTCAACATCCACACTATTCCCCAAGGACAAAATAGCGATGTAGATTGCATGGCCATGATTGGTGCTCAGTTTGATCCTACCTTTGACCTTATACATAACGAACATTCAGTACGAGTACTAGTTTGACTGGCAATTCCTAACAATGATCAGATTTGGAAAGTTTTTGAAAGTGATGAACACATCGCCTTGTTCATCCAGTAGTTAGGGGAATTTGCTTATCAACTTCAACCAAAGATTGTCAAAGAGTATGAAGGACAAATTATGCAGGTCAAATATAACAAGCTTCTGAAAGATTGGTTACTCTCAAAAAAATTTGATTGTGTTGATGCAAGAAATGATAGGCAGAAGTTCATAGCAGACAAAAGTGATTATGTGGACCTTCGGGTCTCAGATGGATAGAATCTTCGAGTCAGGAAAGACGTATCGCACCATGATAAAGAAAGACTCATCAATTTCTACGAAAAATATGGAGTAGTGGCCTAGTCCTATGATGATCTGGAAGGATATGATCCTAATATCATTCAACACACAATTGAGCTGACAGAAGGTGTAAAAGCAGTTTGAAAAAAGTAGAGGCTAGTAAACCCTAAAATTGAAGCACTAATGGCACAAGAGTTAACTAAGCTAATTGAGTTGTGCATTGTCTTCTCGATCAAGCATAGTACTTGGGTATCCAATCTAGTTCCAATCCGAAAGAAGAATGGAGATATCCGTTTGTGTGTGGACTTCCGAGACCTAAATAGAGCATCCCTGAAGGACCATTATCCACTGCCTTCCATGGAGTCAATATTACAAACGGTTGTAGGATCAGAAATGTTTTCTCTATTCGACGATTTCTCTGGTTACAATCAGATCTAAGTTAAAGAAGAGGATCAACACAAGACCACGTTCACCAAAAGGTGGGGAACATTTGCATATGCTAAAATGATTTTTTGTTTATCCAATGCAGGGGCAACATTCCAGCGGGCGATGGACATTGCATTCAGTGAACTAATCAGTAAGTTTATTCTAATTTATTTGGATGATCTTACTGTGTTTTCTAAATGTAAGGATGATCGTTTTGATCACTTAGAAATAGTTTTTCAAAAGTGCCAGGAGTTCGGGGTTTCCCTAAATCTAAAAAAATGCATATTTAGAGTACCACAAGGCAAGCTATTAGGACATGTGGTATCTAAGGAAGGAATTTCAATTGACTCTGAATGGGTGAAAGATATCAAGGAACTTCCCCTTTCGGTGAATAAGAAAGGTGTCCAGTCCTTCCTGGGAAAAGTAAATTTTGTTAGCAAGTTTATTTCTGACTTTGCGGGAATAATTAAGCTGATCACCCTGATGCTTAAAAAGGATCATGCATTCAAGTGGATGACTAAAGCTCAAGAATCCTTTGAAAAAAGTCAAGGAAGCTATTTCCACAGCTCCAGTACTAGTTAATCCAGATCTATCTAAGGATTTTATAATGTATGCATTCAATAGCAAGTCCAATATCATTATTGTTCTAACCCAAAAGGATGATGAAGGAAAGGGAGAACATCCAATGGCATTATACTCTTGGACCTTGAAGGAATACGAGATGAATTATAATTTCATTGAAAGTCAGGCCTTTGCAATAGTAAAGGGACTTAAAAAGTTCCACCATCTAATTTCTTGCAACAAGGTATTTGTTTATGTCACACATTCCAATGTGCACAAATATATTATGGAGAGGGAAATCCTAGAAAAAAGAGCTAATTGGATCACCAAGATCCTTGATAGTCGCTGCAGGGGAGCAATCGGAGCTTGTCCTGATAAATGAGCCAGAATCAGAGTGTTGCTGGCTGACAGATAGAATGAGGCTTATGCGATAAAGTATCCACCAGGTCTCTCATCCCAAAAGAGGAGATACTATCGGCTGCAAAATTGCGGATATACGCTAGTGGAGGGGGTCCTTTTTAAAAGAGACTTCAATGGTATTCTTCTGTGATGCATTACTTCGGAGCAAGCAAAGAGGATCCTTGATGGGTTCCACAACAACGTTGCGAGTGGACACTTCTCTGCTAAGACCACCGCCATCAAAATCATGTGCATAGGTTACTATTGGCCTACACTTTTCAATGACTCCCACTCTTTGGTAAAATATTGCAAAAAATGCCAGTTCTTTACTGACAGAAGGAAGAATTCTATAATGCCTCTCAAACCTATAGTGGTGGATGAACCGTTTGCACAATGGGGCCTGGACTTCATAAGGATGATTAACCTAGCTTCTAGTGTTAGACACAAGTGGATTCTAACCGCCACGGATTACTTCACAAGGTGGACGAAGGCCATTCTACTTAAAAGCGCAACAAAAACAGATATTGTAGATTTCCTCGAAGAGCTAGTGATAAGGTTCGGTCCTTCGAAGATTATCATTTCTGATAGTGCCAAAACTTTCCTAGGCACAAAGGTATGTTGCTTTGCATTAACAAATGGCATATTCCTCAAGACATCATCAAATTATTACCCACAGGGAAATGACCTAGTGGAGTCAACAAACAAGAGCCTAGTCCAGCTCCTTAAAAGAATTGGTTTGGAACACCAGAGGGAATGACATAAAAACCTCTAAGCAAACTATGGGAAAACTGCATAACTCCTAAACAAGTCCTTAAGACTTCTCCTTATGAGTTGGTGTATGAGAAAGAGGCACTGCTACCTATATCTATGGAGATTCTGACACTCCAACTGTTGAAATCTCTCGAGATAGAACAAAATGGCTCCATGGAGGTTTAGCTTGTTGAATTGTTAGAAGTACAAGAAAAAAGGGAGAATTCCCTAATAGCTATGACAAATTGCCAACAAGTGGTCAAGCAATGGTTTGACAAGAAGGCTTCTGACCAAAGCCTAAAGTGCAAAGACTTAGTATTAAAGTATGATAAAAGGGCTGCTAAGCTAGGTCAACATGATAAATTTGATAGCCTATGGGAGGGTCCCTTTAAAATCATTCCGTGCAAGGAGTATAATGCTTTCGAGTTAGAAAATATGGAACAAGAACCCTTAGGAATCCTAGTCAATGGGATTCATCTTAAGTTGTTCCATTAAGTGTCAAGTTCTATTTTTGTGCATATGTGAATAATGCTTTTATTTCATTTCCCTTTCTTTGGCCGGTCTTTTTTGAAATTGGTTTGTGCTTCTGTGGAAATAACCCATTATTACGGAGGATATGATAGCACGATTGCTTACATTTTAAACACACCCATGTGCAAGGAAAATAAACACATATGCTATAAAAGAGCCCATAAAATTGAAATGTAGAATGAAAGAAAGAGCCATGGATTTTTATAAAGATATATATATATCTATTTATATATATTCTTTTGTTTTACATTAAAAAATGGCTAAGGAAGCCATAATCCAAAAAAGTATATGACTATTTGAGCTTTTCCTTCATATATGCAAAAAATTATAGGCTTTTTCAGGCTTATATACAAAACTGTTAGGCAGGTGGTTTCTGCAACAACAGGAAATAAAGAAAATTGAGAGGCATTTTTTTCAGGAGCAGGGAGGATTTTCATCCAAGGGCATGAGAGGCAGCAATTGACGTGTCAATGGTAGAATCTACCTCTTCTTCTATGGTGGCACCTTCTGCATCTTCATCAATAGGTTCTTCGGCAGTAGAGGCATCATCATTCGGCACAACCGCCATTGGCGGGGGAAACACCAGGCTCCTAAAGTCGGTATACCAATCAACGTAATAGAATGGTATCACGTTGTAGTTGCGGAACAAAAAGTGCAAGGCCTAGGTTGCCCTCTGCCAATGCTTGTCGCGTGTATAAAGGCAGAATCTACTTAGAAATGACAACCATACAACTACTATTTCTTCCTCAATATAGTGACGAAGGTCGCTGGTTGATGGCAGGCCTACCCCATAGGCAGTGTGAGCAACAACCTCACCTAGGCCATTCAAGTACTTTCTAGGAAACATTTCCTTGAACAACTTCAGGATGAGAGTCCTAGGGATGCCAATGTCTAACATTGATGCTACAAAGTGTGAATAGATATCAGTATTCACATGGTACTTATCCTTGTACTCTATGCAGTCCCTACCCAAAACCCATTTTATGGCTACCAAAACAAAGAAATATTTATTCTTGGTCATTCTTTTCAGCTGCCTAGTAGAAACCTCCCCTAGAAACACTGTCTGCGACTTATAAGAGGTTAACCAAACATAAGTATCCATGATTCTGACACTATGCTTACACTTTCTAACCAATACTGAAACTTACCTACCACCTAGCCTATAAGAAAGCTTGCTTAAAACTACGCTAACAAATGGGATAATGACCCACGATTCACAAAAAACCCTAAATCCTTAAGGGAAGTAGCTTGTGCAAGGTTGATGGCACCAAAGGTGGACACATCTACAACAACAAAGGTTTGGTACAGTCTTCCACAATACATGGTCCCATTGGTGCATTACTGCTCGGAGATAGTTGATGCTGCCATTTAGTGTTATGGAGGGCGATGAAAAAGAACTCATATTTCTTGTTGGAGGAGATTGGTAAGAAAAGCATCCCAAGTGCTAAACTTCCAAATATTTCATTTCTGCACGGTGCATTACACAAGGATATACAGGATGCCATGTCCATGCTAGCTTTTGTATGTGGTCGAGACTCCGATGAGATGGTGGAAACTTTTCAACTGGGATTGGCCTTCCAATTTCGCAAACAACACGACACCTTCTAGTATGATTTCAATGAGTTCATGGTAGATGAAATGATACAAAAAATAAAGAATTACCTGGTGGAGGGAAAGTTTAGATTTCTTTCTTTCCTGGTTCACATGTTCCTACATCAAAACCCTGATTTCTTCTCATAGTTTTTTGAATTATCAATTTTTCATGAACGAGGTAAGAGGAAGCTAGTATCCACATGGACACCTTTTCTTTCCGTGTCATATGATTATTATGCATTTTCAGATTATTTTATAACTTTGGTCTTGCATGATTTACAAGGAGAAGGTGACATAATCTGGCTTGACAGGGATCAGAATAGATATATGCAGAGTTTACTCCCACCTATGACTAATTCTTAGGAATAGATTTCACGATTCTCTGGATGCGGGGCTTCACTGGTCAACCTTTCCTTCTCCTAGTCTATGTCACAGATAGGGTACTCGCACTTGAAATATATAGGCAGGTGTGTATCATTTATTTTACCTTCTGCAGCAGCAAAAGTGTCAAGAGAAAATGATTCTTCACTTGTCCGAAGAATTTCAAATCGATAACTCTGTTAAAGAAACAATCAGATCAATTATTGTAGGATAAAATGGCTCATTTAGAGTTGGTTCTGGTAAATGATAAGTGGGATTACAACCCTTTCAATTACTTGTTGGAGTTGCACATGAAAGTTACACATGTTCCTCGACCTTATTGGGAGAAGCGGTATAACCCACAAGCAGACAAGGATGAAAATTTTGTTGAACTGGCACGTATTCCTACACAAGATACCAGAGGGCCATGAAACAAGTTCTACTTTATTGTGGTGGTGGCCAAAGATAATGTCCACATAGAATGTGCCATGTATAATAAGTTGCAGAAGGATGAGGAGTGGACTGTTGAAAAAATAGAAGCCTTCTGGAGGTATCGCCAAGAGACAGGGCAATTGGATGCCCCTTATGATAGTCTGAAGGATGATAATGAATTTGAAAAATGGTGGAATGAGGACCACCCTAGCTTGAACTCTAGCATTATAAGAGTGGGGACCTGGAGGATGAGTTCAAAGAGCGAGAAAAGGAAGCGGCAACATCTACCTCCTCTGCACCAAAGGAGAAAGGCCCCAGTCAGGCCGCCTATGTGGCCACAAATGTGTGTTTTAATATATCAAGGGCCTCGCATACACTCACTTGGGCCGCTAAGCTAGCCAGGGTATCATAACAGCAAATGACAATAGTTGCCAAAGCTTGGGAGACCTCACCCGCAAAGAAACAATGCACAGAGAGCATTATCGGAGAAGGTTCACAAGAACCTGTTGGAAGACAAGTGCTTGCAACTAGCCAGGAGCCTGAGGCTAAGGAAGAATCGCTAATGATTCTGGAGCTACCATCGACTAGTCAACAGGTAAAATTCGCTCCTTCTTCCCTTGGTTCTCATTCCTTGGTTTATGCCCCTTCCTCAGCAGCGATCCCTACCACAAGTACTGGACCTCTGTTTCCCACTTCTAATCCAACATATTTGGGAGGTTTCACCCAATTCTCGCAGACCACTCCACTCGACCTTACTCCTCTGTGAACTCTTATGTCTGCTGCTACCTCTTAGGCTCTCCTTGCTTCATTTTCCAAAAACTTGCCCCCTGCGGGTACCCCTTCTTCTGCTATTACTGCAGATCCTCTTCCATCGCAACAGGCTAACACCGCATTGACAACTCTTCCACCATCCTAGCTTATGAGTCCGATGACTGATTCACCAATTTAGTCATTACAAGTAACTAGCCCTTCTGCTGGGCCTCAGACCAAGCTTTGGAACATGCCCCACTTCTCCTCGCAAATCGTCACTCTCTAGAAGAAACAAATGCCCACGCCTATGAGGGTTACCTATCCCTATACCCTACCTTCTGGTGCTCCTTTTGTAGGTGGACTAGTTTCATCACCAGCCAAATTTATGGAATAGATTGATTGTGGAAAGGAGGCACGCGCAAGTAGAATGTGAAAGCGCAGGGTAAAGGATGACAATGCTCTTGCTAAGAGAAAAATATAGAATCTTTAAGATGAGACCCGATAGGAATTGAAGTTTTCAACCATGTACTCGGGAGTAACCAAGCCTCAGGAGAAAATGCACCCAAAAGACTATTAGATATATGTGGTAGGGATCGATATGAAGGTGGTTTGACCGTAGGATAAGGTTGAGATCATGGAGGAAACACAATGGGTGGTCACCTCTGACTTCCTTAAAATTGGCCGCTAGCTAAAGAAGGATGAGCAACTTAAAGCGGTAAGGGAGAGGGTTAGTTTTTTGGAGAAAAAAGAGAAATCCCTAGAGGCGGATGTTGCATGTATGACAGAGAGGGCACTGGAAGCAGAGGATGAGAGGAACAGACTTCAAGGTGAACTTGTGAAGATTCAGACCTTTGACCCTACCATGGTAAAAGATCTTCAGGCTAAGAATTTGGAGACAAAACAAAATATGTGGCTAGGGAATGAAAAGTTGGAGTGACTTCGCCTTGAGTATAGTCAAGGAGTGGCGTAGAGGAATGAAGCTTTGGAGCACCAACAGGCTCAATATGAGTAGAAAATACAAGAAAAAGAGGCTAAATTTAAGGGCTTAAAAGCTCAAATAGAAGAAGAGCTCCAAGAGACAAAGTATTCTCTAGACATGCACTTAGCAAATCACTCCCGAGTTGAGGAGAATTGGAATAAATAAATGAGTAGCTCTGCGAAACAACTAACATCTGAGAAAAAGAAAAGGGAAGAATTGGCTGAGGCCATTAATTCAAAAGACATGGAGATTGCTTCTCTTAAAAGCTCTCTCCTATCTTCCCCTACACAACCAACCATCATTTCGTTGGTTAGGAAGTTGTACATCTCTCATTGGGAAAAGATTAAAGCCTTTTGCTTGGCACTGCAACCTACCCTCCAATTCATCACCAAGGTATCGAAGTTAAGCTAGGAGGCTCATGATACGATTGAGCAGTTCCCATGGTTCATCTTGGAGAAGGTTCTGAAAGAAAAAGACCTGCTCACCAAGCTATACTTAGTCTCTGATGAAAATCTCGCATAGAGCGGGTATTGAAGATCAGGATGTTGTTACTCAACGGCGAATAAGTTCATCCATTTCCACTCTTCCTTCCAATGCACTAAAGCATCTATATATACTCTGAGCAATATATTGGACAACATATAGGGGAATTTCTCCAAGTTAAACAGAATGGGTTTGCCATCCCCGTTCCTTGAAAATGGCTCTATTGTCACGACTGAGTAGATTGCGGAAAAGATAGAAGAGAAGGAAAATGATCTGGAGGGTTTTAGGAATTTCATTCATCCTCCCGTGGTGACCTACATTGAGGGGGTGATTCATCCACTTGCACAACTTTACTGTTTCATTGTGAAGTAGGGGCCAGTTTACCTAATGCATTGTCTCACAAAGAAACTATTGATCTAAGTGGAGCATAGGAGAATTTGTGCAACATGGTGAAGCCATTTGAGGATGAATGGTCACCTCTTTAGGTGACTCTTTTCAATCTCTAACTCCATTATCTAATGAAATGACACTCTGGTATGTAAACTAGAGAAATTTTGTGTTCTCTGTTCCTTAGGCGAAATGCCCCTGATAGTCGCCAAAATCTGTTAATAAATATTTAACTAGCTCCCCTTTGAATGTATTTCCCTCTATGCATTGGCCTATGCATCACAAGAAATCAACTCGGCCTTTTATGTAAGTTTTTCTCTCCTGCTCCATGTGTCTACTCCTCACAACCCTGAGTTTCTGCATTCCTTTCACATTCCAGGAAACCCCGCTATGCTTCCACGTGTCGTGGCTGTGGAATACTTTTGATCATTCTTTCTTGCTGCCTCATTAGGATCTGTTTGATTGCCATAAAGCCCTCATTCCCAAAAGGTTTTGGTGGGCCCCACAATTTTTATTTGTGGTCTACTCTTGCTATGTGTCTGCTATTCACAAATATTTCAGCATAGAGATGAAGCAACAACCGTGGGCAGCAAAATGCTGCCACATGTCTTTTTTACGCCCGAATGATGGTCATTCACTCCACTATTGGTAAAGTGATCTACCCATTCAACACATGTAGCCTTGGTGCAAGTATTCAACGACGAGAGAGATAGGTTCATATGGGTAGTGAAAGGCTTCTATGCCTAGTCAGTGGATCTCATATTTGGGCGATAGACCAAATGAACCAAATGCTGCTATTGGCCACTACGTGTCATAATCATCTGCATGGGATGGTGACACTTGTCTGATTAATCCTTGTCAGAACCACCGTCATCATTTGTAGAGGATGCACCTATGCCTGGAATGACTAGATGCTTGGTTTCAAATCGTTTCTGTTGCAACGACTTGGGGAATATTCTGATTTTTGCATCATTGTCGGGGGATTGCAAAATATTTTCTATTACTACTTTCCGAAGCAGTGGGGTTTTTCCTGCTATATATGCTTTTCTCTGTTGTGAGAAGAGGGTTCGGAATTTGGAGGAAACACTAGTTTTGGGAAAAGACACCTGGCCTTTATTTCTATTTTTTTTATTGCAAAGACTCTCAGACTGTGCCAATTGTTCGACCTCTTTGTTTTTTCATGCTATTTGATCAAACTGTAAACTGTGCTTTTATTGTTTGGACATTTCATTTGAGAACTTCTATATATGTTGAATGCAAGTTTGCTGACCTAGACCATGTCTAAAGACTCTTCTTGGTAGTAGGAATGTATGCAATATTATTTTATGTCAAATGAATGGATTTTCTATGCTGTAATATTTAGTTTCTAATTTTCTAGAACACCATAAACACCAATTAGGCCCTTAGATCTGTGATTTATCGTTCCTATCATTAAGTCTTGGCACATCACCTTAGGTTAGACTTTATTTTATTATATTTGTTTCATTTTCCCTTTCCAAACCCCATTATAGAAGAAGCTGACTTCTCTAAAAACCTGGAGGTCACTCAGTTTAGTGCAAAAGGTCCCCCATAAACTGAGTTTCCCATAAGACACTGTTACCTCGTCAAATTTTGGCGTTAACACTTCCAAATCACTCCAAGATGCTTCAAAAAGCCTTAAAAAAGAAAAAAACAACTCCCTATATTCATTCCTCATGTTGGCTCACCTCATTACCCATTCCTATTATTTGCTTGGCATTCATAAATTTTCAACCATATCCTCCCTTTTGACTAAGTCCTGCAATCAACGCCTCCTACTCTTGCATTTATACAACATTGAATAAAGTGATTTATAAAAACATCACTTAAATCAACATTTCTTACATTTGCAAATTCATGCAAAACAAGGACTATTCAGTCATTTTGGAAAACTCACTAAGTTTTTAACTTTACAACATATGAAAAGGAATAAAGGAATATTAATACTTAGTATGATATAACTTGGAACATAGTTTGTGAAGAAAATGCTTAAAACAAAAGTGAAAATTCCATTTGCTTGGTCGACTAATTTAGGGTTTGGAAACCCTAACTCAAAAGCTTAGCCAAAAACTTCATTCACTTTATTCTTTTACTTTTTTGTATCTCTAGAAACTATGACAAGGGTGCCGCCATGATTTTAGAGTCGAGATATTGGTTTGAAATTGGAACCTTCTTTCATGGAGTCGAAACCAAGCTATGGAAAATGATGAGCTAGGTAGCTTTTATGTCTGCAAGATGCTTAGAGCATCATTTTATATGAATAAAGCATTGCTTCAAAATCATTATACACTCTTACTATTGTATGTCTGTTGAGAATTCAAGAGCATTTCTCCTTCCTACGATGCCAGGTAGCATTATCATACTAATTATTATTGCTGTGATAAGATCATGCAAAATTATAATATGAATGAGATATCTTGAGAGAGTGGTTGAAGAAAGAGCTTCTCAGTAAACTGTTTCAATGCTGCTATACTTTCATAACCTTGGCTGTGGCCATGATTTTTTTATTAGTTGATTCTTTAGGGGGTTTTACATATATAAATGGCTCGAACCTTGGGTTTTGTTTACAGAAAATGATTTCATTTTTTGTTCTGTGCTTCCTCTATTATCTCCATTTTTCTATGTATATTTGAATTTCACATGAAGATTGCTTGCCAACAGAGGATTTTTGTTCTCTTATATGGTCGTGGTCATGCATAAGATAAAATCCTAAAGTATTTATATAGAAACTCTACTCCATGTGAGCTTTCTTGCAAAATGATGAAAGTAGTTTCTGACTTTTGGCATTCTCCAATATTTTACTTTATGTCTGATGGCCTTCTATGAATTCAAATTTCCACATTTCCTTAATATTTCTGCATTTTATTTGTAAGGGTAAACTCTATTTCATTTCTCATTTAAATACAATGTTTTCCTTGTATTTATATAGCCACAACCTTGAAGTATTCTGGTATAGCCATTTGAGGCTTTTTATGCACCTGTTTATGGTTTCTTGTCCTCTGAAGAAAAAATAGAGACACTTCATACTACACGATATTCAAAAGAAACAAACCCTAAGGTTTCACTACATGTAGCCATTTCAAGTGTTTCACCTTACTCTGCTCTAGGAAACTGTAGCTTGAGATTTCATTTTCTTGTTGAAATTTGGATTCTCTTCACTGTATTATGTATGCACTACTACCATCCTTTGATTGTGATTGTCATTTAATAGAGCATTTAAATTAACTAGTGGTTGTCTTTAACCTTAAGCTTCCCTATTTTAACTTTCCTTGAATTTACCACCTTATCAATTGCTTATATAATATTTTCAATATTTTCAGTGAAAGAAATCTCACCTAAAAGAGTGCATTTCTTCACCTTGATCATTAACATGTTTCCAAGAATGCATACATTGTCTATATGACACTTGAATTGTCATGAATGACAAGTGCCCTTCTTGTTCAAAATAAAAATGCATTTCATTTTCCTGCTACATGTTCATAATCAGATGTTTGATATTCACTATATGGGTTATGATCACTTATTGATCAACATCTTTGTATTCACTCTCACATGTAGAAACAAATGACTGTTCCACTTATCTCTTGATATTCCTTATATCTTTTGATAGATCTAGATACTTGATTTCATGCTTTATGATTTGTGATGGCTAATCATATGTCACTTATGATAGTGATCGATAACTCGCTATCATAAATGATGTGTGATTATTTACATAAATCATAAAGAGATGAAGCTTTTCAATGTCTCTTAAGAACATAACAAAGCAACATGCTAGGCTAAACCCTTGTGGGAGCCACATTTATCCCACGTGCTATAATCAGATAAATTAAAACAACATTATTTTTCCTATATTTGCACATGAAGCAAAAAAGTTATAAAAACATGACATGTTTTAGGTGTGTTAGATGACTTTGACGGTTCTCCAAGATGCCTAAAGTATGCCTGCTTGTTTAATGCATTTGAAGATTAGTTTATATATGAATAGGTATTTGTTTATGTAAGGTTGGAAACTTTTCATTTCTTAGAGCGTTGCTCTAACATCTTTGTTATTTCCAGATTCTGAAACTAAGAGCAACATGGAGTTAGGAGGACACAAGCAGCTCAGGGCAATATCAGGATAAGACGACACATCCATAACTAATCATTCTCAGGCAATGACTAGTTTCCCTCCTTATATGCACATTTATTCTTATTTACTTATTCATGTATATAATTTTCTTTATTTGCATTGAATAAGTAAAGTCAATCTCACGGCTTGTGTGAGATAATGTACATTTTTACATTCAATTAAGATTACTTCTTTGTTTAGAAAAGATTTGAATCCTTCCTCTGTTACGTGCACTTGTATGAATGCAATAATTTGTAAAAATGTAATATTTTTGAATTATTTCATTTATACACTTGAATGTAATAAAGGAAAGATAAAAATGTACCCTTCACTCAATTTAAAATCAAATCAACAAGCTCAACCTGATTGAGCTATGAGTGAAAATATGGTAACATTTTTGGCGACATCTGTTGTATGTTTGCCTACTAGACATGAAAACTAGTTGCCTAGACTTGTCCATTGGGCATGGAGTCACTTAGAAATTGACAAAATTTGGAAATCAGGATTATAACTTCTATAACTCAGTAGAATAGTTCAAAAGACCTAGGAAAATTATTGAAAACAAAAAATGCAGAAGGGAAACTACCTAACCGTGTTGGAACAACATGTAGGGAATTGAAACTAGAATTGAAACCTATACTATCCTACACTAACTAGCAAAGAAACTCATCAAAAAAACCCATTAACTGGCTGGCTGAAATAATTGCCCTTTCTCATGATTTTGAAATATTTCACATGTTTGTGAACAACACAAACAAGATGGAAAAATGACAAATGTTCACTTAGCTACTGCAATCTTTCTTGGAAAAATAAAACATATTCACTTACCTTCTCATATTGATTGTGCATACTATTGTTTTGAAATGAAAAGGTAGGATGAGTATGTGCTTCTTTTGTTGCACTGTCATGCTTGGGTGTAAGCAAGACTTTTGGTACTTCAGTGGCCTCCATATTGGAAAAATATCTAATAGGACAACTCCTTGAATGAATGAAACTTAGCCTCCCAATGCTAGCTGCTTCTCTTTCTTCATGTTTTTTATGAATATCTAGCTCTGTAGCTAAGTTTGGATAGGAGAAAAAGCAATCTAAATGACTTGTAATGACATCAATGTCTTCACTTTGCATAATTTCTTGCCATGTCAATTCTTCCTCCAAGGTGAGCGGATAATCCTCTTCCACTAAGGTAGCTAATAAATCATCAAAACCATTAGCTTATGGAAGGTTCTTGGAAACAACTGGTACAAGCTCAAGGTCCTCATTACTTCCCAAGAAGGTAAACTCCAACTCAGGTTCATTTTCTTTCGATGAAGAAAGGAAGAAGTTCAAGCAACGAAGAATCTTCTTGAAACAAACTTTCATCTAACATATTAGCTTCAAGCTCTGTTGTACAACTGAAAGGAAGCTCCTCCCACCATCCAAGGCCTTGCATATCAGGTTCATGAGAAATCTCTTGATCTAAGAAAATGAAATCCTCTCTATCAAGACCACATTCCTCCTATTGTTTCAACATTTGCTCAATTTTGTGAACTTGTTGTCCTAGATCAACATGACTATCAACTATTTCGAATAGGTCTGAATTGTTGTCATCCAACTTTGAGCAAAATTGTTCAAAAATCCTTGTGCTAATTTCTTCATAAAGCTCAAGATTAGCATCTTCATTCATAATATGTTCAACAATATCAAAGTTTGCATTCTGAACAATGATGTTAGGTTAAGTTATATGCTCCTGTTCATGATTCAATGTTCTATTTTCTTGTTGATAGTCAACATCCAATAACTTACCACACTATTTGATATTATCTTCCTGTTGTGCAATCCTTTGTTGCTGTAATTTTCTCCCAAAAGAGTAAGCTATCCTGATCAATGGGCTACTCTTCATTTGATTTCTTTTCAACAGAAGATTCATTCTATTGAAAGCTTAATGTATTGAACTTTGGAAAGTGAAGCCCTCCCTCAAAGAAAGGATTTGGAAAGGTAGCAGCTAACTGGGGCATTTGAGAAAGTTGTTTTTTAAGAGAGTTGGATTGACTTTGTTCAAAAACTACATTTTCTTTTATTGAATAGGACCCTCTTTGTGCCTCCACCTCCTGCTGATGAATATAAGCTTGATAAGCAAGCTCTTCCTATTGCCTACTGACCTCCTATTATTTTTTAGTCTCTTCAAACTGCTTTTGGAAATATAAAGACATATTCTCCAAACTCATATTATCAAAATTTTGAGACTCATATGAAAGATAACTTTGCTGGTTAGAGATAAAATAACCCTCCGGGGGTTGTTGAAGAGCATAAGCATGATGCTGCAGAGCTTGAGTAGGGGTGGGTGGGTGAGGATAATATTGAACATGTTGGTTGTCTATTGTTATTGAATTTCTTGTACTAAAACCAACATTGAAATTGTCGGTATATGTATGGTAAGTTGATATAGGAACAACACTTTCATGGAATGATGAATGGTAAGTCATATTACCATGAAATCATCACTTACACTGAAAAAACCGGTTACTCTAAGCTTGGAGTTGCTAGGTATGTTAAAAATTTTCCTCAAAAGGTAGAAAGTATTGTTGTACACACCAAACAACAATAATGCATAGTACAAAAGGGACTGACATTGTCAGTTCTCTATCCCACTGAGCATACCAAAACTGTTATCTCTTAAACTTCCACTCGAACTGAGTTGAGAAACTTAGTTAGCTAGAGAAACATGGGAGCATTCTCGGGTTGTGGGTCACCTAAAAATGAGAATGAACCTCTAGGTAGGCCGGCTTCCTAGCTAGTTTTATTACATAAATTATTAATTTTTAAAAGGAAAAGGGAGAAGGAATAGTACTTGAAATGAAACATAATTCTATGGTGATACACCCAACTAACAAGAGCTATGAATATTTAGACTGGCATACACTTGAACACTAATGACAAATATTGAACTACACAACATGTTACTGTAAGCTTATGCATTAATATTTTGTAAATTTTTTTGACTTGCATACACTTTCAAGAAGGAAAGGTAACTTTCACAAATCAAAAGGGTCATATACAACTTTAAAACACAATTTACAACTTGCATAACCATACTTATGTAGAAAAGGCATAATACATGAGACAAAGCTATAGGGAAATAGAAAGATCTCACAAGTAACTTAATCAATCTTTCTTCACAATTGCACACACTCCTCAAGCTATTCAATTTTGAGGCCTTTGTTAACTTGCACTAGTATAATTTGACAAATAATGACTATGTGACTAAAAATTTTAGTCACGTGACTAACACTAGTATAATTTGGAAAATAAATGACTAATTTGGTCATTTATAAGTGACTAATTTGGTCATTGGGTAAAATCACAACTAAATGACTAAATAAATGATTAATGTCAGACAAATAAAAATGACTAAACAAATGAATAATATCAGACAAATAAAAATGACTAAATAAAAGACTATTACTCCTTTATTTTTTTTTCTTTCAAATTTGATCATAATCCATAAAGCTTAAGCCCCCCTCATAGGACCCCTACCTAAGCAGGCCATTTGGCCACCTAGGTTGTTTGGTGCACCAAAAATACCTATTGTGTGGAAGACATTTCCTCTCGGTGCAGTCTTAAGGCCTTCGTATACTTAAAAAAAAAAAAACATTTCATAAATAAAAATGACTAAACAATTAATCACACAAATAATTCGGTCCTGCAATCATGTTAGATAACATATAGTTCTACCAGTGATTCAATAAGAGTTATGGTACATATAATACATATATTATCAATTATTTCAATCTATTTGAATAGATCATTTAAAGAGTTAAGAATCAATAGTGTTATTCCAATAGTCCACCATGATGGGGTTAGAGAGGAAGCATGTTAGGGAGCCCTAAATTCACTACATCTAAGCCCAAGAGCACAAAGTATGTTGGGGAGCCCTAATCTAGATTTATCTAAATTTATTTCATTCCATTATTTAGCACTTATTATTAATTATTTAAGCTAGCCACATGCAACTAGAATTTGTAGCACATCCATGCACAAACACATACTCTCTAACATATTAACATACATATAGTTTTCTATTGGCACAATCCTTGAACCTCCTTTAGGTGCAAGTGTTAGTATATATTCCTCTTTATATAGAATTGTCTCCCCTTCTATCTCTCTTTCTTTTTCCTAATCTCTCCAAAGATCAATTAAACTATTAGATTTTTATATATTAATTTAATTTGTTTTATATAAAAATATATGAATTATTAATTACAATAATTTTATATTTTTTTATTATAGAATACAATATATAATATATTATAACCTATATACTATTAAAAATAATAATATATATAATTGTATTATATATAATTTAATCTTATTACTATTATATTAAATACATATAATATATCAATTATGCAGAAGGTGTCCCATGCTTAGTATTTGGGAGGTCTTTTTGCATCGGATGGTGTAGATTTGTGCACAGGAAATCGCTTGCGATCAAATGCATCTGAGCGGCTCAATGATTTTTCTCAGATGGCACAGAGTTTATTGCAGAAGACAGAAAAATATATGAAGAGAAGTTATTGTAGGGAATGCAAAATATGGGGCAACACTTATTGCAGAAGTCGTCCTCCTTGACAGCACGACAGAATGCCCCAATTTGTATTAGAAGCAAAATATTTGTATCCTTCACAGCACATCATAGTTAATTTGCTTTGCTTTGCATTTGAAAGAAGAGTCCAGGTGATCATTTTTCTCCTATGCATCATTGAAAGAAAGACACCAATCTGTGTGAAAACTTCAGGTATGCCACTTGTTGCCTTGATTTTAGGGAGAAACCGTAGGTTTATATAGTTTTCTAAATATTTTATTTTCAATTTGCAAACCTTGGATTCGTATAGTATTGTGCCCCAGCGAAACCCCATTTTTGCACTTCCTGCCTTCTCGGGATAATTTGTCATTCACATATTCTCCTATTTCCTTGTTCCACTCATTTTTTTGGGGTTTTAACGATAGGCTTTCCATGTTTTCATTGTGCATTAGTAGGCAGTGTCTAGGAAAATGTTGAAATCTTAGCTATATGGTACGCTAATGGAAATGGGGGCATATGATAGACATACCGTCTTTTTTTCCTTTTTAGGTAATCTTTTTGTTGATTAAGAATTTGTAGGAAGTGGTTTACTGTTTAACATAGGAACCGCATGTTTAATTTTGTCTAGAAAATATTTTCAAAATACTTTAAATATGACTGGGATGCCAGAGTTTACATGGAGGATAGATATTGTTAGACAATTCTCACACTTATATGCTGAAGATTGAATAATGATGAGTGAACCAATATAAAACTCTAAAATACCATAAAAACCCTTCATGCACCATTAAAGATTTTGGGTACTAACGGTAGGCTTTGGGCACCAATACTTCCAGCACTACAAGTAGTTTTGTTTTGGAATTCTCTCTTTTGTGGGGTTTTAAGGTAGTGGGTAGCAACTGTATAGAGATCATATTTTTTAAATATCAAACAATTCAATAATCATAAATATGAAGTAATTACTTATCACCATTGATGGTTTGATCATTAGATTTTTATTGTTTAAGAAGAGCACACAAAAGCTTTGAAATAAATTATAGGGCATATTGTAGATCAAATTTTTATTGTACCAATAGGAACTGTTTATCTCATTTTCTGAGTATATCTCTGGAGAATTTCAGCTGCTTGGACAAGTTTTCTGTCTATTTTTATATTGTGGGTTTATAATCTCTAATTTGGAAAACAAAATATCTCATTATATAAGGTATTCTCTCAAGAAATATGATAATAGTGTAAATAAATTCCTGCTAAGATATAGATACTTTAAATGAATTATACATTAGAAGTTACTGAAACTGTTTTCAAGTCATATGGTTGACAAAATTTGTGGAAAAACCAACCATAAATTTCCATCAAATTTCCAATCTTATTATTCTTTATGCAAGCACTTAATGGGAGAATAAATCTATGGAATCTATCAAGGTGGTCTACATCAAAAACACAAATGAGGGAAAAAGTATATTAGAATTTCACAAAAATCCTACATTACTGAGTAGAAGTTTGCAGCCAAACAATGACAGTGCAACCTAAAATAATTCACCTTGTAATTTATGTATAGTTTATTGAAGGAGATGCCTTTTAGATCAATAAAATATATCCTAGTGAAGTGTTCTATATACTAGCAATTGCACCTTGGTGTGCAATGGGTACGCCGAAGAGGTGTGTAAGGTCAATATGGAAAAGAAGTCTATTTTTTTGGTACATTTGTGTAGTAGATGAGGTCAATCCAAGAGTAGAAGTAAAATAAGGATAACTTTTCCCTTTTATTGTTGATGTGGATAGCACATTATATAGAGTTGCATAAGTGGAAAAGAAAGATTATGTTTCTTTCTCACATTTACCTCCAATCTCATTCTCTACATCACCTTGTTCATTTTGTACATGAGGATTAGATTTGGTGGAAATTATGTCCCTAGGCTCTTGTGAGGGACATACATTTATCACTAATGCTACTATTTAATTTACAAAATGGGTTGAGGCCATATCTTTGAAGTCTATTATGATGGCTAATATTTATGCCTTTATAATAAATAATCTCATCTCTATGTTTAGATTGACATCTACAATTATGATTGTTAGGGAAGCCTCTTTTAAGAACAAAGAATTGAAGAAATTCGCAAGGAAAATTCCATGTACAAGAGCAAGTCTAACCTTTTTAAAAACATAATTGGTGATCCAAAATAAAATCTAGAAAATAATATGAATGAAGAATATCAAAAATTTAAAGGCTAGTCAGTCCTTATCTCTGTTAGCCAAGAGAATGCAAGAGAGGGAGGTAGAAAACCACCTAGTGTACTTTGAGATACATTCACGTAATATATAAGGATAAATTCATTATTTGTATAAATTCCATTGTTAATTAACTCTGTCTAGTCATTTTCTTTTTATCTTATATTTGGTGTTGTTGCTCTTCTTTTTGGGGGAAGCAAAAAAGTCAATCTCTATTGTTTTGATTCAATGCTGTAGTGTCAAAGAACTTAACACATGATGAATAATAGAATCTGAAATAGAAAGATAAGCAGCAACTAGATTCACTGAGTACTAAACAAGAAAAAATACACATTGCTCACTATCTAACAAACAATACAGAGACTAACACACACTTCACAAGGTACTCACTCAAATTGACCATGGATGTTAAGATTACTAATCAAAGGAATAGTCTTGACTTATAAACTACAAAGAAAAAGCCTGCATTTGAAAAAAATTGTGAAGTTATTTAATGAGGCATTTTTTCAAAACAAATGCAAGGTCACCCCTGTAGAGTAGTTTGGAGTAGGTTTATGAAATACTTTCCATTAGAGATTTAAAATCATCCATAGTCCAAAATTATTGACAAAAATAAATTTATGAAATACTTTCCATTAGAGTAACTTGGCACTGGATTAATAACAGATTTTGGAAAATAAGATTAGTCAACATCTACTTTTACTGACAACTTGTTGATCATATATCTTGATTTCTCTCAATCCAACAAGAAATGTAAAATGCTAGTAACATTCCACAAAGTAAAAAAAAAGCCGGCTCAATCCAACACTTACCAAAAGACAGAGACAAAGACATAGGTATTTCTCTTAGATATCTTTGACTATAGATGTTAAGAGTAAAAACAAAAAGGAATAGCCAACTATCTAAGGAGAACCAAAAACTTTGTTTTTTTGAGGCATTTCAGAAGTAATCCAATGAAGCAATTATTTAAAATTTTAAATAAATAATGTAAGATTGAATGGAATAAGTTCAAGTAACAAAAGATTAAAGCATTGAGCCTTAACGAATAGATCCCCCGATTCAAAACCCTAGAGAGCTTAATAAAGCATTGAAATTGAGTAAGTACACTGAATAGGTGTGGAAGATCATTTAGGAAATAAACGTTCTATTTTTTAGTATATTTATGTAGTACATGAGGTCAATTGATAGGTCATTTAGCAAATGACAGTATCTGTAACAAAGGTCTCAATAGAGAAGTGATTGCTTCAAATCAACTATGTATTCACTTACACTAATTTTATATATTATTTATTTAAATTTAATCTCGTAAATGTGACATCATTGACTTGAACAAAAAAAATAAAGATGTTATTTAATATATAATTTTTTATGTATATCATAATGTGTAGACCATTTGATTGCACTTTAAGTAGTGCAAGCTTCATGTTTTCATGTCTTCCTGCCTAAAAATTGATGAGAAAAGTCTATAGTGTATGACATTCAGAGTTTGTAAGAATAGTAGTATATCCATGTGGAGATGTGTGGACCAATTAGTAGTCATCACATGAATAAGGACGTTGACATAGGTTGACACCTAGTATGGTGGCTATATCTTTGATAAATATTTGACCAATGATAATAGTTTTCAATGGAAGATTGAATTATTTGTAAAATAAAAAATATTGGTCTATTTTTTGCATACATTTTGTAGTATATGAGATCAATTGGTAGGTCATTTAGCAAATGATGTTTTTCAACAAAGGTTTCAATGAAGAAGTGGTAACTTCAAATCACCTATGCATCCTCTTACAAGAATCCAAACACAACTAAAATAAAACTTCTTAATAAGGAAGATAATCATGGTTAATTTCCAATAGGCTCATGTTATGCTTACAATAGAGAGAGGAGAGATTAATAGTTAAAATTGCATCTATAACATATACAAAAATCCCCTTATATTATGTTGTAATAAATGTCATATCCTATTATAGAGCTCATATTCAGACAAAATTAAGGAGAAGGTAAGAAATGGTTTATGAGACCGACTTTATATACATTTGCTTGAAAGTACCCAAGGACTTCTCAACACCATGGACTATGTAATTTGTCTCCAAGTAGTATAGATTGCATGTTACAAAGATTCTTTAGTTGACATCGTGGGTTGTATAATTTATCTCCAAGTAGTATAGGTTACATGTTAGAAAGCTTCATTACTTTTTACCCAAAAAATGATTGGTGAGGTTCTTTCTAGTCAATGCATTAACAAAAACACCATTTTAGGCTGATATGTAGATATGATGGATACCATATAGCATAGAATTAATTTTCCCAAATACTTTTTAGTGTTAAGCTATGTTGTACATTTTAACTTGATACAAATACAAAATGTGATGGTAGAAATGGGCCCTTTTTTGTAATGAGATGAAATTTTATACCTTTTAGTATGCTAAATTCTATTTCATTGGTTCATTGATACATATGTATAGGAAGAATTATTACTATCAATATTGAAATTAGTTATATGAAAGCAACACTTAGGAAAGCAATAGCCATGAAAGTAGATCCAACTTATTATTTTTTCTTTGATGAGGTATTTGTTTTAACTTATTTTAACAATACAATAATCATAGTCATACTTCTAGAGTGATGACCATAAATTTTGAGGCATTTGGTCCCTTGCTTATGGTTTTAAATTTTGCATTAATGTCCACTATTTTGCTAGATGTGCATGCCCTATTGTGGAGATTGGTTTAAATGTGCCAATTGCATTTGCTTGAAAGATTTCAAAGTCCTTCCACAAGCCCATTTGTGCATATCCTACAATAATTCCTTTGCATTGAATTATTATCTATCAAGATTGAAATTAGTTATCTGAAAGCAATTCTTAGAAAAGCAATCATCATGAAAGTAGATCCAAATTATTCTTTTTTCTTTCATAAAGTATTTCTTTTAACTTATTTTAACAATACAATAATATAGGCATACTTGTGGAGTGATGACCATAAATTTTGAGGCATTTTGTCCCTTGCATATGCTTTTACATTTTTCATTAATTTCCACTATTTGATTATGCTATGCTAGATGTGCATGCCCTGTTATGGATGTGCCAATTCCATTTGCTTGAAAGCTTTCAAAGTCCTTCGACAAGTCCATTTGTGCATATCCTACAATAATTCCTTTGCATTTCTTTGAGGCATTTTGTGTACATTTCTATCCAAGAACCTGAAAGAACAACATTTCAACAAAAACCCATTTTGTGCATATCCTTATATCCTCACCACAGATGCCATTTTGTGCATATCCTAAAGTCATTATAGTAAAGGAAACCAGATTCTTTAAGGCATCACATTTGTGTATACTACCACATTTTGCACAAATATCTAGTAAGGCGTTTGTAACTACATCTGTAAAATGCCCCCTTTCCATTATGATTTGATGGATGCTCATACAATGTTCAAAAGATCTTTTTTTAACATCTTGTTTTAACAGTCTGAGAGGATGCTCTCTACTTTCAAAAGATCTTGTTTTAGCAGGTGATCCAAAATGTTGATGCAAAAAATATTTACACAATCAAATCCAGAAATCATTTGTATAAAAATGTAAGATATCTAGAATATCACTCCATTAAACTAATGTGTAATAAACTTGTACAAAAAGTTAACAATAACTCAACCATTGGAGATAGAAAATTAATGCCTAAAAAACACTATCCAAAGTTAAAAATTTAAAAATGTGAAAATTTTCTACATTCTCATAGTAGGACACATGATCATCACGTAAAATGGCCAGTAAGTTGTACTATGTTGAGAGAATTATTCATAAAAAATGAGGAAGAGGATGGAGGATTTTGGAAATTTCAAGGTAGCTTAATAAGATAACCACAAAAGTAGAAGTTTACAGGACCATGCGATGTAGGATGCATTTCTGTTTCATGCAAACTCATAAAAGACTGTGCAGCTCTAATGCTTCTATTCCAGAAAAAACTAATATTTGTGAGCTTGTCTGGATGCTATAGGATTCATGTAGAGAAGGTTAGACAACAAAAATTTGGGACAAGCACCAAACAATAATTGGTAAGATAGTTTTAAATATATGAGATTAAGTTATCATGATAGGTTATGACATTTGGGTTTCAAAACCTTGGCTATAGAACCAATTCACATAGATGGATCTTATCATTGACATTGTAGTTTTATTTTCTTGATGAAAGTAATCAAGAAGCATTACATCTTGTTTTTTGGTGCCCAATACTACAAGACTATAATATTAGAACATTCAGTAAGAGTAGGGTATTTTGAGTGTTGGCTCAGGGATAAATACATCCATGGTTTCTGGGCATCTGGTATAAGACTCCTAGGCCATTGATAGGTGGTACTTACAATGGACATTGGTCTTATACCCTGTTCTTGGTTGGCACATTGCTTGTGTCTTGATTTTGGAAGAAGATCACCATAGCAATTGGTATTCAAAGTGTTAGTTTATGTTTGTCACTTCATCAATACTAGTTCACAAAGTTTTTTGATATCATCCGTATTGGCATATAAAGAGGTAATTAGTTTTCTTAGGTCATTATAAATTTTGTTTCTCTAGATGAAGAAAATGTTGTTGAGTATGGGTAAAGGTAGTACAACCAGGGAGAGGTCTCTAAGCAGGGGCAACTACTATCCACATTGCAAGAAAGATGCACAATGCGAGTGCACCATGTGTATGACAAGCATCCATGATACATTAGATTTAAGGCCTTCAAACAACCTCTTCAGTTCCATAACTAGTTATACCAAGACACCTTCCAAGGGCTTTAGAAGCCCTCCCTCTGTTGTCAAGGGCAAGGAGAATTAGTGGCCTAATTCTGAGCAATCAAATAATTGGCATTCTAGTATGTCCAAGGAGGACATCAGAAGTTCGACAGCCTTGGGTTCCATAGCCAAATCTAAAGTTTAGTTGTTTCATAGTGATGATTCTGAAGAGTCAATGGAAGAAAAGGAAATTGAGATTTATAAGGAAAAGAAAGGACATCAATTTTTAACAAAGTTTGCTATGGTTTTGCTTATTCTCGTGGTGGAGTTTGCAGTCAAGGGAAAGGAGAATCAGTGGCCTAATACTAAGCAGTCAAATAATTGGCATTCTATTATGTCCAGGAAGGGCATCTGAAGTTTGAAAGCCTTGGGTTCCATAGCCAAATCTGAAGTTCAGTTGTTTCATAGTGATGATTCTGACTTATTCTCATGGTGGAGTTTGCAGTACCATGGTGCCTCTCTAGTCTTTTGAAAATAGATTTCAGTGCCAACATGGTGATAGGCATAGCAGAAGAGTCTATGGCCAGAAATAGGCTTTCTGATAGGTTGGATTTCATAGCTCATAAAATGGCCAGGGTTGTTTCAGGCCAAGTTGACAACTGCACTGGATATGACTCCACTTGGAAACTGGAACAGGTGACTTCTGTATCAGATTCCCATAGTTTATGTTTTAAATTTCTGATCTATTTTGTATGCCCTAAATGTACCCTCAGATGGAAGTAGTTGGGTTCTTCTAAGGAATTATGTGCCTTTGCATTGCCCCATATTTGCATTGAAATTTTTGCTCTATGTTGTCTCATATATTTAAGATAGTCTGCATGATGAATTCCTATTCACATGGCTTATTGTTTTGGCTCTGATTTCACTTACTTGAAATGGTGGTTTTTCTGCTCAAAACTACCAGACCACACTGGAAAATCATACTTTCTCTTTAAACCTATAACCTCAAAATTCCACATTGGAAAATCCAAATTCCTTGATGGATGTCCATGCCCTGTTCCAAAGCTCCCATTCTGCCACAGATGGGGAGGAAACTGGCGAAGGTTGTGGAAGTTGTCTTTACACCTGCCAATTGCATATGCTTGAAAGTTTGTAAAGCCTTTTCAACAAATCCATTTTGCACATACCCTACAATTATTGTAGTCCATGAGATGACATCTATTTTAGGTATTATGTCAAACAGTTTGTGTGCCTTGTTAATGCTTCCATTTTTTGCATGCATGTCTACCAGGGCAGTTTCTTTATCTATCTGTTATGCTTTGATGGATGTCCATACTGTCCCAAAGGTCTTGTTTTGTAATTGGGTAGGGAGGAGCAACTGAGATGAAGGAACAGAGGGAGCTGGAGATAGAAAATTGGCAATTGGAGACAAAAAATTTGCAAAGGGGGATAGGGGGAGGGTGAAGGAGAAGCATCAGGCTAGGGAGTGCTAGAGGAGATTGGCAGGAGATGGCCTATCAAGTGAATGGTTGGAGAAATGCACCTACAACAGACTCCACTCCTATCCCTGCCATCACTATCACACCTCCAAAAACCCGAGGTTCAAATCTCCTGACAAACAAATAAACCATTCCTAATCTAAAACCCTGAGCATTCCACCACTCCAAATAGAACAAAGAAGTTTCCTAGTAAACCATGAATGTTCCAGACAGTCCTGCTTCACCTTACTCTAAAACATCCAACAATGCGATTCAAACCATGCTCCTGTGATTACACCGTGACACTGGTAAGATCTTTTAAGCGTCCAAACATATGCCTCAATTTTCCTACCAGACATCACAATCATGTCCTTGGTAGAAAGAATCTGACCGCTAAGAGATTAGGTGAGTGCGCCGAGGTGTGATGTTAGGTGTAGGAATGTAACTAGTCTATATCAGTGCATCTGAGAGTAAAAACAAGTTTCTTCAGCTAAATATCCTTCTGTTTGCTGGTGACATTAAATGCTTCGGAATAGGTTGTAATGGGGTTTTTGGGTGCCATTGCCTTTGGAGATTCAGACCACTCATGCATTTATCCGGGTGTATGATTTTGTGTGAAGAAGGAGAAAACCAGTCATATTTTTTTAGCTCACAATCAACAGACGAAATGGTTTCAATTGTTGGTAGACATTCCAGCCGTTGATTGCCAAACTTAGCTTGATCTTGTTCATATAGGATACGCCTTCGGCATAAAAGATCTATTTTCCAAACTGTACTTGATATTAACAATTTAGTAATATTAGATAACACCTTTCCCATTAATATTAAGCTTTAGGAAATCATTATCTCCATCTTTATTGATATTTCTGTGAGGATACCATCTCTTTAAGAGGGCTTATGTCTGCATTGAGCATATCGAAAGAGTTCTTAGGGATATATCTGATTGTAATTATTTACAAATCTGATGTGAAATGGGATTGCTTCATATCACCCTAAGTTGTTGTTAGAGATTGGATGCAAGGTTAATAACCTAAAACAAGAAGAATTTGGTAAATGGCAATTAATTAAACTTCTCATACATTCTTGAGGATCAAGAAAAAAACCTAAAAAAAAAATGGCTAAGTCTAAGGTTATCCCATGCTAAACATTTAAACCAGCATAATCGTTGATATGATAGCTTGCTTTCCCTAACAAATGTACTAATAATATTAGCAATGCGAGTCCATCCAATCCACCTCCAAAGAGGAATGTCGATACCAACACTCACAGAGGCTTCTCTATTCTCAGAAGGCATGCTAATGAATGATTTCCACCTCTTGACTGTATGAACTGGGAGCAGGTCTACTCCTATGAGTATTCCTCTTCGTACATTTTTGGATGGCAAGTCAGATTGAAGCAAGAATATACTTTAAATTAATTTATATTGGTTGGGGGAGGTGTGAGGCAATAAAACAAATATGTTAGAAAATTTAGGATTTGACTCCATAAAAAAGGTCTCAAACTAGAGTTGGATAAAACTTTATTGATAAGGAAGTGAACACTAAGATATAACTGTTATGCTTAAAGTCATAGTTGTGTGCTCGATTTTGGCCAACCTAACTTAGGATTGCTCCCAGTTGCTCAGTTTTCTTCCACATTCTGCTTCTGTTTTGTTTGCCTGCTTGATTTGAAGAATGAAATTCCTCTCTGGTCTAGCAATAACTCTTTGGATTTCCTTAGTGGCATCAGATTTAATTGGCTCAACAATATTGTGGCCTGTTCTCTCTTAAAATGGCTTCTTTTATATTTTAGAAGAATACTGAGAATTTGAGGGTTCAAAACATGTTCAGTCTTAAATTTCCATATTTTGTCAGTCTTATATTTTCATATTTTCTACAATCTTATTAATGGTAGCACTTGTTTATGATACTTGCATTTTATATCAGATATTACCACCATATACTACTGGGATCTCTTTATTTACTTTGTTGAATTGAATATATACAATAACAAAATTAATGAAACCACCAACTTCCATAAGTTTTGAAGCTTAAACTACACTACCTTTAAAATATTACCAAAAAAAAACAACTAACACCCACTATTTTTTTTTTAAATCCCATCCATGAAACCCCACCCTAAGACATCCATAACTGTTGCCATTAAGATCTACTAAAAAAAAAGATACAGGTTAAGGTAAGTGGAAGGTAAAAGTGAAGGTTCCCAAAATATCCTTAGATAATTACTTAAACTACAACTACTTTTTTTACCAAGCTCATTAGCAAACTTAAGAGTCTGAGCAATTAGCTTCTTTGCATGTTGGATTTTTGCTTCCATTGACATCTCCTATTTCCTTGTTCCACTCATTTTTTGCGGTTTTAACGGTAGACTTTCCATGTTTGCATTGTGCATTAGTAGGCAGTGTTTGGGAAAATGTTGAAATCATAGCTATATGGTACGCTAATGGAAATGGGGTGATAGACATACCATCTTTTTTTCCTTTTTAGGTAATCTTTTTGTTGATTAAGAATTGGTAGGAAGTGGTTTACTGTTTAACATAGGAACCGCATGTTTAATTTTGTCTAGAAAATATTTTCAAAATACTTTAAATATGACTAGGATGCCAGAGTTTACATGGAGGATAGATATTGTTAGACAATTCTCGCACTTCTATGCTGAAGATTGAACAATGATGAGTGAACCAATATAAAACTCTTAACTACCATAAAAACCCTTCATGCACCATTAAACATTTTGGGCACTAACAGTAGGCTTTGGGCACCAATACTTCCAGCATTACAGGTAGTTTTGTTTTAGAATTTTCTCTTTTGTGGGGTTTTAAGGTAGTGGGTAGCAGCTATATAGAGATCATATTTTTTAAATATCAAACAATTCAATAATCATAAATATGAGATAATTACTTATCACCATTGATGGTTTGATCATTAGATTTTTATTGTTTAAGAAGAGCACACAAAATATTTGAAATAGATTACAGGGCATACTGTAGATCAAATTTTTATTTTACTAATAGGAACTGTTTATCTCATTTTTCGAGTATATCTCTAGAGAATTTTAGCTGCCTGGACAAGTTTTCTGTCTGTTTTTATATTGTGGGTTTATAGTCTCTAATTTGGAAAATAAAATATCACATTATGTAAGGTATTCTCTCAAGAAATATGATATGAGTGTAAGTAAATTCCTGCTAAGATATAGATACTTTAAATGAATTATACATTAGAAGTTATTGAGACTGTTTTCAAGTCATATGGTTGACAAAATTTGTGGAAAAACTAGCCATAAATTTCCATCAAATTTCCAATCTTATTATTCTTTATGCAAGTTCTTAATGGGAGAATAAATCTATGGAATCTATCAAGGTGGCCTACATCAGAAACACAAATGAGGGAAAAAGTATATTAGAATTTCACAAAAATCCTACATTACTGAGTAGAAGTTTGCAGCCAAACAATGACAGTGCAACCTAAAATAAGTCACCTTGTAATTTATGTATAGTCTGTTGAAGGAGATTCCTTTTAGATCAATAAAATATATCCTAGTGAAGTGTTCTATATAAGATCTATTTTCCAAACTGTACTTGATATTAGTAATTTAGTAGTATTAGATAACACCTTTCCCATTAATATTAAGCTTTAGGAAATCATTGTCTCCATCTTTATTGATATTTTTGTGAGGATACCATCTCTTTAAGAGGGCTTATGTCTGCATTGAGCATATCGAAAGAGTTCTTAGGGATATATCTAATTGTAATTATTTACAAATCTGATGTGAAATGGGATTGCTTCGTATCACCCTAAGTTGTAGTTAGAGATTGGATGCAAGGTTAATAACATGAAACACGAAGAATTTGGTAAATGGAAATGAATTAAACTTCTCATACATTCTTGAGGATCAAGAAAAAGACCTGAAAATAGAAATGGCTAAATCTAAGGTTATCCCATGCTAAACATTTAAACCAGCATAATCATTGATATGATAGCTTGCTTTCCCTAACAAATGTACTAATAATATTGGCAATGCGAGTCCATCCAATCCACCTCCAAAGAGGAATGTCGCTACCAGCACTCACAGAGGATTCTCTATTCTCAGAAGGCACACTGATGAATGATTTCCACCTCTTGATTGTATGAACTGGGAGCAGGTCTACTCCTATGAGTATTCCTCTTCTTACATTTTTGGATGGCAAGTTAGATTGAAGCCAGAATATACTTTAAATTAATTTATATTGGTTGGGGGAGGTGTGAGGCAATAAAATAGATATGTTAGAAAATTTAGGATTTGACTCCATAAAAAAGGTCTCAGACTAGAGTTGGATAAAATTTACAATGGCATCCAACAACCTTGAACACCCCATCACACAGAAGCTGCATTGGTTGAAGCTCAAGTAAGGAATAAGAAGCATGCCAAGAAGAAGACAAAAATGGGTTCTAAAGATTTACACACTTTGTCTCATTCTTCATTAGAACTTCTTGATTTTCCTCTTGAACTTCCCAATCTCTCTCTTGTGTATTCACTAGGTTCAGGAGAAATACTCTACCCACTTCCCTGCTTGTTAATGCCACTACGCTAAGATGAATACCTGCCCTCTTCACTGTCCATGTTGGTGGAATATTTCTTCCTCTTTCCCAGTCCTTCATCCTCAAACTTAAAATCTCTGGGGGAATTGTACTCCTCTTCCCACCGTGATGTGGATATATACTGAGAAGGAGGCTGGTAAGACTCTTCCTCATCTTCAAGGTGCTTGGGGATGTCAGGCAACTGCCCAGGCTCTCTTTCCTCCTCTGACAATGATGACAACTGACAATCTTGCATTGGGATATAACTGACACTAGTACCATCCACTTTCTCATTGCTTCATTTCCTGGAACAGTGGGATTGGGTAAGGGTGAAGAAACTAAATCTTCCAACCCCTGTAGAGGAATGGAGGTGTACGTGCGCGCACAAAACTAAAATATCCAAGATTTCCTATTTTTTATGGTAAGAGATTAAAACAAAATAATCTAAGCCCTATACTATATGTGTCCATATTATTTCCTATTGGGTTAGTTTCATATACCTACTTAATTTTATTTATGTGAGCATAATGAGGAGTTGAATTTTTGGAGCTTGATTTGAACAAAAGTACAACTCAAATATAATTTATTAGATTTTTTTGTATGAAAGCTGTTTATATTTTCTGTTAAACTACTTTTGCATCAACTATGTGGATTGGCATCCTAATTGGGGGTTGTTTTAAAAAGAGATGTGGGCTTTGATTCCATGAATCCCAACTTCCACAAGCACAGAAGAACTGTTTCAACTTGAACTGTTTCAAACTACCACTCATGTTCTTACAACTTGTATGCCTATAGTTTGATTGATAAGTAGGAGGTATGCACTCATGAGAATGAAGGGTCCATTCAGCACTCACACTCAACACTGCACCTAGAGGATGTTGAATTGTTGCAAATTGATGCAAATGCAGAGATGCTAGCTCTCTTCATCTGTGGGAAGTTGATCTCTCAAACTATTTTTGTTGAAGTAATAGACACGTGGTTTTAGAAAAGAATATAATAACATCAAAATTATATTGGTACCTAAAGTAACCAACCATGTGAGAGGATGTATCCATTTGGAAAACCAAGCTGTTTGTCACTTATTCAACACAATCATTTAAAATTTTAGTCATTTGTGTCACGCTAATCCCTTACCTTTTTACATTTGGTCTTTAAAGTACAAGAAATAGTATAATGGCACAAAATTGTGAAGAAAAAATAGCTCTGGCAACCATTGCATTTACAACTTCAGTAGTAGCTGCTATATATTTAATACTAAATAATGCTGCCAGGTAAATTGTCACATAAATAACCTCAAGAGCAAGGAAAACAAAATAAACAAAAAATTTAAACTGCCAATTAAATGCAAAATTCATTTCACAGTTCAGAAATCTCCATGTGAAGAAACAAATAAGGGTCTATTCCTGAGCATTGAATCTGACATAATTAGATCAAAATTTTTGCAAATTACATTCCTATCTTTTGAAGTATACAGTCTCTGCTAATATCTTGATTATAATTTTTTGAGCAGACTTAGAACACATGGGAAACATTGGAAAGCTACTACGAATTTTAGTTATCCTTTCCAAATAATGGGAGAATAGGAATTTTTTAGATAAATGCCATTTTTATTTAGAGATGGATAGGAATTTTGTAAGAGAAACTACAGTGGTATGTTAATCTAAGCTGCTACTTGAATTGATGGGAATTTCAGGCAGTCACCATTATTTCTATTGGTTATAAATCTCTTATAACTGCTTTTATTTTCTATGCTCTTTTGGTCAGCGTTATCCATACTTGAATTGACTGCAATGGGTGAAGTTATTTAAGCACATTCAAACTTGCACAATGTTTGAAAGTACAAGCAGATTATTTTGTAAGAGAAACTACAGTGGTATGTTAATATGAGTTGCTGCTTGAATTGATTGGAATTTCAGGCAGTCACCATTATTTCTATTGGTTATAAATCACTTATAACTGCTTTTATTTTCTGTACTTTTTTGGTCAGCATTATCCATACTTGAATTGACTGCAATGGGTGAAGTTATTTAAGCACATTCAAACTTGCACAATGTTTGCAAGTACAGGTAGATTATTTTGTAAGAGAAACTACAGTGGTATGTTAATCTAAGCTGCTACTTGAATTGATGGGAATTTCAAGTAGTCACCATTATTTCTATTGGTTATAAATCACTTATAACTGCTTTTATTTTCTATGCTTTTTTGGTCAGCATTATCCATACTTGAATTGATTGCAATGGGTGAAGTTATTTAAGCACATTTAAACTTGCACAATGTTTGCAAGTACAGGCAGATTATTATCGAGATCTAATGAAGGGGGATGACCATGAAGTATGAAATGATGCGATAATGCAAGGGTTGGGCTAGAAGCTTTGTTGCCATGGCCATTGGGCATTGCTATTGTTATAGGATTTTCACATGGGAGCACAAAACTGAAGAGACTTCAAGAAAAAATTGCTAGGCAGGGTCACAAAGACTTGCACTTAGTGTGCATTTTGTGTTTGAGCACTTTAGTGTCATTGAGTCATTTTTTTTTTTGTAAAAGATCATTCAATTTGTGATTCAACTTTACATGAAAGCCAAAGATGAGTAGATAGTTGTTATCATAGCTATTGTTTATATTTTTTTTTTACAGTGATAAAATTTCAATCATAATAATAATTTCTACATAATTGGAAAGCAGGTGGTTGAAAATATTCCATCACTTTGTCCTGAAGGCCAACCTTTATCTACTTATCAATATTTTGAGAATGCTGGAAATTAGCTGTTGAGGAGTTAAAGTTTCCAACATTTAAAGCTTCTGATTTAGAACAAGTGAGCATCCTCATTCCAATATTATTAGATTTTAAATAATTAGTTCTCTATACTTTTGTCTAATATTGTTGTTTCTTCAGGGGAGCTTGCAACTAGGTTCTACAACAAAAATTGTAGGTTGTATTTTGGCTTTGAAATCTTACCATGAATGGCCATGAATTGAAGAAATCTAGAGGAAATGGTTCTTGGAAGTACACAAGCCTTTTGAAGTCCCCTATGCTTCTCAGAAATGTAGGATCCCCTCAATGTACCTCTTCTTGTATGGTTGCAAAAGCCTTTGAAAACCTGTCAAATCCATTAGATGGTAGCATGCAAAAGAATTGCAGTCAGTTGGATCTTTCAGGATGTGAAAAGCCTAAATTTACAGATGCAGTGAAGGCTAAAGAAAGTGTTCCTAAGATAGGGAAGATTCAACAAGATGATGTTGAGCATAGACTCACTAAAATCTCACACTATAGAGGTCATATTCATGACCTATTTGTAATGAAGGGACTAAACTCCATTATCTCATGTTTTTCATTGTTATTTCATGTTTTGCAATGCTTGAATTGAAATATAACTTCATTCCAAAGTACATGATGGGTTATTGCATGTTTATGGTTGGTAGACCTAATTAGAGCTTGGCTAAGGAGTTTTGTTGTAGGCATTAAGAATTCAAAGGAAAACATTAACCACAATCTTTTTGAACCACTACAAGCTGCAACACTGGTATGTAATTTTGCTGTCATCCATATTTTTTGAAATTGTCATTGGAGCTTTCCATTAGTGCAGATTTATTTCAAAATAGTAAAATTAATAAATGCATTTATATAGTATATATAGGTTATTTTTTAATGTATTCCCTTGCTAGATATGACCAGATGGGCTGAATATGTGTTGTTTGCATTTGTAACAAGATTCTGGTAAAAAAAAATTGTACATTTAATTTCATCAACGTTCTAGATCACACTCTGTGATCCATCATTAGGATAATTTTCTTTAATCCTGATGATGGATGATCACTGTGATCTGGATTGTCAATGATATTAAATGTTATTTTTACTAGAAGCTTGTTTAGTATATCACAAACTCTGGAAATTTCATGTTTATTATGTTTGCATGTGTTAATTTTTAGTTGGTTGTATGGTGTTTTCCTAGAGTTGGGGAATGCATTTGACAACTGTGGGATAAAGTTGTAATAGGTCTAGCATAGTTTTAACTTCTATCCATTAGCCTTTTGTACAAAGGAGATAGGAATCACAATTACTTCATGCAGGTCTTTGGAGAATTTACAGATGTGTCTTCTGAGTGTGTGGCTCCAAATGGTAGTATAGGTGGAAAGTGAGTTCATTCACTTCCTTATGCTGATCCAAATCATCCAGGTATTTAATTTGTATCATAATGCAGTATGTTCTAGGATTGGAGTACTCTATTTGAGTCTTTCATTTTTATCAATGGACCAAACTCAAATGATCTGTGAATATAGTGATGCATTTTTATAGTTCATGTGAGAATTGTGTTATTTGATAAAAATATACTTCCAAATATTCTTTTGATGGATGTTCATATCCTCATCCAAAGCTCCAATTCACACACAGGCAATGACACTTTCAAGTGTATCAATTAAAAATTCACAATCAATAATCAAGCTATTGATCAGATGTTCAAAAATAAGGCAACTAATTGAATATTGTCTATTTGTTTTCTATCTTGCATGAATTCATCTTTTTTAAAATTGTAAGAGATAACTAGGAAACATTATATCTATTGCCTAAGTTTAGGGTGCCATAGTTGGAAAAAGAAAATAAAATGTTTGAATTTTATCCTCTGTATTATTTGAATTTTCTAAGTTTTTGATGTGCAAATTTTGAAACCTTATTTTCAGGCCGCAACTCCAAATTGGAGAAGTGAAAGGTGAATACTAGCGAGGAAGATTTTGGAGGAGTTGAAACCAATAGCGGTAGGAAAACTATGGATTTGCAAGGGGATTAAATGGGTCAAGCCTCTATAGGAGGTTGTTGCCCTTCCAAAAGGACTACAATTAAAGAAGGGGAAAATAGTATAAGTATATGAAAATAGGAGTATTTGTTTATATAGTGTATGTAAGTTGTATAGTGTCACTAAAACATTGAATGTAACCAATGAGATTTTGATTTTCCAATAAGACTTAATAAAGTAAATTTTTAGAGTGGTTTTTTCTCCACTCATAAATATTGTGTTGTGGCTCCTCTTGATTTGTAATCTGTTTGTATTTGTGTTTGATCAATCATATTTGTTCAAACATTTTAGTCTTCATTTCATGGTGTTTTTTAACATTTGAATATCTATGATACTTGAAGTTTATATCTATAAACTTGTGAGGATTAATTAAGTAAGATTTGATTTGTAATGACTAAATATATGACTAAATTAATGACCAATTAACAACAATCAATAACTAAATTAATGACTAAATATATGACTAAACGAATCACTACCATGATTAAATAAATGACTAAAGTAATGACTAAATCAATGACTAAATAAATGACTAAAATAGTTTAGTCATAAATTTGGTGGTGTTATAAGTGACTACAAATAAACCACTAAAATTGTCACGTGACAAATTAATGACTAAATATATGACTAAATAAATGACCAAATCAATGACTAAAATAATGACTAAATAAATGATTAAATAGTTTAGTCATAAATTTGGTCGTGTTATAAATGACCAGGAATAAACTACCAATGGTCATGTGACCAAAATTAGTCATTTATATGCAATTTTTAGTAGTTTATTTAGTCATATATTGTTGTTTGTGTACTAGTGTTGAACCTCACCTTCAAGTTTGTCCTCTTCTACATTATCTCCCTCTTTATGAGGAGGTGACACATCCTCTTACCGTTCCCCTATAGGGAGTCCCATATTTTTTGTTGCCTTGTCATCTTCTTTCCTTTCTTCTCTGGGAGGTGACCTTTCTACCTCTTCCCTGACATCTTTCAATTGCTGGGCCATTTCCTCCTCAAAATCACTATCAAATGTTTGTACATTAATTTTTCCACCTGCATCCTCCTCTTAATCTCCACTCTCAGAAGATCTTGTTTCTTCTTCTTCACGGACCACCCTGTCAATTTTTTGGTGTTCGTACTACAAGTGTTCATGATACTCATTGGCATCTTCCTCCACTACTTTTGAAGTTTCCATCTCCCGCTTCTCCCATTCTTCAAAGATTAGCATTGTGGCTTCCATTATTGGTGGTCCCATAAGAGGTTTCGATGGTGGAGCACTGGTGAGGACCTACGCTAAGGCAGCTTGGATGGTGGGATCCAAAAATATTTGGGAAATCTTAGAGGGTACATTTTGTATGTGCCACGAGAAAGCCTGTAGCAATGTGAGTGTAGGCATTGGTATTGTTGTTGCTACTAGTGGAAGCGATGTAGTGGGTGAAATGGAGGCAAAAGAAAGTGGATAAGTTACGGCAGAGGAGGAGTCAACCAATATCACGGGTCTAGTTGGTGGAGAGGAGGTGAGATGGACCGAGATGTCCACTATAGGTGGGGAGGTGGCAACCATGGCCTAGGAAATGGATGGAAGAGTGATAGAAACAGGGAGAGCTAGAGGAGATTTTGGCCAATTCATTTTCCCTTCCTCACCTTTGTGAAGGGGATCTTCCTGAATTGTTGGCTTTCCTACGATGCTTCCTGTTCGTTTGTGCCTCTTCAAGGGTGAGCCTTCTGAATCTTTTCTTGAATATACCTTTGGATTTGGCAATCACTCCACCTCAATCCATTTCCTCTTCTTCAATCTTGTGAGCGAAGGAGATTTGGATGGTCCTCCTATTGAAGTTGTAGCAACAACATCCTTTGTAGCACTAGGCTCACTCTTCAGTCCTTCATATGTTAGGAAAACCCCTTGTTGCTTCAATCGGGCTACTTTTCCATTAACCCATTCTTTGGTACAAGCCACAATTTGCTTGGTTATAATATCGAGGTCATCAAACTCTTGCTCATCCCAATCTATTGCTAGTAGTGGCAAGCTTGTGACTACATTGTACCTGGAGACCATGACAATGCTTTCATCTTCTTCAACTTGATCAGTATAGGGAATAATTGTACTCTTTTTATGAAGTACACAATCATTCGCATGTAATGCCTTGCACGCACCTCCTTGTCATCCTGACAATCTACCCATAAATCTTCCACATGATGCACATGGGCGTACCTTGGTCCTAGTGCTTTCATTACATGCCCATATGGGTCCATCCGCGGGAAAGTAGTGTGTAGGAAAAAATAATACTTTGCTAATTCCTTCTCATAATTCCTAGAGCACTAGGAGGTTTGTAATTTGTACATCCCTTGGCCGAAAGCTAAGGGATAAGGGATCCCTGCCAAGTGCTTGCTACCTAGGACTGAATGCACATGCTACAGCTGTCGGGAGAGCTCTAACAGTATGATTCGGTCATTAGTGTACTAGAGTAGCTTATTCGTTCTCTTTGTGAAACCTTGGGCAGAAATATATGTGAACTTGGGGTATTGAATGAATAAGAAGGCATACTATTTCAAGAATGCCTGAGCACTGTGAGAGACCCTTCTTTCAAAATCCCCTCCAAGCAATCTGATGATGTGATCGACGAAGGCATCGTTCACCTTGCAATATTCCTTCTTAAAATTCTTGAACTAGAGCTGGGGATATCTATCATAAACCTTCAATGCATGACCTGGTTCCTCATCAGGTGCCACAATCAATCCATTGTATTGCCTCCACTCAGCCAATGAGTAGATAAGATAGGAGGTCATGTAGAACTTGGAGGTCTTCTTGACATTCATGAACTACTCGTGGAAGCAGTTGCTTATTATGCCTCCCCAGTAGAATGAGGCTTTTGTGGTGACATCTTCATCCCCACAAAGAATCTCCTCTACGAAATATGCCATCCACTTTTGAAAATATGCAGTAGTGGGGAGGCCCATCACTCTGGTTAGCATGGTGACCAAGTTATGGTAGTCCTCGTGGAAGTCGTTGTGGAAGAGCTCTTGAGGAACCTCCGCAACGCTGCCCCTTTTTTCTTTGAGCCAGTACTGGTTTATTAGCTTCTTGCAGCCAGTTGGGTCCTTGTCCCAAATTGCTTTACATTCCACTATAGTTGGCATCTCCATCTCCCCAAAGGTGGGGATGTGAATTTTTTTTGTAATTACCTCACTCGACATGTTAGTAAGGATGTTTCCATCTTTGTCAACAATTATTCATGTCTAGGGCTGATATTCCTATCGGCAAGCCATGACCAACTCAGGGGCTATGAGGGACAGAGGGAAGCCTACAACTTTAGCAATTCCACTTTGTCTGATTAGTCTTGCATTGTCGGTCTTAGGATGGACTCTAACCATTTGCTTGAATTCGTCAATATCAATGTGGCCGATATTGGTATCTGTAATTTCCTTCTAGTCTATGATGATTTTCAAATGCAAAGGCTCTCCTTGAAATTGGTACTTCATTTGGTCCTTGTCCTCTTTTCCATGAGGACTTTTCCCACTTTCTTCCCTTTTTATTTTTCTACGACCGCTCCCGAAGGTCCCACACTCGATTCCATATATCCTACAACACGACACAATGAGCATAACCAATGAAGAGAACACAAATGTTAGTCATAATTCCAGAGATGATTTCCAATTAGGCAATATATCACTCATCAAACCATACTTTTACTTCCAGATGTCATTAGTAATTAGCTGGAGGGAGTTTGGATAACTTGGGCCCAGAGGGCTGGATTTCCTTAACATAAATGTTGTTTGAAGGGCGAATAGGGTAGGGAAATCCTGGTGATTTCTCCCAACTTTAGATTTTGATGGTTTAAAAGGCTCATGCAGGAGAGGGTTAAATTGGAGCTCGTAGGTTGAGATTGGTTTTTTAAATTGGAGGTCATTTGGATCACTTTGGGCACCCAAAGATATAAGGCCAAAAAGCTATCCAGGCTTCACCATTTAGAACGACCAAAAGGAAATAGAATTCTAGGTTCAGAATTCCAAGGTCTGGGACCCTGGAGCTCAAAGCATGACCAATGTTCTTCTTCACTTCAAGGTGATCGGGCCAAAAGGGCTCGAAATATGTCAGGGTTTGGCCTTTTGGAATGGTGAGTGCTGAACAAAAACTCGGCAGGACCGACCCGTTGGATCGGATCCAACATCGAGCTTGGCCACTAGGTTTATTTTGCAAAGTTTTTAGGTGATTGGGCTGACAAACTCTAGAGGTCAAAAAGATGGACCGACTTTTCCCTTTCACGTCGGTTGAAAGGGGATGGAATCCTGGTGGACAGGGCCCGACGAGGGCAAGGACGCCAAAGTTCATTGTTAGTTGTTAAGATAGTGCTGGAATGTGTGGGACCCGATATGCGAAAAGAAGCAGGTATTTGGCCACTTGAAATGTCGACATCAACGTGGAAGTTTGTGGATGGAACTCCATGGTCCAAGGTCCGGTGGGGGCTTGGGATACTTTGTTCGTTTAATAGCTCGGACGTCAAAATACAAAGCAGACTCTGGGGTCTGGATGGGTGGGGCTATCATGCCATTCAGAATGATGAAAGTGATGCAAAGTCCCGTGGGAGCAAGCCCGAGGAGCTCAGGTAGAGGCCAAATATGCAAGTTTGTTAAGTCCGATGGCAATTTGCCAATGAAAATTTGAGGAGGTGGGCCCAAGAGGGCATCCCGCCGTTTGGTTACTTGTTTATTTGCCGAGTTTTAATAGCGACGGGTTGGCGTGGGCTCAAAGGACGTGAATGCCTTGCACGAAGAACAAAGGCGTCAAGGTTGAGTTCTGATTTTATCTTAGAGGATGCTTAAGATTTTTTTCTAGAATTTCAACACATGGGTTTTTTAGGTGTCATCGTGTTTTACCAAATTAAAGAATTTTTAGCCCATGTTTGTTTATATTTTAAGTGTAAAATCTCAAAGAACCTGATGGAAAAGTGAACGAAAAACCTACCTCGAAAGTCCAGTGAAAGAGGTTGTAAAATCCGCTAAGGATAGTCGAACGATGATAATGGGTGCGAGGGCGGCAGGCGACGAATGCACTGGATTCCTTAGAAATCTCTCTAAACTCCTCTGGAAAACCTAACATATGAAAATGATAGCTCAAACTAGATATTTATACCCCAATTAGCATTTAATACAACCATTAATGCCTTTATGGATGACAGGAGGGTTGGTGGGTTTAAATTTATGAATGGCAGGGGAAGGACCAGGGTTCAGGGGCCAAAAGGACATCGCTAGATGGTCGCTTCAAAGTCATCTATGAAACCTTCGATGAAAGGGAGTCTAAGATCCAGGGGATAAAATGCTAGAATAGGTTATCCATTCGGAACGGTGGAGACAAGACAGAGTTTTGGGGGCGGAAGTCTAAAGAGATGGGCCTGATGGGGAGAAGGCAGTCCGTTTTTTTTAGCATAAGTTAAATAGGGTGGAAAACAAGGAGCCGGGTCCTGGGGTTAGGGAAGATGAAAGCCTTCCGCTATTCAAAATGGTGAACACCCAATGGAAGCCCACCGGGGCAAGCTTGCCCAACCCCAAGTCCACTGGCAGAAGCAAACTGCCAAGAAAACTCCTCAAGGAACCAGAACCTAGCCAAATTGGAGGGGATGAAACACAGTCAACTTAAGATGAAACCCTAGAGGCACGTTAACCATTTAGGGCACCAAAATGGGGCATGTAAAACAAGGTGGTGACAAAACAACCTGGCAAGGTGAAAGAAAAGAGGGTCCCCATTCCGAATAGGGCATGGGTGCTGAGGGTACAACACCCTAGTCGTGACCATGATTTTTTTATTAGTTGATTCTTTAGGGGGTTTTGCACATATAAATGGCTCGAACCTTGGGTTTTGTTTGTAGAAAGTGATTTCAATTTTTGTTTTGTGCTTCCTCTGTTATCTCCTTTTCTCTGTGTATATTTGAATTTTACATGAAGATTGCTTGCCAACAAAGGATTTATGTTTCTTATATGGCTGTGTCCATGCATAAGATAAAATCCTTGAATTCTTAAAGTATTTCTATAGAAACTTTGCTCCATGTGAGCTTGCTTGCAGAACAATGAAAGTAGTTTATGACTTTTGGCATTCTCCAGTATTTTACTTTATGTCTAATGGCCTTCTGTGAATTCAAATTTCCACATTTCCTTAATATTTCTGCATTTTCTTTGTAAGGGTAAACTCTATTTCATTTCTCATTTATATACAATGATTTCCTTATATTTATATAGCCACAACCTTGAAGTATTCTGGTACAGGAATTGGAGGCTTTTTATACACATGTTTATGGCTTTTTTTCCTCTAAGGAAAAAACATAGACGCTTCATACTACACCATATTCAAAAGAAACAAACCCTAAGGTTTCACTACATGTAGCCATTTCAAGGGTTTCACCTTGCTCTGCTCTAGGAAATTGTAGCTTGATATTCCATTTTATTGTTGACATTTGGATTCTCTTCACTGTATTATGTATGCATTGTTGCCATCCTTTGATTATGATTGCCATTTAATAGAGCATTTAAATTAACTAGTGGTTGTCTTCAACCTCAAGCTGTCATGTTTTAACTTGCCTTCAATTTACCCCCTTATCAATTTCTTATACAATATTTTCAATATTTTCAGTGAAAAAACCTCACCTAAAAGAGTGCATTTCTTCACCTTGATCATTAACATGTTTCCAAGAATGCATACATTGTCTATATGACACTTGACTTTGCATGAATGATAGGTGCCCTTCCTATTCAGAATAAAAATGCATTTCATTTTGATGCTACATGTTCATAATCAAATGCTTGATATTCACTATTTGGGTTATGATCACTTACTAATCAACATCTTTGTATTCACTTTCACATGTAGAAACAAATGACTGTTCCACTTATCTCTTGATATTCTTGATATCTTTTGATAGCTCTAGATACTTGATTTCATGCTTTATGATTTGTGATGGCTAATCATATGTCACTTATGATAGTGATCGATAACTCACTATCATAAATGATGTGTGATTATTTACATAAAACATAAAGAGATGAACCTTTTCAATGTCTCTTAAGAACATATCAAAGCAACATTCTGAGCTCAACCCTTGTGGGAGCCACAATTATCCCATGTGCTATAATCAAATAAATTAAAACAACATTATTTTTCCTATATCCGCACATGAAGCAAACAAGTTAGAAAAACATGGCATGTTTTAGTTATGTTAGATGAATTTGATGGTTCTCCAGGACATCTAAAGTATGTCTGCTTGTTTAATACATTTGAAGATCAATTTATATATGAATAGGTATTTGTTTATGTAAGGTGTGAAACTTTTCATTACTTAGAGCATTGCTCTAACATCATTGTTATTGCTAGATGCAAGAACTAAGAGCAACATGGAGTTAGGCGGACATAAGCAGCTCAGGGTAGTAGTAGGACAAGATGACACATGCAAAACCAGTCATTCTCAGGCAATGACTAGTTTCCCTCCTTATATGCAAATTTATTCTTATTTACTTATTCATGTATATACTTTTCTTTATTTTCATTGAATAATTCAATCTCACGGCTTGTGTGAGATAATGTACATTTTTACATTCAATAAATATTACTTCTTTGTTCAGAAAAGATTTGAATCCTTCTTTTGTTATGTGCACTTGTATGAATGCAGTAATTTGTAAAAAAGTAATCTTTTTGGATTATTTCATTTATGCACTTGAATGTAATAAAGGAAACCATTCTCTCAATTTAAAATCAAATCAACAAGCTCAACTTGATTGAGCTATGAGTGAAAATTTGTTAACAAGACCCATTTGCCCTAGGGTGAATCTATCCCAGTAGGACACTCAACAACCACTTTAGTTGACAGGTGCACATGAATTTCCCCTTCTTGGATCTATGAAAAAATTGTTGTTTATGTCTATGCTATCCTTTATTTCAACATTTAAAGTTTTACATTGCATAATTGAGTTCATTAAAAATTGTTGTTTATATCCTATAGGGTTGACTCGCCTAAAAGTTGAAAGTCAATCCTACCTTTGGGAGATCTCTTTTCCTAATGAAAATAGAGAAAGTGTAGGTGCATCCCATACCCCTTTAATCATGTTTCATGTTGATCACCTCACCATTTTTCCACATTTCATTTTGGTGAACCTAACATTCTTGCACTACAAGCTTTGTAATTTGGAGATCATTCAAACCCTAGATCTAGGATTTTCCATTAGTTTGCATTCCATTTAGGGTTTTAAAGTTTCATTTTGCATTGTTTAAAATGTAAAAAAATTGCATACATAATATTTTCATTTCACAAAATAGTTTGCATATTAGTACTTTTCATTCAATTACATCAAAAAATTCAAACAAAATTGCATCTAGAAAGTTGTCATTTTGCTTTTTTGTCATCAAATTTTACTTGCATTTCATCATAAATTTTTGGAAATCTGTAATTGAAAGTGTCTATTTAAAACCTAATTAGAGACCATAAATATCAACTTAGGAACTTATAATTTAATTTTTCCAACCCTTGTGCAAGGACCAATTCACCCTAGGGAAAATATATCCTTATATAGGCCATTTTCTTAATTTTTGGGCATTAATCTGTCTTTTCCTACTTTGCATATTATTGTTTTCAGATCTCATTTTCAGTTTCTAAAGTTCAATTTTCTGAAATTGTTTGCATTCAAGTTCATTGGTCAAAACAAGTGCTTAGTTCAAACATAAAATTTGTATTCAAAAGTCACCATTTTTAGTTTTCTACATTTAAAAATTACATTTATTTTTTCATGCATGCATTGTGCTTCCTATTTCTTGGTGTTTTCTACATTTTTTTAGGGCTTTTTGTCCATTTTGGGTGCACATTTGGTTTGGTGAAACTTGTATGAGTATTAAAACTTGGTGTCCTATTGATAATACTTTAGTGAGATGTAGTTCAAGTGTCATGGCTTCTCGTATTGGTACATCCCTTGTGGATCTTGGGTTTTTTGATTCTTTCACTTAGTGTTAACACTATTCAACCTATGTTGGAATCCATACTTGAAATAACATGTCTTATGACCTTCAATCTCATTGATGTTGAAACAATTGTTGCTCATGTTCCTCAAGAAAACTTACAAAAAATGAATAAAGCCTTAGAAAAACTTCAAAACCTTGTGAGTGTTGAATATATTGCTAGTACTGTAGTTCCTATCATAGATAACATGAGCAAAATTCCTGATAATGAATTGGGAATAGAAATTTTGTGAAGATTAGAGCTCATACTATTGATGATCATGTTCCTACAATGGCTAGTTGTGCTCAAAATTTGGGATACACTCAAATTTAAGGAAGAAATAAAATTCCTCCTCCTACAACTATGGCATCTATTCCCACATAAACCCATTCAACTATTACTACAATAAGAAAACCAACTAGCAATTCCAATCCCACCTTAGCTATCCACTGGGAATCCTTTTAGCTTTGTGAGCTCAAACATCCTATCTCCTAATCCATCACATCTCGCAAACTTGCAATTCACTTGTCCTCCTAACACATAAACAACTCCACCCTATTCACCTCCATATCAAAACACAACTAATGATTCCATCTGTTGAATGCACAAGACAACTAAGAGGGGGGGTGAATCAGTTATACCTTAAAACTTCAAAACCCTCATACACATTCATATCCACATTCATTCAATTTACCCTTAATTTGTTATGATGATTTAGCATGAAAGGAAAATCATAGAAACTAAAAAAAATCAACACCATGCACAAAAGAACACTAGATTTACATGGAAAACTCAAGATGGGAAAAACCACAGTGAGGATTGTAGTGTAGAAAAATGTATCCCTTTACATTATCAAACTTTGTTTGAGGCCTCCTAACTAAAATGGACTTAATAATGCCTTGATTTAGTGTTGAAAAATGTATCCCTTTACATTTTCACACTTTGTTTGAGCCCTCCTAATTAAAATGGACTTAATAATGCCTTTGATTTAGTGTTGAAAAATGTATCCCTTTACATTTTCACACTTGTTTGAGACCTATTAATTAAATTGAGCTTAATTAGGCCTTAATAAGCCCTTTTATTCATTTACAAGCCTACTTAATTACATTTTCTGAAGGGGAAACCCAACATTAATTAATGCCAACACTTAACACTTTACCTTGAGTAATGTATGTTCTAGGAATAGGAATGGGCGAATGGGTCCTCCCTAGACCTTTGGACCTAAATTTAAAATGTGTTTTTAGAAGTATTTTAAGGTCCCCAAATCCAAATTTCAATGTCAGCTTGTGATATTTGAATTTTGAGAAATTAAGGATATATACCTATAAATACAAGGTTATTTTTTCAATTCAAAACATCTAGCAAGAGGTGAACTTTCATATGAGCAAATACTATTATCAAGGAATTCAAGAGTAGATATATCAAATATTTCTTGCAACATTCAAGATCCAATCGTCATGTCAAATTCTTCTTGCATCATGCATGTTTTTGGAGCTAACATTGTGATGTAGGTTTCAAGATTCAAGTCAAGCATTCAAAGCATTATTCAAGAATCAAGATCCACAACCATTGAAGCCATTTCATGCAAGTTGTATATCTTCCAAGATCTCTATTACCAAGGTTTATTCAAGGGTTTGTTGAGTGTTAACATAGCATTTTTCATTGTTCATTCTCTCTTTCATTTCATTATTTGAATTCAAGGTTTGATTACCAAAATGAGGTTTGACCAAGGTAAACCCCCATTCACCAAAAACAAACACTTTTTCCCTCTTGTATGTGTGTTGCAGATTTAGGTTGAAGAAGGATAGAAAACCTCTTGAATTGCAAGATTAGAAAAGTTGTCAAAGTTGTCAAAGTTTTTGTCAAATCATTGATTCTCACGTACAGATCTGATTTTTGACTTTTCAACATTGAAACCTAGACAATCAGAAGCTACAAATCAGCATCAAAGACTCTTGAATTATTTCTAAAAACCATGAGAAAAGACTCATTCGCCCATGGGTGAATGAGTCCCAATTTTCCTTCAAAAAGTGACTTTTGGTGACTGGTAAACACCTTTTTTCCCTTCTCAGATCTGTAATCAAGTTTTTGGTTATGCTAATATTGAGTTTCATATTGTTGTGTCAAATTTTAGTTGCAATAATTTGGTTGATTTGCTATTTTAATTTTTTCTTTCAAAAGTGTTGTTTGAACCTGACCCACATCCTCAAAGCATAAGGAAATATGAAGATTCTCACATTGAGTTGATTCACCTAAGGGTTGTTAGTCAATTCTTTGTGGGGATCTCATTTCCTAATGAAATAGAGGAAAATAGGTCCATCTATATCATTTTGGTGAACCCCCCTCTCATAACATGAGGATAATTCTTGATAATGAATTAGGAATAGAAATTGTGTAAAGCTTAGAGCTCATCCCATTGATGATCATGTTCCTACAATGGCTAGTTGTGCTCAAACTTTGTGATGCACTCAAAGTCAAGGAGGAAATAAAATTCCTCCTCCTACAACTATGGCCTATATTCCCACTTACACCCATTCAATTGTTATTACTTTTGTCTCCTAATAGTGCACCCTTGCTGAGTAAACTCAACCTATTGGTGAAACATTGGAGATTTTCTAGGTTGCAGGTTACCTAAAGCAAAAAAGAACCTCCAGAGTAAGCTGGCTCCTATGGTATTCACCTAATTAACTACTCTAATTTTTTGTAGAGGAAATATTAAGGAGGAAACATAAAATAAAAACTAATTCTTATGATGATGCACCAAATACTAAGGATTTGTACCATTGTTTTGACACACAGTGTGATCAATAAAACTAACTATAGCATAAAAAACTCAATTTTGACATGTTTTGAATGAGTATTTCATAGAGAGGCTTTGAAGTTTATGGAAAAACTCAGGAGGAACAACAAATTACCTTCCTAGAGGCTCAAATGTTTGACTTCGTAGCTGAATCCTGCATAGAACTAGTAAAACACAAACTATGACCTGCACAAATATGCACTCTTGCATAAAGGCAATGAGAAACTAGACTAGAACCAAGGATAAACATTATCATCACAAGTAAATATCAATAATTCCATGTTATCACACAATATCTAGTATTGAGAAGGAAAAATAGCTTGATTTTATTGATTGAAAGGTAAAAACACAGTTGAGTACAAGTTTGTAAAAGAGTTACAATGTTGTCTTCTATTGAAAGAACTCCAAAATGAGTTACAATGTAGCATGAGAATGAAAATAAATAACTTCAACAATGAAAATTGAAGTTACTATATCCTTTTCCAAGAGGTTGCACAAAGATAGGAACTAGAAACTTCTCAGTCGTGTATAACCAAAAAGCCTAAAAAATAGCCCCCAAAATCCCTCCAAAAAGACTCCAAAGTGAAGAAAAGGTCAAACCTTGACATCACCTATCATAAAGGCACCTAAAAATGCTCCAAAATTCTCACAATTCCCTCCAAAACCAAGTCAAAACCACTCTTATATTCTTGGCACTTGTTGGATAATCTCCTCCAACTTCCCTATATGCTTGGAATAAAACATATATCTCCAACTATACCTCCTTTGACCATATCTTGAAAGCAACATATCCCTATCTTTCATTTACATACATAACATTAACTAAGTGATTTATAACATCACTTAAATAAATGTTTTACATTTTACAATTTGATGCAAAATAAAGAAAGAGGCTCGACCATGTTTTAGGAAGACATATGAAAAAGGGAACATTGACTTAGACTTTGCAAAACATAAAAGAGGAACCAAGGCATACAATACATAATGTGGGGCATTAGTTATGAAGAAGAAAATTAAAACAAAGACAAAAATGCCTTTGTTGAGTTGTCCAACTTAGGGTTTTCAAAACCTTAGTACAAAGCTGTGGTCAAACACTTTTCACATTTGATTTTTAGTCTTTCATTTCCTTTCAATATCTGTTGAAAACAATGCTATCACAAGCTCTTTTTATGGAAAAAATGATGAGAATGTTTGTTTTTCCTATGGAAATTCTTCATGAAATAGAAGTGACCTCCAACTTTTCTGAAATACATTCTTCATTATATATGAAAGAGAATTGTTCTCTACACTTTTAACAGGAAAAAGAAAGAATTCCTTTGATTTACTGCATATTTCATGATGCTAATGCTTGAGGGTTTCGATTTTCACACTTGAGGTTTCAACATTGAAACCATACTCAAATTTTGAACCACTAAGGATTTCGCGATAACTTACTCTATTTTAATCTTTTGCAAACACTGTGAAGTTACCATTTCTTGTAGCCGTTTCTCTCCCTTGACATGTATTCTGGGTTTATTCACCTTCTACAGGGATTCAAGGGTTTGAATGTGAAACCCTAGCATGGATGTGGCTTCCTCCTTCTCTGGCCGAGGGTTTCATTCTGGCAGTCTCCTTACCCTGTGATATGATTTGCATATTGTTTGAGTTTGTCATTGTATCCTATAGATTACTACATTTAAAAGACTTATTTATTCAAAATATTTCTCTTCAATGAAGCTATGAAGATTGCCTTCTTTTATTTTGTGTTTGTTCCATTAAATATCATCTCTTGTGTTTGAATAGCTCTTGCAATTTTTGATAAAATAATGTTACCACTGTTGATGCATTGAGGTCTAATGGCAAGACCTAAAAGACAATTGTATAACACCCTTATGTCCCTTCAAAGATAAACTCACTAATCCTATGGGTTTCCCTGTAACTAAAAAAATTGCAACATTGCTAGAGGCACTCAACCTTTCCTGACAAAACTCATACATCCTTTTAACAAAGCAAGAGAAACCACTCCCTTTTAATGACAATGCTTGGTGTACCTTGTCATAGTCTCAAATCACTGCATTCTTGATTCTCTTATTGCATGGGTTTTCGCTCCATGACCATCAAACACAAATGCTTTCTTTTGCCATGTGACTCTCCTTCAATTATGATCTATTGCCCCATCTTTGAAATGTAGATTTTCATCTAATTTCTCATAACACTATTCATGAATATATGCATGATTTTGATATGGTTCTAACCCTTGAAAGGATTCACTATCACTCACCTCAACTCTACTCCAAAGATCTTGACTGTCCCTTTTATTGTGAAATGCTTATTCTATTTCAATGACAAGCATTAGTAAATAAATACTAGTAAACCATTGGAAACACTTGTAATTTGAGCTAACTCAACATCTCTTATAGCTCTAGTCACCAATTGAAGAAATATGGAACTAATCCAATAACTTTGCATCATATTCCTAGATATATGACTGCCCTTTGAGTTCTCTTGTAGATTAGCCTTTCATGTAACTATACTTCTTTCTTTGGTGTGCCTAGATACATAATGTTGTCCCTATCTCATTGTGATTTTATTTTTCTTTATAGAATAAATACCTTTCATTTATAATAGTGAGGTTTGTTAACTTCACTATCATGGGTGATGAGTATCTACTCAAAGTTGACAAGTGTGATGAGTCCACACTCATACCCCTCTTAGAAAATAAGGTGGCAACATGTTGGGCTCAACCCTTGTGGGAGCCCATTTTACTCCACATTCTATGATGCCAAATGAAAACAATCCAGCAATGCAAATTCACCTATACTTGCGTAGTGAACAAACATGTTAGACAAAAAATGGTGAAGCTAAAACCTTCCAATGATGCTTCATGATGATTGATAATACTCTTCTACTTTCTGGATATCTGTGATGTTGCAAACTTTTTCAATGCCTTATGAGAATAAAATATGTTTGTTGATGTAGCATATGCAGAGAATATGGGTCTCGAGCTGTAACACAAATTTTCTAATCTCTTGTAGGAATTTCAAGTAGCAACAAAGCAACTTCTGGAGCAATCAAGTAGGAGGGACTAGACAAGGACATGCGCCAATTCAACTTGGGGTTCATCATTCAATCAATGATGGATCCCTACTCTTTCCATATGCTCTTTTCCTTTTATATCTTCAAATGTATAGTTTATATCTTATGTTGTATTGAAATAGTTATTCCCATGGCTTGTGTGGGACACCATACATTTGTAATTATCAATAAAAGAAAAAAATTGTGCAAAATTTGTGTAATCTTTTCTCTTGTATACATTTGCATAATGAACTACAATTCAATTGATAATACTCCTGTGCATATGAATAGAACTTAGCAGAAATTAATTTGTACCTTTATCTTTATTTTGCAAAAACTATATCAACTCTACCTAGTTGAGCTGGAAGATAAATTAGGTAACATTTTTGGCGACATCTGTGATATGTTTTCCTGCTAAACATCCTGACCAGTTGCTTGAACTTATCCATTGGGAACATGAGTCAATAGGAACTTGACAAGACTTCAAAAATATTCTTGCATAATGTTGTAACTCATCCAAAGTAGTGAATAACACCTTCAAATATTATTCATCCTACCAAAAGACTCAGAACAAACTGACCAACTATGCAAAATAACACTTAGAGGAAATGAAAAACTAACCCTACTCTACACTAACCAAGAAAGAAACTAACTCAAACAAAACCATTCACTGGTTGGATGAAGTAGCTACCTTTTCTATAGAATTTACAATGTTTTCCATGCTTGAGGACAACGAGAAAGAGATGAAACATGGATAGAAATTCAATAAAGAGCTGCAATACCTCTTGAAGAAAATACGCAAGCTCACTAACCTTTTCATATGAAATTTGAACATTCCTATCCTAAGGTAGAAAAGTGACTTGAATCTTCTCTTCCTTAGTTGTACCTTCAAGCTTGGGTGCAAGCAAGATAGGAATATTCTTGCTGGCCTCCATTTTGGCTAGATTCCTAATTGGGCATCCTCTAGAAAGAGTGAATTCATAACTGTCCATGCTGGTTTCCTTTTTTTCAACTGCTTCCTTAACATCATGCAAATTGGCATGTTTTAGTTCATGTTGTTCAAACATAAACAAAACTTCTTCATCTTTTATTTTGTGTTGTTCACAATTTCCTAATTCAGAAAGTGTTATCTTGGCATCAAGATTTGAGCAAAAATCTTCAATGTTTCTAGAAAATATGTCTTCCCCAACTTGTAGATTATTCTCCTCATGCATATCAACATTCACAGGCTTAAAAACAATGTTATCCTCACTTTTCTCTTGGTATACCAACACCTCGTTAATATTATTTATCTTTTAGCTATTCCAAAATTAATGTTGATGTCAGCATGTGCAAGCCTTCATCTTGTTCAACCAAAGAAGGCAACCCATCAAACCACAAGGTAGATTCTCCCTTCTCACCACATCCTTCTTACTTCTCATTTTTTTGTCTCATATGATTTGTTGACATAGAAACATTCTCATATTTAACAAAATATGGGAGTTCATTAAACAAAAAAGTCAACATTTCACATTTAGCCCTTGTTACTTCCTTTTCAACTTGTCCTATTTGATTATTTTCATCACCCTCTTACAACAAGTCTATTTTCTTCTCATCCACCTCATGTGAAAGTGTATTTGGTGCAATTTGTTCCTCTCTTACCTCAGAAAACTCCTATTTTCCTTGTTGAATTATTGAAACATTTTCATCATCTTTTACTAAACAATGAAGTTGATTAGTTAGAACACTCAATGATTCATCTTGAAAGGTCTTTTCTTGTTCAATTCTTTTCTATTCTAATTGATAATACTCTACAACTAAATGCAATGGATTTACATTTCTATTCTTCTTCATGATGAGTGAGCTATCTTGATCAATGGGATGCTCTGTAACTATACTAGGCTGTACCTGATTACTTTCCTCAACTTGCAAAGGATGAAGGCTTTTGAAACTTGGAATTTCACGCTTAAGGGACTGATTTGAAGAGTTAAGAATTTTATCTTTCCTGAAACTTGCAATTTTAATTGGCTTAGATTCTACAACCTTTTCCTCTTCCTGGTTTTGGACTAATATGAGAGGACATGCCTTAACAAGATTTGGCATTTTGAAACTAGGAATGCAAGGGGATGATTGGTTTCATACCTCTATACTTGTGCAAGAAAGAGATTTATTTTTTCTTCTTTGGCTGCAACTTGTCTAGCAAGAAATTCCTCTTTATACCTTTGTGCCTCCACCTCCCTCTGATGAATATGAGCTTGATGAGCAAGCTCATCCTGCTACATATTATATTGTGTTTCTCTATCCATTTCTGAAATTTTCCTTTGGAAATCCAACATCAAACTCTTAATGCTACCCAAATCAATATGATTTTTGGATTGAAAAGAGAGGTTACATGTTTGATTTAGAGCATAATGGGTTTCACAAGGCTAACTATAGGCATGAACAAGCTGCAAACAAGGATAAGCAAGAGTAGTTTGAAAATGATCCTACTAGTAATGATGATTACAATGAGAAGAAGGGTTTTTTGGAGGCCAAAAGATTGAATTTTCATGAAATGGAGGAGAATAACCATTGTGGTGTTGATAACAAGACATTGCAAGAGTGAAACATAAAGCATAGGAAAGTCTACATAACAAATTTTGAATGTATATAGACAACATGGTCTTGAAACACTAGGATGTGATTTAGAAAACCAAATAGAGTCACCAGATGCTAATAAAATACATTCAAATGATAGAAAACTAGAAAGTAGCAAGAAACTCATTAGTTGCATGTATCTAGACTACTGAAACTAGCTAATATATGATTGGAGTCACTATGATGTTGTTTGTACTACCTCCAAAGGTTGATAATACTAAGAGAAACACCAAATCTTTTAGTATTTTGATAAAAAGCTCATCGATCTAGTCCCATAGGGCGTGCCAAAAAAAATTGTCTCCTAATAGTGCACCCTTGCAGAGTAAACTTAGCTTATTGGTGAAACAATGGTTCTTTTGTACTTTAGGTAACCCACAACCTAGAAAAGTTTCAATGTTTCACCAATAGGATGAGTTTATTTAGCAAGGGTGAACTATTAGGAGACAACAACGACAACAAGACAACCAACTAGCAATGCTAATCCAACCTTAGCTTTCCACTGGGAATCCTTTTAGCTTTGCAAACTCAAACATCATATCTCCTAATCCATCACATCTCACAAACGCACCTCCACCTTAGTTACCTCCATCTCAAAACACAACCAATGATTTCATCTATTGAATGCACAAGACAACTGAGGGGTGAATCAGTTGTACCTTAAAACTTCAAAACCCTCATATACACATTCATATCCACATTCATTCAATTTATCCTCAATCTATTATGATGATTTAGCATGAAAGGAAAATAATAGAAATTGAAAAAAATCAACACCATGCACAAAAGAATACTAGATTTACATAGAAAACCTAAGATGGGAAAACACACACTGATAATTAGCTCACAATATAAATTAATAACAAAAATGAATATATTAGGGATCACTACTAGAGGGATCATTGCTCAAGAAAAGAAAGGCTCACTACCAAAATAGAAAAGAAGATAAAGAAAAATATTACACAAAGAAATTCATCTCAATACAATAGATAAATCCACCATAATATCATCAACACCTTCGCAACATAACTAAAGAATTGTAGACACCTTCTTCTCATTGCATCCAACAATCTAACACATGAAATATCACATTGAACTTTTCAAATTCACACTCTAACACTCTAAAATTCACATCGTTCACATCATACTTGTCTATCTTTGCATCCCTCTACAACTCAACTCATATTTATATCATCTTCAACCTTGAAAAAATTCTCCAATGTCAGCTATACACCTCAATCACACAAATTCAAATTAGGCCGGCACCAAAACACTTTTTTGGTAGATAGAAGTGAAGGCAGACCACACCACTCCTTATCTGGGACCCAAATCTATAACACCACTCTACAACATGCTTCTAAAAATAATAAAAATTCAGCACAATTAGTGTAAGCACTAGGGTCAACTGTTACTCGTGTAACACCATTAAAATTTTAAGTACACACTTCCTTTGATTCAACAACAACTCGTGGAAAACAAATGTCACTTGAAAAAAATCTGGAATATTCCACAAATACCTTAAAGACTAACAAAATTCTTCACAACATCTTTCATTTGAAGAATGTACACACTGAGTACACTTAGATAATTCTGCCATATATTGCAACTTAAGAAACTGACTTTCAAAGCACCAAAACTTGAACAAATTTGACTGAAGAAAGATACCAACATTGTCAACACACCTTCAGATCTGTAAGACCTAAAACCAAATTGTGGAGAAACCCATAGCAAAAAGATTTCTCCTAGACACCTTTGCTATACACTGTTCACACACTGGTGAACACAAATTCTTCTGCGCAACAATCTAGCACACCAAATTATGAATACAACACGTCTAAAAACCTCTAATCAATCTATCTAAAATGAATAGGAAAATATTCAACATAGAAGAAATATGTAGCAACACCAAAATATTACTCTTCAATCTAGAACAACATTGCAACACACTGTTTCCTCTTTTTATCAAATTTTCTCAAAGACCACTTGAAATCCAAGAACCATGAACACATCCTCATCATCTTCATCATTTCCTCAACCATAGATAGAAGCTTATCAAAGTAACACTAGAGGTTGACACTAGTAGACTACTAATGACAACATAATGCAACTAATCAAAGCATCATCAATACAACAATATAGACAATACCAACAACTACACATACTCTTGCAACAATCTTCTTCTCATACAATCAATAAAAACATAGGCTTGTTGACATCAATGAAAACACCAACTTCTCATACTTGCAACATCATCCTCAACCAAATTTTGCAAAATGTGTCATCCCTCCAACAAATTTTTTTGACATTGAACCAAAATCAAAATGGAAAACTTTCATAATATGTCAAATGCAACTCATTATCATTGGAGATATTGAAAGAAAAAATTAAACAAGGCATAGAGATTCCTAGATTTGGGAAATATGGTGGTAAAGGAGATCCTAGTAGTCATGTCTTGACATACATATCCTTATGTAGTGACTTGATTTTCAAAGATAAGCTCTTGGCTAAGCTTTTCCCTAGATCCTTGAAAGACACAACCTTGGAATGGTTTTTCTCTTTATCGAATAATTTAATTAGTTCATTCAATGAACTTGTTGATTCCTTTCTCAACCATTTTCAAGTGCACATTGGTTCTAAGATGGATTTACCTGATTTAATACAATATAAACAAAACAAAGATGAAAATGTCATTGATTTCATAACACGATACCAATTGCTTTACTCACAAATCAACATTAAGATTCCTGATGTCGATCTTCAAAGACTATTCATTGAAAAATTGTAAACAAATATTCAAGATAAGGTTGGGATGATTAGATTCCCTTCCTTCACTCACTTGTGCATGACTCTCTGTGACTATCAAAATTTGGTTAGTCATCATGAAGCAAAACTTCCTCCAACCGTCCTAAAAAAATTGAATTTGTACCTCACAACAATTTCCAACCATTCAAGCAACAAAATAAGGGCTTTATACAAATAAATCTACCTTAAAAAATAAAAAAAATCAATCTCAAGTGGCTGATATATAAACAAAAAATCCATATTAATTAAGGGATATGAATAGATAATTTACTCCATTGCCTGATACCCTGCATTCCATCATGTTGCAGCTCATTGGTAAGAACTTGATTACCTTACCTTGGGTTAGAACCCTTGATCATAATAAGCCTTTACCCCTGAACTATAATCCAAATTCCTTTTTCCATTATCACTGACAAAATGGACATGATACATAATGATGCATGCGTCTTAAAAACATTGTGTAACACCTCATTGGTTCTAATCACATCCAGATTGGTGGTGTTAATGATGAAGGAAATAATTTTGTTGCCCCACCCAACCAAAATTTTCAAATCTTTACCAATCTAATGCCAAATCATAACATCTCATTTGTTAAAGCTAGTGACACCAAGAATGATGTGATGAATACATGATAACATTCATAATGCAACTGATGATAATAAGAGTGATAATGAATACGATATAGATCCTATGATTGGATTCATTGATGTTCAAACTCATAAGGTCCAAACCAAAATGTCTCTTGACATTGCTTTCTCACAAAATGACATAATTAAACATGCACCCAATGGTCCTCTTTAAATAGCTAAAAGAATCAATGACAAGCCTACTAATGGGATATTAATTGACCTTGTGTATGTATAGAATGTGATCACTGAGGAATTCTTGTTTGTGCATAAAATTTATCAAGACTCTTATGAAAAATCAAAAGCATGGATCAAAACACATAATGGTTTTTCTTTCCATATAATAGGTTCAATCACTCTCCCCTTAAAGGTTGGATCAAAGAAATTAAATGTCTCATTCTCCATCATCCCATCATCAAACCAATTCCGTGCAAAGCTAGGCTATTCATGGCTAGACACTCCATGGATGCCATCCCATCAGTAGTGCATAAATGCTTAAAATTTCCATTTGGTAATGAAATTTTCATTGTGTGTCATTGTGGTTTAATCTTGTCTTTGGTCATGGAAATTTCTCATTAGATTTATTTTGGCCTAAACTTATGGAACCTATTAAACCTTGTGAGGACTTCTTTTTCAATTCTTACCAAAATTTCAAGGCAAAGTACATTGCATAATTATCTCTTAGAAATATCCCTCAACCCATGCTTGAGTCTCCTATCATTGATGAAACCATTATTGAACCAAAAGCTCTTCCAAGTAACCAAGACAAATCCATGACAAATCCTCCACCTATTTCCTATAAGAGACCAAGAGATAACTATATAATTCCCACCATTCCTCCTAAGATGAAACAAGTTTATAAACCTAAATATAAAGTGATTGACCAACCATCGATGGTTCCTTTCGTTCCTCCCTTGTAGGAAGAAAATAAACCTATGGTTGATAAACCACTCCTACACAATCACAACTTGAAAAATGTGAAAAATTAAATAGAAATGCTAAAGAGCGTAGGCTTATACATCATGCTATTGCTCATAAGTTAAGAGAAGAGAAAAAATAAGCCAATCAAGACCAAAATTTAACTCAAGGAAAGCATGATGATTCTCCACCTTTTCCACAAATAAAACATGAAACCTGTATGAAAATTATCATTAGACCTCCTATTGTGATTAACTTGGATGATGATGATGAGATTGGTAAGATTGATGAGAAATTGAATAATGAGTTGAATTTGTTCCTTTCCTCTTCTATGAGCTTAGACAAGAATAATCATAATGATCCTCCTAACAAGAGTGCATCACCACGTGTTGAACTTGGTGATTTTCCTAGTACAACACTCATTGTTTCCCCTTTGGCTAGTCATCTACCTTCCACATATAATGAACAATATTGAGATGTAGGCAACTTGCTTTAGGTCCACTCACATGTGTCATACTATCCTTATGTCTATTCATGTTCTCTGTGTGATTGTACGTGTGTAATGTGATCCCTCGTACTGTGCTACTTGGTGTGTCTTTATGTTTGTGAGCCTAATTTGGATGACCCTTGTCACTTTGTTGGTGCAAGGATACAAAGGAATAAATTATTTTGTGACATTCTTCTATTTGTATCTTCATTCTTCTCTATTTTGTAACCATTGTCCTTTTCTTTTTTCTCGTGTTTTCATTTTGGGGACGATGCATAGCGTTGAGACAATTAGGTCTCTTCCATGTTGATCCAAAAGGCTTCTTATTTATATTCACTCTCTATGTGTCATTCTTCCTTTGTGATCATTGTTCTATGAGTTATTTTGGGAATGATGATGATTCTGAGATTGATTATAACACTATAGCAAAGACATATGTTGACCTCAAACCCATGGATCCATTAAGTGTTATCTTCAAATTGGACATGGGACAAAACCTCCTTTCATGATGTAGCTTTATTCAAAAACATATGTTTGGCATATGGATTTCCAAATAATCTCTCATGTCTCTATCATCTATTATCTTTTATCATATTCTACTTTAAAGTAATTGCTCACAACATGGTGTTTAGCAATTTCTTTAAAGTGGGGGGTAGTATGCCTTCTGCTTGTTGCTTGATGTTGTGACCTCTTTTTCAAAGTGTGGTATTCTTACTTCATGTGATGCATCTTCTTGTTGGTTACATTGGGATTTATGTCATTCAAGAGTGTGACCTTTCTTGGCATATGACATTCCTCTTAGTGGTAATGTTATGGCTTGCATTCCTTAAGGTATAAATATTTTATCTCTTGATGGTGATATCGAGCATGATGTTCCCTAAAGTGAGACCTTTCATAAACTAAGCAAAACCCCTTTGACTATCTTAAACCAAAACTTTTGGACACTAAGCATCAAAAAACTTGCTTGGTGGTGCCTTTGTTCCATGACTGTCTAGCATAACGTAGCTTGCTAGCCTTGTGATTGTCATATGTGGCACCTTATCAAATTTATCAGGGAGTATAAATTTTAGTATGTGTTACCCTCATTTTTGGCCACGAAATTTTTAAAATTTTCCCCTTTATATTCAGCTATATTGAAGCAGGTCATCTTGTTAGCTAACATTTTCATTAAAGACTATAACATATTTACAGGTTTGAGGTTGATACATTGCATTTTAATTTTCCTTCATTATTATGACAAACTGAGCAATGTTCTTGTGAGGGGGATGTGGTCTCTCGAGTTGAATGTACAAATTGGTGTGGCACTAATAGATTTATACATTGGTATACACATTCTAGTCATATCCAGAAATTATGAAAGATCCCTTTTGGGCCTAGTTAATCAAGAAATGCTGCTCATGAGAATGAGAGTGGTCTTATTGATTATCATGGCCATCAAAATTGCAAGAATAATTTGAAAAACATTGATACACTCTTCACAATGAAAAAATTGGGCACCAAGAATTAGTAAAGTTGATCGAGTGTTATGTGTAAGGACAATGTACATAATAAATTCCAAATCACACCCTATGTACATGTTTCTCTCGCCTTAAAAAACAATATTACCTTGGTGATTCGACTGAGACTTACACAGAGTGGTTCTTAAATATTCTAATACCTTTAGTGGCCTCAAAGCAATAAATACTATCAGGAGTGGGAGATCATATAGCTGGTTTGAGAGAAAGTGTAAATTTTGTGTACAGTTCAGTGACCCATCTAGAGGACATATTGCTACATGGAGCAATAGGTGTTTGCAAGAGCACAAAGGTCATGACCATGATAAGTAGAGGCCTACTCACAAAGGCATGAAATACCTAGAAAGATATCATTTTCCCAATGTTGAGTCATCGAATCACTAAAGGAACGTGGCATCAAGCAACAAGCCGTGATTTCGCAAATTTGTGGAACCTCTCAAAAGGCCACCTAATCACTTAAAAAACCATTGAGCCATTTAAAATCTTGAAGGAAAAGTGAACACTTTTGGGTAGGCCCATGATGGTTTGATGAACCCCATAAAATCCCACCAGCAACGTGGAGTAGTGATTTCATGAAGATGTGAAACTGCTCGCCTAGTGTTGCAAGAATCACCAATAAGGTCATCATGCTATTTAGAATATGAGATCCAAATTGGAGATGAAATTGATATCAATTTGTACATAGTTTTGAAAGCTGGTACTCAATGGAATTAATGTTCAATCAAATTTCTTGTATGGATCTCGAGAGTGCATTCAATAGAATAAGAAATGTAAAATACAACTTGTTTGTGGCATCGAGGGATATCAAGATGATGAGCATTGATGAGATTGAAGAAGTATAAAGATAGACCAAAAAATTCAAATGCTATGAGTGCTACATAAGATCATCAATCAACTTGGGGGTATTCGGTGCTTGATAGGCTTTGTGCAAATTTATATCATGACAGAGGAATCTAGTATGTCAACCATTGCTACTTCTATGGCCTCATTCATTGTGAAGCGATGGACAAGATTGTTGCATTAAAGAAGTTGGTTTTCTTACGTTCCCTAGAAGTAAAGTTAGGAATTCCCTTCAAGCATTCAAGGATGCAAAGAGCTTTAGGTCAAGTTGAATGAAATTTTCATTCTTATTAGATTATTGTTATGCCTTGCATAACCACCCCATTTTATTTTGGAACAAAATGGGTCCCCCTTTTTCTTTTGTTTTCATTGCCTTTGATTGCTTGGTTGGGTCTTGTGAGTTCTTTTTTTTTCCTCCTAAGTTTGTCTTTTGTTCTGGCGGAGCCGGGTCTGGAGTTGAATCTAAACATCGAACTCTTTCAAGGTTTCTGGTTCATTTTCCATCCAGACTCTAACTTTTCCTTCTCTTTTTGTTTCTTCTTCGTTGGTTGTTTTCAACTAACTTTTGGGTTGCTCCTTTTCTCTTGTTTGTTGGTCATTTCTCTTTGGTTATGTGTCCCATGCCTTAATTCCTTTCTTCCCTGGGCCTTTTTTGTTTTGTTCTGGCAGGCACGGGGCATGGATTGGGGCCAAACATTGAAACTTTTCCAAGTTTCAGATTCTAGTTCCATTTTGGTCCCAATTCTATCGAGCTGTTTGATTGTTTTTCCTTTCTGTTCTGCTCGTTTAGTCGCGAGATGTTTTTCTTCCCTTCCCCTTTTCTTTTTTTGTTCTTTTTGTTGTCTCTTTGTATGTTTTCGGAGGTGGGATCAAGATGAAATTTGAAACTGAAACTTTGAAGAAGTTTTAGTCTTGGATTTAGTTCCAACCCCGCCCCCATTGTGTTTCACCTGGGATCGGTTTTTGCTCTGATTCCGCCTGCGCTTGTTTCTGTCTTTGTCCCTCGCATTTGGTCTCTTTTGCGGACGTGGAGCCAGAATGCGGACTGAACTTGGAAATGTTAATTATTTCCATGTTTTGTTCCCATCCTGACTCCTGTCCTGGTTTCAGTTTCACCTTGGTTCTGCCTCTGCCAGATTTGGGTTTCTTTTTGTTAAAATTGAGGGAAATGATAAAAATGATATATTTTATGTGCTTTTGAGGAATAATGGAGACATGGTTTTGTAGGATTAAATCATGCCCCCGATGATATCTCTCAATGGAGTCTATTAGAAAGCATACCTCAGTCAGATTTGGCATCAAACTCCTGATGAAGAAAGTCACTGAGACCCTCCTATTGTCTTTCCAACTAGCAATGTGGTTCTATTCATTTGAAATATACCGGTCAGCCATAAATTTCAATCGCCATGAATTTTTATGTGTCTCTCCGATCGGAACGAAGTCTCAGGAAAAGGGTTTGCTTCGGGGAGAAGTCTGGCCGATAGGGTAGAGTCTCCCCGAAATGGTCTGAGCTCAACAAAAGATGAAGGGTTCGGTGTAGTGTCTTGTTGACTCGATAGGCTCTCGCCAAAATAGATGGTGGTCCCAGAATGAGCTCTCACCGAAACAAGGTGGCTTCGATGTAAGGTCTTGCCGAAACCAAGTGGAGTCTCGTTGAAAGATGAAGGCCTCGGGGAGAAGTCCCGCCGACTGTTGAATGTCTCGTCGAAGGTTATTCCTTCAGTGTAATCTCTTGCTGACTGGGAAACTCTTGTCAACAGTGGTTCAAAAGGTTGATCTTAGGGAGACTATGAGTGAAAGATTTGCACTTGGTATGATGTCCTACCGACAAGCAATGGTCTTGGTGATGGAAATGGATATTGATATGACTCCTGCCACCCACCGTGATGTCCTGTCGATAGATGAAAGTCTCCCTAACAGTTGTTCACAAGGCCGTCATCGGGGAGAAATATTTACATTCGCTATGACCTTTGGATGATAATGATTGTCTTATTGATGGTTTTTTGTGATATCGGTATAAATTTTGCATTCGATATGAGGTCTCACCGATAGTTGTATGCTATGCTGACTGTTGCTGAGAAGTGTAATCGCATCGGGGAGACAAGGCAAGTGTCTCACCAACATGCAATTCCATTTGAGTAGCCTTTGACCGCCTGGAAAGCCTAAGTGGCATGTGTTCAACCAATCAAAGGGAACTAAAGGTGAACCATTGGTAGTTTGACTGATTGACTACCCCTGCGAAGAAGATCAACAGAACATAAACAACATGGACTTACTGTGAGATCAAAAGTGATGGAGTAGCTTGGTGAACAATGGTGTGGAGATCTAATGGGAAAATCTGATGTTTTTTCCAGAGGACGATCAACTTGCAGAAAGATCTTGAGCAAGAAGAAAGCCAAAAGGAAGAAGAGGCCACGAGTCTCAGTGACAACTGGGATCTCTACTAGCAAAAGGTAGATCAACATTTATGACTATACTCCAGGGCATTCAAGGCAGCTCCGATGAAGCTCTCGAAGGCAGACACAGAGGCCAGAAGTTATTGCGATGGTTCCAAAGATCTAATGGCTACTCCTAAGGGTGATCCTTCACCGACATGGACACTGGGGATGCACATTGAATGCACGATTAACTTCATTCCAAAAGATTTGAGGGCCGACCCTTCTGAAACAAACAAATATTTTGTAAAACCCTAAAATAGGGGCCAACGAATTCTTTTTGGTACATTATGTATTGTGAACCATTTGAATCTAGACCTTGCACAAACACAATAAACATGCAAACAATTAGATCAAACACAAGGTTAGAAACAAATGATTCCTCAAGAAATCCATTTGAAATTTGCAAAAGATAAGAAATGAAAATGAAGAACACAAATGAAACAATTAAATCCTATCTAATGCAAGAAAACTCTTGATCTCTTGAGGGAGTTGGTGCAAATAGGTGTGTGGAGATTTGCCCTTTCCCAACTCCTTGAATGCAAATGTTGATTGAAGATGATTGATCCACTTGATGAAGACTTTGAATGTATGCTCCAAGCTAAAATCTGCAAAAAACCTAGCTATGATTCAATGAGATGAATGAGAATTGCTAAGTATTTTAGCATGGTAACTTTGCTTGAGATGTGGATGATGAAATAAGGATATAAGCTCTTTATTTATAGATTGATAAGTTGAAGAGATGTCCAAATTTGATCAATGTGGGACAAAGATTCAACCAATGATATGATGCCACTTGTCAACATGTGAGAGGATGAAGGTTGAGCAAGTTTTGAGGATGTGCCAATTTGAAATTTGAATTTGATGAGATGACATGTTTAGGGGGGATGAAAAATGAGTTAAATGCCAAGTGGGAGACATGTAAGAGACAATGTAAGAGCTTTAAATGCTTTGTTGGATGGACAAGTCCTTTTGGGGGGAGATTTCAAATTTGAGGAATATTCCATCTTAGATGCCTTTTTTTGAATGAAAATAGGGAATTATTAAATCAAATAAATGATTTAATTGTGCAAGTTGTAAAATCTAGAGGATTTGAATGATTAGGATTAAATTAATCAGGATTTGATTAATTTAAGGGGATATTTAGCTGATTTGACAATTTGATTTAGATTTTTGGATTAATTTAAATCAAAAAGAGAGGAATATGATAAGAGGCTAATTAAATAAAGATTTTGATTTATTTAATTAAAAGGGATGGTGTTAGATTAAATCAAATAAGGTTTTAATTTATTTATTTAACATATAGACTTTAGAGATTTAATCAAATAAATTGATTATTTAATTAAATAGGGATAATTAGATCAGATGAATTGATTGAATTAATAAGGGAAAGTGACTTAATTAGACAAAATAATTTATTTAATTAAGAGACGAATATTGATGAATTTAATCAAATAAGGGAATTTGATTAAACAGTTAGACCGAGGGATGATTTAGGAAGAAACAATGTTAGTAGATCAGAGTGTGATATCAAACTATATATTTTTGATGTCTACATGTATATATGGCAATTTTTCCTCTTTGTAGAAAAAAAGAGTAGAAAAGTAGGAATAGTAGGAGTTTTTTACAAAGTAAGAGAAACTTAAGAGTAGCAATAGAGTAGGAGTTAGATTCGATAAAAGGAAATAATGTATCTTTCAAGTTTTCTTAGTGTAGATGGAAACAATCTGAAGACATAGGTTTTCTGTACACTGGTGATTGTGCCAGATTTGTAAATGTTGCTTATCTATTTCACCAATAGTAGAAGCAACCATATTTAAATCTACTTCATATTGTGTTTCAGAATGGTATTTATCTTGGGTTAATCATTTGATTTGCAAAGCTTTCAAGGAATGAAATATTATTTTATGTTTTGTTTAAATGATGATTTAAAATCTATTGTTGAAGTTAGCACTGTGAATGAATGAAGTTGTGTGTTAATCACAAGTTAATTTTGTTCTGTAGTTTTAGTAAGAAATTCCTTGAAAGGTATCAAGTCTGGTTAAGTTGGATGAATTATTATTCTCTTTAGTTCCAAAGCTTTGATCTATCTTTTTCTATTTCTTTAAAAACCCCAGTTAAAGTAGGTTTGAATTTATGTTTAATCTTAGAACAATCCAGAAGCTCAACACCAGCAGGCCCCTTGAACATTATAGTTCACATCAGCTATTGAGTGAAATCAGCACAGTCGAGAACCGATTACCAAGACCTTAGGAGTTAGATATCCATGCATTTTTCTTTCTCTTTCAGGAGAGTAGAATAGTAATATTTTGTTTACTGTTGTTGTGCTATTCTGACCCATCAACAATTACATCACCGTTATTTTGTGAAGTTTGAAAGGTTTTTGTGAAGAAGGCAAAGGGTAGTGTAGTGAATTTGAGAATGCTTATCTCTTTGGGTACATTGTCTATAAACCTCTATTATGTGCTTTTAGTCACCACACTCACATGGCTAGATCAGTATGTTGTAATGCATGTGAATGTATACAATGCAACAATAGTATTGGTTTATTATGATCCTACAATAGCATTGGCATTTGATTTGCAAGGGCATCAAATATTTACAATAGGCATGCAAAAATTATCGTGGATGAAAATAAAAGAAGATAAAATTACAATAATATGGGCTAGCATATCGAGCTTCCCATGATGAAACTTCATCATGACTTCAAATATGGTGTTCGATAGGTTTTCTAGTTAATTTTTCAAACAAACTTCATACATAAAGATAAACTCATAATGAGTTAAAGAGAATTGCACCAAGTTTTTGAAAGAGCTTGAGAATTTATCGACAAAATGAATGGATAAATACCCAACCGCATACCAAGCCAATCAGTTTCAAAACACACTATTCATTTGTACAAAGATAGGTATAAACAAAAAGAGGATAATACGAAATCTTTAGAGGTGGCATTGAAATTATCCAAGAGGTAGTTACCTATGTGAAGAGGGAGAAATTAGGGAAAAGTTTACACATTGTGGAGTTTATTCCAATTATTTCTCCCGCCAACTATTTTTTTTTTATCTTAGGCCAGGTCATTTAGATTTTGACCTCCTTGTCTTCCTATGCAAATAGAAATGAGAATGACAAGTTGTAATTAAAAGACCAAATGTTTTTATGGAAGAATTTGAAGAGTCATTTGGTGGAAGGAAGATATTAATTCTTTGAAAGAAAAATCAAATTCAAGAAAATTGTTATGGAAACCGAAAAGGTTGATTAGGGAGATTATAAATATGTTATCTGTATTCATTCGGGGGGATCTTTTTGGATAGAACATGAGAGCTTCTGTGAAAGTTGGGGTAGTTTAGTTATCAGATCTTTTTACTATTCATCTAGGGAGGGGATTATTTTCTGAACTTAATCTTTGTATAGGAAGATAGATTCTTGGAGCTTTGTTTTATGTTCTTGAATAAAGGAGACATTTCTAATCCTTGTGTTTGATTGTCTTCTTTTAAATTGTTGATTTCCATTGCGAATCCACAATTATTCATTCATATTCTCTCTATTATAACATATTAAGGATGTGATCATTGTAGGATCTTTGTGTTATGTTTTGTTCATGTGCTTCCTATGAATCATTTTCTTTCCTCCTCTTTATCATTTACAGGTTTGAGTGAATGATCTTTGTGTCATTTACTTTGATCTTTTATTTGATCACTCTCTCGTTTGTGTCATTTTTATGCACAAATGTTTTTTTTCCTTTTCTGCTTTTCGGTTAAAAGCACACCTTAGTTTTATTTTCTGTTTCTCTAATATTTCATTGAAGATCATAAGAGGGAGTTGTACCTCTAAAATTCAAAGGAATATTGCTAATTCATTAGCGATCTTCGAAGTTGTTGGTAACTATTTTTTCCTCATTGCTAGGTATATTTGAGTCATTTATCTGATTATTTGAAGAAGACAATTTATTTGTTAACATATTTTTGGTGACTCTGCTAGGGATTCAAGTCAAAATATTGGTGCTTTCTTTCCTCTAATTTTTAATGATATCTCCATGTGTAGGGAGATTGGTTACTCTATTTGAAATTTGAAGACATTGTGATGTAAAATCAGAAAAATAGAAGAAATGGGAGAAGACTCGTGCCTACTATCAAAGAAATTCTTGCAATGGATGACAAAGTTCTTCATGACTTTTTGAATCATTGCAAATAATGCATTACCAAAGCTGAAAAAACCGGGTTAAGTATAAAAATGACTACAAATAAGAGATCTTGTTGAGGAGTCTTCATGCTAGATTTTACAAACTCAAAGAACTCAACGAAGGATTGAGTTCGTTGCAAGAAATCACATGAAAAGACAAGAGACTCAAAGAAGAATTGCAAGTTGATGATGATGATGCTCCAGGCACCTTTGGTATTTTTTGTTCTCATAATTTTACAATTTTGGATAAACAAGATGTAATAGGGATGATGATTGAGCCTCATGAAGATACAACACCTTTGGAAAAAAATAATCATGATCAAGGGAATGTTGAAAAATTTGCAAGTCCTACAATTAATGTAGACAATAATGATGTGTTGAGGCTCTTTTGTTCACCAGAATTAGAAAATTTCAGTTTTGAAAATCTTGAAAATCGGCTTGCTTCCAAAGAATGTGAAGATGAGAATTTTCAAATTGACACACAATCAGAGTATGCAACTTCTAAGTTTTGTGAAGAATATGTTAGAAAATATTTGTAGCAGCTCAAGGTTAGTAGTGAATCCATTTTTGAATCATTTCATTTTGAAAATGCAATCACACCATCTAAAAAATGATTCAACGAATGAAGCTTGTGTTAGAATTCAAACAAATGTATATTCTATTCATGACATTTCAAAATCTGAGTTTGTAAAAGAGGAAGGAATTTTTGAGACTAATGAAAAGTGAAACAATAGTCAAGTTGATGAGATACTATGTAAGCCTCAAGAAATGTTAAAAGTTTCAGATGGTGATCCCCTTTGTGAAGAAGAAATTATACTTCAATTTTTTTCATTTGTTGAAGAAGAAGACATGCTTGTTGTAACTCCAGGTATTGACCTTGCTACTTCTTTATTTGTGGATAGGGAGTTTTCAGATTTGATTGCAATAAAGAAGGATGAATATTTTTCAGCTAAGGGAGATCCTATGCTAGATGAGGTTATTCTATGTCCTAAGGTGGATAAGGATATTAAAGAGTCTTTTAGACATGATGACCTCAATAACAAAAATAGTAATGCAACCATTTCTTTAGGAAGCTCTAATTATTATTGTTGACAATCAACAATTGAGACACCATTCTATAGTTCATTGGTTCACTCTCATGCCAAAAATTTGGATCTTGCAATCAACAACAGTCATAAGGAAGAAGTAATGACAATTTTTGATCTATTCGAGATGGTCCAGGACCACATAATCAACACTATTTAGGGTAGGCATCTTGAGATTCAAGAGAATTCAAAAATTTATTATGAGAAGTGGCTTCTTGATGGGTCTTTCATTCAGAAATTTCATTTCAAATGTTTTAGGTTTGCATATATAGTCTTCAATTTGCTGTTGAATTTGCAAATGCTTCATAAATAAACACCTCTATTTCACAATGGAAAATATTTCTCCCAACTAGTTAATGGATTTGCATAGTCCCCTAGGAAATTTGTAGTGTTGCACCTTGTCTGGGTACATAGGAGTCTTAGGTTGCCTTTCTTTTCTGGTTGTTGTGTTGGTAGTTTAGTTTCCTTTCGTGCTTGTTTTGTTTTTGGCTTGGTTTGTGTCTCTTGTTCTCCCTTGACTCTAGCCCAATGGACAAGGCACTGATCTTTCCCAAATTTTTTGAAGTTCTCTACATTTTCATGAAAAATGCATTCCCCAGACAGAGCCACTGTTACCCTCATTTTTGGCCATTAAAATTTTAATTTTTTTTTCCCTTTATATTCAACTATATTGAAGTAGAGCATCTCGTTAGCTAATATTTTCATTAAAGACAACAACATATTTATAGGTTCAAGGTTGTTGCATTGCATTTTAATTCGTCTTCATAATTATGACAAAATGAGCAATGTTCTTGTGAGGGGGATGTGGTCTCTTGAGTTGAATGCAAAAATTGGTGTGGCACCAATAGATTTATGCTTTGGAATACACGTTCAAGTTATATCTAGAAATTATGAAAGATTCCTTTTGGGCCTAGTTAATTGAGAAATGTTGCTCGTGAGAATGAGAGTGGTCTTATTGATTATCATGGCTGTCAACATTGCAAGAATAAGTTGACAAACATTGATGCACTCTTTGCAATGACAAAATTGGGCACCAAAAATTGGTAAAGTTGGTTGACTATTATGTGTAAGGACAATGTACAAAATAAATGCCAAATCACACCTTATGTACATGTTTCTCTCGCCTACAAAAGCAATCAATACCTTGGTGATTCGACTGAGACTTACACAGAGTGTTGCTTGAAGATTCTAAGACCTTTAGTGGCCTCAAAGCAATAAATACTATCAGGAGTGGGAGATCATACAACTAGTTTGAGAGAAAGTGTAAATTTTATGTATAGTTTAGTGACCCATCTAGAGGACATAATGCTACATGGATCAACAGGTATTTGCAAGAGCACAAAGGTCACAACCGTGATAAGTAGAGGCCTGCTCACAAAGGCATGGAATACATAGAAAGATATCATTTTCCCAATGTTGTGTCATCAAATTTCTAAAGGAACGTGGCATCAAGCAACAGGCGGTGATTTCGCAAGTTCGTGGAACCTCTCAAAAGGCCGCCTAATCACTTAAAACACCATCAACCCATTTAAAATCTTGAAGGAAAAGTGAACACTTTTGGGTGGGCCCCATGATGGTTTGATGAACCCTATAAAAGCCTGCCAGCAATGTGGAGTAGTCATTTTGTGAAGATGTGAAACTAGCTACCTAGTGTTGTAAGAATCACCAATAAGGCCATTGTGCTATTTAGAATGTGAGATAAAAATTGGAGATGAAATTGATATCAATTTGTACACAGTTTTGAAAGGTGGTGCTTGATGGAATTAATGTTCTATCAAATTGCTTGTATGGATCCTAAGAGTGCATTTAATAGAATAAGAAATGTAAAATACAACTTTTTTGTGGCATCAAGGGATATCAAGATGATAGCATTGATGAGATTGAAGAAGTATAAAGACAAACCGACAAATTCAAATGCTATGAGTGCTATAGAAGATCATCAATCAACTTGGGGATATTCGGTGCTTGGTAGGATTTGTGCCGATTTATATCATGACAGAGGAATCCAATATGTTGGCCATTGCTACTTCTATGGCCTCATTCAATGTGAAGCGATGGACAAGATTGTTGCATTAAAGAAGCTAGTTTTCTTACATTCCCTGGAAGTCAAGTAAGGCATTCCCTTCAAGCATTCAAGGACACAAAGAGTTTCTGGTCAAGTTGAATGAAATTGTCATTCTTAGTAGATTACATCACCGTTGTTTTGTGAAGTTTGAAAGGTTTTTGTGAAGAAGGAAAAGGAAAGTGTAGTGAACCTGAGAACGCTTATCTCTTTGGATACATTGTCTATCAACCTCTATTATGTGCTTTTAGTCATCACACTCACATGGCTAGATCAGTATGTTGTAACACATGTGAATGTATACAATGTAGTGCTGGTATCGAGTTATTATGGTCCTACTACAGCGTTGGTATTTTATTTGCAAGGGCATCAAATAGTTACAATAGGCGTGTCAAAATTATTGTGGATGCAAATCAAAGAAGATACGGTTACAATAATATGGGATAGCATATTGGATTTCCCATGATGAAGCTTCATCATTACTTCAATTATGGTGTTTGATAGGTTTTATGGTTAATTTTTTCACACAGACTTCATACATAAAGATAAACTCATAATGAGTTAAAGAGAATTGCACAAAGTTTCCAAAAGAGCTTGAGAATTTATCAACAAAATGAATG
>VDFB02000003.1:315120282-315172569 GCA_007258455.2 Sequoia sempervirens | reverse complement strand
ATCTTGTCCAGTCACTAAAAGAGAGATCTAAAGAATGCATCAGAGTTAATGGAGAATTCATTCAGTTGGAGATTGAATTGCAACAATCAAAAAATAATGAAGAAGAGCTTGAAAAATAGATCGTTATTCTCAAGGATGAACTTGCTACTGCAAATGAATACAAGGAGAATTTCAATATTAGCTCATTTAAGCTTGATGAGCTGACTCAAGGATAGAAGAATGGAAATGACAAGCGAGGTCTTGGATATGAAAAAGGAGAAAATTTTGGATCTGAACAAAGGAATTTCAAGAAAGGAAATCTAATTTACAAAGCAAAAAGACATCTAGTAAGACAACCTAATGCTCAAAAGTTTAATGGATACTATTTTTTTGTAATAAATTTGGTCATATGGCTGCTCAATGTAGAAGTAAAATGAAATCAAGTGATCCATCATTCTCCAGTCAGCTTTTCAATTGCAATAAGTGGTCATAAGTCAATTGAATATAGATATATGTCAAACAACTTTGTTAATAGAAGGAATGTAAAATGTTATACCTATGGAAGATTTGGGAATATTGCTAATTAGTGCAGATTGATAAGAAATCAATGGAATGATTGGTCTGGACAAGGAAATGTTGTGTGTTTCAATTGCAACAAATACAGTCACATTGCAAGATTTTGTAGACTCAAAAATATGGATAGAAGAGGTTTGGAATACAAAGGTAGAGATACACAGAAAGCTAAAAAAGGAAAAGGGAAAGTTTTTGTGGATGAAATAAGAGATTAGATGAAGAAGACATGGGTGAAGAAGAGTTCCTTTGTTGCAGGAAATGAATGAGCACCAAAACCTACTTCTAGTAATTCCTCTGAGAATTAGTTTTAGGCCTCTAGCCTAGGGGGAGCTGTCAAGAAAATCCTTGAATCCCCCTGCTGGTAATTGACACTAGGATGTGGATGAGTGCAGTGATTGCACTGATATTCTACAAATGTTGTTGAAATAGTTAGAATGAGTATTATGCTGAGTTGAAGGTAAACAAATTTTTTTGTTTGATGACTGAGAAAATAGGGTATCCAGATAAGTTAGGGAAAAAAAATTTATTACAACATAAGCTAGGTGTGCGAGTTACAAAAAGCAAGTTGAAACCATCATTTTCCACTTTGTATCGAAGAGAAAAAAGGGAGAACTTTGCACCAGAATTTTGAAAGCATGAAGAGAATTTGACGGTGAAACCCTAATCCATTTGGTACTTTTTATATACTGAGAAATTTTAGTCTAATTTGGTGTGCGGTTGAAGAAATTATTTTCAAGACATGTGTACAGAAGGGAAAATGGAACAAATCAAAGAAATGATAAAACTAGATGAGTATAGCAGTGAGAAGATTAGAGCTAAAAGAAACATGTTGTCACACAATGACTTGAAATGGTTGAAAGAAGCAAAACAAAAAAGCTTGGATATTTGGAGTGAATTCCCCTATTTCATAAATGCATAAATTATTGAGTTTATTTTGGATAGATTAATGATGATATTCTGACTCTAGATAAATCCTACCATATCTCAAGACAAAGTGATTGGAATCATAACTGGGTTATGAAAATTTGGGGATGTGCTGAGGAAGAAGTCAATTCGAAATAAAGAAGTCAAAACCCTAACTGGAGTAATTGGAGAGCAAAGGGCATTGATAATTTCCACAATTAAAGATTCAATGACAAGGTGCATTGTGCATGGAATATCCTACAAAATCTTTTTTCAGAAATAGAGAAGGTGCAACTTCGACAGGTGTTGTTTACATTTCACACAAGATGATAATGGAAGATCAAGATTTTGATCTTTTCAAATTGCTGAAAGATCAACTGATGGAGAACATGCAATTGAAAAAGAAGATAGATTACCCTTTTAGGTTTGGTACTTTGGTTATATTCCTTATGATGTATTTTTTGAATTTCTTACCCCCGAACAACAATGTAGTATGGGAAGAGAGTGGACCAGTTTGCAAGCAGATTTACATATACTCTAACAATTTGGGAAACTATGATCAGGTATATGAAAATTTCTTTAAGGGTTTGCTAAGAAAGTTTGGGTCAATTGGTATTCCCATTCCGGCAAGGGAACTTGAATTTGGTTCCTCCTCTAGTGAGATGGAGAGAAAGAAGAAGAGAGCAAAAGAAATTGTTGTCAGTACTCCACCAACATGCAAGACTCCAAGAGTTGAAGGGAAAGGAAAAGAACAAGAGATTGTGGACATACCATATGAGGAATTTGATAAGGAAACTAATATGAGGAATTTGATAAGGAAACTAAGGACACCCTAGGAAAAGAACTGGAAATAGTTGAAATAGAACAAGAAAAAGAAATGATTGAAGGAAGTGAAGGAGAAGGTGATTTAACCAAAGAAGAGATAATGTAACTTATTCATGAGGAATATGGAATGAAAAAAATTGGGAACATATGGCCTATTAGACCTTCATATGAGCAGGAAATGATCTTAAGTGTACTAAGTACTCATCTTGTGCACAACCATATCAAATTGGAGAGTTTGTAGAATAAGTTTCTAGAAGAGATGATTGAATGTATCAAGGAAATCATGGACTCTGAGTCTCAGAATAAGGAAGAAGAAAAAGTGATCCTACACCTGAAGAAGCAGTACAAATTGTCACTTACTAAGCTAAAAAGGCACATGAATCAACTAAGGTAATGCATAAGAACAAAAAACAACATTTATAACTATTGTCTTTGATGGCCTCATGCAATGAACAAGTACAAAGAATAGATGGAACAAATTGAAACAAAGCTGAACAATATTGGAATTTTTTAACATGTCTCAGGATCATGATGGTGCAATCAAGAAAAGGACTCAGGAATTGCAGTCAGAGCATACAAATGTTCAGAACACTAGGAAAAAAATTGTTGACACCTTTTAGAAAGTGAAGGACTTAACCGAATGCAGGCTAGAACAATTAATTGAGATATTAAGGAAAGGAGAAGTATTAGAAGAAGGCATCACCATACCAAAATCCCTCATCAAGATTATCAACTAGTCATTTGAAAAACAACATCATGATCATAATCGTTGGGATTACAGTTGAATCATGGAAGAAGTTTCTTTTGGAGATGAAGGAAAAGTATAAAATAATTTTCTAACACAAGTACCGGTTGTATTTCTTCAAAAAATTTGAATCAGTTTTTGCATAAGTTTTTGGTTAACTTCATGGGGGAGAAAGAAAAATATTTTTGTCATTGATGTCAAAGGGGGAGAGAGAGCAGTGGAAGATGCCTTATCAAATTTAGGGGGAGTTTTTGTCAACTATGGAATTTTGAAGTTTTGAAGGTTCCGACACTTAGTCATTTTTCACTAAGTGTTGCCATCAATGCCAAAGGGGGAGATTGTTGGCATATGGATTCTAGTGTTGTCATTGATGGAAACCTAAGTCATTGATCTAGTTTTCACTATAGTATTTGACCATACTAGAAGACAGAGTAAACAACAAGGTATCCAACTGAAGTTGAATCTGTCAAGTGGTTTTTATTACTGGTTTATCAGTTTTGGTTGTGGATCTCAGGGAAGGTCTTTGGCTATATGAAATTTCTTATTCTTGAGTTTTGTGCTGTCACATCAATTGGTGTATGAGTTAGGAGATCTTGTTCAATTTTTTGGTCAACAATTCTAGAAGGCCGACTAAGTAACTGTAGGGTGTTGCAGATGTTTAAGGTGAAATTGTTTGGAGTCTTTTTGTTGAATATTTTGTTTTGGGTCCTCACTATGCTATGGAAGACTTTGGTGGATGTGCATTAAATATTGTTTATGATTTGAGCTGATAGTTGGAAAATATTTCCTATTTTATTGAAGCCAACATATAGCGATTGAATCCTTGGTGGTAGATATATATATGAGATCGGTTAATTCATTTTGATGTACATGTGTGAGTTTTTGATATGTGTTGATGTGTGTGTGAATATCAAAAGAGCAGTTGAGCAATTTTCACTTGTGCAGAAGAGGATTTTGTAAAGCAAATTGAGACAGAACAAAGCGAAGTGCAAAATCTGACAGAAGGTCGAGAATTCAATCTATGAGCCTAACCAAAACTGTAATCAAGAATTTGTAAATGCTACTTTCTCCGTTCAACCTTTTGATGTAATCTAAATATTTTGTAAGGCAATGATCCTTCCTAATTTTGAGCGGTGAGCTCTAGGCAGTGTGCCTGAATGCAAGTGCATTGCCCATTTTGTAAAACACTTATATTTTCAGTACTCAAATTGTGGATTGACCTCCACCGTGGTTTTTCCCCTAACGGGTTTTCCACGTAAAAATCCTTGTGTTATGGTGTTGTGGCTTATTGTTTAATTTTCATGCATCTTTCTTTTGATTTAATGTCTTAGGAAATTGAGAGAACAAATTAATAAGGTCAAAAATTGCACAACACTGATTCACTGCCCCCCTCTTAGTGTTGCTTGAGTCCAACACTCTTGAGTGTTGGAAAAATGTGTAGCAAATGATACAATCTTATGTTTAAGGATGATGGTTATGAGATTAGAAAAGGATCTAGAATTGTGATTGTTGCTAGAAGGACAAATGGAATTGTCTATCAACTCAAAGGTGTTGATGGTTATTATTTCATGAATTGGATCAATGAGAGTTGGCTATGACATAAAAGAGTGTGTCAAATCAATTTTGATAGCCTAGTAAGAATAAGTTCAGTTCAAGCTGTGAGAGATCTACCAAAGATTACAAAGCATATCAATGTTTTCTATAAGGAATGCCAAGTTGGAAAGCAAGCAAGAAGAATTTTCAAAGTCAAAGAATAATCTTCAACCAGATTGTTGGAATTGGTGCATAAATATCTTTGTGGTCCTACCAGAGTAAGAAGTCTTCAAGGTGACAGGTATTTCATGCTATTGATTGATGATTATTCTAGAATGACATGGGTTACTTTTCTTAAAGATAAATCAGAAGCCCTATATAAATTTAAAACATTCAAAGTTATGATTGAGAATGAAATGCATATAAAAATAAAATGCTTGAGATCTAAAGGAGGTGGAGAGTTCACCTCCAACGAGTTTAATACCTTTTGTGAGAATCATGGAATAAAGAGGCATTTATCTACTCCTAGGGCTCCTCAATAGAATGGAGTGGTTGAAAGAAAGAATATGAACGTTCAAGAAGCTACAAGGACAATGATGAAATAAGAAAATATATAGGAAGTCTATTATAGAGAGGTAATTCATACTGCTATCTATATACTTAATAGAGTGAAAACAAGAGCTTGAACAACACACAGACTCCTTATGAGCTATGGTATGGAAGGATTCCTACTGTCAAATACTTCAAAGTTTTTGGAAGAAAATGCTATATTAGAAGGGATGAAGAAAGCTTAGGAAATTTTGATGCAAGATTTGATGAATGTTTCTTCCTTGGATATTCTACTAAAAGAAAAGCTTATTGGTGCTACAACAAGAGGCTAAGAAAGATTATTGAGACTGCAAGCGTTAAGGTGGATGAAAATCTACAAAAGAATTCAGTGGTAATAGATGGATATGAATTGGATGAGTCTTCTTGCAGAGAAGAAGAAGCTAAGGAAAAAGAAGTGCAATTTGAAGAGGAGAAGCTCCATAAAAGATTCCTAAAACTCCTAAGTATGTGAAAAAGAAAATTTTGAAGAATAGATTGTTGGTGATAAGATCAAAGGTATACTAACAAGAAGGAAAGCTACAGAAGAATACATACATATATGTTTACTCTCTGAAGTTTAACCAAAAACAATGATTGAAGCATGTAAGGATGAGAATTGGATTAATGCTATGGAAGAATAATTAATGCAAATTGAGAAGAATCATAATTGGGAACTTGTATCAAGACCAAAAAACAAAGATGTGATTTGAACTAAGTGGGTATTTAGGAACAAATTAAATGAGAATGGAGAAGTGATAATAAACAAGGCAAGACTTGTGTGTAAAGGATACTCACAAATAGAAGGAATAGAATTTGAGGAGACTTTTGCTTTGGTGGCAAGAATGGAAGCTATCAAAATGTTTTTGGATTTTGCAACACATAAATATTTCAAAGTATATAAAATGGATGTGAAGTCTACTTTCTTGAATGGTGAATTGGAAGAAGTATACATAGAACAACTGGAAGGATTTTAGTTATCAGATAAACTAGACATGGTCTACAAATTAAAGAATAAATTATATGTATTGAAGCAAGCTCCTAGGGATTGGTATGCAAGGTTAGATAGGTACTTGTTACAACAAGAATTCAATAAAGGTACTGTAGATAGCAATATTTACTTCAAAATTGAAGAAGATCAAATATTGATTGTGGTTGTGTATGTTGATGATATAATTTTTGGAGGAAATGAAGCTATGTGTAAGAAGTTTGTAGAAGAAATGCAGAATGAGTTTTAAATGTCAATGTTTGGGGAGATGAATTTATTTCTTCGGCTACAAATCAATCAGACAAATAAAGGTATTTTTATTTCATAATAAAAGTATGTCAAGGAAATGTTGAATAAGTTTGGAATGGAAGATTCTAAATTTTTATGTAGCCCTATGATTAATGGTTGCAAGATGAGCATGATGAATCTCCTAAAGTTGATAAGAGAAAGTATAGATCAATGATTGGAGGGATGTTATATAGATAACTACTACTAGACCATATATCATGTATGCAAATTTTCTTGTGGATAGATTTCAAGAAGATCCTAGAGAGTCACATGTTGCAACAATAAAGAGGCTATTTAGATACTTGAAGGGAACTATGGATCATGGCTTGTGGTATTCAAAGGATAATGAATTTACTTCGAGTGCTTACACAGAAGAAAATTGGGTTAGTTGTGTAGATGATAGAAAAATTACAAGTGGTAGTGAATTCTTTCTTGGATGTAGATTGTTGTCATGGCTAAGAAAGAAACAAGATTCAATGTATTTATCTAATACAAAGGTAGAATACATTGTAGTTGCATCTTACTGCACACAAGTTTTTTGGATGAGGAAAACATTAAAAGATATCAGAGTGGTATATGATGAACCAATTTCTATCTTTTGTGATAATACAAGTGCTATCAATATTTCTAAGAATCCAGTAATGCATTCAAGGACAAAGCATATCTCAATTCGGTATCACTTTTTGAGAGAGAAGGTTATAGATAATGACATCAAGCTTGAATATGTGCCTATAATAGATTAGGTTGCTGACATATTTACTAAGGCTCTTCCTAAGGATACTTTTGAGTATCTTTGGGAGAAGTTGGGGGTTATTTCCCCTCCTTATTTGAACTAGATGCATAATGAGATGCATTAGTCTAGTGGATCTCAAGATTCATTATTTGATCTGGATTGATGTTGGTGGCTACTTCTCAGGGGGAGTAGGTAGTGGAATTATTGATTGTTGCAGTTAGGATAAGTGAGTGTTTCTATTGTGCAATGGTTGCTGATTGATGTAGTTTTGTGTGTGATCCTAAGGGAGAGTGTTATGAAATAACTTGCACAATAGAAGAATATGATATGAAATATGCTGCAAATACTTGATAATAACTGAGAATAACAAGCCACTTCAAGGGGGAAAACCTCCAAATATCTCTAATGAGAACACACTTCACACTTGATGATGAAATAAGACTCACAACCTCCTATATATACCTATTTATGGCAAGGATATCACCTAGGCCAACTTAGACACACCTATATAAGACTTAGGCCTACCTAAACAACTAAATAATAGTATACTAATGATAATATGACTTAATAGGGAGTTAACATAGCCACAAGCTGACTATTCATAACCCGATGTACACTAATATTAAGGGCGTAGCATGCCCCCCTTCTTCAAAGAAGAATTGTCCTCAATGCTAATAAAGTTTGGATTCTTTTGAATGAACTGCTTGTCCTTCCATGTAGCATCTTCAATTAGAAAATATTTCCTTGTAATGAGGTAACTTGGAATTGTTGATGTCACCAGCTTCTTCATGTGTGTCTGGAAAATTAACTTCAGCTCCCAGATGTGTCTTCCCTTTACATCAAGCTCTTGATGGTGATGAATGTGTTCTTCCTTTACTTGAACCTTTTGATTTGTCATAGAGTAAGAGGTGAGGAATAATATATGGCACCCTTGCATTGGTTGAATAGCTTGATTAGGAACTTCTTCTTTCACTTCTCCTTCATTATCTTTTTCTTTTTCTTTTGTATCTTCTTCATCTTCTTCTTCTTCTTCTTTGTATTCTTCTACTTCTTCTTCTTCTTGTTGGTCTTTTGCTTCTTCTTCTTCTTCTAATTCTTCATATGCCTCTTCTTCTTCTTCTTCTTCTTCCTCTTCTTCTTCTTCTTCTTTCGCTTCTTCTTCTTCTTCTTCCTTTTCTTCTTCATTTGTTTCTTCTTCTTCTTCTTCTTCTTCTTCTTCTTCTTCTTTTTCTTCTTTTGATTCTTTTTCTTCTTCTTCTTCTGGTTCATGGCTGCTTGAGACCTCCTTTCTTGGTTTATTCATAAAGGTGCTTAATAGGTATCGTAGGTCCGATATATCTCCTCTTAGGTCACAAATATGCATCTTCATTGAGGAAATGTTTTCCTTGAATTTATTTATTTCCTCATTATGAGTAACATCCTTGATTGTTTCACCATCCTTATCAGGAGTCTTCCCCAAAGTGAACATTCTTTTTACCCCTTGTTGTAGGCCCCGTCATGATGGAAACCACTAATGTTGAAATAAATCACACAAATGAAACTTAAATTCTCTAAAATTTTTACTGTAATATTCTTTAGTATGTATTCAAAAACCCAATAAAAATTAGACTCCAATTCAACAAGATTTGTGAGATATGTAGATTCCAAAAAAATAATGTAAAAACCATAATTTTGCAATAATTCGCTTAATTCTGCTCCAATTCTTCTAAAATCTGGACTGTAGCTTCTTCAATATGTTCTACAAAAACCCTTTAAAAATTTAAAAAAAATTCACCAAAATATAAAAGATATGCTCTTTCCAAAATTGCCTCCAAAATTGAGAAAAACCTTGCCTCTATGGTGCCAAGATCATGCTCTGATACCACTTGTTATGAAATAACTTGCACAATAGAAGAATATGATATGAAATATGTTGCAAATAATTGATAATAACTGAGAATAACAAGCCACTTTGAGGGGGAAAACCTCCAAATATCTCTAATGAGAACACACTTCACACTTGATGATGAAATAAGACTCACAACCTCCTATATATACCTATTTATGCCATGGATATCACCTAGGCCGACTTAGACACACCTATATAAGACTTATGCCGAACTAAACAACTAAATAACAATATACTAATGATAATATGACTTAATAGGGAGTTAAGATAGCCACAAGTTGACTATTCATAACCCGATGTACACTAATATTAAGGGCATAGCAAAGAGTATGTAGAGTAGTAAAGGGAAGGAAGTTGCAGGGTAGTGGTGAACAATATGATTAATGTCAAAGGAGAATTAATGATGAAAATACTTTTTCCATTTCCATTAATGTAAAAGGGGGAGAGATTAATGTGAAAAATATCTAAAGGGGAGAGAGAGCAATGTGAAAAGAAAGGTGTTAAAGGGAGATAAAGAGTATTGAGTTAATTGTGTGAGGAGAAATTTTAAAAAAAGAAATAATGAGTTGGTATTGTAGTGTCAAAAAATGTACTCTACATTTTCACACTATGTTTGGGTCCCTTAATAAATCAGACTTAATTAAGCCTTTAATTGGCCCTATTATGCATTTAAAAGCCTAATTAATCCGATTTTCTGAAAGGGAAACTTTTATTAAACAATTGCAAGAATTAGTTAAATTGCCTTGAAATTGGAGTTAGGTCGTAGGACCCATTCTCCCAAGGGTGAATGCATCCTCCTTAAGTTTAGGACCCAATTTTTAATGTGTTTTTGGCAAAAATTTTATGAGTCAAATTCAAATTGCAATTGTTGGTTTTTGAATTTTAATTATCGGGAAATTAGAAAATCATCTATAAATACATAGTTATTTTATCAATTCAAAACATATAACTAAAGGGAAAATTTCATATGAAGAGTATATTTATCAATCATCTACAACAAAAATCAAGATCAAGATCATCATGCCAAAGATATTTGCATTCATGCATGTTTTTGGAGCTAACATTATAATGTAGGTTTCAAGCATTCAAGTCAAGATTCAAGCTATCAAATCAAGCATCCATTCAAGCCATTCATGCAAGATCAAGACCTTGGAGAGATATGTTATATTTTAGTTCTCTAAGAGTTTGCATTCAAGGGTTTGGTGAGTTGTAACACATCATTGTTCATTCATAATTCCTTCCATTCATGTTTCATTTCATTTCAAGGTTTAATTACCAAAATAGGGTTTGACCAAGGTAAACCCCCATTCAGCAAAAATAATTTTTTTTCCTCTCTTTGTGTTTGCACATCTATAGGTGAAGAAGGATTGAAGATTGATCAAAAGTGCAATTTTGCAAAGTTGACAAAGTTACAAAATTGTCAACATTTTCGTTAAGATACAGAAACTCAGATCTCAAATTTATTTATGACTTTTCGATCTAGTGAAATTAGAACCAAATAGAAGCTTAGATCCACCTCTAAAGGATCTTGAAAGTTGAGTAGAAAAGCCCTACAAAGACTCATTCACCCTAGGGAAAATCTTTCCCAAGAGGACACTCAACAAGAGCTTTTGTGATAGGTGCATAAAATCATATCTTTCTCAGATCTATCAAAACTTTGGAGATTTTGCTAAATCAAGGTTTTAAATTGATGTTTCAAGTGTTATATCGCAAAATTGGGTTTATTTCATATTTTTAGTTTTTCTCCCAAAAGTGTGTTTTAGGATGATTTACCCCATCCTCAGTCATAAGGAATATAACGAGTTCTCCATCAAGATTGAATCACTTAAGGGTTGAAAGTCAATCTTTCCTTAAGGGATCTCTTTTTCCTAATAAAATTGATAGAAAGATAGGTGCATCATATATCTAATCATCTCATTTTGGTAGTCTTAGTTTCCTCCATTTCAGGAATGAAGTAGAGTATTGAGGATTAGATATTATGTATTTGTTGTTGATGGTTTCTCAAATCATGTGTTTCCATCAATGAAAAAGAGGGAGATTGTTGCAAGTATGTGTAGTTGGTGTTGTCATTGATGTCAACTATATGAGAAGTTGTTTTGTTGAAAGGATGTGCAGTTGGTATTGAGTTGGTGTTGTCTCTGATGATGCTTTGATTAGTTGCATTATGTTGTCATTAGTAACCTATTGGTGTCAACCTCTAGTGTATCTTTGATAAGCTTATATTTATGAATGTATGGTTGAGTTTTTATGTTGTAGTTGGCTTGGTGGTGATGAGGAAGTACTAAATATGTTGGTGATTGGTTTCCAAGTGATTTTGAGAAAATTGAATAAAAAGAGGAAATAGTATGTTCCAGTGGTGTTTTGTGTTGTAGTGTTTTCATTTGGCTCCACATTTCTTCTATATTGAAGATCTACTTGTGTAGTTTGGATATGTTGATAAGAGGAGTTTAGAGCTATTGCATTCAAAATTTGGTGTGCTGGATCATTGTGCAGAGGAAGTTGTGTGAACTAGTGTGTGAACTATATATTGTAGAGGTGTCTGGGAGAAATTTTCTTGCTCCACATTCCTCCACATAATGGTTTCAGGTCTTGCAAATCTCAAAGAGTACTGATAGTGTGCATATATTTCTTCAAATGAAGTTGTTCATGGTTTGGTGCTTTGGAAGTCAATTTCTTGAGTTGCAATGTATGTCAAAGTTGCTTGAGTGTATTGGGTGTCTACATTCTTTGAGTTAAATTTTTTGTGAAGGAACTTGTTGGATGTCAGATTGTTTGTGGAATATTCTAGATCATGTTCAAGTGTGATGTGGTGTCTTTAGTTTTCTTTGGATTTGAGAAAGTGTGTACTTAAGTGTCAATGGTGTTAACACAAGTTCGAATGACCTTGTGTGTTTACACTAATTACAAAGTTGCTTTGATGTTTGTGGAAATGTTGTGTGGTGTGTATGAGTGGATTTATGTCCTAGCTAAGGTGTGTTGTTTTCCTTCATTCCTTTCCACTGTGGGAATCTATTGGTGCTGACCTAATTTGAATTTGCATAGTTGAGATGCATAGTCAGCCTTATAGAATGTTTTCAAGGTTGAAGATGATATAAATAAGTGTTGATTTTTTGAGGGATGTTAAGATAGATGAGGATGATATGAATTATGTGAATGGTAGAGTTATAGGGTGTGAATTTATATAGTGTAGTGTGAGATTTCATGTGTTAGATTATTGAATGCATTGAGCAGAAGGTGTCTACAATTCTTCAGAAAGACTACGAAGGTGTTGGTGATGCTATGTTGGAGTTTTTTGTTGCTTTGAGATGGATTTCTCATTGTAACATTCTTCTCTATCTTCTATTCTATTTTGGTAGTGATCCTTTCTTTCTTTTAGGTAGTGAACTCTTTGATAGTGAGCCCTATTGTATTCAGTGTGATATTACTTTATATTGTGAGCTAATCCTCACCGTGGTTTTTCCCATCTTGGGTTTTCAAAATAAATCTAGTGTTTCTTTGTGTATGCTATTGATTTGATTATGTTTTTGTATTTTATTTCATGGTAAATCATTTTAACAAATTAAGGGTAATTAATTTGACGTGGATTTGAATGTTTGTGAGGGTTTTTGAATTTTTAAGGTACAAGTGATTCACCCCCTCTTAGTTGTAATGTGCATTCAACAGGGTAAATCTATCATAGCAGTACACTCAACAACCACTTTTGGTGAAAACTGCACATCAATTTCACCTTCTTAGATCTATCAGAAAACTATTGTTTTTGTTAGTGCTATCCTTTATTTCAGCATTTCAAGTTTTACATTATATAACTGAGTTCATTAAGCATTTTATTTATATCTCCCCAAAGTGAATTTTAGTCATATTTGTCATTTTTTTTTATAAAGGAAGCAATAGATCCCCTAATAGGGTTGACTCACCTAAATGTCAAAATTCAATCCTACCTTTGGGAGATCTATTTTCCTAATGAAAATAGAGAAAGTGTATGTGCATCCCATACCCCTTTAATCGTTTCATGTTGATCACCTCACCCTTTTTTTACATTTCACCAACATCATTAAATGTCCACTACATGTGAGGACCCATTTAGCTAATAAAATTTATCAATAATTACGTATGAGGACCTATTTCACCAATAACATTAAAAAAAAATGTTTGAGGACACATTTTTCCAAATAAATTAAAAAAATTACACATGAGGACCCATTTTTCCAATACTATGATAAATCCATGCTACTCATAAGGCCATAAAAGCCTTGAAAATTGCAACGTATGTGTTCCATCGGGGTTTGGTTCATCCAACATTTAAATGTATCATTGTATAATCATGCGGTATTCATCAAATTTTTACTATGCCATTTATAAATCCCATAGAATTTTTGAAATATTGATTGAATAAATACAATTGAAACTTTGATTTATTCTTTTACATTTTTTTTATTTCTGAACTTGTGAGCTCTTGATTCAAAAGTTGGACTTGGAACCTTGATCATAGGCAAGATACAAAATTACAACTATAGGCATTATTGCATTAAAAAATAGTGATTTAGTGAAAAACTAAAGGTAAGTATTCATTTCTTCATAGTGTTATAATATTTTTTTTATCTTTTCTCCATTGTTGCTTCAATCTTAAAAATGACATTGATAAGGGAATGGGATCTAGATTATATATTTTATCTCCTTAAATAAGAAGACATTTTATTTTCCAGCTTTTATTTCATGAGAGATTAAGATGTGAAGCACCAAGTACAACAAGAGTAAAAATCCTTAGGGTGGTGAAGGGAGGCCATCAAAATGCCCAAAATGTAGAGTTACCATAAAGTCTTACTTTGGAAATATTTCCGATCCATCAAATCAAGATGGAACTACATCATCAACTCTTGCACCAAATATTAATGAAGGCATTGAAAATACCTCATTTGAAGATGGGATTAAATTAATTGAGTTAGATGAGGATGATAATGCCAGAGAAGATGTTCCAAGGGACACCTAGGTTAGCTAGAATGAGTTAATTGACCTAGATAAAAATTATGGTGTCATAGATGATGTTGTTACAAGGAAGAGGAAAAAAAATACAAATAAAAAATGGTGCATGAGTGGGATATGACAAGGAGATTTTACATTGATTAGGTGACAAAGTACCCATTTATTGAACTAGTAGAGAATGCAAACAAAGTTAAACCTCCAATAGAATGCAAGTGTAAGATTTGTATTTGGAAATATAAAAGAGACAAAAAGTTGTAGCTAAAGATTGACATCATAGAAAAGCACATCGATAAATTTTATGAAAAATATATTATAGATGGAAAGGAAAAATTAGTAATAAGATGGAAATCAAAGGAAGAATGTCTTCATGTTAAGTATGCCCTAGAATATGATGAGCATATGCAAATAATGGTGAAGCTTTTTGCATGTGGAGGTTCAATTGAAGCTTAATTTGGAAAGATAATGGTGAGAAAACAATTGAAAAAACTATTTAGATGAGTGTATTTTTTCATATTTTGTCTAGAGGGCATCCTATGAAAGACTAACTAGAATATAATATTTTTTTTTTTTTGGGTGTTCCTCACTTTCCTAACACACATTGGTCAATAAACATTGGATTGGAATGGGCAAGCTGTCTTGTTGAGGTGAAAAAACAAGATTTACAAGAGAAAATAAAAGAGTCTTGAACTTCATTGCATTATCTTTGGATGAAGTTACAATAGTAGACAATACTTCTTGGGTAGGTATGCATGTGTATACTGTACACCAACATGTTTTCCAACCTCATCTACTCTGTGTTCATAAAATGAAGGAAAGTTCAACATCACAAAATCTATTTGAAATAGTTAAGAAATATTTGAATAAAATTGAAGGTATGGATGACTTAACAATTGCCAAAAAGTTGGTGTGTGTAGGAGCTGATTGAGCTTTAGTAATGCAAGGTCACGGGAACAATCTTTGCATAAAGTTAGAAACTACTTGTTCACCATACATGATTTCCATTCACTATATGTCCCACAAAATGAATTTAGCATTTAAATTGTAAGAAAGTTTCCTCTAGTATCAAAAGTTGAAAATCTAGTCCACAAGATCTATACATACTTCTGCTAAAGTCCCAAATGTTTTGTGAAATTTCAAAATTTTGCTAAGGGAATAACAAGAGGAAACAAGCTTCTTAAAGATGTTGATATCAGATGGATCTCATTGCATGGACCAATGTAATGAGTTTTGTAATCAAGGGAAAATCTGAATTGTTAATGGGGTTAGCACAATAACATTAAAATCCATTGAAATAACAAAGTACAAAGGAAATAATATGAAAACAAAAGGAACAATGTTACCCTAGGTCTTCATCTTCCATGCTTCACCTTTGTTACACCTCCTAGCTTGCAGTAAATATGAGATGCCCTCAGATTTCAAATGAGCAACTATGACAAATGACAAAGCCCTATGCAAGTGTTGAAGGATTTGCATAAAAGAAAATGACCTTACAATGACCTCATAATAGACTAAAAATGACAATGACTATAAATGACAAAATAACCGAAGTTGACAGAAAAATGAGCATGAGATAGAGAGAGAGATGCCAAAATAAGAACAAAATTGCTATTTTATAAAAACTGCAATTTTGAATGTGCAGCTAGGATGAGAAGATGACAAATACCCTAGAATCAATGATCAAGATTGAATGTTGCAATAAGAATTAGGGTTAGGTCAAAATTAGGGCAATGTCAAGAAATGAATGGCTAAGATTGAATTATAAAATAATTCAATCAAGGGCTGAAATTAAATGAGATGTCAAGAGATAAGATTTGATTTGGAAGATAAGATTGGCACAGACAAAGAGGTTGCTAAAGAAATTAAATAATAAAAATTATTTAATTTAGGTGACCAATGAATAATTAAATAATAAAAATATTATTTAATTATAGAGGAATGTGACAAAAGGAATCATTTTGAATTAAATAATGATTTAATTTATGAGAGAAGAGGCTAATGAATAATTAAATAATTAAAATAATTATTTAATTATAGTGGATAGTGGACAAAATTTAAATAAATTAGAATTTATTTAATTTTAAAAAGAAGGGGACTTAATTAGTGACGTAATTAAATAAATAAAATTTATTTAATTAATCAAGAAGAAATAAATGACAAAGGGGAATTAAATAAATTAAGAAATTTATTTAATTAAAGGAAGACCTTAGATAATTAATGCGTATTTAATAAATAAAATTTATTTATTTAATAATCTTGAGGAATAAATGACATGAATTAATTAAATAATTATGAATTATTTAATCAATAGTTGAATGTGGACCAAGGACATAATTAAATGACTTAATTATGCTAGGACGAAAGTGGTAAAAATGAAGCTTGCAGGCCTAGGTCATTTTTAGGTGTCTACATTTTGCCCCTCTTTGTCATAATGTCGCTTGTCGCGTTGTGACAAAGAAAATAAGTGAAAAAATGCCCCAGTGCAAAATAAGATGAGGAAGAATGACGAGGAGGGTTGTGGTATGCCCCCTCGAGAGGATAGACAGGGTCCAAGAACATGGGTGTGCTCTCGAAATGGATGAGAAGACTAGAATATGAAGAGACAAAGAAATGTTAATGAAAATGATATGGATGATGAGATGGATGCAATGCCTATATGAGACGAGAGAGAGAAGATGACACGACTAAAGAAGATGCATGTTAGTTCCTAGACCAAATCCTTCAAAACATTGCCATAGGACTTTTGATATTTATTGCTCTTAATCATCATTGGGCAGTAAAAATGACACAAATGGACAACATACACCATGATATGACATAGACGAAGGTGTGCAAGGTCATCCACTTGAAAAACAGACAGTCACAGACAAGGAATGTCCTAACTCATACTAAGGGCAAAGTTGCCCCAGTATTTTTGTCAAGACAATCCACAGACAACAATCAAAGAAAATAAAATAGGTCAGGAGACGTCATTGCACCTCTAAATCCTTCATGGGACATCCTCGAGGTAGCTAGTAACATGACCACAAGACAAGAAAATAAAAATATAAGACAAAATAGCTAAGATAGTCAAAATATAAGACAAGATAGAACAGAAAGATTAACAACCATTTTATTTTGTTTGCCAATGTTTGTTTGCCAAAGATTGAATTCTTGTCGGTTTGACAATTTTGACAGTTTAAGAGTTTTTCCAATTTGACGGTGTTGACAGTTTGACGGGGCCTATTGTCAGGAAGGACACATCCTGAAAAGGCAAAGGACATTTTGACGAGGTCTAACTCCAAGAGGGACACATCTTGAAGAGGACCAAATAGTGATGAGATTGACATTGTTTTGACTAATATGTTTTGGCAAGTTGACTGATGTTGACTGTATGATTGATTGGACTGTGTTGTTTGATTTTGACCAATTTTGACATTGATGTTTTGAATGACTGTCTTGTGTCTAAGTTTGACTATGTCTGACTTATTTGATCGATGTGACGATTGTGACAAATGCCATGATTTTATTTGGACAAACCTAAAAGGACTGACCTAATGTCTCGGGGACTCATCGACTGATGGCCTTGCCTACGTAGCAAATGCGCACAGACAACGTAGTTCGACAATGACATGGACTAACTGACATGACTGAATTTGACTCCATTTTTAGGATTTTGATAATGATTTGAATGTTTTTGTGTTTTTCTCTAGACATTTTATGATTTTTAGGTCTTTTTTCAAGACATTTTATGATGTTTTTGTCTTTTTTAGGACATTTTATGATGTTTTTTGTCTTTTTTCAGGATAATTTATGATGTTTTTTGTCTTTTTTCAGGACATTTTATGATGTTTTTTGTCTTTTTTTAAGGACATTTTATGATGTTTTTGTCTTTTTTTAGGACATTTAATGATGTTTTTGTCTTTTTGTCATTTTATAATTTTTTTGGTTTTTGATGTTTAAGAGGATCGCGACAAATGCATATGACTGACGCCTACACATGAGAATCCAAGGACAAACATGATTGTGCCCCTAGTCAAGCTGAATACCAATTGACAGGTGATGACAACGTTGTTTGACGTGGGAAGGACACATCCTGAAACAACGTGAGGACGATGATGATAATGTGATGAAAGTATCGTGGTCTAGAGCCAGGCCAGGAATGCAGTCAAGTAAAATTTTGGATAATGTGCTTGTATGAATTGGACTCGTTGCATTTGGAATGAATTGGTTAGGACTAGATGGGATGATGATTATCCTTAGATTGTTTGACAAGGGAAAGCCAAGATAGGTGATAGGCACGAAATGATAGGGGGTGGCCTTGGTAAAAGATGGGAGACATGAGACTAATGGAATTATCATATGATTTTCAAGGACTATGTCGTATAAGGACAATAGGACTATGACGGTTCATGACATGATGTTTTGTAAATCGTGTATGTCCGAAGGATAGACATGTCAAGAGTTTTCCCAAAGCATGATTTATGTGTGCCAGTTTTATGTCAAGACCAAAGTAAGTGGGAAAATGGATGGAAATGATAGGGCGAAGATGGACAGATGTCAATGTCATGAGGAAGGTATGGGAGGTGAGACGACTTGCCCCCAAGTGTAAATGTCCACATAGATGATTTATTTTACACATGATGCCCGTTTGCCAGGTTTTCATCATGGTACTTATCCAGGGCACCTGTTTGCTAGGTTTTCACCATTGGATGAAATTTTTCTCTTTACTATTTTCTTGACTTTTGATTTTTTTGGTGTTACCAAGATGCGTGTTTGCTAGGTTTTCATTAGGGTGACGATTTTTTGATTTTTTAATTTTTTTTTTTTTGTATTTATGATTTTGTGGATAGCCTGGATGCTTTAGATAACCATTGACTGTTCTGAATCCACTGACGGTGCCGATGTAGAGACTGGTGCCATGATATGCCAATAATGACCTTGCTGAAGGAGTTGTCTTGTCAGGATTGTAGCACTTGTATACAATTGATCAATGTCATTGTGATCCTTTCTGATACTAGCATTGGCCTTATCAAAATACACACATCGCAATAGAGTGCCATGAGAGTCCTTGTGGTAAAGAGTTGCTACCATGATATGATGGATTTGTGACATGGGATTTTTGGACTTTAGACGAGATGTAGGATTATGATAGATGATGGTAGATGTGGAGAGGTTGTTTGGATGTTTGGACAAATGAATTTTTATTTTCCAAACTTGGGATGGTGGATGACGGATTTTGGAGGAATGGTGTTTGGAACCAACACTCTTAGATGCCTTGTTTGATGACCATTTTGAAGGAGGTGGACATGTGTTATATGTGGGAGTCCTCTTGCCTTGTGGCTCCACATTGTGATTGAATTTTGCATTTGACTGGGTGTCTTTGTTCGATCCATCTTTCTTTGGGATCCATTATAATTTCATTTGTCCACTTGTCCTTTTGTTTGATTCAATGGCCTTTGACATTTGATTTTGATCTTTTGACTTGTAAGAATTTTGTTTTTGTTGGTTTCAAAGGGAGGGTTTATTTATGATGGAATGACGGTTCATGGTGTGGGTGGAGGGAGTGTTGGCAACAATCTTATGACAAGGATTTCTCATGGACTCCATTTTGACATTTGTATCTGACAAGGTTGCCCCCAATATCGAGGAGGTACCACTGACATCATTTGATTTGTTGTTTGAGGAATACCCAAGACCTTGATGTCTATAATTTGCCTGAAGTTGTACTGGTTCAAGAATGCCTTGCTCATGTATGCCTAGTCCTTTGCCTTGATATTGCATGCTTTGATAGATTCTATTTGCGATGGGGTATTTGTTGTTTTGAAAGCAAGATGCTAACCCGTCATGATGTCTATGGACATTTTCACTTGTAATATTTTCATCTGCAAGAAAGCCTTCTCTAACAAAGATAGATGACCCTAGTTGATAACGTGTCTTGGCTTCATTGTCTTGTTGGACATATTCCTGACTGATATCTTTGGTCTGATCATGTGACATGTCAGGTTCAGATGATTCTATTGGTGCTTCCAAAGTAATGTGAAAACCGTCTTGATGGTCATTATCATATAGTCCCATGAAGTTAGCTATAGCTTCATCATTTGCAAATATGTCCATATTGGAATACTCTTGTGCTTGAGGAGTATCGTCTATGTGTGTAATGGAGGCAAGTGTCTCATTTTGGAAACTGTCAATAATCGAGGCCTGTATAGGATTGGAAAGTGTTTGATCATGAATGGCGTAAAGGTCAAGGAGTGGATCATTTTAGACTTCTTGGTCAAAGATGGGGTTGTCATGGATTTGGACTTCTTGGTCAATGGTGGGGTCTTGGTCAAAGATGGGGTTGTCGTGGATTTGGAATTCTTGGTCAATGGTAGGTGTATTTTGGATGTCATGATTGTCTTGAAGGACTTCTTGAATGGAGTTTAAGATAGGGTCATGGGATGGACTACCTTGTTCTTGACATGAGGGTGACATCACCACATAGTAGAAAAATCTCTTGACCTCTTACATAGGTTAAACGATATAGAGACACTTTTAACTTATTTGTTCTTCTCCCCATGCTAGATGAAATTAACAATCTTGTAAAAAAATCCCAAGATAAAATTATGTATATCTATGAATATAATAAACTACATAAAATGACATGCATGACCCTTGATAATCTATATCTATTACATTGTCCATTTCAAAGTCCAAAATTTGTAAGTGTAATGTCCCAAAATTGGGAATTCCCTAAATTTACCCCAATTCCATAATTTTTAAATAAACAAATGGGTTAGAGAATATCTTTCACTTGATTGAACCCTTGATTGAATCCTTGCACATAGATTAGAATCATTTACCACAATTATACTGGTTAGCAAATTATAATCATTTACCAAAATAATACTAATTATCAGATTATCATAATTAAATATTAGTAAACTCATGGTCAATGATGGCTTGCATATCTTGGAGGAGAATTCTCTTTCCCCACTCTTTGTAAACTCAGAGGATTATCACTTGAGAGGTATTTCCCATTGTTTCTCTCAAGTGCTTTATGCTTTCTTTCATAGACATGGACCTTGAGCTACTTTGAGATGGTTCTAAAAGATTCATTATGAGAGATAGATAGCATGGTTATCTCCTTGGGTTTAGTTTTTCATTATCATGATCATAGGGGATGGTAGTGGGTTGATTTCTTGAGATGGGAAATGGAGTAGTTTGATCTTCTTTAGGAAGCTTACATCCATGTAGATATATGTTATATATGTTATGTTTGATCTAATGAGTTTGGAAGATTGGGTGTTGTTGAGGCTTCTTTGGGGTTGTGAAGGGGATCTTACTTGGCACAACTTAGCACTTTGAGGTGTTGGCAGAAGGACATTATTGGGATATGATTATAGGTCTTCTCTTTGTTCTATGGCTTCTTCCTAGAGGTTTATGTTCACACGGTTCAGTGTGGCGGACTTGGGAGAGTTATGGTTACATGTTTTCAGAGACTTTGCAGTGTCTTGAGTTGCATGTGTAGATAATTGTGATTGTTCTTTGTTACTACATGATTTGATTATTAGCCACAATTTAATATAAGTGTTGATTGGTAGGCTTGATATGCCATGGTCTATTTTCAAATTTTACATTACCCATGCAGTGGGAGTTCTTGGATGTGTATGTTCTTCATTGACATGTTTGACACATGGAGCTTGTGTTTACAGTTCATGGGTTGGATATGTTGTTGGCATAAATTCTACTAATGTTTTGAATACCATGTGGTATGGTAGATTGGATGGATTAGCATTTGATGTGGGTGTTATTTTTGGCCTAGTGGGTTTATCAATTGGATGAGGGAAACCTATTTTGGTTGTTGTTCTAGTTGTTGGTTTATCTTGTTCTCTAGAGGATTCTCTGGCTTCAATATTGTGTTATGGTTATGGGCTTCAAGTTGGTTTAGCTTCTGTTTAGCTCATGAGCATAGTGGAGTTGTTGCAGTTGATGAGACAAAAAAATGTCTTTTCTATTAGCCAAATAAAAACATGTATTTTTCTTAATTATGAAGTTTATTAAGACTGAACATGATGAGGAAAGTAAGAGATTTTCAGTTACAATAGTCAAATATTTCATCATATCTTGAAAATTGTGATTTGGGTTCTTGAGATTGTTGGATAGAAATTCAGAGACAAGAAGGCAAAAAAACCTATTAAATTTCACGAAAACCCAGTTTGTGGTTTGAGAGAAAACTTCACCAGTTTGATGCTCCAAAACTTTTCTTCCATGCTCCAAAATTTGTTCATTTGTTTGCTTCCATGCTTTAGAATTTTTAGAACTAAGTATGATAACATTTATAAAGAGGTTGAGCAGTTAAGGGACAACAATTGCAAGCATTAAAAGAAATTGGAGTGACTTGGAAAGAAGTTGAGAGAATATAGGGGTAGTTGCAAATATCTAGGGAGTTCAACCCAATGTATGAGTAGTTGAGAGCATATATGAGCATATTTAAGAGTTTTAATGATAGAAGAGGTCAAAGGAGACTTCTTCAACACTCTTACACCTTTTTGGAGTAGTTTAAAGGGTTGAAAAATAAGGATTATTGTTTTGAACGACCAAAAGAGATTGACTCAACAAAATGGAGTGAAGACTTATCCTTTCTTTCTCCACACATGTTCCTATTTTCTAGCAAGCTATTGTACAACTATGAGGCTCATCTTTTAATTCTATAAATGCATTGTAATCAAGGAATCAAGGGTGGATTAGAAGGGCTTGTTTTGGTCTGAGGAAATATAATAGTTTCTAGTTTCATTTCAAGCAATGTATTTCTAGAATTTTTAGAGTAAATTTGAATTCAATAAATCTTTTCATTTCCAAAAAAGTGTGAAGTAATTTAGAATTTTTTATTTTATGCTAGTGTGCCTTATATTAGTTTCCTTTCATGCAACTTTCCTTTTATGCAAGTGTGCTCCATAATAGGTTTGATTTTTGCAAGTTTGATTGTAGAATAGACTGTCAAGCAAGTTTTCTCCATTCTCTTTTGCATACAACCATGGACACCGCCTTGGATTGATAAGTTAAAGGATGAGGATTGCAATGAACCCATCAACAATTTTCTGTAGCCTTTGTTATCACTTGGATTTGATGCTTGTTCACTTTGGATTGTTGCATATACACCTTGGCTTGTTCCTTTTTCTTCCATAGGTGGCATGTTGGAGGATGACAAGAGTTCTTGTCTGATATGGTGGACATCTTGGATGTTGCTACCGGTATCTTGTTAGTGCATGCAAGCATGCTAGAGGTTCATGTGGTTTCATGGATGGTTGTGATGATGTTGTTTGGCTACTAGCAGTTATAATCCTATTTGAATTTTGGCTCTTGAAACGTCTTTGACAAGTGGGAGAATGTTGGGATTAAGGTGTCTCAACCTTTGCAAATCATAGCATTAATGTTGTTCATAAATTATTTATTTCAGCTTATGTATTTATTTTATGTTATTCTTGTGATGTCACTTTGTGGGACCTACTTTGGTGAGGTGCAAACGTACATGGCAAGTGACTAGGATGACATGCATCCTAAATTGGTGGAAATAGGTGTCCCACTTTGTGGACCCCATTGTAAGATATTTTAGTGGAATTTGTCATAAGTTGTAAGAGTTGGATTGTGATAGCTACTATGATGGATTATGAAAAAAATATGACAACTTGTATGATAGTGTAAGAGTCAAGTCTAGTGAAATTATGGCATGTGTAAGTCTTGCATGTGGTAGGTGTATTGCATGTTGAGAGGACTAAATTTTTTCATAGTAATTTATGACAGATGGGTTGCATGTTGAGATTTTATGCTAGTTGTTTTAGCAGGTGGAGATAAGCACCTTGCATGTTATCATTTCTATTTGCATGCATGCAGTGAAGAGGATGTTGACATGTGGCATTTCTAGGCATCCATCTTGGTGCTCTATAAATATGGGCATTTTCTAGAGGAGTTGTGAGAGGAGAATTTTTAATTGTAGGGTTATGTTGCCAAATTTCTTCCTGAAGAGCAAGATTTAGTATCCATGTTAAGGATACGAGCCTGAAATGTATTGTAACTGAATTGTTGCAGATTAATACATTGGTTTGATGCTTTGGAGGGTGGGGTTTTTTACCTAAAGGGGTTTTCCCCGCATATATCATGTTTTCTTCTCTTCTATCTATCTTCTATTTTTTGTGTTTCTCATTCTTAAATGTTAATATATATGCCATTATACTATTGAAATTTTCTTAAATCTAGAACTACACCATCTTTTCGCTAAGGGTTAATGAACGGGAATTCAACTGTGTTAGTTTCTTCTTTAAGGCATAGTAGTATGTGCTTGTATCAATATGATTAAAATTTGATTTGTTTAAAGAAACATACGATTAGTGATAGTAGATTTCCACAATCCATGTAGATTATTGCATAAAATTTCTGGATTGGATTATGTCTAAATTTTTGCATCAACATTTCGAATCACACTCCATGATTGATCATCAGGATAAGAGAGCAAAAGGATAAAAACGAATAGCTACAGACCAAAATTCAAGGATACAACATGGACCAACTTGATGGCAATACCAAAGAGAAGAAAAGCAAACAAAGGCAGCAAGAAGGAACCAATTAAAAGATCACAATCAGTAAAAGTAAAAATAAACATACATCCAAAAAATATAAGCACAAATATACATAAAAACAAACAACCAAAAACAACCAAATACATCAAACCACAAACTAAATTAGAATGGAAGTAATATAAGATAATATATATGTATGTATATACATACATCCAAGCATACATATATACATACATATATATAAAAATGCAAAAAACAACCAAACATACAAACTAAAAACAAAAAAAAACAAATATAAAAGCAAAATACATATATACAATTATAAAAGAAGGTTTATATATATATAAGCTTACAACCAAAACATAAGCAAAATTAAACACCAAAAAAAACATACAAAAAATCAACGAAATAAATCAAAACACAAAATAAACAAGAAAGAAAGGAAATAACATAAGAAAAAAAATATGAATGTAAAACATACAACCAATATATAGCCAAACATATAAATCACAAAAGACAACCAAACAACCAAGCACAAACCAATAAACGAATACAAAAAATCAAAAAATGCATAAAGACAATGGGAGAAGGTTTATGCATAAGGGTGCATAAACATAGAGAAAAATATAAATAAGAGCGTAAATGCAAATATATATAAACATACGAACAAAATAAAAATAAGAAATTATATATATAACGAAAATAATAAAATAAAAATATAAACACAAAAACAAGAACAAGCAAGGAAAACAATAGAAAAATAAATAGAACACTAACAACGAATATTGATAAAATGAATATATATATGTTAGTTCTGCTTTCCGACACTAACAAGACATCAAATACTTGACTTTTTTGAGAATTTTGGAACAAGGGTTATGATGAAGGATTCAAAATATATATATATGTATGTACATGTATGTATGTATGTATGTTAGTTTTGCTTTCGACACTAACAAGACACCAAATGTTTGAATTTTTTGAGAATTTTGGAATAAGGGTTATGAGGGAGGATTTTGAACTTATATATATATATATATTCATTCATTTTATCAATATTCGTTGTTAGTGTTCTATTTATTTTTCTATTTTTTGCCTTGCTTGTTCTTTTTTTCATGTTTATATTTATATTTTATTATTTTTGTTATTTATATATATATAATATCTTATTTTTATTTTGTTTATATATTTATATATTTACATTTGCGCTCTTATTATTTTTCTCTCTATTTATGCACCCTTATGCATAAACCTTCTTTTGTTGTCTTTATACATTTTTTGGTTTTTTGTATTCGTTTATTGGTTTTTGTTTGGTTTTTTTTGTGATTTATATGTTTGGCTATATATATTGGATGTATGTTTTATATACATATTTTTCTTCTTATGTTATTTCCTTAGTTTGTGTTTTGATTTATTTTGTTGTTTTTTTTATGTTTGTTTTGGTGTTTAATTTGGCTTATAATTTCCTTACTTTCTATGTTTGTGTTTTGATTTATTTAGATGGTTTTTTATGTTGTTTTTTGGGTTTATTTTCACTTATATATTTGGTTTTATATATATATATATATATATATATATATATATATAAACCTTCTTTTGTAATTGTTTATATTTATTTTGGTTTTATATTTTTTTTTTTTTTAGTTTGTATGTTTGGTTGTTTTTTGTATTTTTTATATATGTATGCTTGGATGTATGTATATACATACATATATATTATCTTATATTACTTCCTTTATAATTTAGTTTGTGGTTTGATGTATTTGGTTGTTTGTTTTTATGTATATTTGTGCTTATGTTTTTTGGTTGTATGTTTATTTTTCCTTTTACTGATTGCCATCTTTTAATTGGTTTCTTCTTGCTTCCCTTGTTTTCTTTTATTCTCTTTGGTCTTGTCATCAAGTTGGTCCATGTTGTCTCCTTGAATTTTGCATCTAGACCTCCCTTTCTCCACCTCTCTCTCCCCTTTTTATTCCAATCTTGGTCTGTAGCTATTCATTTTTATCCTTTTGCTCTCTTATCCTAATGATGAATCACAGAGTGTGATTCAAAATGTTGATGCAAAAATTCAGACACAATCTAATCCAAAAATTGTATGCAATAAGAAACATAAGATAATAAAGGTGCATACTAGTTCTTGAAAGGATTTTTTGAGTTCTTCATTCTCTTTCAGAAATATTGTATTTTGCTTTGTAAAAATAACAAATTATTCAAATACTCAATGTATTTTTCCAAATTTGAATATCAATCCATTATTCTCTCCATATTGTAACTCATTCTCCTTGAATCAATATAATCAATGTTTATTTCTGATTCTCATGTCATATTTTGTGTTATGGATGCTTGAATTATTTTGATTATTTGGAAAAAATAGGTTTTGAATGGACCCAAAATCATTTACAGTAGGTTTTGAATGTACCTAAAACAATTTACAAACAAATTTTGATGGGGAACCCGAAACCCACTCATAGAAGAACACGTTGCACATGAATACTGTATACACCTAAAAATGGTATGGAGAATATAATTAATTAAATATGATTTATTTGATTAATTAAACTTAAATTCATCTACTTAATAAATAAATAGAAATATTTATTTATATTAAGTTCACTTTTAATTCTTCTATTTTACCATATTATTTCCTCTTAATTAAATAAAGATATCATAAAGTCTTATTTAATTATCATATCCCTTTGTATTAAATAAACAAATAAGAAAATATTTGTTTCATTTAATTAAATATCTTCTTACTTTGCTAAATTTGAATAAATGAAAAATATTCAAATAAAGCAATAATCCTCTATTCACTCACCAATAAAATTAGATTTTATAAATCTAATTAATTCAACTGAAATTCATGGGAAAGCTTTAGAGACAAGCTTGTAGGAAATCCTCTCAATCTCCTTCCTCTGATTCTTCCCATCATCTTGCCTAATGTTTTCATGGGGAGAAACCATTCCCATAATCAGCTCAAACTTATCAATCTCTCACCACTCAATTCCCCAGATTGAATCCAAGCCTTTGCTGTGCTGCCATGAAATCTATAAATACAACCTTCTGAAGCATGAAAATCATCTGAAAAAATCCCAATTTTATGCAAACTTACTTTGCAGGAATAACAATCAAGCAACCATAGCATTTAGCAATATCAATAGCAAGCATCTGTAGAATTCACATCACGACAACATCATAGTTTTATTGTAGCTTTCATTTATCAGGTTTAATGTCCACATAGATTACAGTAGTATCATAGCTTTTTAGAAATCATTATCAATCATCACATCATTGCATTTAGCATCAATTCCATTCTCTCGATAGACATTTTAATAGTTATGGTGCTTACAAATTTGAGAGCCCTCTGTGACTTGATAAATCTTTGGATATAGGAGACAATGAGACGCTTTCAAGCTTTCTGTGCTTTTAAATTAGTTTAATTGTTGTTAAATCTTGATATAATGTTTCATTAAGAAGTGTTTTAGTTGTTTACTTATTTACTTATATCACAATTACATTTTGGCACCCATCGTGGGGCCTAACCCCATGTTTTTAACAAGTTTGTTTGAAAAAGTGTTTGTACAGATTCTAGCGTGATTCTTTTAGCGTGATTGAAGGATTCTATAGTGCATCCGACACAAACTATAGCACTTCTGACTATTTTAGCCCTTCTAATAAATTCTATAACACTTCTGACCTCTGTTTTAGTGCTTCTAACTATTTTAGTGCTTTTGATAAATTTTGTAGTGCTTCTAACTATTTTAGCACTTCTGATAAATTTTGTAGCGCTTCTAACATATGTTTTAGCGCTTTTATAGTCAATCTTAAAATGGCCATATCTTGGTCATAGAAAGGTCTTTTTCAAAACTTTTTTTTTGAAATGGGGTAGAATTTCATAAGCTATGCAATGGTGTAGGTATTTCTCACTTTTTGTAGAGTTAAAATTTTCAATTTTCAATTTAAAGTCAAATCACATTGTAACTTGGTCTAAGTTTTAGGGTTTTTATGCTTAATCATTCATCTAACCCTTATATCTTCTTATTTCTTGATCTCATCTAACATTTTTGAGCATTTATTGCAGGTTTAAGAAGAACAAGGAGCATTGAAGTGAAAGAAAAAGCATTTGATATCCATTGTAATAGTGTTTTCAAACGCTCATGGGAAAATAACCCATCATATGTTATTTTTCATTCATGCTTTAGGACCAACTAGCATTACTTTGGGCTTAAAATTAACCATCTACACAATCTTTGTCAAAGTTGGTTAAAAAGAACATTAGAAACTCGCTGGTTTTTGGATTTGGATTAAAATGAACCAATCCTAGGGTAGTCACCACATATTTCTATTTGGGATTAAAATTGACATAATTTCTTTTGTGAAGCAACATCTTCACATAGATAGCAAATTGTTAGTTGGGCTCTAAAAATTGAACAATTGATTGCTATGACTGTGTGGTGATAGGCATATGCTATCCCCTTAACTGGGTGATCAAAACACCAGACTCATCCTTTATTTTCATGCATTTCCTATTTTATTAAATCCTTTAGAAGGCTTGCCATAGTGGTAAAAAGTACTCACCCTACAAGAACGACTTGAGTGGGAACAACCAAAGCTAGGTTTTCTAACTCACTATAAAATAAAAGTAAATCTAGGAAAACCCTCATTTACCAGAAGTGTGCAAGATAACCATCCCAAAAATATTTGTTATAAAGATTGGGAGGTCTCTTGAGGGAGTTTATCATTTTTTTCTCCGAACGGAAACCCTATCTACGAACCATAGTGTAGTATCCAACTTGTTAGTTTCCAAACATTGTAATACTCAGTGGTGTCGAGAAAGGGAAGAATCTACCCCCAAGACACTCACCATATAATTTCCAAGGACCGTTTGATCAAGGGATCAAGAAGTCTAACCTTGAGTACATGCTTGGAAAATAAAAAAACACGGGCACCCTCTAGGGGGTGACATGATTGTGTGAGTCGACACAATTTTAAGGTGTGGGTTGTTTGAGTATAACGATGGCCTTTTTTTCCTTAAGAGTGAGTCTGTCTAAAGTGTATTTCTCGTCAAAAACCTGTGAAAATCAATAAGGATCTGTTGATCCTTGAACATACACTTACTGTTTAGATTCTAGGACTTAAAAACACCTGCTCTAGAATTGCTTGCTATGTCTTCAAATCATTAAATCAAATAAAATCATCCTAAAAAACACAAAGAAAACAAGAAAACATAAAGCTATTGGAAACCCCTGTCAGACAACTAACATCAAAATTTGGATTTTTATCATAACATAAACTTTCCTAAATCAAAATAGAGTCTTAAACTTTCATAAAATGGAATTTACAATTGAATTTTTTTAAATCAAACCAATATCTACCATCCAAAACTGTCTCAATCAAACACATTTGATTAGTAAGTTAAGTTTCAAGATCAGTCATCCTAAATCAAAGAAACAAAGTTGTATAATCAAACTTATCAACTTAGTCTAATCAATAGAATTTATCATTCTGTTTGACTTACGTTAATATCCTTGACACTATACCAAACTAAGATCAAAAGTTTATTGAAAACAATAACGTTTGTATGTCCATTTTAACAAGGTCACGAAGACTAAAAATCGAAAGAACAAGAAATTGAAACTCAAACCACCATGGCTGAAATAGATGAGGATCAATTGAATTATTTAACTCAACACATGGAAAACCTTCAACAACAATTCCAAGACATACAAAGAGAAACCATAGAAAGATATCTGCCGCCAGACATCTACCCATATCCTCTTGACTAAACAATGAACATGAGACCTTCTTCAGCAAAAACTACTTCATCCAAGTTCAATGTCATTGAATTTTTGCAAAATTTCAATAAGCCCAAATCTAAGTCCTCAAAAAAAAATGATATTGAGGAATCCTATCATGTCATGCATTTATCTCCATCCACCATAAGCCAAACTAAACCTCAAGATTCTTTCACTCAAGTTAACAATTCCATCCAATCATCCTCTTCTATCATATCTTCAACATCCAATGATTCATGTGAATCTCTAAATCCAAAGCATGCTAGCATAGACTCCCCTACACATCAAGACTAAAATATTCTTTCCATTGCATCCAATGATATCAAAATTCCACAAATTCTTCCAATCTTTGATCAAGATCCCATTTCTCAAGAATCTTATGACAATCCCCTCCTTTCACTTTTCATCCAAAATAATTCCCTTCCATATCAAGAGACAAGTATCCTTCCAAGTTCTTCTTCCACATTTAATCTAATCAATCCATACCATCTCATGATTCTATTTCATCACAAGAGCATGATAGTTCTTCCATCCTATCTAATAATGTCTTACCAACTGATGATCAAGTCATGCTTTCTATAAAATCCCATGATTCCCTTCCTCATCAAGATCAAGATATGCTTCCATTCAAGGATACCCTTTCATCCCATGAAGATGTTTAAATAATTTTCATGATCAAGATATGCCACTTCATAATCCTTTTCCAAGTCAAGATCAAAACACCCCATCATATCCATCTCAAGAGCCTATCACACTTATAAATTGGGATCCTCCACCTTTACCCATTTTGGTTTACTTCCAACACCTATCCTCTCATCCATATCACATCCTCCCCAAAATGGACTCACATCTTGTTTCAAAAACAATACATATCCCATTGGTAAACGAATGTGTCAAAGTATGAATTACAAAGGAAAAGGATTAGGCCTTCATGAACAAGGTATCCTAGAACCCCTTTCTATTCAAATAAACCCATATCACCACGACCTTGATTATATGGCTAAGTGTCCTATTTCAAACCTTCCATCTATCCTAGGTCCTCATCCTAGTCCATCAAACCTTCCCTCTATCCTAGGTCCATATCCTATTTCTCAAGAACAACAAAAGCACACATCCTTGATGCCCTTTAAAAATTCTACCCACATTAACTCATCCATAATACATCCATATCATTCATCTCAATCCACCCCTCCCATTTCTCTTGGAAGCAATTTGGGTACCAAATATTGAAAGCTTCTATATCAAAATCCACATGTATCAAAGGATCAACATGTCTCCTTGAAGAGACATGCAAAAATAAAAGAAAATTTGATCCAAAATCAAAAGAAAAATATAAAAGGCCACAAAGGCCCATCAAAGCAAAAAGGAAATTCTCAAAGACCACAAAGGTCCATAAATCAAAAAGAAAAATGTCAAAGGCCAAAAAGGCCCACAAAGCAAAAATAAAATTCAAAAGTCATGTGGATTCCTAAAAGTCTCATAAAAGCAATAAAATCTAAATTGGCATCCAAATTTTCTAATCCAAAAGCTTCCTCCAATTTTCCATCTAATAACCTATCACCTTCCAAATCCATTTTTCCTCCATCAGTCCACTAACCTTCAAGGTGTGTGCCAACATTGATCTTTCCATCCTTTCCATCTATCCATCAACATGCCTTCCAACCTCCTATCCATTATCCAACATTCATCCCCCGCCATTCTCCTTTAATCCAAACCTTTGCATAAGTCCTTAGATTCTTCCATCATATAATTAATCTTCCAACATTTAGGAGTCTAATTCCTATTTTTCATGGTTTATTAGAGGGATATTTGGTTTTGAAACTTGATGCTTAAGTCCTTTCTCCATCTCCCTATCATCCATATCCTATCTTCCATATTCCTCTTGCACTCTACACTTAGGGACAAGTTTTTTCCATCTTATCATTCATGGTCATTATCCTTTCTATGTTCATTCCTTACATTTCCACCTTTGATCTTGACAAGGTTAAGGATCTTCTTGAACATCATATATCTTATCCTATACGCTTTATCCATATTCCATCATTCTTACTAAATGCATCCTTTCTTCCTTTCCTTGGTCTTAATGAGGAATAGGGGAAAAATACTTGGGCTTTGTGTCTGTATCTTATCTAGTTGATCTTGATCATCCCATTGATTATTTTTATCCTTTCTTTCTTCCATTCCAAATCTCTTAGCTTATCAAAATCCATGTCACCATGTCCCTTTTCAACCTTGAATCTTATCATGCAAGTCATATTTGAGGGTAGATGTAAAACATTATCCAATCCTCATATATTTTTTCAATCAATCATCAACAATCATCAATCTTATCATACTTAGAGGAAATTAGTGATCCTAAGTACTTATCATCATCATGCCTTATGGAATCAATCATTCTTGACATTTTAATCAATCAACCATTATCATCTTTTGACAAGAGATATGTTGCTTGTGTGACATGTTTTGCAGTGAATCTTTCATTTTGATCTATCATTTATCCATGGTTGCATTACCCCTATTATGGGGAATCTTGTTCCTTCAATCAATCATATCATATCATTTCATCTTAAATATCCTAAAAAATCCAAAAAAAAAAAACATAAAAATACAAAAAAATCAAAAAGACTAAAAAGTGCAATAAAAACATATGGTGAAAACCTGGAAACAGGTTCTATTTGTGATTTAACCAGCTTTTCGATCTATTGGAAACATGTCATGGTTGTACTTTCACCATAATTTTGCATCCATCATCATATCATTGCAAGTAGTCATGTCTCTCCCTAGCTTGGGGGCAACATCTAGACATCAATGGGGGCAATAAACATTGAGCTTAATAAAATAGACAAACAATAGGAAGACACATGCAACAAAAACAATGATCAAAACACAACCCAACATGGAACATCAATCAACATTAAAAACACATTGGACATTCGTATCATATCAAAAATCCAAAAACAAATCAAAAAGTCAATTTCAAAAAGCCAAAAACATGAGTTTGTGTCAGTCAAACTACGTGGTCTCTGCATGTATAATGTAGGAAAGGCTAATCTTTGATCAGCCCTGAGGCCCCTAGGATATGTCTTTAGGTTAGGTTTGGTCCAAAATCTCAAAAAATACATAAACATCAAAAAATCAAAATCAAAATTGATGATCTAATATAAATAATGATTGAAATACTTTAAGCAAAACTTGGATAGTTGTGCTTTAATCATTGTTATCATTTCTTTGGAGCGACTCAATGATGTATTGAACTAGAGAAGCTAGGAAGGAGAATGGTATTTTCTTTGTCTGTTATCTATGAATTAATCATAATCATAATTACTGTGTGAATTTTCACGAGAAGTGTTCTACAAAGTATCATGGATGACATTCCAATTCACATAGGAAAGTGATTGATTTTTGTCTTGTTTATGCAAAAAATGCTCAGGTCATCTTGGTTTAATTATACCTAGATGCTTGTGTTAACTTGCAATATCAAAAATCATGAAAGTAGTACTCAGGTCATCATGGTCTAACTCATACCATCGATGCTTGTACTCACTTTCAACATTTTAAAAGCTCAATGATGATAAAAAGCACAATAAATGGACTGTTAAGATGCCAATGCTTGCATATGTAGATTTTCATGGTTAAATTAGATTGCATTCATATTAATTTTGCTTCTGCATTATAAATTTTACACATCGATTGATAATATCTATATCAACCTGCACTAGATGTGGAATCATGTCCCACATCTTTGAGAAGAACTCTAAAATCCTCCTATGATAATAACATATTACAAATCAACAATATTATCAATCGATCAAAAATCAATTAGCTTGTCAATCTAATCGAATTTGATCAAATCTCGTGAGCGACTATCATTGATCCTCACCTATCATGAGGTCAATCAATCAATCTATCATTGATCCTCACCTATCATGAGGCCAATCAATTAATCAATCTATCATTGAACCTCGCCTATCATGAGGTCAATCATCAAGCTATCATTGAACCTCACCTATCATGAGGTCAATCATCAAGCTATCATTTAACCTCGCCTATCATGAGGTCAATAATCACCATTCTATCATTGATCCTCACATATCATGAGGTCAATCATCATCATCCTATCATTGATCCTCACCTATCATGAGGTCAATCATCATCCTATCATCAAATCGATCAATCGGTTGAATGCAATCATCAAACATCAAACACAAGGAGGCAACATAAGACATCATATAATCAATTAATCAATCTAGTAGGTTCAATCTTCTTTATCGAGAGATAAATTATTTCAACACCAAGTCAACATCAAATCATCATCGAATCATCATAAAATCATAAAAAAATGAAAAAAATGAAAAAAATCCAAAAAAATCCAAAATTCATTAATTTATCTCCTAAATATCCATCATCAACTAAAATCAATGTAAGGGACATACTGATTTTGTTTTTCGTCAATACTAGCAACATCAACAAAATTTTCTTTGAAGGAATGTGTAAACACATCACTTCAAAGAGGGGAAAAATGTATACACCTAAAAATGGTATGGAGAATATAATTAATTAAATATGATTTATTTGATTAATTAACCTTAAATTCATCTACTTAATAAATAAATAGAAATATTTATTTATATTAAGTTCACTTTTAATTTTTCTATTTTTCCATATTATTTCCTCTTAATTAAATTAAAAAATTAAATACTTTGTTTTATTTAATTATTATCATCATTATTTCTTCTATATTTTATCCATTTATTAAATAAACAAACTTCAATAGTTTGTATTATTTAATTATCTTATCATATTTCCTCTTAATTAAATAAAGATATCCTAAAGTCTTATTTAATGTTCATATCCCTTTGTATTAAATAAACAAATAAGAAAATATTTGTTTCATTTAATTAAATATCTTCTTACTTTGCTAAATTTAAATAAATAAAAAATATTCAAATAAAGCAATATTCCTCTATTCACTCACCAATAAAATTAGATTTTTCAAATCTAATTAATTCAACTGGCATTCACGGGAAAGCTTCAGAGAAAAACTTGTAGGCAATCCTCTCAATCTCCTTCCTCTGATTCTTCCTGTCATTCTGCCTAATGTTTTCATGGGGAGAAACCATTCCCATAATCAGCTCAAACTTCTCAATCTCTCACCACTCAATTCTCCATATTGAATCCAAGCCTTTGCTGTGTTGCCCCTGTGTAAATGTGCTACCGTGAAATCTATAAATATAGCCTTTTGAAGCATGAAAATCATCCGAGAAAATCCCAATTTATGAAAACTTACTTTGCAGGAATAGCAATCAAGCAACCATAGCATTTAGCAATAGCAATAGCAAGCGTTTTGAGAATTCACATTACGAAAACATCATAGTTTTACTATAGTTTCATTTATCAGGTTTCATGTCAACATAAATTATAGTAGTATCATAGCTTTTTAGAAATCATTATCAATCATCACATCATTGCATTTAGCATCAATTCTATTCTCTAGATAAGCATTTTACGGTGCTTACAAATCTGAGAGCCCTCTTTGACTTGATAAATCTTTGGAGATAGGAGACAATGAGACACTTTCAAGATTTCTATGCTTTTAAATTAGTTTAATTGCTATTAAATCTTGATATAATGTTTCATTAAGAAGTGCTTTAGTTGTTTACTTATTTACTTATTTCACACTTACAAATACAACATAGACAACTAGTAGCAAACCGACAACAAATCACCAAATGAACAACATGACTACCCAATTCTACACAAATCAAAAAAGGTTTTGAAGGGAACCTTAAACCCAAAACAACCAATTTTTACAAGGGATCTTGAACCCAAAATAGGTTTAGAAGGGAACCTAAAACCCTCTTACAACCAAATTATAGGGATCATAATCCCTCATAATAAACCAAGTTTAACAAGGACCTTAAACCCACCAAACCCTACCTACAACAATCAGATAGCAGCAAACCAAACAAACATACAAAACATTACTAAGCCAGCACAACCTGAATCAGTCAAGCGAAAAAAGGCACACCACTTAAGAAACCAATATAAAGAGTCAACAAAACTTGCATATTGATTAAACATACCACCCAACTCTTCAAACTAGCACAACAACAACCACACTCCAACAAATGCACACTCCACCTCCATAAGAATGGCCTCCACCTCAAAAGGAGTAGAAAAAGAGAAAACTTGAACCAAACACACACCTCAACCTCAAAAGAAGATGCCTCCACCTTGATAGGAGAAGTTTCCACCTCTAAAGGAAACTCAAGGTCCAAGGAAAAAGCAAAAGCTCCTAAAAAAACAATGAACTTAGAATCCATAGGCAACATGAGACCAATTTGAGCCAACCCATACAGGAGGGAAGCCATGAGAGCAAACAATAGAGGGAAAATATCCTTAACCACTCCACAAGAGGACACCCTACCAAAGAATAAGGAAACCACCACTTTCACAAGCCAAAAGAACAATTGGGAAAAGAAAAAAACCTTAAAGCAACACCCAACCAACAACAAAAAACCCAAGAATAAAGCACTAGCACAAAGATAAAACCACCACTCCACAAAGGTCTTAGAAGAAAAATAAACACCAAGCTCAACCCTCTTGAGACTTTAAAATCCCATAACAGGGAGCAACTTAGAAGAAGCACCAAAGGAAACTAGCTACCAAAAGGCCATAGCAAAAGGGCACAAGAAAAAAACCCAATAGGCGGCATAAGCAGAAATCCACCACCCATACACAACCTCACAAGATTCCCAAAGCTAGGAAAACAAATTAAACCAGAGAGGAAGCAGAACAAATCTCACGAAGAGCAAAATAACCCCAAAAATCAAGCAACCAGATCGCCGAAGACCACAACCCACAAAAAGAGCCCCACCCAAAAAAGGACCAGAAAATAAAGAGGAAACAAGGGTACAACCAACGAGAAAGATGTAGGAAGGAGAGCCCACTAAGGAGCCACACCCTAAATAGAAGAGCGCCACTAACCATGGAAGACAATAATAAGAAAAATCTAACCAAATCCGAAAGCATGAACAACTTTGGATGCTTCAATTGTTAGCTTTTGTTCAAAGAATGAATTAAATTTGCTTTCAATTTACTCATCAAAGATTGTGTTATTACAATAAGGATTAATAAGTAGTGCATAATAGTTTCATATTTTTGTTGATTTCTTACTGTAAGGTAGTGAGGTTATAAGAAACCAAAAGATTGTTTTGTTGTAGGAGCTAACTTCATTTCTTGAATCTATAATGGATAAGGCATTGGCCAAATAATTCACAGAAATTATAGATAAGTAGAATAATTTATAAACAAAATCAAAATCTTACTTTTATTGCAATTTATTATTTTATGTTAAAATCCACACTAACAAAGTAATACAAAGCATATATAGGGTGTTGAAGATGATTTAGCTAGTGAGGCTTACCTTTTATAAAATTAGTGTGAAGAATTTATTTCAAAGACATCATTGCAAATAATTGCTATATGTTGAATGATGTTATAGGGGAAACCACCTTGGTTTTGCAAAGCCTAAAGTGTAGAGGAGAAAACTATAAAATCAATCTCCTATTCTTTGGCCATTGACTGTGGACTTTTTATCATAAGATCTAGCTAACCTTTAGGAAAAATTAGACAATCAGTTGGAAACATCAACAATGGGACATGGCTAAATCTCCATATTTGATACTTGAGTAGGTATTTTTGCATACTTAGGTGTCTAACTGACTACACTTTCTAGTTCCAATGAAGACTAGAAGATATTTTTCTTCCTAAGAATCTTTTATTCACCTGTCAACTCTATTGAACTTTGGTTTTATTATAGACTATTTGCAATTATATGAGATAAATCCTCAGTAGGTCACAAGCATGGGGAGTTTTTCTAGGTATCACCTAAATATCTTCCTCCATGGATGAGGAAAATAAAAATTCATCCCTTCTAAATCCACATCCTATATTTCCTCTATTGCCAACCATAATATTTCCAAGAAGAGAAGCTTTTTTCTATTGGGGAGTTAATATCCCTTTCAAGAGTCTAATCTAGGATGAGCCACTTTATACTATTGTGAAGTTAATTCACTTATTGAATGGGTAAATTTTGTTGCTCTTATGGAGCATATCAAATATCTTACTAACACGTGTACATTATACAATATTATTGATGAAGATATGACATTGACGTTGCTTGTTGTTTCTTTTAGAGGTGTTAGCAAGTGAATTGGTCATATGATTATTTTCTTGATTCACCTAATGGGGAGCAACATGAACTTGTAACAAGTGGAGAAATCATCACATGCTTGATTTTCCTCTATATTTGTGTAGGGTATCTCCCTCATATGATGGGATATTTTATAGATCTAAGTACATTTAATAAAGACAATATAATCACCAATGAGATGAATGATTTCCTCGTATGTCTAATTTCTTTGTTTGAATTGGAAGAGGTTGTTTCTAGGATGAATAAGAGTAAAACTATAGGTTTGAATGGTTTTCCTATTGATTTTTTTCAGGAATTTTGGGATATTATAAGTCTAGATTTGTTAGAGGTTGCCCGGGAATCTCTTTGTAGTAAGAAAATTCTTTGAGCCTTGAATTATACTTTCCTGGTTCTCATTAATAAAAAGGAAGGTGCTGATTAGTTTGAATTCTTTAGACCTATTGCTCTTTGTAATGTGGTGTACAAGATCATTACTAAATTGATTGTAGAGAGGCTCAAAGTTTGTCTTCCTTCTGTGATCTCTGAGGAGCAAGGGGGTTTTGTGGCTGGTAGACAAATCTTGGATGGGATGGTGGTTGCCTCTAAAGTCATTCACTCTATGGTAACTTCTAAGGAGAAATCTATGTTCATCAAGTTGGACATGGCCAAAGCTTATAATAGAGTTAAGTGGCATTTTTTGTGGAGAATTCTCTTAGGCTTTGGTTTTAGTCTAGATTGGGTCAGTTGGACTATGAGTTTTGTTACCTCTTCCTCTTTCTCTGTTATTATCAATGGGGAACCTTTTGAGATTTTGGAGCTTCTAGGGGCCTTCATTCTAGGAGATCCTCTCTCCCCTTATTTATTATTATTATGACTGAGGTTTTGGGAAAATTTCTTAAGTCTCGGGTTTCCCAGGACATGATTCAAGGTTGGTGTTGGGGAAATGGGCTACCACAAATTTATCATCTTCACTTTGTTGATGACACTACTCTTATGGGGAGGGCTTGTCTTCAGGAAGCTACTTCTTTTAGGCAGGCTTTGGATATTTAACTTGTCCTTCGATTCAAAAAGTCAATGAGCACAAGTTGTCTATCTACTTTTTTAATACTCTTAAAGCTATTCAACAATGGATTGCAAATATTTTGAGGTTTCAGATTGGGTCTCTTCCCTTTGTCTATTTGGGTATTCCTTTTGCTGTTGGTAGGAAACCCAAGTCTTCATGGCAGAATTTGCTTGATAAGTTACGTAGTAAGGTCACTCATTGGACTCTTTGTTGGTTATCTGTTGTTGCAAGAGTGACTCTTCTGAAGCCTATTATCCAGGCTCTCCCTATTTACAAGTGTTTTGTTCAGGCCGTTCCTTTGTATTTCCTTAGGGAATTCAATGCTCTTTCATGGCAATTTATTTGGAGTGGAAAATTGTAGATGGATAAGTTCAATCTTGTTAAGTAGGAAACTATGTGCAAGACATAGAAAGAGGGAGGCCTCGACTTATGATTTACTATTTTGAATGGGAAATCTCTCGTAGCCAAGTTATATTAGTGTTGGTGTACTAGTCAACATCAGCTTTGGGCCCGCATTCTCACCCATAAGTATCTTAAGGATGTTAACACTTTTGATGTTCCTCACTTCCATTTAGAGGGAAGGGGATCTATGATTTAGCATACTGTGAAAATGGGGGCTCAGTTGGTTAATAATGGGCTATTTTGGATCTGCCATATGGGTTCTTAGGCTCTTTTTTGGTGGGATTCTTGGGATGGTCATCCTCCTATACTTTTTTCTTATCCTCACCTCCAGCCACTTTGTGATCATTTTACTGTTGCAGGTTGGAATATGATTGAGCATTATAAGATTGTTTGGAATTTTGGGTTAGCTACTAGTTTTGATGGAAGCACTCTTTTGAATGGCCACCAAGAGGGCTGAAGGAGGATAGGCAAGAGTTGGCTCAGATTCTTGCCTCGCATGAATGCAACACCTTGGTGGGAATGTGATGTCTTTGCTTAGAGTATTAGTGATTTATCTGGTAAGTACTCTATTTCAACGAGTTATGGAGAGTTGGTTAGGAAGATGTTTGGGGACATTGAGGTTCCTTGGTGGAAACACGTGTGGAACAAATTTTCTTGGCCCAAGTGCAAACTTTTTATGTAGTTGGTGGTTTAGAATTAGTGTCTTACTTGGGATAACTTGTGCAAGCATGGGTTCCAGGGTCCCTCTATGTGTGTTTTGTGTTGTAATAGTGAGGATAGTGTCTCTCATCTCTTCTTCCAATGCTCCTTCTCTGGGGAGATATGGCACTTCTGGGGGGTGTGTGGAACAAGGTTTGCTAGCATGTTTCCTCTTTGGTTGAGTTCTTTGCTCGGTGGGGCAAGGTCCTTGTTAAGACTTCTTTTCTTCAAGTTACTTGGGCTCTTGGACCGACCTTTATTATTTGGCATATTTGGTTGGAGAGGAATCACAAGATTTTTCAAGATGTGAAGTTGGTTGTCCAACATTTGTGGTGGAAAATTCTTCTTTCTTTGGGAGAAACTGTTTTGGCTAAGTGTGACTTGGCTAAGGGTGTGGATCTGAGAGATGTTGGTTGTTGCAATCATCTCAATCTTCCTCTTCATAGTGGTGTTGCAAGGGTGCTGGTCAGATCATGAGAAATAGATGTAGACATCCTCTTTCGAAGATGAATAGGGAGGGGCATTTGTGTCCTCCTCCATAGGGTGCATTGAAAATCAACAGAGATGGTTCTTCTTGGGGAAATTCTGGTCATCCTGGTATTGGGGGTGTTGGGTGGAATAGTTTTGAGACTGTTTAGTTTATCTTTTTGTTTATAAGGGTCTGCATACTAACAATTTGATGGAGGCTCTTGCCATTTTATATGCTGTGGAGCACGGTTTCACCCTTGGGTGGAGAAGGATCATTTGTGAATTTGATTTTCAAGTGGTGGTGACTTTGTTGAATAGGAAACAATTAGAAGATGTCACTTGGCATTTAGCTTTGATTATAAAACAAATTCTTAATCTGTGTTCTTCCTTGGAATCTATTACTTTCTGTCACATTCTTAGAGAATGGAACGAAGTTGTGGATTGTTTGGCCTAATGGGCCTCTGATCATCTATAAAATTGGAACATTGTTGATAGGGGTCAATTACCCACTAATTTGTCACAAAAGTTGGACCACTTAGTGGAGATTGACAGGGGTGTGTAATATCTTTGCTTTGTACTTCTTTGTTTTAGTTTGAATAAATTTTTACCCCTCTTTGAGTAATAAAGACTATATAAAGGAAACACAATTAAAAAATAATGCAAGGAAAAAAATCTAATAAACCCTAGGTGGAATAAAATTAGAGGGTCACCAAGGCTACACAAGAATATGGGAAAAGAAGAGGGTATGCACATAATTAAATATGTAAAAAAATTCTAACTCCACCACATACATAAAAATGTAAATTTTGATTTTGCCATTTTGCATTTATACATACAAAGAACAATTTAAAAGCATATCTTTTACTAGACAAGAATAGTAGAAAATCACGAGGAAAAAAGTAGATACAAAGTCCTAAAAATATTCTTGTTCTTCAAAAGCCAAGCACAAATTCTTTGTCCCATTCCTTGTAAAAAGTTGTACAAATCTACAAATGGGCCCCTTACAAAATGTTGATACTTTACAATTTATAAAGGCATAGAAACCCTTTGTCTTCCCTTATGATTTTTTAACTCCATATTTGGCTTTGTAGATATTTTAAAGAAATAATATAAAATAAGTTTTCACAAACAAGTGTACCTTTAGCTCATTAAAACATTACATTGTAAACATTATAAAATGTCATAAAAAATAATGTTACAATGATGCTAAAATTTGACATTCATTTAAATGCCATAAGCACTTCTTTAAAGATAGTTTCCATTGATGGTGCCTTTTGCCACATTTTAAAGTAGTTGATTCATTTTTAGTTTGTCAATAAAAATTTTCATTATCTTTTTATGACATTTTAGCTGTAGGATTAGACAAAGCCCTTTTCTAAGTTGGATCACTTTTTAAATTTTATGCCTTCCCAACAAAAATTAGATGATATTGAGCTCTTATAAGAGCTATACTATACATCTGTAGCCATGTACCTATGTTTCCCTATGTTAACATCTTCACAAGTCTTCAAATTTCCCAACTAATTATTTGAGTCTTTGCTAGATTTTGATAGATACATATTTTAAACCCTTTACAATGTCAACCTAGAAAATGAAATTCCTAAACAAGTGATGTTTGTGACTTATAAAGAACAACTGCACCGATATTGCAACCAAGAATAACACTCTCTTTACATCAGATTAATTAACTCACATGCTATTTTTGTTTTATTTACATATTATTGTAACTCTTGAAAGAAGCCTTTACATCATTGTCGTGAGTGCATCTATCCCAAAACAAAAAAATGTGATAATCCTTGCAAAAGAGGAGGCCAATCTATCTCCATGTAGTAATTCATTATCCTTCCTCCATAGGCTAACTCTTTTGGTACATTTATCAACCTCAGGTGGTTTTTGTATTGTGTGTGGAACATCATAAGATCATATCCCACTTTCATAAATTGAACAAATAACAACCTTTTGATATAACAAAAGGACACAAATCATTTGAATTTATTTTCACATTGTTCAAATGAAAAATTCTTTCTTCCCAATATTTTATATATAGTCACTAGTTGATTATATCTTTTTACTATCACCAAGATTTGATCCCTTTAACAAAGTTTGAGGTTATCGAGTGGGGTCTTCAACAACAATAAGCTTGAAGTATCCAAACTAAGAAAGATGAAGCAAGCTTGAGGGTTCTTGTATGTGTGCATACTAATCAATAATGCACATTTAAAATGTATTGCCTTTCGAGATTGAGTTGATTGTTGAATAACAAGTGATACCAACCAACTTAAAATCTTTAGTGAGTTGTCTTACCATTTCTTAAAGATTTTATCTTAACTTTGATTATCAGATGAATGCTTCTATAGCCTATCTTACATCTTCTTAAGAATTACATCTTCAACATAGTTTACATTTGATATAACACACTTAATTTGAAAAAAATATTTCTTACAATTCTCATTCTAATACAATCATTGAAAAAGCTCTAATAATTTACAACCCTAGCTATTGTAACGATGGTGGTAGCAGAAGTTAAAGACTCATTTTTTGCCTATTCCATTTCTTTGGAACACCTGGGATAAAGATCACAGTGACCATTACACTTGGCAATTTCTTCCAGATTCAAAAATTCCATGAATGAGGCATATCCCACAATCATTGTATTCCTTGAGACCACATTACTTTGAGGCATCTACGACTACAATATATGGCTAAGGACGTTTCTGTTTGTGTTTTGATGGATGAACATATGCTGTCCAAATGAACATGCTTGAAAAAAGCTGTTGAGTTTGGTTTTATAGCTGCCAATTACTTTTGGTGCAATCAACGCATTCCATGAAGCTGCATTAAATAGCTCTTGTGCTTTATCAACGCCTTCATGTTTTCCACACGTGATTGCTAGGGAAGTTGCAGTTGCACTAACTGGTAAAATTCCTACCTCCCTTATGCTTTGATGGACGTCGATACCCATTTTCAATAGGTCTATCTTGCATGTATCCTTGGAGGTGGGCTTTTGAATGCAGTTATAAGCGAGACTTTCATACGACAGAGTTTGGAAATCATTTGCAGTACAGGCGAGGTTTCGGGGCAGAGTTCTAGCCATGGAATGTGAGTGTGACTATAAGCGGGTATGGAAACTCCAAATCCTAATGTTGTTAACTGGCAGGGTTTCAGGGTGGATTTGTAGCTTTGTAATGTAATTACAAAGTGCGGAGAACCTGAGATCTCTGTATTTGTTAACTGGTGGGGTTTTAAGCCGGAGTTGTAGATTTGTTATGAAATCCCAACGTTCGTTAAGCAACAAGATTAGTGGTAGAGTTGTAGTTTTGTAATGTAATTGCACTAGAGTGTGGAAAGCATGAAATCCTGACGTAGTCATGTCATACAGACCTTTGGGGTTGTTAGGCACTTGTTTAAACTACAAATCATCAACTAGCCTCCACATTTTCACTCAAGTATATATGTTGATGGAGTTTCATTTGTGATTTTTTAAACTTTGCGGAGGTGTCTGTGGGACCCACATCTTTCCCATGTTTCATGAGTTTGAATTTATTGAAAACATATTAAAAGGCATCCTTACCAAAGGTGTACATGGGTTCCACATCTTCTCCATGGTTTATGGGTTTGAATTTATTGGAAACACATTAAAAGACATCCTTAGCAAAGGTGTACATGAGTCCTACATCTTTTCCATGCTTTATGGATTTGAATCCATTGAAAGCACATTAAATGATATCCTTAACAAAGGTGTACATGAGCCCCATATCTTCTCCATGCTTCATGAGTTTGAATTCATTGAAAACACATTAAAAGACATCTTATAAAATGAAAATGAATTATAATGCTATATCGAATATTTTACTTTGTAAGTAATGTTTAAAGTAATATTATAGTATTTTAAAAGTAACTAAAAATATATATTTTTAAATCATAGTCTTTTAGTGTCTTTTTTTGATTCTTTTAGATACAGTGATTTGTTGATTCTATTGTTGAAGACAAGAATACCATACCTTTAACTTGCGGATGTAAATATAAGCTATAATTTGTGTATGTATTGTGGGAAACTGAATCACAATTGTAAATGGGAGTTTCAAGCCTTTTATAGTGTCAATTTTTTTTTACCATGAATAAACATTTTGAATTCCCACAAATTTATATTTGCAAATTACTTGCAAATGCTCTTAGACATGAAGATGCACTAGAACAAACATAAATAAAATTTGAAATAGACACTTTAGTGTGTTGTTAGGCTTTGTGAATCTTCCTACAACTTTACAAGACTATAAGTTGTGAAAATGCATACTGCAAAGTTCATAAAATTTATAAAACTACATTCAAGTTCATCATCCATGTCCACAATGTCTTTGCTAGAATTTTCAATATCTCTACAAGGGTTACAACACTACATAACTTTATGACTCAACTTGGGTTCCTTTGGGACAATTCAAGATGACCAAATTTAACTCCTAATCACGTACAATCAAGATTGGTGATTTATGGTTGTCAAATTGATAGAAAATTTTAATGACAAAAAATAATTGAGTTTATTTCTTGAATCACCTATGATTGCTTGAATATTTGACATTAATATTTTCAACTCAAGATTAAACCCATATATGCTAAATAAATTTTATAAATGTTTTTAAATGCTTGCATGAACTTCGAGAAGATGAGATGACTAATTAATAAACTTCAACTTGATGGAATCATAATTTAAAATTGTTGTGGTTAAAATTTGAGAACAATTGTCTCTCCTTAGGGATAAGGACCTTAAGGATGAAGAATGAACCCTAGAATCTCAAGTTTTGAATAGTGTCATATCCATTGAGCTAGAGTTATATAATTTTTTTTATAGGATATAATGAAAGATAAGAAGAGACTTTGACACAACAAAAAATAAGAAAAAAAAATCTCACACATGATGAAAACAAGTCCAAATACAACAAAGTTCTTAAGAAACCTATACACACAATGGGGAACAACCTACCTTCATTTCTTGAGAACACTTTGAAAGAAAATCCATTAACATGCTCAAAGAAGTAGATACTTGTTGGAGCCTATGTCTAGCTTTTTGTTTTATGCCATGGTTAAATTGTTGACCCAATCTATGAAAGTGCCATCCTAATGTGTATCTCCTTTGGTGTAAATAGAAAAAAGTTCATATGTGTGTCAAAGCTAGCCAATATCAATATTCTTGAGCCTATAATGTGTTATGTTTACATAAAAGGTCCCTTGAAATAAATCTAGTAAGGTCAAATTTTGTTTATGTCTAGAAATTTAATAATCTAGTGTTTTTACAAAATGTTCTTAGATGAGAATGTATATGCCTAAAAATTTACTTAGAGTTTTAGGATTGTAAATTTCATCTTGCGATGAAAAAAAATCAGCTAGAGACCATTTGTAGATAGTGAGATATTAAAGTTTCAAAATCCTAAAATCTTGAAAAAAGTATTCGAAATAGATTCAAAAGATTTAAATAAATATTTTTCCCCCAAAAATTTCTAAAAATAGTATCACTAAATTCTCAAAAGCATAGAGCGCTCCAAAATATTTAGTTTAAATAAAATGAAAAATCAATCAAGTACCTAGACTAAAAGTTGTGGATTTTAGAGCTATGCATATTTTTCAAAAGTACCCATGAAGACAAAAAAGGATGCTAGAGTCACAAATTTTAAATGGTGGATATTTTTTAATATTTTAAAATAATTTGAAAAGCAAAATATTAACTTGACATATTATATAGGAAAAATCAATATAATTTTTTATTTTTCTATTTGTAATGATTCACAAATTTGAGCACCAAATTTAGGGAAATTATATAATGTAAAATCATTTTGATTTGTAAGGGTTGACATTTTCTAGAAAGATACACATTATAAAGAGAAACTCTATTGAAGGTTGTAAATTTCTTTCTCAAACATAGTAAAGTCTACGATTCTATTTTAGTGTGTATGTTATATCTAGTTTGCTACATGATAATAATATGAATACATTCTTATGAATCTAATTATCTCCCACACTATACTCTATGTTCTTGGAAGGAAGTGAATTCTCAAATAGAGTACAAAATTTCTACCTACACATTTACTATAAGATTCAAGAGTTTGATTAGTTCATCTTCATGGAGGGTTCTCAATATTTTCAAGTAGCGATTAGAGTGTGCAATATTTGTGAAGGATTAGTAAGTTGAATATTAGTTACTCAATAAAAAGGGTTTAAATATTATTGTAAATAAATAATAGATTATTATTAAACCCCATAAATTGAATTTTAGTATAATATCATATTAGAGTAGGCTTTAGACTCTGTTATCCCAAGGAGTAGGCACCAGTCTTCTCTAGTCTCCTTATCCATGCGCATAAATATAAAATGAAGAATCAAACTTTGGTGTTGTATACTAGTTTAGATATCTTTGATATGTTCATGCTTGCTGATTAAAGGTACAATGAAATCAATATTGTGAAATTATTTTTAAACCCTTTTTATATTTGCATGAACCATTTATCTACCAAGTTGTCATTGTGATAAATCCATTATTCTACACATATCTACTATTGTTATTATGTCCACGTGCCTAGATTATGTAGAGATTAAAGTACATAATAGTCATACACACACACATACACACATATATATATACACACACATATATATACATATATATATGTATACACACACACACACACACATATATATCTATATACATATATATGGATATATGTATATATGTATATACATATATATGGATATATGTATATATATACATACATATATATATACATACACATATATATACATATATATGTATATATATACATATATATATATACACACACACACACATACACACACACACACACACATAACGTAGCTTTTTTTATCATAGGAATTCACAATCCCTTAGAAATAACTAACAAGTTGGAGAACCAACATATACACATGCAAAATAATGAGTTGAATCCATGAATTCCTTGCAAATTAAAATTTGATTCTAGGTCCTTATGGGAGGTTCACAATGTTCAAGGGATACAAGTATCATAATAGTTTATCACACATGATCTCCATTATTTTCTACATAATTTTAGAACTCCATTAAATATATTTGTGTTATGATATTTCTTACAAATAAATGTAAAAGTCAAAAATATAGTAGACCACTTCGAGGGGATGACCTCTAATAATCAAATAATTATATATGAATTCAGTATTCTATGATATGATAATATGGGAGAGAGTTCTCTTCCTTATTTATAGGCTTAACTATATAGGGACATACCCCTTCATCCTAATTAAGAGAGATTAGTGTATTAAATGATATTTATGTAAAGGTTAAGCATGCCACAAGTGCTTATCCTTATTATACTTAGGAATATGTCAGGATTATAACATTCCCTTCCCCTTCAAAAAATCATTTCCTTCAATTCTTAACAACTCTAAAATATTTTTTATGAATCGTTCATGATTCCATGTTGCATCTTTAATTGGAAAATTCTTCCACTTGATTAGGAATTTTGAGGTGGCTCTATTTTGCAATTTGATTTTTGAAATTCCATGAAGTTTTTGTATATTTTATATGAATAAATTTTTCAGAGTATTAGTAGGAAATATATGAGAGGGTCAAAGAAAATATTCATTTTTAATGAATCTATCCACAACAAGCAAGAATACATCAATAATATTTGATGTTGGCAACGTCATAATGAAGTCCATTAATATTTTCATTCCATGTTTTATTGTAATAACTAATATTTCTAAGAGGCCTAAAATCTTTATTTTTTCCTTTATATTTCCATGTGCTGTGTTTTTACCCATCTAAAATGCAAGAAATAAACTCAAGCAAAAGGATAAAAATAAAACAAAACACTTAGATAGGGCTATAGATGAAAATCAAACAAGAACATGAAAATAAACTACTACTTTTACCTTGTTGAGCTTGATTACTTTTCTTTTCCCTTGTTGATGGTAGATTTGTGTGCTCTAGGATTATTTCGGCAACATGACGACTTGTTTTTGCTTGATTTTGATCACCAAATGACAAGGATACAAGGATTTGGCTATGGAGGCTAGATGTATGCTTGAGAGATTGATATGATGAATGAGATGGTTATATGTGATAGAATGAATGTGAGAGTGAAAAATGATTGTCTTTTAGTCATTAGCATGAGGGGAGATGAATGAATGGCCAAGATTGACTCTTGGAAGAGGATCAAGGGTTGAGCTCAAGAGTTGACCAAATGGATTAAAAATTTCTTTTTAATGTGCATGGGAATGATAAAAGGAATTAAAAATTCCTTAGGGACATGGGGTGAATAAAAAGGAATATAATATTCATTGGAGAAAGGGAAGAGGAATTAAAAATTCCTCTAAAAACCTTGGATGAATAAGTGGAATTTAAAATTTCATTGGAAAGGACATGGGGATTGTAAATGGAATTAAAAATTTCATGAGGGGTGTTGGAAGAATAAAATGGAATTAAAAATTCCATTGAGATGTGGGTAGTATTTATTAGGGGGTTGACCATGGGTTAGATTAGGCTAATTAATGGATAATTAGAGGAAGGTTAGGTGGTTAAGAGAGATGAGAAGCCCACTTGAATTTTATGGCAGATGTGACACCTCCCTAATCAATTATTAGGAATGTGCACATCCTTAATCAAGGATTAAGCAAGGGGGATTGAGATTAGGAGTGGATTATGGAGGATGGGACATGAGGGTATTAAATAAATAGATTATTTATTTAATTTTTTGGAGGAAAGGGATAAGGGGTAGAGTATTTAATTATTTAATTAAATACCTTAGGGATTTAGAGGACTTTAGGGGTATTAATTAAATAATAGAAATATTATTTAATTAATCTAGATAAGAGGATATTCAGACAAAAAATGATAAATTTGATCAAACATAAGTGGCCAAATTTAGGTGTCTACATTTTTCCCCTCTTTGAGATGGTGTTATGAAGTAGCATCATTTCAAAGAAGATTAAAACATAGCACCTAGAAGAAGATGGTTAGATTGTGAAATATGCCCTAGTCATTCAAAAGAGTGACTAGGAGGAAAGATGATGGGAGCGAAGATTAGAGATTAAGGACGCCCCCTCGAGAGGACATGCAGGTTCAAGAGAACACGAGTGTGCTCTCGAAATGGATGAGATGATACAAGGGTAGATGGGGAAGATGATGCAAAGTGATGGATATAATATGGGATGGGAGGAGGAAGAGATAATGAAAGGAGAAGATGAGAAGTAAGCAAGCACAAATGGATTCGAGGAAAAATATGATGTTGCCCTGGTAAAGCTACAAGCCAAGATGGATTGATGATGGATGGAGCATTGTTGATGAGGGAATGATAATCCCAAAACAACATAAGGATAGTACATCCTGATGATGATGATAAGAGTGTTGTTGATGAGGGAACGATATATTCAGAAAGAACACAAAAGGATAGGGAAGGATACATCCTGGTGATGATGATGATGATGTGAGTGTTGTTGATGAGGGAACAATATGTTCCAAAAAAACACAAAGGATAGGGAAGGAGACATCCTAATGATGATGATGGGAGTGTTGTTGATGAGGGAATGATATATCCCAAAACAACACAAAGGGTGGGGAAGGAGATATCCCAATGATTATGATAAGAGTGTTGTTGATGAGGGAATGATATATCCTGAAACAACAAAAAAGAATAGGGAAGGATACATCCTAATGATGATGATTGGATGGGACTTAGGTCAAGGCTTGCAACAAGGCTGGGGACAATACCAAGGATGTGAGTAGATTATTTATGCTAGATTGAATGGATGAGGGTTGGATTGAGATGTGAGATTGTTGAAATGAATGAAAATAATGGAAGAAAAGATGCTTAGAATAAAAAATATATATTATCCTAAGAAGATTGAAGAGATGATGATATGATGAGGATGGAGGAAGTGGAGGGATGAAAATGAATAGGATAAATAGATGAGGAGGAGTGATAAAGGATGAATGGATGAGAAATATTTAGGGTGAATGGATGGGGGGATTTTGATAGATGAGAGGATGGGGGATGGGGGAGATGAAAGGATAGTAACCAAATCAAGAAATTTAATCATTATGCATTATGATACCATGTAATGAGCACTTAATTTGATATAGCATGAGATACTATGCACCAAGGTTTGAGGAACCAAGGTGACTTTGTATCACATGCATAGGATTGACACAACAAACAAAAGGTTAGTCCAACATCCCAAAGTCATGAGGGTTTTGGTAAGGCCAATGTTGGAAAACCACAAACACAAAGGATGCCCTAGCATAACACAAGACTGCAAGGATCTTGGTGGGTACTATGCGAGACAACCAAGAAGACAAGATCACATAGAAAATCAAGATATGCCCCTATTTCTACCACTCAAAGCACATCATGATATGATGGATCATGGCAACCTTGAGTAGGTATAATAGGAAACTCAAATGATAAAAAATTATAAAAGCACCAAAATATCACAATCGATTTCAAATGTCCTAAATGCCATAGGACTAATAGGTGGATGGGATTGATGTGGTGTGATATGAGGAAGGATACATCTTGCTGAGATCAAGGATAGATTGGGGTAGATTGCTTGATCGTTATGACTTAGGATACTTGAAATAGATTGAACCGCATGGGGAAAATTGATTGTGTTGGTAGGAACTAGCGGGATAGGGACACTCTTGACCACACGACACAAAACCAAGACACATGGGTATGTGTAGGATCATGATGGGCCAAAAAGTGGCAATGGGAAAAGAATTACGTTTTTCATCGACCCAAAAATGCGAAAACGCCGATTTGACTTTTTTGTGGCTTGGGTGTCAGTACATTGCTCCAAATAAATTCCCAAACCAAGATTTACATATCAGATATTCGATTTGAGGCGCCTATAAATATATATCTGCAGGATTTTAAAATCATTTCTCATTTGGATAGGCTATGGGCGCACAATGAGGAGGAGTTGGGAATATCAGATATCCAATTTAACAGATATCTGATTTGAAAGGTAAGATTTTGGATTTTTTTTGCTTTAATCAATTTTTCAATTAGATTTGTATAATTTTAAGTAGTTTTTTTATGGATTTTTTTTTTTCAAAATAGGGTTTTTGATTG
>VDFB02000003.1:315095831-315120182 GCA_007258455.2 Sequoia sempervirens | reverse complement strand
ACTCACTCCATCTATCTATCTCCCCTATCCCCTTAACCCTTAAACCCTAAACCCTTATAACCCTCTACCCTTAACCCTAAACTATTAATCGTTAAACCCTCTACCCTCTACCCTAAACCCTTAACCCTTAAACTCTCTACCCTCTACCATTAACCCTTAGGTCTATGTGTACACAAATTGGATATCCGATTTGTAGAACTAAAATCATACCATTTCAAAACATTTTAAAATATTTTTCAAATCAGATATCAGATTATATCACATATCAGATTTGTGGGCCATATAAAAACCCCATGTGGGTTGTTTTGTGCATTCCAATGGACTATACATTCTATTTGTAGGCTTTGCAAGTGACAAACACATGGTTTCATATAGGAAGAGACAAAAATCAACTTTTTGGAGCATCTTCTACTCAAATTTTTCATAAGCAATGATTTTTTAGCATCTTTTATGAGGTATGGGGAGCAACAGTCGTCGGAAGCAAAAACATAAGAGAAAGCTTACAAAAGAAAAAATTGAAGCATATAGACAAAGAGATAGAGAAGGCCATAGGAAGAGAAGACAAGGTATGTTAAATATTGGTGAACCTGAGCCCTATGGTCTTTCAAGTGAAGAGGAAATTGAATATGTTCAAGGTGAAAATGTTGGATATGATATTCAAATTGGGAATATTAAAATTGATAATGAAAATTTTCAAGGTGAAAATGTTAGAATTGAAGATGTTGAACATGATATTCAAATTGGGAATGAGAATATTGAAATTGATAATGAAAATGTTCAAGGTGAAAATGTTGGAATTGAAGATGTTGAACATGATATTCAAATTGGGAATGAAATTATTCAAATTGATATTGAAAATGTTCAAGGTGAAAATGTTGGAAATGAAGATTTTGAACATAATATTGAAGTAAGTGTAAATTATGTTTCACCAGATTACATGAGAAATGAAGAAACTTGTGTGGAAGAAAGACATATTCCAAATTTAATACCTTCAAGAACCCCTAAATGGTTACTTGAAATTGATGAGAACATTATAAACAATTTTGAAGGCAAGAGGTCAACATGAACTATTCAGTTGTGGGCTAAAATACTTTTCAACCAATATTTTAGCAATAAGACATTGACTGAGCAATGCCAACTTTTTGTACAATTGCTAAAGATGAAAAATATGAGACCTTTGCTAGCCAAATTGAAGATTCATGTGAACAAGAAGACCGAAAAAAATAATATTATTTTCAAAAATATTTCTAATGCTCTCAAGTTTGTTGGAAAAAATAACAAGGAAAAGGATAAGAGAGCTGCTCAGAGATTCATTACAACCACCCTAGTAAGCCATCAATTGAAAAAGGCTCACTTTATGAGACAAACTTGTATTGATTTTGACATAAATCGTAAAACTTTGGATAGAGCACTCACAAGAAGAGAAAGGATAGATGATCCTCTTCAAAATGATACATGGGATTTTTCTGAGATGCTTCCACATGTTGATAAGAAGCTAACCGATAATGTAAAGCAGTTAATTCAACAATTTTGGCATGATAACTCTAGAGTATCACCCAATGCAAAGGATGTTTTAAAGTTAATAATTGACAATCGAGACTGTACACCACATCCTAAACATTTCTTGGAATCAACCCAAACAATGTTGTTCAAAAAATTTATTGAAACACATCCAAATATGGAAGTCTTGCAAATGACTTTTGAAGGTTTGAAGCCATTTTATTGTGTGCCTCTTAAGATTCGTAATACTTGTTGTTGCAAATACCATGTGGATTTTTCAATGTACCATGAACTATTATTCTATATCCATTCTACTTTGCATACTAATGAAATGTTACAAGAGTGTGGTGCAATGCATCTTCTGAAATCATCAAGGGACTTGCTAGATCTATTTTTATGTTCTAGAGATTTTAAGGATCAAAAATTTAGGATGTGTAAGGACTCTTTTCCATTTGGCACTATTATATCAGTGGTTGATTTTGCAGAAAACTAAACATTGCAACCACAAAATGAGGTACAATCTCAGTATTACAATTGCATTCAAATTGCTATTTTTGTCCACATAACATTTAGACATGCACCTGATAGTACAGAGGAGGATCAAAAGATAATAAGAGAGTATCATTTTTATATGAGTGATGATAGATCTCACTCGTCTGAGTATGTCCAACATTATTTCAAGATTTTTTTGAGTTCTTGCAGGAGCATGATATAGCATTGGGCTGACATCTCATTTGGTCAGATAATTGCACATGTCAATTCAAGAATGCTCGTATGTTTTATTGGTTGAGTAGAATGCATGTAGAGAGGGGTGTACCTCATATTTGGAATTTTTTTAAGCTAGGCATGGGAAATGGGAGCATGATGGAGCAGGTGCATGTGTAAAGAGGGCTCTAGTTAAGGAGCAATTGAATATTTTAGGAGAAAAATTCAGTGATGCACATTCTATTGTTGATTGGTGTAGTTCAACATTGTCACAGGGAGGGACACTTGATTCAATAGTGTGTGGATTCTTTTGGTTGGTTGAGGAGGGTATAGTGAGAGGCAGATTGGATTATCATACAATCAAAGATTCTTCAAAGATGCATTCAGTTCAAAGCTCAAATGCGGGTACATGGACCATTTGAACATGAGAGTTGGCTTTTTTTTATCAGAGTTGTATTTAGTGCAAGTGGGATCAATGTGAATCAAGTGAGTGGGTGGATACATGGGTTCCACAGTATCTAACTCCTTTATCTCAAACAATATCCATGACAAATGATATAATGGAAAGTTTAGTTGATTACAACTGGCTTTTAGATCTACTACAACCAGGACATGTTTTTGTAGTTGTTGCACCACAGGGGAATGAAGAGAGATCAGACTATTGGTTGGCTCGATGTGTGTAGGTAAAGCATAATCTAACACAACCGATGGAAGATGATGATGGTTTTGTGTATCCTACAGGTTCAGTTGTGGTTGTAGGAACTTGGTTGCAAACATACATGATTAGAAAGAATGGAATACCTACATTTGAAGACTACGAGAAACACAAAACCATTCTCATGTATTCACACCTTGTTATAGCAAAAAATGTTAAGTTGTTGAAGCATCATGCCAGATGAAAGACAAAACAACTATGGACACTTAGTAATGTTGATCATGAAGCAATATTGGATACTCTTAAGCAAAGAGATGACCCTTCAGGCACACTTGAATAGCATTTTCAAGAATGGAAGGTACAATGCTTATGTTCATTATGCTTAAGTTCATTAGCATTCTTTATTTAATACTGCTATTTTTGTATACTATTGCAATGAAAGTGTCTTTAATAGTGATATTTTGTATGTACTTTTGCGATATTTTTGGCATGATTGATTTTGGACCTACTGCAACAATAGCTAGCTCTGATCCTTTCAGAGAGGTATGTGACATATTACAATAATATAGATTGGTTATTCTAAGCATCTTTTATAGTTTGCATTACCATCTCATCATCAATTAGGTCATTTAGAATAATACAGATTGGTTATTCTAAGCATCTTTTATAGTTTGCATTACCAATTCATCATCATTCAGGTTGTTTAGATCAATATAGATTTGTTAGTCTAAGCATCTTTTCTCTTGTGACAATATAGATTTCTCATTTGACAACTTTTGCGATATTCCTGGCCCGATTGATCATGGACCTACTACAACAATAGCCAGCTCTGATCCTTTCAGAGAGGTATGCGACAGATTCAAATAATATATATTGGTTATTCTAAGTTTCTTTTATAGTTTTCATTACCATCCCATCATCAATCAAGTCATTTAGAATAATATAGATTGGTTATTCGAAGCATCTTTTATAGTTTGCATTTCCAATTCATCATCATTCGGGTTGTTTAGATTACTATAGATTTGTTAGTCTAAGCATCTTTTCTATTGTGACAATATAGATTTCTAATTTCAAAAATTTTGTGATATTTCTGGCATAATTGATCATGGACCTACTGCAACAATAGCCAACTCTAATCCTTTCAGAGAGGTATGCACCAGATTACAATAATATAGATTGGTTATTCTAAGTGTCTTTTTATTCTAAGCATCTTTTCTATTGTATGTAGTTTAACTGCCACCTTGATTTTTTGTACAGGTGCTTGTTAGTCTAGAATGTGAACATACTACTATTGTGGAAGACTGTGCCTTGAATACCTCCAATAGGAAAATTTTGTAAAATTTGAATTTTCAAATGTGAAATAATGTAAAAAGGTCATAATTGTGTATGGGCATAATCTATATCCAGTGATTTTTTTTGAAATATGGGTCAAATGTCTAGCATAGTATAAAGGGTATGTTTAAAATGTAAACGGGTCTGTATTTTGGAAACTCATAGGTTGAATTAGTCATACAAGTGTATGGTTTGTTATTTTTATTGGGACAATTCTGTAATAACTTTTTGTACTTAATCGAGCTACAACCGAAGGTTTTCTTCTTGGTTCTTTCATGTCGGTATGCTCGTTTGAACCAGGTTTTGTAATATCTCCTATTTATATATAATAAATTACAGTGGCTTGCCACTTTTGCCAAAAAAAAATGTAAAAAGGTCATGTGAAGGTCATTTCCAATGTAATTGAGTATTTGATCTAGCAAAGTGGAAACAAGGTATTTGGGTGTGCATGATGTTCAAGTTGATTGGGTAAGATTTTTCTGATGCAAGAGCTAGGTGGCTTTAAACAACACAAATACAATTAAAGATGATTCAAACTCCAATTCAATCTTGAAACCCAAACTTAGGTGTAACTTCACTAAAATAGGCCCATTTTACAAAGAGACTCGTATTTAAACACTTCCCAAACCTGAAATTTCAATGGGGCAGCATTAAACAACCTACCAAACTACTAAAACCATAATTTTTTTTGGTGAGATACACTTTCTAAAGCTCTATCTCAACAAACCCTCATTTTTAGCAACTTTCATGAGGTTTTTAAGGAAATAAATGTTTCCAACATTTCCACACCCTATAAACTCATCAAACACATTTATTAGGACCTGCAACCAACCTTAAATCTTGTTGCCCCCATGTTTCATTGACATTAGCAAGTTGTAACCACCATTTTTCACCTAATTTCACTCATTTTTGCCATGCATGGCAACTCACCAACTCAACTACAAAACTTTAGAGCTCTTTAAACCCAAATAGTCACCCTATACAATCCTAATAATATCTACCATGGCCATACCATCCAGCTATAGACCGTACAATTGATGGTACGACATTTTAGAACTTTGGACTCTTAAGGGAAATCATCGATCTAATGTAGCTCAGAGTGATTTGGTGTATTGGAGTGCAAAAGAGGACCATACCTAGTGTAAACATACCCATCCGGATGTGTTGGAACGGTCCATTTGGTCGTACAAGTTGCAGAATGAAAGTTGCAACAATTTGCAACTTTACACTGCTTACATCTGATAACTTTTCCCTCAACTAAAAACTTGCCACCACGGGAAAACACCTCCGAGATAGCAAAATATAAGAGAGGTTATTGTAGATGGGCCCAACACAATCCCATAGCCTCAGAAGGAGAGTCTATAAACATCATGGTTTCTGATAAATAACCCTTCAAAGATTATTTTCTTTTAGCACTTTGGACTCTTAAGAGAAATCATCGATCCAACATGGCTCAGAGTGATTCAGAATATTTGGGTGCAAAAGAGGACCATCCCTAGCATAAACGTACCCATTCAAATGTGTTGGAATATTCCATTTGGTCGTACAAGTTGCAGAATGAAAGTTGCACCACTTTACAACTTTACACTGATTGCATTTGACAACTTTTCCCTCAATTGAAAACTTGCCACCACAGGAAAATGCCTGTGAGATAGAAAAAAATATGAGAGGTTATTGTAGACTGTCCCAACACAAACCCATAGCCTCAGACAGAGATTCTGTAAATGTCACAGTTTCTGAGAAATATCCCTTCAAAGATTGTTGCCTTTATGCACTTTGGACTCTTAAGTGAAATTGTTAGTCCAATGTAGCTCGGAGTGATTCGGCATATTTGGGTGTAAAAGAGCACCATCCCTAGAGTAAACGTACCCATCTGGACGTGTTGGAATATTCCATTTGGTCGTACGAGTTGCAGAATAAAAATTGCACCACTTTGTAACTTTACACTCCTTACATCTGACAACTTTTCCCTCAACTGAAAACTTGCCACCACGGGAAAATGCCTCTGAGATAGCAAAAACTAAGAGAGGTTATTGTAGATGGGACCAACACGATCCTATAGCCTCAGACAGAGAATCTGTAAACATCACAGTTTCTGAGAAATATCCCTTCAAAGATTGCTGCCTTTTAGCACTTTGGACTCTTAAGAGAAATCATCAGTCCAATGTAGCTCAGAGTGATTCAGTGTATTTGGGTGCAAAAGAGGACCATCCCTAGAATAAATGTACCCATCTGGATGTGTTGGAACTATCCATTTGGTCATACAAAGAATGAAAGTTACACCATTTTGCAACTTTACACTACTTGCATCTGACAACTTTTCCCTCAACTGAAAAACTTAACACCACAGGAAAAAACCTCAGAAATAGAAAAAACTGAGAGAGGTTATTGTAGAGGGGCCCAACACAATCCCATAGTCTCAGACGAAGAGTCTATAAACATCACGGTTTCCAAGAAATAGCCCTTCAAATATTGTTGTCTTTTAGCACTTTGGATTTTTAACGGTCCAATGTAGCTCAGAGTGATTCAGCGTATTTGGGTGCAAAAGAGGACCATCCCTAGTGTAAATGTACCCATCTGAACGTGTTGGAACAGTCCATTTGGTCGTATGAGTTGCATAATGAAAGTTGCACCACTTTGCAACTTTACACTGCTTGCACCTGACAACTTTTCCCTCAACTGAAAACTTGTCACCAAAGGAAAACACCTCTGAGATAGTAAAAATTGAGAGAGGTTATTGTAGAGGGGCCCAACAGGATCTCTTAGCCTCAAACAAAATTTTTTTAGGCATCATGGTTTCCTAGAAACAGTCTATCAAAGATTGTTGCCCTTTTGCACTTTGGACTCTTAAGGGATTTTTTTGATTGAACATAGCTCGAATAGCTTCAGCCTATTTGGGTATGAAAGGGGACCATACCTAACCTAAACGTAACCATCTGGACATGATGGAATAGTCAATTTGGTCATATGAGTTGTAGAACAAGATTTATTTGTGCCCTTACAAGTAGTTTTTAGCCTCCAACCGAACTCCAATGCTGATTTTCGTGTGAAAAAAAGTCATGAGACCATAGCTTGTTGCTTTCTTTTTAATGGAAACTAGTGGGCAGCAGAGTTAACTTCTTCACAAACTTGGTTTGAAGTAATTTCATTCATTTTTGTGAAAGAAAACTATGACACAACTTTCTTTTCTCAAAAATTGTTATGCATCATTGAACTAAGAATTTATCACACATTTGTAGAGAAATAGAGGAGTACTACAAACTAAAACACATTACACTTTTGTTCTCACTGACTTGATGTACTCTCCAAAATCTCTCTTCTCTCATGTGGAGAGTATGAACTACTTGGCCATGCCTTTGCATCATTAGGGAAGTTTTGCTCTTTTTGACAATGTCAAAAGCATGGCTGCATACAAATTAGGCAAAAAACCTTTCCTTTTAGATTAGCAATGCATGGAAGATTCAAAAATTATCCTTGATATTACAAAATGATATGTGTTTATACACTTCAATTGTGCAGTCACCCTTTGGTTCTTTCAAAGAAAAATCTGCCTATTCCACTGTTACACTGCACAAGTAAACTAGATTTTGTATTGTGGAGCTATACTAAGCTACCACTCTCAAGACCAATGTAACAATGATAAAAAATAACGTTTGAGACTGCAAGAAAACCTCAAAATGGCTAGTGTACTAAACAAATTCTTATGATTTCTGAAGAATACTGATAACTCTACTCAATTGGCTTCTTTTTTCAAAATCATACAAATTGGACCCTGGCATCAATAGACTATGTATATCAAGCTACCACAATTCAAGTTTCAACGATGAATATTTATCATGCTTGTTTTAAATGACATTCAATTTTATGGTGGTTTTGTTGTCTATATGATGTTATGTGATATTCTAATCCCAATTCATGCTTCTAGGCATATATATACATATATATATATATATATATATATATATATATATATATATATATATATATATATATATATATATTACATGTTTTTGTACTAACGAACCCAAAATGAACCAACCCCCAAAAAAAAAATTTTAGCCGAACCAGTGAACAGAACCCCCGAACCCAAACCCAAACCAATAACTTAGTTTGTAAGTCAATTATTGGGATCTGATCAATTGTTTTGTGTGGGGGAGATTCTTAAAAAAGGGTGAGGAACTCATTTTGGGGATTGATCATATTGAGTTACCTTGCAAAAATTGTGGTTTCTACAGAAAAAATCTATGAACTCTCCATTGTTCAACCCCTACACAACAATTAAATGGCTTCATAGCATGTGGAATGAGGGGGAAGTGGCCTAAGACCCCTTTAAAGTTGGTTTGAGTGCTTTCTTTTCATTTTTTATGAGTTTTGTGCCAAGTTTTCTCAAGGTGGGTAGTGAACCCAGATTTTGCATTTTGAGTAAATTATGAATTATTGAAGCCCTCCACCTATTGTACCTTTCATGTGCCTTGGTGGAGAGGCTATGTACAATATTATTTGAATCAGTGCAAGTCCATTTAAGGCAAGGGAAATGATTTTTGAGTCTTGGAGTTGTTGTCCTAAGCAAATCATTGCTTAAATTACATGAAAATGGAGCTTTTAGCCTAGGGTTTGTTAAAATCAATGAGAGTGTGGGAATCTCTTTAATGTTTATGCATATTGGGGTCATAATAGAGGTGTCTAATTCAGTGGAATGATCAAGGGAGTTGTGTAAGTGGGACTTTCAATAAACCCTACGCATTTGCATGGTAAACAAAGGGTTTCATGGGACAACCTGCTAAATGACCTGTAGGTGTAGAATAATCTTAGAATTTTTTGTTTTATGACACAACTCAAGACTTTTTGGAGTTTTCTTGTGAAGATCAAGTGTTTAAAGGGCACTCACTTTGTAAAAGAGGGCTAATTCACTAGCCTAAGATAGAGGTATGCTATTGGTTCTCAAATTTGGTCCAAAGGAGTCAAGGGTAGTTTTCACATATGTTGTGTAACTCTAAAAAGAGTGTCTGATTCATTAATTTATTTGTGTGGTGTCTTGGAAACTTGTGTTGAATAATCCCTTAAAATGGGTTTCCAGTGTTATAAGGGAAAGCATAGTAAGGTTTGGAGTTTTGAGTAGATCATCTGATTTTGTTTTGAAATTCTGATTGATACTCATTGGTTTGGAAGATTGAATGGTTTCCACCCCTACTCTACATCAATCCATAGCTTGTTTGAAAGCACTCTTTTTAGGCTTTTTTCCATGGAAAAAAGCCAATGAACTATTAATAAAAATCTTTGGTACACATGTATGAAAAATGTGGTAGCATAGACAAGGCAGTGAACTATTTGAAAAAAATGCCTCAAAGAAATGTGGTCTCATAGAATTCCATGACAAGTAAATGCAATTGACAGCTCCTCCCAGTTATTAGTTATGTAATGTGAAGTAATTGCATAACTGCTTAGGTTGACTCTGTAAAAACTATATTGTAATTGAATTTTTTTCATCTATCAGCATCTAGTTGTTAGTTATGCAATGTGAAGTAATTCTTTGAGTTTGAAAGATGTGCAATGCAATGTAATCAACGATATTAATATAAACTACATAATATAACCACTCTTTTTTATGCTATTGTACATTGATATTTAACCATTGCTTACTTGATTAAATTTTCAAAGAGTTTAATCATGCACATGAGGAAGAAATTAAATTTTGATTGTCAACTTCTATATATAAAATTATCCAATAATATATCAAGTGTATGTCCATATACAAAAATGGCATCAACGCCAACTCAAACAAAGTTTTACAAAATGTGGCATATGCCATCTCGATATCTATTCAAAATTTACATGCCAAAATGTCTATCTCATCCTAAACTACTGGTGGATCATCAAAATGGAGCCTCTTTGAAGCACTCGTTGGCTCTAAAGGTAGCTGCATAAGAAAAATTCAAACCACAATTGAGATTAGTTATACTATATAATTTAAAATTGAATAATTAACATCAAAATCGATATACATTGAATTATAATTGAACTCTAAAATTGAAATCTTGATTACCTGAAATATATGTCTCTTCAAAGGGTCAGGAGTCCTAGAATATGCCCCTCTCAAAGAACCAACCAAACCAACTTTTGTAATGTCAATTTGTATATGTGAAAAAAAACATAAAATTGATCCAAGTTAGCATACAATTGTCGGTAATAGGAACATATTTACCAAACACAAAATAAAATAAACGCATACCTCTTTAGGCTAATCTTTTTCTTTATCTCCTTTAGGTGTTTCGACACCTCCTCCTTGAGGTGTTCCAATACCTACTCCTTCAGGCATTGTGGCACTTGTCAAGAACGTTGTATAGCTCATAACTACCTGTACATAAAAATGACAAGTACATATGAAACTACCAATCTATGTCGATGTATGTATAATCAATAAAAGATCTTAAAAATCTTAATTCAATCGAATTTGAGTTCAATTACCTTTCCCTTATCTAACATTGCACCTCCATAATCTGGACAACACAACACCTCGCTCGCACTAGGTGTTTCCTACAAGAGTAAAATAAGATAAACATATAAGTTATTATATAATTTCATTAATGACAATTCAAATCACAAGCAAGTATATAATAAAAAAATGTAAATGAGTGAGTGCAAAAATATATACTATGTGCATGTCGAGGCCAAATGAAATGGCCCTAAGGGTGCTATCAGTCACGTGTGCGAGCTCCTCCTCAAACATCAACTATTAAATAGACCATGTAAATAAATATTAGTACTTTATGATATCTCTTATTAATATTCATTTAAAAAAAATGCAAGTTATGAATTTACAACTTAAATCTTACCTGTGTCACTATTCCAATGTCCCCCTCTCTAGTAGGAGAGGACTCTGTAGGGTGTGCTTCACTCCCCTGCGTCTGATCTATAATGTCCACATCATGGATGTCATAATCTGAAATGTACAAGGGATGCTCAGCGGGTTGTACAAGAGGACCCAAGCATATCTGGTGACACATAGAGCAAGTATGTGGCACATAAATATGTGGGCCTAAGGAGGATGATGCAGCAGCACTCGATCCATCGCCAACATCACCAGAATGTAGTTGAGCTATTGTAGAAGCATTTGAAACCAAAAGACCACTCAAAGAGTGAATAGCCTGAATAGTCTGTGTCGTTGCATCCTACATAATATTTGGATGATATACTGGAGGTGGTGGAGGAAGGGGAGGAGGGGGAAAATATGGGCGTGGGACTACTCTAACTACCCCTAGTCTATCCTGGGGCATACCTCCACCGACGCCCTGGAAGGGTTTAATGTCAAAGTAATTGACATGATGCCCTAACACAAACTCAACATATAATTTTTTAATAAAATAAAATGGTATATCACAATTGTTGTTCAGTGGTTTATCAAAAATCATACACCAACAATCCCAAAATTTATCTACAATGTCCCTATTTGTGCACCATTTTATAGAAATTTTATGTTTATTAATATTAACTAGCAAACCGGTGTGGGGGTTAAAAAATAAAGAGGCTATTTGGGCTTTGGTTATTCCGAGATATTTCACATCATCGTAAGACAATCCACATGTGTAATATTCCCTTATGTCTTCTTGCCACGAATGAAAGGCATTATCTTGGGTGGAGAGGGTTTCTATATTTTTAATTATTTCATTCAATGTGTTTGTCATCTCGAATAATCGAGGGATTCTCTTATAAACATCACAAATTCCCCTCAATTGCTGCAATTTTTCACCAATTAAGTCTTCAATTGATGGCTGCGAAGGTGGTGGAGCGTTTGACATTTGTGCATTTTCATTCTCAGCTGGTGGATCATTTGGAATTTGTGCATTTTCATTCTCAACAGCCATAATGCCTAATTAAAGTTAAAAACTAATTAATCTAATTGAAATTACATAATATAAATGAAATTATTGTAAAAATACCCTAGTTTTTAATAAAAATCCAAATAAAACCCTACTTTTTAACAAAAATCTATAACAAACTCTAGTTTTTAATAAAAATACATAAACAACACTATTTTTTAATCAAAATCCATTAAAAAACATTAATTTTTAATAAAAATCTATTGTAAACTCAAGTTTTTAATAAAAATCAATCAAAAACCCTATTTTGAAAAAAAAAAATCCATAAAAAAACTACTTAAAATTATACAAATCTAATTGAAAAATTGATTAAAGCAAAAAAAATCCAAAATCTTACCTTTCAAATCAGATATCTGTTAAATTGGATATCTGATATTCCCAACTCCTCCTCATTGTGCGCCCATAGCCTATCCAAATGAGAAATGATTTTAAAATCCTGCAGATATATATTTATAGGCGCCTCAAATCGAATATCTGATATGTAAATCTTGGTTTGGGAATTTATTTGGAGCAATGTACTGACACCCAAGCCACAAAAAAGTCAAATCGGCGTTTTCGCATTTTTGGGTCGATGAAAAACGTAATTCTTTTCCCATTGCCACTTTTTGGCCCATCATGATCCTACACATACCCATGTGTCTTGGTTTTGTGTCGTGTGGTCAAGAGTGTCCCTATCCCGCTAGTTCCTACCAACACAATCAATTTTCCCCATGCGGTTCAATCTATTTCAAGTATCCTAAGTCATAACGATCAAGCAATCTACCCCAATCTATCCTTGATCTCAGCAAGATGTATCCTTCCTCATATCACACCACATCAATCCCATCCACCTATTAGTCCTATGGCATTTAGGACATTTGAAATCGATTGTGATATTTTGGTGCTTTTATAATTTTTTATCATTTGAGTTTCCTATTATACCTACTCAAGGTTGCCATGATCCATCATATCATGATGTGCTTTGAGTGGTAGAAATAGGGGCATATCTTGATTTTCTATGTGATCTTGTCTTCTTGGTTGTCTCGCATAGTACCCACCAAGATCCTTGCAGTCTTGTGTTATGCTAGGGCATCCTTTGTGTTTGTGGTTTTCCAACATTGGCCTTACCAAAACCCTCATGACTTTGGGATGTTGGACTAACCTTTTGTTTGTTGTGTCAATCCTATGCATGTGATACAAAGTCACCTTGGTTCCTCAAACCTTGGTGCATAGTATCTCATGCTATATCAAATTAAGTGCTCATTACATGGTATCATAATGCATAATGATTAAATTTCTTGATTTGGTTACTATCCTTTCATCTCCCCCATCCCCCATCCTCTCATCTATCAAAATCCCCCCATCCATTCACCCTAAATATTTCTCATCCATTCATCCTTTATCACTCCTCCTCATCTATTTATCCTATTCATTTTCATCCCTCCACTTCCTCCATCCTCATCATATCATCATCTCTTCAATCTTCTTAGGATAATATATATTTTTTATTCTAAGCATCTTTTCTTCCATTATTTTCATTCATTTCAACAATCTCACATCTCAATCCAACCCTCATCCATTCAATCTAGCATAAATAATCTACTCACATCCTTGGTATTGTCCCCAGCCTTGTTGCAAGCCTTGACCTAAGTCCCATCCAATCATCATCATTAGGATGTATCCTTCCCTATTCTTTTTTGTTGTTTCAGGATATATCATTCCCTCATCAACAACACTCTTATCATAATCATTGGGATATCTCCTTCCCCACCCTTTGTGTTGTTTTGGGATATATCATTCCCTCATCAACAACACTCCCATCATCATCATTAGGATGTCTCCTTCCCTATCCTTTGTGTTTTTTTGGAACATATTGTTCCCTCATCAACAACACTCACATCATCATCATCATCACCAGGATGTATCCTTCCCTATCCTTTTGTGTTCTTTCTGAATATATCGTTCCCTCATCAACAACACTCTTATCATCATCATCAGGATGTACTATCCTTATGTTGTTTTGGGATTATCATTCCCTCATCAACAATGCTCCATCCATCATCAATCCATCTTGGCTTGTAGCTTTACCAGGGCAACATCATATTTTTCCTCGAATCCATTTGTGCTTGCTTACTTCTCATCTTCTCCTTTCATTATCTCTTCCTCCTCCCATCCCATATTATATCCATCACTTTGCATCATCTTCCCCATCTACCCTTGTATCATCTCATCCATTTCGAGAGCACACTCGTGTTCTCTTGAACCTGCATGTCCTCTCGAGGGGGCGTCCTTAATCTCTAATCTTCGCTCCCATCATCTTTCCTCCTAGTCACTCTTTTGAATGACTAGGGCATATTTCACAATCTAACCATCTTCTTCTAGGTGCTATGTTTTAATCTTCTTTGAAATGATGCTACTTCATAACACCATCTCAAAGAGGGGAAAAATGTAGACACCTAAATTTGGCCACTTATGTTTGATCAAATTTATCATTTTTTGTCTGAATATCCTCTTATCTAGATTAATTAAATAATATTTCTATTATTTAATTAATACCCCTAAAGTCCTCTAAATCCCTAAGGTATTTAATTAAATAATTAAATACTCTACCCCTTATCCCTTTCCTCCAAAAAATTAAATAAATAATCTATTTATTTAATACCCTCATGTCCCATCCTCCATAATCCACTCCTAATCTCAATCCCCCTTGCTTAATCCTTGATTAAGGATGTGCACATTCCTAATAATTGATTAGGGAGGTGTCACATCTGCCATAAAATTCAAGTGGGCTTCTCATCTCTCTTAACCACCTAACCTTCCTCTAATTATCCATTAATTAGCCTAATCTAACCCATGGTCAACCCCCTAATAAATACTACCCACATCTCAATGGAATTTTTAATTCCATTTTATTCTTCCAACACCCCTCATGAAATTTTTAATTCCATTTACAATCCCCATGTCCTTTCCAATGAAATTTTAAATTCCACTTATTCATCCAAGGTTTTTAGAGGAATTTTTAATTCCTCTTCCCTTTCTCCAATGAATATTATATTCCTTTTTATTCACCCCATGTCCCTAAGGAATTTTTAATTCCTTTTATCATTCCCATGCACATTAAAAAGAAATTTTTAATCCATTTGGTCAACTCTTGAGCTCAACCCTTGATCCTCTTCCAAGAGTCAATCTTGGCCATTCATTCATCTCCCCTCATGCTAATGACTAAAAGACAATCATTTTTCACTCTCACATTCATTCTATCACATATAACCATCTCATTCATCATATCAATCTCTCAAGCATACATCTAGCCTCCATAGCCAAATCCTTGTATCCTTGTCATTTGGTGATCAAAATCAAGCAAAAACAAGTCGTCATGTTGCCGAAATAATCCTAGAGCACACAAATCTACCATCAACAAGGGAAAAGAAAAGTAATCAAGCTCAACAAGGTAAAAGTAGTAGTTTATTTTCATGTTCTTGTTTGATTTTCATCTATAGCCCTATCTAAGTGTTTTGTTTTATTTTTATCCTTTTGCTTGAGTTTATTTCTTTCATTTTAGATGGGTAAAAACACAGCACATGAAAATATAAAGGAAAAAATAAAGATTTTAGGCCTCTTAGAAATATTAGTTATTACAATAAAACATGGTATGAAAATATTAATGGACTTCATTATGACGTTGCCAACATCAAATAATATTGATGTATTCTTGCTTGTTGTGGATAGACTCATTAAAAATGAATATTTTCTTTGACCCTCTCATCTATTTCCTACTAATACTATGAAAAAATTATTCATATAAAATATACAAAAACTTCATGGAATTTCAAAAATCAAATTGCAAAATAGAGCCACCTCAAAATTCCTAATCAAGTGGAAGAATTTTCCAATTAAAGATGCAACATGGAATCATGAACGATTCATAAAAAATATTTTAGAGTTGTTAAGAATTGAAGGAAATGATTTTTTGAAGGGGAAGGGAATGTTATAATCCTGACATATTCCTAAGTATAATAAGGATAAGCACTTGTGGCATGCTTAACCTTTACATAAATATTATTTAATACACTAATCTCTCTTAATTAGGATGAAGGGGTATGTCCCTATATAGTTAAGCCTATAAATAAGGAAGAGAACTCTCTCCCATATTATCATATCATAGAATATTGAATTCATATATAATTATTTGATTATTAGAGGTCATCCCCTCAAAGTGGTCTACTATATTTTTGACTTTTACATTTATTTGTAAGAAATATCATAACACAAATATATTTAATGGAGTTATAAAATTATGTAGAAAATAATGGAGATCATGTGTGATAAACTATTATGATACTTGTATCCCTTGAACATTGTGAACCTCCCATAAGGACCTAGAATCAAATTTTAATTTGCAAGGAATTCATGGATTCAACTCATTATTTTGCATGTGTATATGTTGGTTCTCCAACTTGTTAGTTATTTCTAAGGGATTGTGAATTCCTATGATAAAAAAAGCTACGTTATGTGTGTGTGTGTGTGTGTATGTGTGTGTGTGTGTATATATATATATGTATATATATACATATATATGTATATATATGTGTATGTATATATATATGTATGTATATATATACATATATCCATATATATGTATATACATATATACATATATCCATATATATGTATATAGATATATATGTGTGTGTGTGTGTGTGTATACATATATATATGTATATATATGTGTGTGTATATATATATGTGTGTATGTGTGTGTGTATGACTATTATGTACTTTAATCTCTACATAATCTAGGCACGTGGACATAATAACAATAGTAGATATGTGTAGAATAATGGATTTATCACAATGACAACTTGGTAGATAAATGGTTCATGCAAATATAAAAAGGGTTTAAAAATAATTTCACAATATTGATTTCATTGTACCTTTAATCAGCAAGCATGAACATATCAAAGATATCTAAACTAGTATACAACACCAAAGTTTGATTCTTCATTTTATATTTATGCGCATGGATAAGGAGACTAGAGAAGACTGGTGCCTACTCCTTGGGATAACAGAGTCTAAAGCCTACTCTAATATGATATTATACTAAAATTCAATTTATGGGGTTTAATAATAATCTATTATTTATTTACAATAATATTTAAACCCTTTTTATTGAGTAACTAATATTCAACTTACTAATCCTTCACAAATATTGCACACTCTAATCGCTACTTGAAAATATTGAGAACCCTCCATGAAGATGAACTAATCAAACTCTTGAATCTTATAGTAAATGTGTAGGTAGAAATTTTGTACTCTATTTGAGAATTCACTTCCTTCCAAGAACATAGAGTATAGTGTGGGAGATAATTAGATTCATAAGAATGTATTCATATTATTATCATGTAGCAAACTAGATATAACATACACACTAAAATAGAATCGTAGACTTTACTATGTTTGAGAAAGAAATTTACAACCTTCAATAGAGTTTCTCTTTATAATGTGTATCTTTCTAGAAAATGTCAACCCTTACAAATCAAAATGATTTTACATTATATAATTTCCCTAAATTTGGTGCTCAAATTTGTGAATCATTACAAATAGAAAAATAAAAAATTATATTGATTTTTCCTATATAATATGTCAAGTTAATATTTTGCTTTTCAAATTATTTTAAAATATTAAAAAATATCCACCATTTAAAATTTGTGACTCTAGCATCCTTTTTTGTCTTCATGGGTACTTTTGAAAAATATGCATAGCTCTAAAATCCACAACTTTTAGTCTAGGTACTTGATTGATTTTTCATTTTATTTAAACTAAATATTTTGGAGCGCTCTATGCTTTTGAGAATTTAGTGATACTATTTTTAGAAATTTTTGGGGGAAAAATATTTATTTAAATCTTTTGAATCTATTTCGAATACTTTTTTCAAGATTTTAGGATTTTGAAACTTTAATATCTCACTATCTACAAATGGTCTCTAGCTGATTTTTTTTCATCGCAAGATGAAATTTACAATCCTAAAACTCTAAGTAAATTTTTAGGCATATACATTCTCATCTAAGAACATTTTGTAAAAACACTAGATTATTAAATTTCTAGACATAAACAAAATTTGACCTTACTAGATTTATTTCAAGGGACCTTTTATGTAAACATAACACATTATAGGCTCAAGAATATTGATATTGGCTAGCTTTGACACACATATGAACTTTTTTCTATTTACACCAAAGGAGATACACATTAGGATGGCACTTTCATAGATTGGGTCAACAATTTAACCATGGCATAAAACAAAAAGCTAGACATAGGCTCCAACAAGTATCTACTTCTTTGAGCATGTTAATGGATTTTCTTTCAAAGTGTTCTCAAGAAATGAAGGTAGGTTGTTCCCCATTGTGTGTATAGGTTTCTTAAGAACTTTGTTGTATTTGGACTTGTTTTCATCATGTGTGAGATTTTTTTTTCTTATTTTTTGTTGTGTCAAAGTCTCTTCTTATCTTTCATTATATCCTATAAAAAAAATTATATAACTCTAGCTCAATGGATATGACACTATTCAAAACTTGAGATTCTAGGGTTCATTCTTCATCCTTAAGGTCCTTATCCCTAAGGAGAGACAATTGTTCTCAAATTTTAACCACAACAATTTTAAATTATGATTCCATCAAGTTGAAGTTTATTAATTAGTCATCTCATCTTCTCGAAGTTCATGCAAGCATTTAAAAACATTTATAAAATTTATTTAGCATATATGGGTTTAATCTTGAGTTGAAAATATTAATGTCAAATATTCAAGCAATCATAGGTGATTCAAGAAATAAACTCAATTATTTTTTGTCATTAAAATTTTCTATCAATTTGACAACCATAAATCACCAATCTTGATTGTACGTGATTAGGAGTTAAATTTGGTCATCTTGAATTGTCCCAAAGGAACCCAAGTTGAGTCATAAAGTTATGTAGTGTTGTAACCCTTGTAGAGATATTGAAAATTCTAGCAAAGACATTGTGGACATGGATGATGAACTTGAATGTAGTTTTATAAATTTTATGAACTTTGCAGTATGCATTTTCACAACTTATAGTCTTGTAAAGTTGTAGGAAGATTCACAAAGCCTAACAACACACTAAAGTGTCTATTTCAAATTTTATTTATGTTTGTTCTAGTGCATCTTCATGTCTAAGAGCATTTGCAAGTAATTTGCAAATATAAATTTGTGGGAATTCAAAATGTTTATTCATGGTAAAAAAAAATTGACACTATAAAAGGCTTGAAACTCCCATTTACAATTGTGATTCAGTTTCCCACAATACATACACAAATTATAGCTTATATTTACATCCGCAAGTTAAAGGTATGGTATTCTTGTCTTCAACAATAGAATCAACAAATCACTGTATCTAAAAGAATCAAAAAAAGACACTAAAAGACTATGATTTAAAAATATATATTTTTAGTTACTTTTAAAATACTATAATATTACTTTAAACATTACTTACAAAGTAAAATATTCGATATAGCATTATAATTCATTTTCATTTTATAAGATGTCTTTTAATGTGTTTTCAATGAATTCAAACTCATGAAGCATGGAGAAGATATGGGGCTCATGTACACCTTTGTTAAGGATATCATTTAATGTGCTTTCAATGGATTCAAATCCATAAAGCATGGAAAAGATGTAGGACTCATGTACACCTTTGCTAAGGATGTCTTTTAATGTGTTTCCAATAAATTCAAACCCATAAACCATGGAGAAGATGTGGAACCCATGTACACCTTTGGTAAGGATGCCTTTTAATATGTTTTCAATAAATTCAAACTCATGAAACATGGGAAAGATGTGGGTCCCACAGACACCTCCGCAAAGTTTAAAAAATCACAAATGAAACTCCATCAACATATATACTTGAGTGAAAATGTGGAGGCTAGTTGATGATTTGTAGTTTAAACAAGTGCCTAACAACCCCAAAGGTCTGTATGACATGACTACGTCAGGATTTCATGCTTTCCACACTCTAGTGCAATTACATTACAAAACTACAACTCTACCACTAATCTTGTTGCTTAACGAACGTTGGGATTTCATAACAAATCTACAACTCCGGCTTAAAACCCCACCAGTTAACAAATACAGAGATCTCAGGTTCTCCGCACTTTGTAATTACATTACAAAGCTACAAATCCACCCTGAAACCCTGCCAGTTAACAACATTAGGATTTGGAGTTTCCATACCCGCTTATAGTCACACTCACATTCCATGGCTAGAACTCTGCCCCGAAACCTCGCCTGTACTGCAAATGATTTCCAAACTCTGTCGTATGAAAGTCTCGCTTATAACTGCATTCAAAAGCCCACCTCCAAGGATACATGCAAGATAGACCTATTGAAAATGGGTATCGACGTCCATCAAAGCATAAGGGAGGTAGGAATTTTACCAGTTAGTGCAACTGCAACTTCCCTAGCAATCACGTGTGGAAAACATGAAGGCGTTGATAAAGCACAAGAGCTATTTAATGCAGCTTCATGGAATGCGTTGATTGCACCAAAAGTAATTGGCAGCTATAAAACCAAACTCAACAGCTTTTTTCAAGCATGTTCATTTGGACAGCATATGTTCATCCATCAAAACACAAACAGAAACGTCCTTAGCCATATATTGTAGTCGTAGATGCCTCAAAGTAATGTGGTCTCAAGGAATACAATGATTGTGGGATATGCCTCATTCATGGAATTTTTGAATCTGGAAGAAATTGCCAAGTGTAATGGTCACTGTGATCTTTATCCCAGGTGTTCCAAAGAAATGGAATAGGCAAAAAATGAGTCTTTAACTTCTGCTACCACCATCGTTACAATAGCTAGGGTTGTAAATTATTAGAGCTTTTTCAATGATTGTATTAGAATGAGAATTGTAAGAAATATTTTTTTCAAATTAAGTGTGTTATATCAAATGTAAACTATGTTGAAGATGTAATTCTTAAGAAGATGTAAGATAGGCTATAGAAGCATTCATCTGATAATCAAAGTTAAGATAAAATCTTTAAGAAATGGTAAGACAACTCACTAAAGATTTTAAGTTGGTTGGTATCACTTGTTATTCAACAATCAACTCAATCTCGAAAGGCAATACATTTTAAATGTGCATTATTGATTAGTATGCACACATACAAGAACCCTCAAGCTTGCTTCATCTTTCTTAGTTTGGATACTTCAAGCTTATTGTTGTTGAAGACCCCACTCGATAACCTCAAACTTTGTTAAAGGGATCAAATCTTGGTGATAGTAAAAAGATATAATCAACTAGTGACTATATATAAAATATTGGGAAGAAAGAATTTTTCATTTGAACAATGTGAAAATAAATTCAAATGATTTGTGTCCTTTTGTTATATCAAAAGGTTGTTATTTGTTCAATTTATGAAAGTGGGATATGATCTTATGATGTTCCACACACAATACAAAAACCACCTGAGGTTGATAAATGTACCAAAAGAGTTAGCCTATGGAGGAAGGATAATGAATTACTACATGGAGATAGATTGGCCTCCTCTTTTGCAAGGATTATCACATTTTTTTGTTTTGGGATAGATGCACTCACGACAATGATGTAAAGGCTTCTTTCAAGAGTTACAATAATATGTAAATAAAACAAAAATAGCATGTGAGTTAATTAATCTGATGTAAAGAGAGTGTTATTCTTGGTTGCAATATCGGTGCAGTTGTTCTTTATAAGTCACAAACATCACTTGTTTAGGAATTTCATTTTCTAGGTTGACATTGTAAAGGGTTTAAAATATGTATCTATCAAAATCTAGCAAAGACTCAAATAATTAGTTGGGAAATTTGAAGACTTGTGAAGATGTTAACATAGGGAAACATAGGTACATGGCTACAGATGTATAGTATAGCTCTTATAAGAGCTCAATATCATCTAATTTTTGTTGGGAAGGCATAAAATTTAAAAAGTGATCCAACTTAGAAAAGGGCTTTGTCTAATCCTACAGCTAAAATGTCATAAAAAGATAATGAAAATTTTTATTGACAAACTAAAAATGAATCAACTACTTTAAAATGTGGCAAAAGGCACCATCAATGGAAACTATCTTTAAAGAAGTGCTTATGGCATTTAAATGAATGTCAAATTTTAGCATCATTGTAACATTATTTTTTATGACATTTTATAATGTTTACAATGTAATGTTTTAATGAGCTAAAGGTACACTTGTTTGTGAAAACTTATTTTATATTATTTCTTTAAAATATCTACAAAGCCAAATATGGAGTTAAAAAATCATAAGGGAAGACAAAGGGTTTCTATGCCTTTATAAATTGTAAAGTATCAACATTTTGTAAGGGGCCCATTTGTAGATTTGTACAACTTTTTACAAGGAATGGGACAAAGAATTTGTGCTTGGCTTTTGAAGAACAAGAATATTTTTAGGACTTTGTATCTACTTTTTTCCTCGTGATTTTCTACTATTCTTGTCTAGTAAAAGATATGCTTTTAAATTGTTCTTTGTATGTATAAATGCAAAATGGCAAAATCAAAATTTACATTTTTATGTATGTGGTGGAGTTAGAATTTTTTTACATATTTAATTATGTGCATACCCTCTTCTTTTCCCATATTCTTGTGTAGCCTTGGTGACCCTCTAATTTTATTCCACCTAGGGTTTATTAGATTTTTTTCCTTGCATTATTTTTTAATTGTGTTTCCTTTATATAGTCTTTATTACTCAAAGAGGGGTAAAAATTTATTCAAACTAAAACAAAGAAGTACAAAGCAAAGATATTACACACCCCTGTCAATCTCCACTAAGTGGTCCAACTTTTGTGACAAATTAGTGGGTAATTGACCCCTATCAACAATGTTCCAATTTTATAGATGATCAGAGGCCCATTAGGCCAAACAATCCACAACTTCGTTCCATTCTCTAAGAATGTGACAGAAAGTAATAGATTCCAAGGAAGAACACAGATTAAGAATTTGTTTTATAATCAAAGCTAAATGCCAAGTGACATCTTCTAATTGTTTCCTATTCAACAAAGTCACCACCACTTGAAAATCAAATTCACAAATGATCCTTCTCCACCCAAGGGTGAAACCGTGCTCCACAGCATATAAAATGGCAAGAGCCTCCATCAAATTGTTAGTATGCAGACCCTTATAAACAAAAAGATAAACTAAACAGTCTCAAAACTATTCCACCCAACACCCCCAATACCAGGATGACCAGAATTTCCCCAAGAAGAACCATCTCTGTTGATTTTCAATGCACCCTATGGAGGAGGACACAAATGCCCCTCCCTATTCATCTTCGAAAGAGGATGTCTACATCTATTTCTCATGATCTGACCAGCACCCTTGCAACACCACTATGAAGAGGAAGATTGAGATGATTGCAACAACCAACATCTCTCAGATCCACACCCTTAGCCAAGTCACACTTAGCCAAAACAGTTTCTCCCAAAGAAAGAAGAATTTTCCACCACAAATGTTGGACAACCAACTTCACATCTTGAAAAATCTTGTGATTCCTCTCCAACCAAATATGCCAAATAATAAAGGTCGGTCCAAGAGCCCAAGTAACTTGAAGAAAAGAAGTCTTAACAAGGACCTTGCCCCACCGAGCAAAGAACTCAACCAAAGAGGAAACATGCTAGCAAACCTTGTTCCACACACCCCCCAGAAGTGCCATATCTCCCCAGAGAAGGAGCATTGGAAGAAGAGATGAGAGACACTATCCTCACTATTACAACACAAAACACACATAGAGGGACCCTGGAACCCATGCTTGCACAAGTTATCCCAAGTAAGACACTAATTCTAAACCACCAACTACATAAAAAGTTTGCACTTGGGCCAAGAAAATTTGTTCCACACGTGTTTCCACCAAGGAACCTCAATGTCCCCAAACATCTTCCTAACCAACTCTCCATAACTCGTTGAAATAGAGTACTTACCAGATAAATCACTAATACTCTAAGCAAAGACATCACATTCCCACCAAGGTGTTGCATTCATGCGAGGCAAGAATCTGAGCCAACTCTTGCCTATCCTCCTTCAGCCCTCTTGGTGGCCATTCAAAAGAGTGCTTCCATCAAAACTAGTAGCTAACCCAAAATTCCAAACAATCTTATAATGCTCAATCATATTCCAACCTGCAACAGTAAAATGATCACAAAGTGGCTGGAGGTGAGGATAAGAAAAAAGTATAGGAGGATGACCATCCCAAGAATCCCACCAAAAAAGAGCCTAAGAACCCATATGGCAGATCCAAAATAGCCCATT
>VDFB02000003.1:314996485-315095731 GCA_007258455.2 Sequoia sempervirens | reverse complement strand
GGTTTGGCACTGTAATCTTTATGATTTTTTCCACACTACATGGTTCCAAATGATAAAGAAGCCTCTTGAAATATGGTTCAAAAGACCCAGCTAGGACTACTACATGACAATCCTTAGCTCAATGCCAATGCTTTTATCTACTAGGGTTAAGTCAAATCCTTGGCCCTTTGCATAGTCACTGTCATCTACCCTTTTCCATGAGCAAGAACATAACATTGCTTTTCCTACCCTCTACAATAGATCAACATCTTTACAAATCATTTTCATGATGCATTGTTATGATCTAAGTCTATATTTTCTTATCTTGAATAACACTTTCTAGGGTTTGACCATCAACATCATTGTGTTTTCATTTTCCATGTTTGATATCATGACTATCTTGCTTGTTCTTCTTGCACAATCCATTATCTTGAACATGATTGATAACTCCCCAAACTACTATCGTATCCTATTTCCAACTGACTGTGCATGTTCAAAATCCAAATTATGTTGTCTTCTCACCATGAGGAAGGTTTAGTTACTAGGGGTTACATTCAATCTTCATTTGTTCACCTAGCATTTGACACAAGTGAATCTCTAAGCATATCCATGCACGGGTTCTAAGAGATTAACACATATTTGAAGCTTTAAAAGCTTCCCTTTTGGAGAAAAAAAATCCCTGAATATGCCATAGCACTGTCATGCCACAATGTCCTTTTTACTACATCTCATGAATACCACTACCATCAACTTGGTACTATGATTGTCATTTTGCCTCCTTAGATGACTCTCTATGAGTGAATAATGGGACAAGTACCTATAAGACCCTTTAATAGGCATGGACCTTATTCAATCTTACCACCTACAAAGCATTAGTCTACTACTATGGCTCTTTCAAACATTTTCATAACCCAACTATAGAGGAGGGGGACCAACCACACCATGGCTCCAGATCACAGAGAGCTAAGAGCATAAGGCTGCCCTAATCTACCTCAACCATGTAGGTGTTTAATGTCAAGGATGGAGAATGAAGATGTCTGATTGCACACAAAATACATTCACATCGTTACACGTGTGATCCATCGCTATCCAGATCTGCCCCCTTCTCATGTTTTGTGCTAATGTCATCCCAGCTGAGCTCGCTGACATCAGCATGTACGCAAATTCCTGTAAGCATCCTACCAACACATTCAAATTTCCTAACACGACAATTATCTTTGTATTAAAAAATATATTGCAATTGAAATAAAAAAGGGGGAAGAAATGATTTTTCTTTTTGTTGTCCTATTGTACCGTGTACGAAAAATAAAACATACCTGTTAGGGTGCTTTTAGTTTAAATTGTGCAAGATTTTGGATCATATTTTTATGATCTATCATGAAGACGGATGATAAAGAAAATATAGATTGTAGATAATGGTTCTGGTAAAGAGAAAGGTATGGCATAGACATATACACTGAGAGCTAGTTAGGTGAAAGAGAGGTGGGGTGATGACAAACACTAATTTTCTGTAATATATTGCTATTGTTATATTGTTTATAATGATCAATCATTAATTGTGAGAAAAGTCTTATTTATAAGGATCATTCTCTATAATATTGTCATTGTTATATTGTTTCTAATGGTGGATCATGGAATGTGATTTGAAATTATGTGAAGATATACTACACAGTTTAGGTTAAAAGCACATTCTTACTCTCCTATGGACTCTGAAAATATTGTCTCTAAATAGATAAAATATAGTGTTAAAGAATTACCCAAAATTAATTTCAATATTCAAAAGACTTTTTTTAATTCTGCTTTTTTAAGAACATGAAATTGCCAGAGTCCATTATTATAGCTTTCAAAATTTCTAGATTAGACTATGTAAATTTATTTTCATCAAAATTTTGTATCACATTCCATGAACCATCATCAAGATGAAATGACTAAAGAGGAGAATTAATGGATCATGAAGTGTGATCCATAACATTGGTGAAGAAAATATAGTGGTTATCAAAGGGTGTCAAGGCTATCAGATGTGAAGGTTGTCAAAGATGAAGATTGTAGGAGTACTAGAATTATCATTTGACTTAAGGTTCTAGAAGCATGTTGTTTATTAGTGTGTAGAATATCTAATTTATCATATCTTGTATCAAGTTAGTTGTGGTGTGACTTCCTTTAGATAGTTAATGTATTTATTATACCATGTCGGGTATGCAATCAACATGAGTGTGGTGGTTTGGAAAGATATCTTTTGGGAAGAGATATGTATTAATATGGTTGGAATTTCTTTAAGAGATGTAGTATAGCTTTGCAGTTTGGAAGGAAAGTGTGTCTACACTATTTCTATTAGTTTCCTAAGTTTTCAAAGGTGAGGCTTAGTGTGCAAGGAGTTTGAAGTGTCAGAAGGTTCATCAAGCTATTCTAAGTTTGAGGTTTGTGCGATAATGACTTGAAGCATGCAAAATTCAAATCATGTGTGTGGAGTGAGGATATGACCTACTTAAGGTTCACGTGGCAACACAAGACATCAAGTTCTCTTGGTAGAAAGAGTTTTGTGTTTGGACCATTGTATTACATGTTTCATGTAATTTGAATTTAGGTCCACCCTATGTTGTCCAGGTTTGTGCAGATTCCTAGTTGAAATGGAAGAGTGTTAATGTAATATCATGTATATATTTAGATGCATTATAATGTAACAGTGAGTGTAATAAGGGAATAAAAGTAATAAAGTGTATATAAGTGTAATGAATGGTAGGTATGTGATAGAAGTGTGAAGAAAATAGGGAGTGCCGGTATTAGAGGGTCATTCTCAGTGTGTGAGTGTGTTAGGTGTGTCTCTGGTGCATATCAAAGTTATATTTCAAATCCATTATTATTTTTGTATTTTGGCAGGATTGGTGTTCTACTTGTATTTTTTTGTCAAGGGATTGATTTCTCTTTCGAGTGGGGATAGGTGTCTCCAGTAGGTTGGTGCCTATAGATTTATTTGGGGATTGCTGTCTTCGGTAGGTTGGTGCCTATATCACATTGTAAAATTCACTTATTATATTCCTGCTTGTGAGTGTTTCTCACCATTGTTTTTCCCATCTTAGTTTCCATGTATATCTGGTACATTATGTGTTATCTTGTGTTGTGCTTTAATTACTAGATTATATGGTTCAATTCTCTTCATGTTGAAAATCCATATAATAGTTGTAAGGGTTTCCAAAATTGTTTCAAGATCTACTAATTCACCCCCCCTCTCAATAGATTTTGTGCCCTTCACAGGAAAATCTCAAAGAATTTTGTGTTGCAAATGATCCTAGTGCATTACTTGAGCACATAATACAAGTAATGATCCTCAAAGATAAAGATGTTGCTTACATTAAATATAAGGATATTGGGTTCAATATAAAAATGTGTTAGAAAAGAAGTGATTCAGTTACAAATGAGCAATCTAATAGATAATCAATTTCAAATGGTGCAACAAAAGCTATTATGATTCAAATTTTAATAAAATATTTTTAAAATATTTTATTATGTTTTAAATTAATTTTTTATAAAATTTAGCATAGAAAAATGTAGACATTTACATTTTCACACTATGTTTGCATCCCCTTAATTAATTGGACTTAATTAAGCTTCTAATTGCCTAAATTATGCATTCCAAAGCCTTATTATTCCCATTATCTAAAAGGGAAACCTATATTAAACAAATTCCAATGTATTAATTTAAACACCTTGGAAATTGTGTTTCTTGGACTTGGATTCTAGGAACCATTCACCCAAGGGAAAATGGGTCCCCTTTAAGTGCTAAGACTTAATTTTTGATATGTTTTTAGTGGCATTTTAATGATTCAAATTCAAGTTTCAAATGTCAGCTTGTGGAATCTAATTTTGGGGAAATTAGATAAACACCTATAAATACATAGTTATTTTATTAATTCAAATCTAAGACTTTTTGGAGAACTTCATATGAACAAATACTATTGTCAAGAACATTGAAGAGTAGATTTTTCAATCACCTACAGTAGCAATCAAGATCATATCATCATGTGTCAAAATTTATGTGTGTTCATATCATGTTTTGGAGATAACATTGTGATGTAGATTTCAAGCATTCAAGAATCAAATCAAGCAATCAATCAAGCCAATTCATGCAAGACCAAGCTCCTTGGAGTGATGTGTTAGACTTTATTCCTCTAAGGGCATCTATTAAAGGTTTGGTGAGTTGTAGCATAGCTTTTTTCATTCATCAGTTCCTCCATTTATCATTATTTTATCATCAAGGTTTAATTACTAAACCGGGGTTTGACTAAGGAAAACCCCATTCACCCAGAAACAAAAAAAAAATATCTCTTTGTATTTGTAGATTCATAGGTGAAGAAGGACTGAAAATCAATCAAAAGAGAAATTTTGCAAATTTGTCAAAGTTTTCAACATTGTTGTCAAGCTACATAAACTCGCCTATAGATTTTATTTCTGACTCTTTGTCAATCAAACCTAGAGAAATCAAAACCTTAGATTCAGGATTTGATCAAGAATGTAACTCAAAATTTGGACCCCTGTATAGAGACCCATTCTTCCTAGGGAGAATATGTCCTTCAGCAGTGTTCAAAGCCCACTTTTGGTGCTAGTTACATACCACTTTTCCCTTCTCAAATCTACATGTAACTTGTTTATGTTTCTACTATCATAATAATCTACATTTCAAGCATTAGGTCACAAAATTGAGTTTTTTAATGCATTTAAATTTATCGTCCAAAATATCCAATCAATCAATTTTGTCATTTTTTGTCATAAGAAAATAGCAGACCTTCCTAATAGGGTTGACTCACCTCAAGGTTGAAAGTCAATCCTATATAAGTGGAAGATTTATTTTTCTAATGAAATTAGATAAAATATGTGTTTGAGGTATCCCATTTTGGTGAACTCTAAGATACCCCCTTGTTTTCAACCATTTCATTTTGGTGACCTCTTTTCCCTATGTTTATTATTGGTTAATCTATCATTCTTACACTATAAGATTTTTTAAATTCGAAGTACTTCAAACTATATATCTAGGATTTGCATTATTTTACATTGCATCTCATTTAGGGTTTCAAATTTACATTAGTTTGCATTTGATATAGGGTTTTAAAATTGCATTTTGCATCCTTTCAAATCTAAAAAATCTAAAAATATTGCATTCATTTTACATAGTAGTCTGCATATTAGTGTTTTTCAATCATTAAAATTAGAAAAATCAAACAAAATTGCATCTAAAAAGTTGTCATTTTTCTTGTTGTTTTCCATCAACTTGCATTTACATCTAAACATAAAAACCTAGAAATTTGTAATTGAAATTATCTGTTTGCAAACTAAAACATTGACCTTAAACATCAACTCAGAAATGCAAACTTTAATTTTCCAACCCCTGTGCAAAGACCATTCACACTACAATGAATCAGTCCTTGTATAGGTCAGTTTCTAAATTTCTAGGCATCAATCTGTCTTTGATTGCTTTATATCTTGTTTCTAGATCTCAGTTTCAATTTTTGACATTAAATTTTTTTATAATTGTTTGTATGCACATCAATTGGTCAAAACAAGTGCATTGTTTAAAATAAAATTTTCATCCAAAAGATATCATTTTCAGATTATTACATTATAAAATCAATAAGTCCTTATATGTTAGATCTCAAAATTATAATATATCTTTACATACTTGCATTGTGTGTCCTATTTCTGGGTGTTTTCTACATTTGTTTAGTGATTTTTTTCCATTTTTGGTACACTTTTGGTTTGGTGAAACTTCTATGAGTATTACAACCTAGTGTCCTATTTCTAATACTTCAATGAGATATAGTTCGAGACTCATGGAATCCTGTGCTAGTACATCCACTGTGGATCTTGGGTTTTCTAACTCTTTCACTCATAGTGTTCACACTAGTCAACCCATGTTGGAATATTTCCTATGACCTTCAATCCCATTAATGTTGAAAACATTTTTGCTCATGTTCCTCAAGAGAACTTGCAAAAAATGGATAAATCCTTAGAAAAACTTCAAAAATTTGTGAGTGCTAAATATATTGTTGGTATTGTGGTTCATGTCATAGATAACATGAGGAGAATTCTTGGCAATGAATTGGGAATAGAAATTATGTGTAGCCTAGCTCATATTATTGATGATCATGTTCCTACAATGGCTAGTTGTGCTAAAACTTTAGGATACACTCAAAGTCAAGGTGGAAATAAAATTCCCCCCCTAAAACTATGGCTTGTATTCCTACATATACTCATTCAACTATTACTACAACAAGATAACCAACAAGCAACATCAATCCAACTTTGGGTATGTTCATTGGGAACCCTTTTGGCTTTGTGAATTCAAATAGCATATCTCCAAACCCGTCACCTCTTACAAAATTGTAATTCACTTTTCCTCCCAACACATATACACTCCTCCTTATTCAACTCCATCCCAGAATACAACCAATGATTTGGTCAACCAAATTTTGTAAAATGTGTCATCCCTCCAACAAAAAAAATCCACATTAAACCAAAGTTAAAATGCCCAACCTTCACAATATGTCAAATGAAACCCATTATCATTGGAGATATTGAGAGCACAAATACCACAAGGAATAGAGATTTCTAGATTTGAGAAATATTATGGTAAAGGATATTCTGGTAACCATGTCTTGGCATATACAACCTTATGCAGTGACTTCATTTTCGAAGACAAGCTCTTAGCTAATATTTTTCCTAGATCCTTGAAAGATATAGCCTTGGAATGGGTTTTCTCCTTACCGAATAATTAAATTTATTCATTTAATGAGATTTTTGATGCCTTAACCATTTCCAAGTGCACATTAGTCCCAATATGGCCTTACCGAATTTAATACAATGTAAACAAAACAAAGATGAAAAGGTCACTGATTTCATAGCATGTTATCAATTTCTCTACTCACAAATCAACATTAAGAGTCTTGATGTCGATCTGTAAAAAATGTTCATTGAAAACTTGCAAACTAATATTCAAGATAAGATTGGGATGATGAGATTCCCTTCCTTCACTCACTTGTGCATGACTCTCTGTGACTATTAGAATTTGATTAGTCATCATGAAGTGAAAAATTCCTCCAACCATCCTGAAAAATCCGAATCTGTGCCTCATAAAAATTTCCAACCATTCAAGAAACAAAATAAGGGCTTTATATAAATAAATCTGCCTCAAACAAATCAACAAGTTGAGTCTCAAGTGGCTGCTATAAAAACAACAAATCCATATCACTTCAGGGATAAGAAGAGACAATTTACTTCGTTACCCAATACCCTTCATTCCATCATATTACAACTCTTGAGTAAGAACTCAATTACCTTATCTCCTATTAGAACCCTTGATACCACTAAACCTTTACCATTGAACTTCAATCCAAATGTCTTTTTTTTCCATTATCACCAACAAAATGGATACAATACAAAATGATGTATGCTTCTTAAAAACATTGTGTGAGACCTCATTGATTCTAATCACATACATATTGGTGGTGTTAATGATCAAGGAAATAAATCCGTTGCCCCACCCAACCAAAATTTGCAAATATTTACCAATCCAATGCCAAACCATAACATCTCATTTGTTAAAGCTAGTGACAGCAAGAATGATGTGATGAATTTTGATAATATGCACAAAATGACTAATGATAACATGAGTAATTATGGGGATATTTAAAATATGGTCAACCTCATTGACATTCAACCTCATAAGGGCCAAACCAAAATGTCTCTTAACATTGCTTTCTCACAAAATGACATAATTAAGCAATGCACCTGATGTTCCTCTTTACATACCCGAACAAATCAATGACAAGCCTACCAATGGGATATTAATTGATCCTGTGTGTGTAGAGAATGTGATCACCGAGGAGCTTTTTTTTGTGCATGAACTTTATCAAGAATCTTATGAACAATCAAAAGCATGGATCAAAACACATAATGGTTTTTCTTTGCTTATGATAGGCTTGATTACTCTCCCCTTAAAGTTGGACCAAAACAATTAGATGTCTCATTCTCCATCATCTCATTGTTGAACAAATTCTGTGTGAAGCTAGGCTATCCATGGATTTTGTCCCATCGATAGTCCATAAATTCTTAAAATTTCCATTTGGTAATGAAATATTCACTATGCATCATAGTAGTTTTAATCCTTTCTCTTCCCATGGGAATTTATCATTTGATTTCTTTTGGCCCAAACCCATGAACCTATTAAGCCTCGTGAGGACTTCTGTTGGCCCCACAATTTTCGTTGCATGAAAGGATCGACTTGTTAATGCCCGATACAACTTCCAAAGTTAACAGATCCACAGGAGGTGATTAGTCCATGTCACGAATATCAAGGGGAGCACTGACCATTTGCCAACAAATCCCCCTTAGTGTTACCTTAGGGGATTCAAACCCGACACCTTTGGCTCTGATACCAATTGTTGGCCCCACAGTTGTTGCACCAAAAGATCAACCTATTAATGCTTGATACAACTACTAGAGTTAACAGATCCATAGGAGGTGATTAGTCCATGTCACAAATCTTGAGGGGAGAACTGACCATTTTCCAACAACTTCTTTTTCAAATATTACCAAAAGTTCAAGGCAAAGCGCATAGCGATATTATCTCTTAGCAATATCCCTCAACCCATGATTGAGCCTCCTATCTTTGATGAAACCATGATTGAACCAAAAGCTCTTCCAAGTAACCAAGATAAATCCATGACAAATCCTCCATATATTTCCTATAAAAGACCAAGAGATAACTATACAATTCTCGTTGTGCCTCCTAAGATCAAACAAGTTTATAAACCCAAAGATACAATGGTTTCCCAACCCTCGATGGTTCCTTATGTTCCTCCCTTGTGGGAAGAAAATAAACCTATGGTTTCAATAAACCTGCTCCTACAACATTATAACTTGAAAATTGTGCAAAAAGAAACTGAAATGCTAAAGAGTGTAGGCATAAACATTGTGCTATTGGTTGTAAGTTAAAGAAAAGAACAAACCAACAAAGCATGATGAATCTCTACCTTCACAACAACAACATGAAACCTCTATGGACATTATCATTAGACCTCCTATTGTGATCAACTTGGATGATGATGATGAGATTGTTAAGATTGATGAGGAAGTGCATAATGAGCTAGAAATTTATTGTTTTGTTATTCCATGAGCTTAGACAAGAACAACCATGATGATCATCTCAACAAGAGTGCATCACCATGTGTTGAACCTTGTGATTCTCCTAGTACAACACTCATTGTTTCCCCTTTGGTTAGTCATCTACCTTTCGTATATGATGAACAAGGTTAGGATGTAGACAACTTGATTTAGGTTGTCTCACATGTTTCATACTAGCTTTATGTCTTTCCATGTTCTTTGTGTGATTACATGTGTGTAATGTGATCCCCTATATTGTGCTGCTTGGAATGTCTTTATGTTTGTGAGCCTACTTTGGATGACCCTTGTCACTTTGTTGGTGCAACGATACAAAGGAAGCAAATCTTTTGTGATGTTCTTCTATTTTTATCTTCATTATTCTATTTTTCATAACCATTATCTTTTCATTTATCTTGTGTTTTCCTTTTGGGGAAAATGCAAAGCATTGAGACATTTAGGTCTCTTCATGTTGACCCAAAAGGAATTTTTTTCTTCTCTCTCTCTCTATGTGTCACTCTTCCCTTGTGCTCATTGTTCCATGAGTTATTTCAGGAATGATGATGGCTTTGAGCTCTATTATATCACTGTAGAAAAGACATACGCTACCCCAAATCCGTGGATCCCTTATTTGTTATCTTAGGAATGCATATGGGGGAAACCTCCTTTCCATGATGTAGCTTCATTTTGAAACATATCATTGGAATAGGGGTTTCCAAATAATCTCTTATGTGTCTTTTATCAATTGGCATTTATCATCTTCTACTTTAAAGTAATTTCTCATAGCATGGTGTTTAGAAATTTCTTTAAAGTGAGGGCATTATGCCTCCCACTTTTTTCTTGTTTGATGACATGAACTTTATTCAAAGTGTGGTCTTATTATTTCATGTGATGTTTCTTCTTTTTGGTGACATTGGGTTTGATGTCCTTCAAGAGCATGACCTTTCTTGGCATATGGCATTTCTCTTGTAGTAATGGTATGGCATGCATTCCCTAAGGTGTGAATATTTTATCCATCGACTAGTCCTCTCTTGATGGTGATATTGAGTGTGATGTTCCCTAAAGAGAGACCTTTCATCAACTAAGAAAAACCCCTTTGACTATCATAGACTAAATCATGGCCACCAAGCATAATACAACTTGCTTATTAGTGGTGATTTTATTTCATGAGTGTCTAGAATAATGTAGCGTGCTAGTCTTGTGAAGCCTTTGACCATCTAGTGTGGCACCTTATCAAAGTTATCGGGGAGTATAAATTTTGGTATGGTTGATGTATGGGAGCCTGTAGACCTGGCATGGCTTACCCATCTACCACCTTTTTATGGGTACACACCTGGTGTATATCAAACTGTGCCATACCATTGTGTGTTTCTCATATTGCCTTGGGGCTCGCCTAGTGTATATCAAACTGCACTAGCACTTGTGAGAATATTCTTTGATAAACAACCTAGGATTGATCCATACCTTTTGGACAAACAATCGAAGCTTGATCCATTCCTTCTTCATCTTTGCATTAATTTGACAGTGTATGATTGTGTATCTTGTGTTGTTGCAGGCATGTGTCTCTTTGTGCCTTTACTGGTTTTCCATGGGATCTTAGATCCTAGGGACTTGATCATCCTCCTTGATCCTTGTCATATTATCTTGCCAAAAATTATACTATTAGACCACTCTTGACTTATTTGTCTACTTTAGTGTTAGTTTGAGCAATGGGCTCATACTCTCACTAAAGTGAGGGTTAAATGCAATGTAGAAAAATGTACACCTTTACATTTTCACACTATGTTTGTATCCCCTTTTAAATTAATTGGACTTAATTAAGCTTCTAATTTTCTAAATTATGCATCCCAAAGCCTTATTATTCCCATTTTTCAAAAGGGAAACCTATATTAAACAAATGCTAACATTAATTTAAATACATTGAGAATTGTGTGTCTTGGACTTAGGTCCCCTTTAAGTGCCAAGACCCAATTTTTAATATGTTTTTGGTGGTATTTTAATGATTCAAATTCAAGTTTCAAATGTTAGCTTGTGGAATATAATTTTCATGAAATTGGATAAACCTATAAATACTAAGTTATTTTATCAATTCAAATCTATGACATTTTGGAGAACTTCATATGAGAAAATATTGTTTTCAAGAGCATTGAAGAGAAGATTTATTAGTAATCTACAACAAAAATCAAGATCAAATTGTCATGTGAAAATTCATGTATGTTCATATCATGTTTTGGAGCTAACATTATGATATAGGTTTCAAGCATTCAAGCATAAAATCAAGAAATCAATCAAGCCAATTCATGCAAGATCAAGATCCTTGGAGTGATATGTTAGACTTCAGTCCTCTAAGGGTAGTCATTAAGGGTTTGGTGAGTTTTAGCATAACTTTTTTCATTCATCAATTCCCTCCATTTATCACTATTTTATCATCAAGGTTTAATTACCAAACTTGGGTTTGACCAAGGAAAATCCCTATTCACCCAAAAACGAACATTTTTCTTCTCTCTTTGTATGTGCAGATTTATAGGTGAAGGACTAAAAATCAATCAAAAGAGCAAACAAAGTTATCTTTAAAAATTGTTGTCAAGCTATGGAAACTCACCTAGAGATTTTATTTCTGGCTCTTTGTCAATCAAACCTAGAGAAATCAGAAGCTTAGATCCAGGATTTGAGGACTGCAAAATCAGATTTTGGACCCCTGTACAAAGACTCATTTTCCCTAGGGAAAATTTGTCCTTCAACAGTGTTCAAAACCCACTTTTGGTGTCAGGTACATACAACTCTACCCTTCTTAGATCTACTTGTAGCTTGTTGTTTCTATTTTTTCTATCATAATAATTTGCATTTCAAGAATTAGGTCACACAATTGAGTTTGTTAATTCATTTAAATTTATCTCCCAAAACAACCAATTAGTCATTTTTATCATTTTCTATCATAAAAATACAATAGGCCTTCCTAATAGGGTTGAATCACCTCAAGATTGAAATTCAATATTCCTATCCTTGGGAGATCTCTTTTTTTAATGAAATTAGGGAAAAGGTGTGTTTGAGGTATCCCATTTTGGCAAACTCTAAGACTCCCCTACCCTTCTTTTTCAACCATTTCATTTTGGTGACCTCTTTTCCCTATATTTCATAAAATATTTATATAAATGGCATGAATAAATTATAAAATGTGCTTGTTATGTTAAATAAGATATAAATATACTTTTTAAAAACTAAATATATTTCATGATGTACATATTATGATTTATTTTAAAACATGACATAATATTTTTGTAAAATTAATTTTCAAATTTCTCAACTAAAAAATGTTTAAGGTTATTTTTGAAAAGAGGCTTAATGTAATTTGAAGGGACCCTTTTATAATTTTTCTATGAATACACATCTATGTTCATATACCTTATTTCCTATTATATTGGCTTTCTTGATATATGATCTTTCTTTGCTTATTTTTATGTTCCTTCTTCATGGGGGAATCATCCTATTCTACTTGTTGGGGATATTTTCTTTCTTTCCCCCCTTTTTCGTCTATTTATCATATATCTACTTCCCCATTTCACATGCTATGGATTTTACAAATAAAATTAAAATAGGGTCACAATTCATAATAGTATATCTCACTAATGAAACCTTTTAATTATACACCATGAAAGGTGAAATTTATATTGAAATTGTTAATGCCTTTGTTGGGATTCAATCCTACAATACCAATTTTTTATTGAGTGTCAATCCATTTGTGCACTTAGGCTTCATTTTCCCCTAGTTTATAACCAATTTGACAAATACTTGTGTGGGAATTTGTATTTCATTCCACCAAAGTTTCATCATCCTTGCACTCTTGGTGAGTCAAAACGTGCATAAATTTGGAAAATTTATGTCTAGGTAGTTATCAGAGTTGTAGACTTCCTCAAGTAGGCATGCCTATTTTCCCAAGTCTTATTTTCCATTATTTATATTAGCCCATCAAACTCCCACTTCTTGTCATGTCATCTTCCTAAATTCAAATTTTCACTCTATTTCTATTGACCCATCAAACTTCCCTATCCTCGGGTGCCTATATGATCCCACAATACTGGTTTACAATTTTTGGCCAAATTGAACACTGAACTAATTTTTTCTAACTAAATATTCACTTTTGGGCACCTATAATGGCTAAACCGTGAGGAATTTGAAGATGATTCAAACTAGTGATTTGTGGTATTTTTTTCTGTAGATTCTAAATATATTTTTTTCAAAAATTTTGGAATCATATTGCACTTCTTTTTCCATCTCCTTCGAAAACTAGTTTTTTTCAATAAACACCATTTTTAAGGAGTGATGCTCATCATATAACATAATTTTTTTTCCATGAAGGATAAAATTATAATTTTTAATTTATATTTTTTCTACAATATCTAGTGCTTCCAATTGGTTTCATAGTGTTTTATTAAATATGTTTTCCTTAATCAAGTTTCAAAGTCAAACCAATTACAATTCAAACATAGGTGGATCATATAACACAACTTTTTTGTATGTATCGAAATTCAAAAAAATTGTTGGATCAAGGACTTCAATATTTGGTGCACTCATATTTTTCAAAAAAAATTGATAATTTTCTATTTTCCCATCGCAAAACAGAGAACTTGATTTTCTGAAAAACCACATTCACAAGAAATAAAAAAATAAATATAATAATTAAATTAAATTTATTTAAAATTATACTTTTTTGGAAGCTTATAATAAGGACTACATACTTATAAAAAATAAATTTTAAATGAATTCATTTGATCCCCCAAAAGGTAAATCAAAAGTGGTTTTTAATCAACATTTTGATAGGTGTAAAGGAGACTCCGTTATAGGTATGGTTTAAAACTAGTAGGGTTCTATCCAAGGGGGTTTGATCTAAGGTAGTTTGATCAAATCCTCTTCAATTGGAATGCCTTAATTGGAAATTTTTAAGGCTCAAATCATTATATTTTCTAAAAATATGTGATTTCAACAAAAATTAGAATCTCCCAGAAATTATAAACCGTCTTTTCTAATATAATGAAGTATACCCACCCCCAACAGTTTGAAAATTATTTCTATTTTTTACTATAACTCTCACCTACCACACTACATGACCTACAAGATCATTTATGGCTATATTTGATGCCCTAACTTCTAAAATAGGATTTTTACTTACCCAAAATATATTGTTTGTGCCCAAAATACATTGTTTGACAAATACATGGTGTTTCAATGGTAAAGGAGAAAAGAACATAGATTCCCATTAGTGATTTGATGAAGGTTATGCACTTACTAAATATGATTTTTTCATGCCCAAAATTATTTTTGTATACATATGTAGGTATAAATTCACAAAGAATGAAGGTTAAAATTTCTTATGCCCTAATTAATATAGTTGTTAGATTTTTCACAACCAAATACATTCACACCATACCCAAGCCACCCTTCAATGGATTTCATGGGCCTTTTAGGATCTATACACTCATATCTATGTATTATTATTTCTTAAAATAACAGTGAATGTAGTGACAATTATTTTCTCACATTTCTACCCATATCTTTACAAATCTTGAAGGGGAAAATCTACATGTAAGAACTAAAGAAAATGATGGTAGGAGTGCGGGCGATCTTCTTTCATGCATTGAGTTTCTAGGGCCTTCAAATATATAAATATGATCTCTTTATTCATTGTAATTGTTGGTTATTTACAAGTTTCTACCTAGAATCATAGAGTAGATTATCCTACAGTTTCAAAATTTGTTTATTTATTCACTATCAAAGTTGTTCATTAAGTTGCATAGAGGTAGCTAATAAATTTGTTTATTTATTCACTATCAGAGTTGTTCATTAAGTTGCATAGAGGTAGCTAATGAATTTATGTATTTAATCTCATGTCTCGCTAGTCAATGGTTGGCATTTTAGATAGTTTTAGGTGTTGAGGTGTATAAGGCCCTCTTTCATATTAAAAATTTCTCTCACCATAGTTGGTTTGACTATAACACGGATTTGATTAATTTTGTAGCACTATAGATTATTGTAAATTATCTTGTTTAATAATATTTTTCTTGTTGTAGATTAATGTTATCTAGTTTAGAGAATTATTGTTAAGTATATACGATTATTATGCATCATACCTCAATTATTATTTATTGTTTTTTATTTGTAATGGTTGAATATAACTCTATGGCATGATGAGGCACCAATATTGAAGACCCTACCCCTCCATATTAATTTAAAAATAAATAAAATTAGTTACCATTAGTAATAAGAAGTAGAAGTATGAATTATGCATGGTATTCATGTTTCAATGATACAACCAAGGAATATTATTAAGTGGCTATAAACTATTACATACTTAGAGGATCATATCTAGTGTGTTTATACTCTTCCAATAACAATGGAATGTTGATTGAAAACATCTCAAGGGATTATAATACTATTTTTACCTGTAGATACATGTGTAAAATATTTTTACGACTATAGAAGTGGTCTTTTATAGCTAATTAACTTTAACCTAGTGATTAACATAGAGGTCAAATGTGTGTTTGGGTATAGTTGTAGATTTGTTCTATCCATTATTCATTTTAAATGATTTAAAAACCTTCTTAGGATACTTTTAAGAAACAACCTTTTGAGTCTAAGGTAAGCTCAAAGTGTAGGAGAGAATACACACTTTTAGTAGCTAGCCTTTGACCCTCCTAAATCTATTGATGAATCCATATTTATCTTCTTGAAGATAAACCTCTAGCCTTGAAGGAGGAAAAGAGTTAGAGAATTTAGGAACTATGGTTTTGGGACCTAACTACCTTTATTCTAACAAGTATATTATCTCTATATTTTATAGGCATATATTTTGCATTTCATACTAGCAAAAAAATCTCATATTAATATAGGATGTTCTAGTTTTCTTGCTCATAAAAATATCAAGGAGTTGGTTACAATAATATTAGACTTCATACCCTTCATCTCACACATTGTGATCATTATTATGTTATTTTATCTTTATTCACACGCTATCCTATTTTGAACTTAGGAATTCAGTGATTAGTTTGTATTGTGAATTTCCCATTATCCCCTATGTCATTAGATCTCAAGCTTTCTTATGCTGGAGGAATATAGGTGGACCTTCCCAATTTATACCTCAACAAGATTTGAATCCCAAAGGGTTATCCTATTGTTGAATTGCATTAACAAATGATGCATCATATAATGCCATTCAATTAGAATGAATTATTATATCCACTCATCTTTCCTTTTTTATTATTCAATTATGATACCTTGCATCTATCTAGGTATGTGAGGGAAAATATAGGGGAATGAATTTTCCTTACTCATTTGTCTAATAGTTAGTAATGAGCCCTTGCATCTTACTAGTTGCATGGGGATATACTCGAGGTCGCATTATGAAAAATAAAATAAGAACAAAAGAAAAATCATAAGAACAAAAGTAGAAAAGACAACAAAGAAAGAAAAATAAACTTGATGCTAAATTAATGCAGTCCTTATAAACCAAAATAATTGTAGGAAAATTCCTCTTGATTGATTATTCCAATTCCCTTAATCTCGCCTCTTGGCTATTGTCAATCTAAGTCTAGGATAAACTTGTGAGTTGACAATATCTTTCCTCATTTTCAAATATTTTATGGACTATTATATTTTCCTATCATCAATCTAAGCCTAGGAATATTCTTTTTGTCATTACTTGAACTATCTTTGGAAAGCTTTGCATTAGCCCAAATAGGATTTTACATTGATTTCTATATGGCATGTGATGGTGCTGAAAATTATACCCTACAATTGTGCAAGACAAATATTAGAAAGTAACATCAAGGAAAAAGTTCTAGGCAATCAAGTAGGACTTCATGATCAAACCATAAGTTGTTTGGGCCAATGAATAAGAGTAGACAAATCTTTTGTACTTCTAGCTCTAGTAGGTCAAGGAAGATGTTTCTTTGAGATATTATAGGATAATTAAAAATAAATGAAGATAAAATAATCACACAAATTAACCATACCCTATATATAAGGATAACCCCAAAGATTTTCACAAAATATGTCTTACATTGGTTTATTGGTCTTTTAGACCATGGATCTCTCAATGACAAATTAATATTGATCGTGATTGAATTAAATCTAAAACTAGACTAATATCCCTAAATGTATGCTATTTATAATCTTTTACTTCAATTATAACCTATGAAAACCTAGAATATGCATATAGATTATAAGGATAGAGAAACAAAAGCAGGCTCTCAAAGTATTTGATAAAGGTAGGTTTCCATAAGTATACACAAACTAGTAAGAACATAATTTATGAAGAATAAAGGATGTAATTGTTATACAACATGATTAATTGTCAAAAAAAGAGTGGTGTCTTAATCAATTTGATATTAAAATCAAAACCTTAAAAATAGACAAACAAAATTATAAATCCAAGCCTAAGAACTACATATGAATTAATTCATAACAAAAAAACCAAAACTGCATTTAAGATCACATCTATTTAATTGCAATTTCACTTGTATACAGTTTGCAAAAAAAAAAAAAAAACTTTACATGATAAAACATTGTTAATCATCTTAAATGAACAAACAATGCTATATAATATTAATAAAAATATTTTACAATCTATATAATAAAATAACTGTTGGCTGCTTACTTTGTTCTGCTTTATCCTAATGACAGCTAGTTAGTTTTTTGGACTGCTTATTTTGTCTTGCTTTATCTTTATAGTAATTGTTCTAATATAAAGAATTGTAGATCCCTTCAAAATCTGTTTTTCCAATAATCAAAAACAAAATAACAAACAAATCAATAATATGACCCCACCCCTTAAAATTTCTTATTCAAAATATGAAAAGGACAATCAGTTGCAAGAACCTTCTTACATATTCGAGTCGTCAAAAGAAATTCTGTGGATATGTAATACGAATGGAGAAGCGCCAGAAATGGATGATCATCATATCTTACGTACACAGATCTGCCATGTCACTGATTAAAATGCCACCATATCAAAACTTGCCTGTCGGCAATATTCATTTCGAAAAACCACACTTTGGTTTCGCATAGAGAAACTCATCCACAGGTATTGACAAAATCAAATGGATTGCGCCACGGCCAACCACCCCCCTTAGTAATGATAACACCATGCCTTTATAAAACCTTCATCTCTAACTGTTAATCCATTCCTTGGAGCTACTCCCACCCATCAAATCTTAATCCGTGCAAATCCTCCCTCGATCACGTATTTAGCTTGAAGACTTCACTGCATTCTTTCTTCATACCCACCAAGAACATCATCTCAGAGGTCAACATTCGTCATCAACCTCAAAACCTTCAATTGTAAATGCTTTCACTTCGAATTTATTCACCACCGAGACTAACGGCTCATTCCAAGGCTAATAAGGCAATTGTTTACAATATAACCCGTGTCTAGACCAGTCATAAAAATAGACAAGTGTTTAAAGGGACAACATATCTTCACATTCACATCGATTGAGAGGAGCGTTTAAAGATCAAACAAGGTTTCACATTCATACTGAATAATGGAAGAGTTTAAAGAGTTAACATATTTTCAATTTCAGGGAAGAGTTTAAATAGTCAATATATCTTCATATTCACACCGAATGATAGAAGAGTTTAAAGAGCCAATATATCTTCACATTCACGAATAATAAATGAACTTAAATAGCAAAGAAGTCTTTACATTCACATTGAATAACGGAAGAGGTTAAAAAACCAACATGTCTTCAAATTCACATGTCTTTTGTACTCGTCTCCATCTTCCTCTTTAGAGGGGGGCTGCTCAGAGTGTTGGTCAGGTCAAGAGAAATAGATATTGTCATCCCCTTCGAAAGATAAGTAGGGAGGGGTGTTGGAGTCCTCCCCCTTAGGGTGTGTTGAAAATCAACACGGATGGTTCTTCTCGTGGAAATCTTGGCCATGTTGGTATTGGAGGTGTTGGAAGGACTAGTTTTGGGATTGTTGAGTTTATCTGTTATGTTTATAAGGGTTCGTATACTAACAATGCACGATGGAGGCTCTTTCCATTTTGTGTGCCATGGAGTGTAGTTGTGCTCTTGGGTGGAGATGGATCATTTGTGAATCAGACTCTCAAGTGGTGGTGAATTCGTTGAAGAGGCAGCAATTAGAGTTAGAGGATGTTAGTTGGCAGTTGGCGGTTATTATAAAACAGATTCTTAATCTATGTACTTCCTTAGATTTTGTTTCTTTCTGTCATATTCTAGGTGAATGGAATGGGGTTGCGGATTGTTTGGCTAAATGGGCTTTTGATCATTTGTATGATTGGAATATTGTGGACAAGGGTCAATTACCCCCAAAGTTGTCACAAAAGTTGGACCAATTAGTGGAGATTGATAGGGATGTGTAATCCCCTTGCTTTGTACTGCTTTTTTGGGTTTGAATAAATTTTTACCCCACTTTTAGTTTTAAAAATAGACAAGATAAGGATAAGATGAAAAGTATGAAATGTTTAATCTAGTCAGTTTAGGATCTGAAATAACTCTTTGTAATTTCTAAGACCTCTATAAAAGAGGCAGATGTAACATTGTTTATGCAAGCAATGGAAGTACAATTATTTTATGGTGCAGCAACACATCATGTTAGTTGTTTTTGTCTCACCTCTGTTCAATTACATGATGGAAAAGTTTAAAGAATCAATATGTTTTCACATTCACACCTAATGATAGACAAGACTCAAGAGTCAGGATATCTTCATATCCACACTGAATGACAAGAGAATTTAAAGAATAAACAAGTCTTCAAATTCACATTGAATGATGAAAGAACTTAAAAGAACTAACATGTCTTCGAATTCATACTAAATGACAAAAGAATTTAAAAAGTCAATATAACTTCATATTCATACGGAATGAAAAAAACAACATATCTTCATGTTCACAAGAATGATATTATAACTTAAAAATCCAACAGATATGTTTACACTAAATGATGGAAGAGCTTTAAGAGCCGGCAAATTTTGACGTTCCCACCGAATGATGGAAGACCTTAGAGAGTGCGTTCACACTGAATGACGGCCATTCCTGTACGTCACTGAAGCCATGTAAGCATTGTTTTGATAGTTGGAAATGTAGGTGTCTTGTGATCGAGTACAGGAGTCACGTTGAAAGGAGATCACGTACTCTCCACTGCATCTCTTTCAATCTTAAGTCTCATCAAACCAGCTGAGATCACCTACTCCATTATCCAGATCAGCAACAGCCATGCAAAAGAGCTGTAAAGTTTATTAAATGTTCTTTGTTTTGTTTTTTTATGATGGATTACTGATTTGAAATGTTGATTTAAAAATTTACACACAATCAAATTTAAAAGCAACAAAATTTCATCGACCAAAGAAAAATTTTCCATTGTGACCTTTTTAAAACCAGATATTAATTGAATTTTAACTTGATTTATCCGAATATTAACTCGATTTGCATTTAGATCTAATCCTTTGGATATTGCCTTTTGACTTCCACTTACTGAGAATCTTGAAAGGTGAAACTTCCACTTTAATTTATGATGATATATCAGAAATCAGAAGCATGTGCTGCATGGCTCGATTTACTGCAAGTCGACTCAGTTGCTTATCATGTTTGAACTAATAAATCTATATTGTTGCTGGTCCCAAAACATTTTGGGGGTATCACAATACGATACATGTACTAGTACTCCCACCACTCATTTGACATTATTAATTAATTGAAATTTAAAATTAAATGATTGTCTAAAATTTATGTTTTTAAATATTTGACAAATTTTTTAATTAATTTAATGTATTAAATAAAAAGATTAATTATGAATGATATATGTAAATCTAAATTTAATGGTTTTATCATTGTATTTGATCATTTTAACTACTATATACTCATAATTTTAAGGACACTTTATTACTTGAAAGGGAAGATATTGTCAAATTTTCTATATGATTATTCTTTTATATATATTTAATCTATATATTTTTTCTTAAATAAATTAAATCTTTAATATTTCAAGGGCAATTTCAAATAGACAATCATTCTAAAATATTTTCTTGATAAACAAGATCAATTATCAAATTTAGGATGTGGTTGCATGTCATCATTTTGTTCATTTATGTGGATTTAAACAATTATAAAATATACAAAATAATTGACCTTTAGGTTCATGAAAATTGATCAAAATTTACCTAATTTATTAGCCCTTGGGAAGCTCTTAGTAATCTTCATTTGAACATTGAATGCTCACATTTAAGACAATTAGCAATTGAATTCATAGAAAATAGTTTTTTATTAGACTAAAATTTAGTTAAGGATAAATGATTTTTTCATAATCAAGTCTTTAATTACATTAAAGATATATATATATATATATATATATGTGGATTACTTTAAGATGGAGACCACTACAATGGTTTTATATTTTTTGAAATAAAATTATGAGAAATTTCTTTGCAATATATTTATGTATTAAATTAATTGAAGCTCTTTCTCATTTTTTATATATTCCATATTGAAACGAATGCAATACATATCACAAAACAATAGACAATAAACTTTTTTACTCGCCTTAGATAATAATTTACCAAATCATCCACATAATTTATAAAATTTGTCTTACGGAAAATAAGAAAAATGCTTCCTTATTTCACAAGTAAAGCTAGAATATAAATTCAAAATTGAGATCTATACTAATTTGATATCTAGGAATTATTTGTTGACATTACTTGAGAAAATTATTCTATTATTATAACATGCATTACATTTGGAATAAATGTAAGGGGTATTCGTAGATTTGACAATCTTCAAACTCTTGACATCATTGTGACAATGCGATCCTAGTAGTCTATATTGTTTATGTATTTTAATGTTCTATTTATAGTTAAATCTCATGTTTTATGGTTTGTTAGTGTCAAAGCCATTTTTAGGATGATTTTTTATTGCGCACCACATGCAAATAGAACTTGATTAGTTCACTATTTTTATTTCTTGTTTGTTTCATGCAAGTTAAACGTAATGTTAAAAGTTCCAGATAAATAGAGTGTATGCATTTTCTCACAATTGATTATTGTAGCTTGAATGTGTCTATTTAATCTAGAATTTAAAAGCATGAGATACAAAAAATTTTGGAAACAAATATTTTTGTATGAAAATGATCTATCAAAATTGTTCTCAAATATAAAGTAAAAATGCAATTTATGATTTAATTATGAAAAGATGCTTCCAATTTTACTTTAAAAAATAACAACAAATGACAAACTCAAATTAAAGCATGTCAATGACCTTAATATTTTATTATAAAATCTAGAATACTAGCATACATTAGAATTACCTCATCATGTTCTAAGAATATGCAAACCTTCCTAAATTACATCAATAACAAACAACTAATATCAACCCAATAAAATTGTGTGCATAAAATTATACCAATTTCTTCAATTTGTATCATTTTAAATCAAGTTCATCACTTACACATTATAAATATAATAAATTATCATAATTTTATAATGTATTCATTATAGTGGCTCGGGGAAAAACATAAAATGGCAATGAAGCATGAATTATAATTCTCTACTCTATTCATTCTATTAATAAGAGAAAAAATATAAATGGTAATAACACATTTAAATTATAATAGGATGTGGATATGTGAAAAAATTTGGGTGCCAAATAATTATTAATGTATTGAAATGAAAAATTATTTATAAAAGTGAAGAAAAAAAATCCAATTACCTTTGTGTTATGTATTTCAACTACTTGAAATTGATCTTTTTTTCTTCTATTATGATCTATAATGCTTCTAATTATTCTAGTTCATGATCTTTTGAATTATAAATCAGCGATTGATAGCTACTAAGGAATAAGTAATCAAAATTCCACAATATATCATCTCTAATTTCCATAGAAACATTGCATCTAACCAAAACTTATAAAGTAAATAAGAAATTGGAAATATTTATTTTATTTTTTATATTTAAAATGGTATCTAGAAATTGATGATGTTCAAGTTGCCTGTGAAAAGAAAAGTGGCGGTAGAAGATTTATTAAGGGGAGTGGAGAATTCCATTGGGTTGCAATGGATAGTAATAGATAATAGTTTAGAAAGATTCAATAAGATTTCTCTAATAGCAAAGAAGGTATAAATTTTCTAAAAGAAAATTTGGATTTGGTTAAATATTAAGTATAGAATTGTCGAAAGTGACAAATTTCTTATCAAACATGTTGTACATGATGATGTACATGCACTCCAAACTCTATGATATATGCAATTCAAACTCCCTAAAATGAATACACACCTTAAATGTTTGAAAATTGAGTGACTTCATTTACTTTAACTAGCTTATTTTAGGTAGCTTAAGGATATCAATGTTTGATCCACACAAAAATTTTAGAAAAAATGTTTGAAGTTATTCAGTTGATACTTTGTGGTGTGATTTTATGTCAGACTTTCAAGAAATTGAACAATATATCCAAGTACATGATGAAAAGAAAAAAAGTTCCCTATTGATATCTTTAATTTACATTCTAGACCAATCGAAAAATAGTGCATTGGCATTTGTCTTGTAAGAATATTTGACTCTAAAGATCTGTAATGAACTTGTTTACATTCGTAGAAAAGTAGATGGCATGATTTAATATGGTTCTTCAAATGCAAGTTATGAAAATGTCTACACTTACCCATACGATTCAAAGCATGTTAAAGCTTTCTCTTTCAAGAGAGTACATATTTTAATATTCTGCAAATTTTATGAAAAAATAGCCACTTAAATTTTAATAAGCTTTGATTTTTAGATGTTGATTTCTCGAAAATAGCAAACAAATCAATAAATATAACCCCACCTCTTAAATTTTTTTATTAAAAATATGAAAAGGGCAATCAATTGCAAGCACCTTTCTTCATATTTACAGTACTTACATATTTGAGTTGTCAAAAGAATTTCTGTGGATATGTTATAGGAATGGAGAAGTACCAGAAATGGGTGATCATCATATCTTACGTACACAGATCTGCCATGCCACTAATTAAAATGGCCACCATATGAAAACTTGACAGTCGGCAATATTCTTACGTACACAGATATGACAAAATCAAATGGATGGCGCCACGGCCAACCAGCCCCCTTGGTAATGATAACACCATACCTCTATAAAATCTTCATCTCTATCTGTTAATACTTTCCCTGGAGCTACTGATAGCCATCAAATCTTAATCCGTGCAATTCTTCCCTCGATCACGTGTTTAGCTTGAAGACTGCACTGCATTCTTTCTTCATACCCACCAAGAACATCATCTCAGAGGTCAACATTCATCATCAACCTCAAAACCTTCAATTGTAAATGCTTTCACTTCGAATTTATTCACCACCAACACTGACGGCTCATTCCAAGGCTAATAAGGCGATTGTCGGCAAGATAACCCGTGTCTAGACCTGTCATAAAAATAGATTCATCTACTTTACCGCGCCTACAATGAACAAAACAAGAAAATGGATTTCAACCACATCTTCACATTCACACCAAATGATAGAAGAGCTTAAAAGAACCACGCAGTGAATGATAGGAGAGTTTAAAGAGTAAACAAGTTTTCACTTTCACATTGAATAATAGAAGAGTTTAAAGAGTCAACATGTCTTCAAGTTTACATTGAATGATGGAAGATCTTGAAGAATCAAAATGTCTTCATGTTCACATCAAATAATAGAAAAAAATTAAGAAATAACATGTCTTTAAGTTCAGACTGAATGATGAAAGAATTTAAAGAGTCAATATGTTTTTATGTTCACATCAAATCATGGAAAAGTTTAAAGAGCCAACACATCTTCAAGTTCATAGTGAATGATAAAAGAGCTGAAAGAATCAACATGTCTTCACATTCACACCAAATGACAAAAGAATTAAAAGAACAAACAAACCTTTGCATCCACACTGGATGATGAAAGAATTTAAAGAGCCAACATATCTGACATTAAATGGCAAAAGAATTTCAAAGAATTTCAAATTCACTCTAAATGATCGAAAAAAATTTAAAAACCCAACATATCTCATATTCACAATGAATGATGGAAGAACTTAAAGAATTGGCACATCATGTTCACACTGAATGGTAGAAGAACTTAAAAGAGCCAACACGCTTTCACGTTCACACCATATGATGGATGATTAAAGAACGCGTTCGCACCAAATGACAGCCAATCCCTTACGTCACCGAAGCCATGCAAGCATTGTTATAACAGCTGCAAATTTAATTCTCTTTTTACATAAACTTTTGTCAAAGCCAGATACCAGCTTTATATCAACTCAATGTGCCTTTACATTCAAATATTACCTCCGCGGACTATCAAGATATATAATTATATCTGTTATAAAGATTAATATTCTTGGACAAAGGTGGTCATGCCATCAAAGTAATATTGGTGCAAGATCATATTTTTCTATGCTTGAGTTTGGATTTCAACAAAAGTATCATTGCAAGAAGCAAATATGTGGCTACACCAAGCAATATCATTTATCAATTGATCAACAAAGCTGAAAACCAATTATGATCAAGTTGTCATTCAACTCAGACAAAATTGAAAATGCCAAAACTCAATCAAACTGAAACAAAAATGAGACAACTCCAACAAAATTGAAACACCATCTTTTTGGTTTGTCCGGATGCTCCTGCATCAAAGACAAATCTTGTAAATTTTAATTTTTTGAAATTGACAATTGTAGTGTGAATGTGTCCACTTAATCTAGAATTCAAAAGCATGCTCAATACAAAAAAAATTGTATGGGAATGATTCATCACAATTATTCTCTAAGATGGTGTAAAATGCAATATGATTTCATTGTGAAAATAACAACACATGGCATATTCAAATTGAAGCATGTCAATTATCAATCATTTATTATAAAATCTAGTATACAATAAAATGATCTCATCCTTCCTAAATTACATTACTAGCAAACAATTAAGGTAAACCCAAATAAAATTGCACCAACTTCTTTCATTTGTGTCATTTTAAATCAAATTTATCACTTACACATTAAATATATCTTAATTTATCATAATTTATAATGTATTCATTATATTGACTAAGGGCAAAACATAAAATGACAATGAAGCATAAATTGTAATTTTCTTGTCTATACATTCTATGGAAAGAGCAAAAATATAAATGGTAATAACACATTTAAATTATAGTAAAATATGAATATGTGAAAAATTTTAAGCACAAAATTTTTTTTAATAGATAAAATGAAAAATTATTTATAAAAATAAAGTGGAAAGACAATTCCAATTACCTTTGTGTTATTTTTTTCAACCAATTTTTAATTGATTTAATTTTCTTCTATAATGATCTATAATTTTCTAATTAATTTACTGTAAAATGCTTTAAATTATAAATTAATGATTGATATCTACAAGAGAAGGAACAAATAACAAAAATTCCACAATATGTTTTTACAAAATTTTAAAAGTTTAAACATATAACAAAATTATGTAAACTCATTACTATTACCTATATTTATAAGGCCAATTAAAAATATGGACAAGTTTTAAACTTTCCAAGTCAAGAGAATGTAGTGTCTCTAATTTCCATAGAAACATTGCATCCAACAAAAGCTTACAAATTAAACAAGAAAAATGAATATTTACAAATTAAGATTTGGGAATATTTATTTGATTTTCCTGTTTAAAATGGTACTTAGAAATTGATGATGTTCAAGTTGTCTATTAAAGCACAAGTTTTCTTGTAATGTCAAATATTCCTTTTGATTCTAAAGATCCACGATGAACTTGTTTCTGATTCATAGGTTTTTGTCATTAATAAGGCGAGTTGTCATAAATGCAACGGGCTAGATATGTAAGTGTGAAATCACCACAGTGTGCAATTTTACGAAACTACAAACATTCAAATAAAATTCAAGTTTTATCACCATTGTAATAGTGTTTTACAATGTTAATTTTATAGTGTTTGTGATGTAAGAGCTATAAAAACACTCAATTATGGGAAATTATTATACATTACCTTTTCAAAAACCCAAAGCCCAAACAGGAAGTGAATAGTCATAGCAGAAGATGAATAGATTTTACACTTTTACATTGAAAAGTATCAAACATTTTATAATGGACCTTTCTATAGATTTACACAATATTGGATAGGGAATGAGACAAAAAAAATTATGCTCATTTTTTAAGAATGAGAATATTTTTAGAATTTTGTGTCTATTTTATCCTTATAGTTTTGTATTATTCTTAAGTCTAATTTAATATTTATTCTTCAATTGCTCTTTATATCCTTGTAAAAAATAATTATTTACACGTAGATGTATGTAGTAAAGTTAAGCTCAAATTTTCTATTTAATTTTTTGTATGCCCTCTTCTTTACCTACATTCTTCCATAGCCTTGATGACCCTTCTTCCATAGCCTTGATGACCCTCTAATTTTACTCCACCTAAGGTTTCTCATTCTTTCTCCCTTTTCTTCCTTTTCCCTTTTTGTTTCCTTTCTATACTTTCTAGTCATAATATAGAAAATTGTGTAACCTCACAATTTCATGCTATTTTTTAACATGTTTTAACATTTTCTCCTCTAGTATGTTTCAAGTATTACTTGGACCTTGCCTTAGGAAATTTTCCCTCACCAAATTATTAAATTTCTACATCATAGTCATGTTCTACCTGCTGAACGTGGGATCATACATTTGATTTTGAGTAATTTTTGTAACATACTAATGTGACATGTGGACATCCACATGACATATATATGTCTATGGAATGTGCTAGCATCCCATAAATTTAAAAAATAAAAACAAACATTGTTACCACTTATTTTCCTAGTCTTGCTACTAGTAACACCCACTAGTCTATAAAATGCCTCACATGTTTAAATGTGATAGTTGAGCTTCTCTTTCCATTCTACTATACAAATTCATTTCAAATAAATTATGTTTTACAAATATCTCCCTCTCTCTTCTTGACTATTTTTTTGTTGTTGTTTATTTCTCCATTGTTGCAAATTCAAAGGGCTTAATTTTCACAAAGCATTGAGAAGGGTTGAATCTGTCAAAGACTTGGGGCATTTTCTACACTCTTCCTCTTCAACTTCTAAAACCACATATGGTAATATTAATCAAGATTTGTCTTTTTTTATATTCATGTTTATATGATTTATTTTATTTTATTTGTAAATATATAGGTGATTTCCCATGTCCTCTTCTTATTTAAATATTACGTACACACTAGGGTATTTATCCCCGTAAACTAGGGATACATACCTATAGATTTCATGTTCTCACTATTCTCTCAATTCTAAGATACACTTAGGATAGGACTACACACCCTTTTATTTTATTCTACATTATTGGCTACATGTGGAGGTAAAAAGACTAGAAGAGCTTGATAACTCTTGGAAATCTTCTAGGTATGTGTAGGATCATGATGGGGCAAAAAGTGGCAATATGATGGGTATGTGGCTGACGACATTTTTTTTACCCAAAATAGATGAAACGAAAAGGGTTTTTAAAGGAGATTCTCAGCTTTCCACCAATATAAATTATGTTTTACTTTGAATTTAATAAGTAATTATTATTCATTTTCTATTCAAATTACGACTTAAGTCTTGATTGATAGACTGATTGAAAAACATCTATAGTTTTCAAACAGTATCACATTTTTTTAATCCAAAACATGCGTCACATTCTATGCTTCGCATACTATAGGATTAAAAAAAAAAGTTGAATTTCATGAAGTTTTGACCAAGTTAAGGTGGTCAGACATAAGAGTTTTTTATATTTTTTAAAATTTGCAATAAAAAATTCATAATTAATTATTTACTTGGAAAAAAATTACAAAAAAATATGTATCACATTGGGACATGAATCCTCTACTTATATCTAAAATATTGTAGAAAAATATTATCATTTTATTGTGGTTAGGGTGGTTAGACAAAAACCTACTTCTTATTTTTTCCCTGAAATTTAAGTACTACTGCATTGAAATTTCAAATTTTCACCAAATAGATTTTATTTTTTTTAAACAAACCTAGTAGTTTAGAAACTACATTCAATTTACTACAAATTCTATTATTACATATTTTTGAAATAATATAGATAACTTATTCAAATTTTTACGTCAAGTTGCCTAACTCTGTTTTTTCTGATTTTTTTGCCACTTAAAGGCTTGTTTTTTCCATGATGATCCTGCATATACCCTCCTATGTAGCCTAAAAATTTCTTCTCTTTATCTAGCTAATATATTTTTTGGACCGAATTGATTGCATAAAGTTTTTGTATTATTTATTTATTCTTTACCATTTTATTGTTTGTCATTATATTTAAATATTTCTTCATATAAATCATTATTTATATGAATATTTTGTTACCTATATTTCTCCTATTTTATTCCTATCTATGATTAGGTAGTTGTACTGGGATAATATGAACATTTTTTTATCAGGACCAATCCATTGCCTATCAAATTATAGGTAATTATATAATTTAAGGACATGTTTTGTATGGATGAAAAAATGTCACATTGGTGTCTTAGCCAAGGAGCTCCAAATTATAGCTCTAGGTTCCATTTTACATTCTACTTACTATTTTAGCATTATTTTTTAGAAATTATTTTTCAATTTCAATATTTCTATATATTTCTAATTTCTTGTAACTTTGTGGTTGAAAGAAAATATTTATTTTGAAAATTAAAACATCCTAGGGGAAATTGTTATTTTTTTAAACTGAAATAATAGAAAAAATATCAAATTCTCAAATAATAGATTCTTCTCAGGTTAATGTAGATAGAACAATTTAATTTATAAAGATATAAGTTTTCTAATTTAAATCAAATATCTATATTACACTAGTTAAAAGTACTAAAAATCCAACAAAACTCCCAAGATACAATGGATCTATCCCTCTCAAACATAGAGGAAAATTACTATCACACTCACATTGTTGAAAACTCATTCATTTACTCATTACGTGAGTCAAAAAATAATCATAGTGACCAATTTACTTGCCAATACTTTTTTGGTGTCTCTACTAGGGATCAAAGTTTCAATGTTTTTCTTTTCAAACATATCAAGGAACCTCCCTAGAATGGAGTTTGGAGACTTTATAAAAATAATATACTTGGTGCTTTCATTTTTCTAAATTATATTATGTTGTTGGCTTTACCAATTCCATGGGAAAACCATTCGGTCCTCTACCATCACCTCGATATAGCAATTGATCTTCCTTCAAGTTTCAGGATGAATTTTTTTAAATCCTTTGGAGAAAAATTATAGGATGCTAATAATAATAATTGAGTCTTTACCATGGCATGTGGTATTCTAGAACTTGGTGAAGAGAATTTCTTCAAAAAATAAATTGTTGAAATCATCATTAGGCCTTCTATTGATTTGTTCTTAGACTTGAAAGGTGGATATTTTAGAGGTTAAGATAGCTTGATGAATAAATTTTTGGAGATATTAAATCATGAATTAAAGATGTATTTGCATTAGTGCTCCAAATTTTCTAACTGAAAAGAAATAAGACAAAAATATGAGAGAGTTTGTATCCCATTTCATAGGTTATTAATGTTTATTCCTTGTGTTTGGTCAACCAAGCTTAAATACCCACCTTTGTATTTTATTGTTGCCATGCATCCTAAAATTATTTTTTTCCTAGTATATCAAATGAAGTTGTCAAACATGCTCTTAATGTCCTAAGTACAAAAAAAATAGTGGAACTTGTTGTAAAGAGAAAAATATTTTATTTGGAATATTCTCAATATTATTAATAAATATTTAAAAAACAAGTTGTTCAAATGCATTAAGACTTGATAAATAAAGAAAAAATAGTTGGTGTGAATGGGGTTATTTCCTAACTAGTTATTAGTGAGGACCTATTCACATTTTTATAAGTTTACTTAGGAGTTAAGTTTCCTAGTTGTCATTTCTAGAAGTTAGTTATAATGGGGCCATGTCTCATTATTTTATTTTAGTTATCTAGGCATTTAATAATTCTCTCATGCATTTAATATTTGCATTGAGAATTTAATGCTTGTTTCCTAGGTTGTTATGACTTAGTTGTCTCATGTGATAGGATTAAGAAATTTGTCATGATCTTGTCTAATCCTATCTCATTCCTTGCCTATATAAGCAAGGATTCATATTACATTGTATCAATCCAAGCAAGCCCAGTTGAGTGTTGTGTAAGTCCAATATATCTTTGCAATATTGAGTATTGCATATTGACCACATATTGCATCCATTGTTGCAATTTCATGTTCTTGCTTTCCCTCTTGTGGAAGGTTGTTGGTTTTTGTAGATAATCCTGGAGGCTTCAGTACTTGAATGACTCAAACATGTTCTATGAGTTGTGTCTCAGCTCCTACATGGTATAAGAGCTTTAGAGTTGCAAAACCCCTTCTCAAATATGAGGGTGATTTGAGCTTGATCTTTTGCAAGGTGCATCTTGGATTAAAAAAATGGCATATATATTTTTCCTTGTGTATTTTTGAGAAAAATGATTTCTGGGTTTTGTTCAAAACCACAAAATAGCCTATGGGTATCTACTAGATTTTGCAGATAGTGAGTAGATTTTGCAAAAAAAAAAAAAAACTATCAAATAGCCTAGCACAACTATTTTTCCTGCAGGTGAAGTTTTTTTTTACCATATCACATGTTCTGATTTTTGGATTCAAAAATGCTTTTTGTGTTTTGTTGGTAGCATCAAAATATTATCTGGGTATCCATTATTTTCTGCATACATCCAACAAATTTTTCAAAAATCAAATCAAAAGGGTCATGTCTATTGACAATCAACTTACAAAATTTACCCTTTTAAAAAAAAATCATAATTTTTCACCATGATGTCCATTTTTGGCAAACGAGATATTGACAAAAACCTAGTTTCGAGCACTTCACAGTAGAGTAGGCCATTTTTTTAGATTTTTTCATCTACATAGATCTAAGGTCATTTTTATTCATGGAGGTAGATGTGAACATTCATCAGTGCATGCACTATTTCCTTTTTTGTGTGCATTAGGTTTGCATTTTCCCTATACCTCATTTTAGTTCCAGATCATTTTTCAATCGATTATTGCTTCATAGATTTGAGGATTGTGCGATATGGTGGGTGTTCTAGTGTTCCTTGGAATTGGGTCTATTGTTGAATTTTCATGATTCCAACTTGAGTCCTTGAGTGACTCTAATATGGTTTCTAGAAAATAGAATTATCTTTCCTTTGCTTGACAAATTAAGGATTTCATTGTTACTTCAGAGTGTGCTTCTAGTGCTTCTTTGTAGTAGGTTATCTAATTATGGGGGGACTATATAGTCTCTCTTATCATCCTTTACAAGTGTGGATAGAGATTGATTGGACTTGTGTTGGATTCATTGAGGGGGCTCTAAATGATCTCTCCTTCTTTGTCTCTCTTATAGGGGGTATTTTTTATCAAATGGGGTTTTTTCCTCTTATTTTTTATGGAGAGAACTATTATATTTCATCTCTCTTTTGGGGAGGAGTTTTCTCCCACTAGGTTTTCTCCTTTTCTCTAGTTGTGAGATATTTCTTTGCATTGCACTTATACATGGGTACTGTTGTCACCTAGAATTGCACCCTTTGTAAAACTGAGCTTTCTAGAGTAACATGGGATCATCTCAAGGCTGTGGGTCACCTATAATTGAAATGAACCTTCGGAGAAGGCTGGCTTCCTTTGGTATCACCTAGACTACTGATTCTTTGAAGGGAAAGGGATAAGGAGAATATATTGAAAGTAAAACTAACTCTATGGTGATACATCAAATTAATGAGAAATCAAAAATGAAAATAGGATGAAACACACTGAAGAAAATTAGACTGTTGTTGTTTCACCTACTCAACATCACCCCATTCAGCTTTATGCATCACTCTTGGCAGGTTTGATCCACATACATATCTCAAGAAGGAAGGAACTATCTTCACAACTAAGTGGTATGAATGCAAATTTGGTAAAACACTGTTAAAAATACATACATAAGCTAACATACAGAAAATGAGAGTGGTACGGGCATTAATACTTGTTTTCAAGATGAAGTCTGTTTTGCATTCCAAAATTTCTGTTGAGTTACAAAAACATACACTAATTGAGAAAGGATTGACGAAAAAATCACTAACTCCCTTGAATGCATAATTCAAACTATTTACAAAAAGGCAAAAAATGCCTTATATATAGACAATGTTGGCCCTCTTAGGGCTTACAAAATATTGGGTCCAGAAAGATCAATCTTCAGATCTTTTTGATTGAAATTAATGTTGAAGCATGTGTGTCCCCACTGTGTGTGTCGGTGAAGAGCTACCCTCATAGAAGCCCTATGATATTTCGCAGCTACCGCATTCATTGATCCTCGTGTCCTGTTTAGCTACTTTGGCTGCATCTTGAATGCCCTGAGCTTGCAACAGATACATGTCACTTGTTATCCTGTTGATGTTCTTTAGACTATCATGGTTTACCCTCAGATCTCTCTGATTGGTTGAGTAAATTCCATGCAGCCTCTTTGGTCAGTCAAAACTCCTTTGATCAGAATCGCATCTCGGTGAGACACTGGAAGTGTCTCACCGATGCAATTATGCCCTCCTGAGGCTATCGGCATAACATGGAGCTATCGCTGAGAGCTTATGGAAAGCTCATTTCATTTACCCCAAGCTTGCTTTTCTCCTTCGAGCTCGAGCTCCTTTGGCAAGACACTATCAAGTCGGGAAGACATCTTAGCGAGGCTATCATTTTGCCGATGCTCTTCTTCGTTGGGACCTTGGCCCATCGGCCAAACTTCATATTAAGCGTCTTCTACCATATCGGCATCTCTCATTGTCGCCAAGACATACTCCATTCGCTAAGACTCTATATCGAAGTCTCCCTACTTTGCCAAAAGTTCACTTTGAGTTTAGAGAGAGCTTGCTTGGTCAGCAAGACATCCTGTCAACCCCTCCCTCATTCTGTCTAAGCTCTTCTTTTCCTTCATTGAGACTCTTGCCAGTCGGGAAGAGATCCTCCTGAACTCCAAATGTTATGCTGAAGACCCCTCATTTTGGGGAGACCTTGTTGTCGGCCAGACCTGTCCCGAAACATGCTTCCTTTTGATTATCGGGGAGATCCTGTGGCCTCGGTGAGACCTCCTAGCGAATCCCACTTGCTTTGCCGAGATCTCCTGACTTCGGTGAGACATCTTCGATCGGTGAGACCTCACATAGACTGCATTTGCTACACCAAAAGGCCTCATGCACTCAGTTGCCGAGATAAGGCAATTGTTATGCCGACAAGGATCCTTCATTATTTTCCCATCGGCAAGACCGAAGGTCATTCACTGAGACCTTACGGTGATCGCCCCAACCTACACCGATGAGCACATCCATCCGCCACCAATTGATGAGACAAAAGTGAACTCATGCCGATACGATGTAGTCTGTTCCTCTAGTTGGCGAGACAAGAAATCCTCGCTGAGACATAATGCCGACATCGCCTAGCTCTGCCGATGAACCACCATATACATAGTCGGGGGAACATGTTGAGATTGGTAAGATGCAACCTCGATAGCTAAGACATGCCGATAGAAGCTTCTAAGGTCGCCAAAACAATAGAACCATCCTGCCGAATGAAGAATGCAGAAGACCTGTGATCGCCATGACACTCCTGGGGTCTTGGTGACTCTATCCTTAAAAGATTTTCATGTCGAACCAGAACAAGGCAGGCTTCTTCACTGAATTCCCCGTGACCTAGCATCAAATTCATGACCTTTTCCCTAGGCCGAATACTTCATTTGGTCTCCTCAAACCTGTTAACACAATTTTCTTTGCCTAATTGAGCCAGAGGGTGAAAATTTAGACAACAATCTGGCGACCTTTGCGGGATGTTTGCCTACTAAACATGAGAGCCAGTGACTGGGCTTATCCATGGGCATGGAGTCATTAGAAGGATCAGAAAACAAACAAAATATCAGTCTTGCACATGGCCTCAACCTCACGAGATCCACAGGTCATAACTGGTTTGCAAAAAAAATGAAACAAGGGAAAACAACAAAGAAAAATACCGCATTAAAACAGCATTCAGGGGATGGAGCAAAAAAGAAAACAAATGAACCATAGTACAAATCACTTATTGAAAACATAACACCTTACTAGATATGTACAAAAGGGGAACCCCATCAGATTTGAAAACAAGGCTTAAGGTGTATCCCATTGACTGGGATAGGAAGCACTTCCCCGTCCATTGCATTGTGCTCCTTGCAATCTCTGACAAGGAATGGGCCCGTCCACATGTTGTCAAACTTGGTGTGATGGCCTGGCCTGCTTTTCAGAATGTCCCATTTGAGCACGAGGTCTCCTACCTTGAAAACCTTTTATGTAGCCTTCTTGTCAGAAGTTCTTTTCGTTTGGAGCTAATGATACCCCAAAGCTTTCATTGCTCTGTCCCTTGAATCATCGAGTTCCATGAGCTCTGAATACCTCACAGACATGGGGTCCTTCTCCTCAAACATCTCCAACTGGAAAACAATATCAAGAGCTGGAAGCTCTATGGATAGTGGCAATCTTGCCTCTTTGCCATAGACCAACATATATGGTGAGTTACCAACAGACCTCTTAGGGGTCACTCTGTCTGCCCAAAGTGCATTCTTTAAACTGACGTGCCAGGTCCTTTGATTATCCTCTATAGTTCTTTTAATAATTTTAATGAGGTTCTTATTTGTGCTCTCAGCTAGGCTATTACCTTGAGGGTAATAATTTGAAGATGTGCTCAAATGAATGCCATGCTTAATGGCCCAGTCAGTTACCCTTAGACCCGTGAATGCAAGGGCATTATCAGATATGATGGAGTCAAGCACTCCAAACCTGGTGACTATAGCTTCATAGAAGTTCAACACTAAGGATTCTTTTGCTTCCTTCAATGCAACCGCTTTTGTCCACCTTGTAAAATATTCAGTGGCTACAAGTACCCATTTGTGACTAGCACTAGAAGGTGGATTTATTGGTCCAATAAAATCAATTCCCCATCTCATGAAGGGCTGCTCTACTTGAATTGGATGCAGGGGCATAGTAGGAAGCTTTTCCTTTCTTGAAAACAAAGCACATTTGATGCACTTTCTTGACCAGGCATACACATCCTTGAACAAACTGGGCTAGTAGTAACCAGCTCTCATGACCTTCCAGGCAGTAGTTCTAGGAGCAAAGTGACCTCCTGCAGCTCCATCATGAAACTCATGAAGCACTTTTTCAATTTGGTCACTGTGAATGCATCTTAACAGGACACCATTGGGATCCTTTTTAAAAATAACATTGCCCATCAGCACATATGGTATGGACTGCAGTCTAAAGTATCTTCTTTTGGCTTTGTTTAGACCTAATGGACACTGACCAGTTTGTAGAAATTGGGTCATATCTTGAACCCAATTAGTTATCCCCATGGGCACATCATCTTGGGCATTCTGAGGCTCATTTGTATTGGCAAGCACAGCATCTTTTTCTAGTTCACTTTCACTGCTCGACCCTGAAGCAAGTTGTTCACAAAGACCTTTACCTCTAACTAGCTTGGTGATCTTAATATCTACATCATACTCCATGACCTTAGTGATCCACCCTACTCTTTTTTCATTTAGATCCTTATTCAACAGAAATTCCTTCACACTTGAGTGTGCAACCAGAATATGAACCTTATTGTTTGAAAGCAAAGGTTTGAACTTCTTCAGACTTCTAATCACAGAGAGAACGTGCTTTTCAACAAATGTATACCTTTCTTCGTAATCATCAAGTATTTGGCTAAAGAAGGCTATGGGTTGTTCCAAATTGTCACTGTTCTTCTAAACCAGCATAGCAGAGATTGAACCACTACTACCAAAAGCATATAAAAAGAAGTCTTTAGAGAAGTCTGGGTTTACCAATGTTGGAGCATATGCTAACGCCTCCTTGATTTCTCCAAAACTGTGCTTTGCCTCCTTTGTCCAACTGAAGACTGTATTCTTCTTTAACATGGTTGTTAAAGGTTGTAGCAGGTTCGCCACATCTAGGATGAACCTTCTTAGAAAGTTGATATGTCCCAGAAAGATCTATAGACCCTTCTTGTGATTAGGCAGCGGCAACTCAAGTATGGCTCTGACTATTTCAGGGTTAATAGTGATTCCCTGCTTTGACACTATGTGTCCTAATAATTTCCCTTCATGGACAGCAAAGATACTCTTCTTTGGATTGAGCGAGATACCGAACTCTCTATATTTTTCAAACACTTGCCTAAGATGTAACAAATGTTCATTAGCATTCTTGGAATATACTGCAATATCATCTAGGTAAATTAGTATAATCTTGTTGATCAAACTTTGAAATGCCATGTCCATGGCCCTCTAAAATGTGCCACCAGCATTGGACAAACCAAAAGGCATCCTTTTATATGCCATGGTGCCCCACTTAGTTGTGAAAGCGGTTTTAAATTGATCTTCCTCTTTAACCAGTACTTGATTATAGCCCGAAAAACCATCCAATAAGGAAAATATTTTAGAGCCAACAACTTCTTGTAAGATTTGTTCCATGGAGGGTAGTGGGTAGTGGTCTTTTAGAGAGGATCGGTTAAGATCCCTAAAGTCTACACAGAGCCTTATCTCACCACTTTTCTTTCTAACTAGTACAAGATTAGAAACCCATGAAGTGTGCTTGATAGGGAAGACAATACCCTCCTCAACTAGTTTAGTCAGCTCCTTAATCATTAGGGGCTCAAGTTTAGGATTCAAGGGCCTTTGTTTCTACCTTACTGGCTTAGCATTCGGCTCTAACTCAATTGTGTGCTGAGCAATGTGGGGATCAAACCCTTTCAAATACGAATATTCCCAAGAAAAGACATCATAAAAGTCTTTTCATAAAGCAACAAAAGCTTGTTTATCTTCAAGTGAACAAATTTTTCCTATCTTAAGGAGCTTACCTTTGAAGATATCCAGCTCTTCATAGTGTTCTTGTTTGATCTGCAAGCCAACTTTACCCTTTTTGAGCTGATCATCAGTACTGAAAATTGACTCTAAGGTAACAAGGCCTTTGGGTAATTTATTTGTCTTTAGCTATATGACTTGATCACCATATTGCTGCTTGAGTTTTGCTTGATTCACCATGGAGAACTGATCTTCTTCGAGCAAAAAAGAGAGGATATGTTCATCACTGTCAAAGACTTGCCAGTGAATGTTGTTGTCAGGAATTAATGGTCTGACTACAACCTTCACATACTGTTGTACCTTCTCTTTTCTAATATCTCACGGAATATCAAACTGTGCTCCAATGGATGCAAGCTTGTCAGCATGCTTGTTCTGATTTCTTGGAATAGACACTAAGTTAAAGGCATCAAAAACCTCGAGCATGTCCCACACTCTATTTCTATAAGACTTTAATGTGTCATTTTTAGCAACATTCATGCCCCTTACTTGATTAACAACTAATTTTTTGTCCCCATAGACTTTCAAGCTGGTTATTCCTCTCTTCCTTGCCCATTCTAGACCTTGGACAAGGCCTTCATACTCAGCAGTGTTATTGGAGCAAGCAAAAGCAAAACGGAATGTAGAGTAGTACCTATCACCTTGTGGAGAAATCAACATTGCACCTCCTCCTGCCCCATTCTTACTTCTGGAACCATCGAAGAACATCTCCCAAAGTCCATTTAGTGGTTGCAACAACTGATCCGCATCTTTCTCCAATTTTGGAATTTCTGTGTTCGGCTCAAGAATGATATAGTTTCCCATACTGGCATCTTGGATAAGATCCTCAGGACTATCCAATACATTCTCAACTACCCATTCATGCAGCAGCATGTTAGGAACAACTTCTGATTGGAGTTGTTGTGTGGCAGTCAGCTCATTGTCAGTAGAAGCAACACAATTTGCATTTGCAGCAGAAGGAGCAGCATTGATGGGACTTGGGTTATATGGCTCAATGTGATCCTTGGCCAACCGCTTGGATTTAATGGTGACCTTGGTTCCATATCTTGTTCTAAATAACATATGTGACCAATTAGCTGACACATAACCACCTATCTTGGCTGTAAAGTCTCTTGGCATGCATAAGGAAAAGAAAGGTGGAAGGTCTATGACACATATGTCTTGAGGAACTGAAAAATTTGGACAAGCATGGAGAGTGAGACTTAAATCCTTGATAATACCCAAAGTATTAACCGAAGTACCATCTAATTGGATCACTCCCTTCTCTAAAGGCTGGTATTTTAGTCCAAGCTTGTTAGCAATCTGCTTTGGCATCACAAAGCTACTAGCTCCACTGTCTACCATACAGTTATGAACTAGCTTATCACCAATAATCACTGACACATAGAAGGGGGGTGGTTTGACTTCTTTTCTTGCCTCTTTACTAGACTGCTTATTGCTTTCTTGAGGATTATTTTTCAAAACAGTCCTATCTTGACCTAATGGGGATTTAGACTCACCTGATAACTTAAGATTTGACAAGGCTGAACATAGAATATCCTTTTGACTAGGGATGACCAATGAATCCCACATAGACATCGTCACATTTGTCCTTTTCATACTATCAAGAATATTAAAAGGTACAACTGGGTTTACTTTATTATGTACCTTTAAGCCAGTGTGATCAGCTTGTAAGTGTGGCTGCTCTTTAACTGGGAGTTAATGATTTCCTTGCAAAACACTAGTCACTCGAGATGCAGATGGTTCCACAGCTGACGCCTTTCCTTTGTAGGCTGTAGGATCGAGCTCAAATGCTCTCTTCTTTGCTCTCGTATTAGCCGCAACAGGAGAACTATCCACATTCAATCCACAAAACTCTTCACCCTGCCAGTTGAGTAGAGTAGCATCATTTGTAAACTAATCTTGATGTTGTGGAGATGACTCATTAGGTGCATGTTGTTGTGAGCTTGAGGCATTCTACACCATAAGTGCCTGATTGATGAGTCCATTTGAGCAAGTGGTCTGATTGTGGGGTTGATTGCAAGGGTAGCACCATTCATAATCTACTGCTAAATTATTTTGAGTAGGAACCAGGTCTTTGATTGCACTAACAGGTGCTAGAGCATAGGCCTGAAAAGGTCTTGTGTTCACATTATGTCTTGTGCCTTGAGAATTGCCCTGATAAGCTTGTCTATTACCTTGGAATTGTTGTTGTTGACCTTGAAAAGGTTGGCTTGAGGCTTGATTCTACTGTTGATAAGGCCTAGAATAGGTTTGTTGTTTTTCCAAGTTCACCAACTTGTTGCCAAATGTCTGTAAAAGACTTTTGATCTCTTGTAGCTCCTGTGATGAGCCTGAAGCAGCACTCTCTTGTCTATTAATGGCTGGAACAGCAGCTGGCAGTGTTGGTACAGCTGGTAGAGGTGTGAAGGGAGGTATTTGCAAAGGAATGTTTGCATGAATTTCTAGGAATATTGGCATTGGTGGCCTAGGAGCGAGTTTTCCTACTTGTATCAAGCTGTTTTCAGCTCTGATAGCTATTTCAAAGGCGTCTGGTAGAGAGACCCCTCCCATTGACTATATCATGATAGCTATGTCGTTGTTCAAAGCCCTTAAAAAATATAAAAATGTGTATTCTAGAGGTGGCCTCACCGTTGCAGGGATTCTATCCCAAGTTCTCTGAAATCTAAAGTTGAAATCATTCATTTGCTCTTGTGGAGCCCTCTTGATTGTAGTCAATTGCTCCAGTAGAGACAAGTTTTCAGACCTGTCTTGGAATTGCTTATGCAACTTATCTCCAAATTCATCCCATGTTGCAATTGAACTGATTGGTAGGCTCTTATACCACTATACAGCTCTTCCTTTTAGTGAAGCAGCCAGTAGTCTCACTACAACGTCCTCTTGGGTTATGTGGTGGACTCCGCATAATGAAGCCACATCTCTCATGTGTTCAATTGGGGTAGTTTGGTCTTCCCCTGTAAAAATTGGTAGACTCTTCAAGGCTGCCATTAGGATATCATTGTGTTGAGCCAAGTTCAAAGGACTCCCTCCATTGAAAGCGACAAAAGGTTGATTCCTTGGACTGGCCATTGGAGGTGGCCGTGGCAGATTTATTGGTATTCTAGATGAAGCCAAGAATGGGACAACAATGTGTGACCCCACAGATGGAGGAGTAGACTGAGTTCTTCTAGAATAGATAACTGTTGTTCCTCTTTTTTTTGTTGCTCCGCCTTTCCTTCTTGGGGGTGACAGCTGCAAATATTCAAAGGGACCTGAGCTACCTCTAGTCTGAACTTTTCTCATAAACTGAAGAAGGCATCGATTTTTGGAGCTCTTTCCTCTTTATGGAGTTGCCAAGTATGCCAAAGGACTTCTATAAAGCCTGAAATTCACTAGTTGCATACTAAACCAGCAATTCAATCTAGTTCACTGTCCCACAGGGCATGCCAGAAACTGTTGTCACCTAGAATTGCACCCTGCATAAAGTTTGTAAAACTGAGCTTTCTAGAGCAACATGGGATCATCTCAAGGCTGTGGTTCACCTATAATTGAAATGAACCTCTGGAGAAGGTCGGATTCCTTTGGTATCACCTAGACTATTGATTCTTTGAAGGGAAAGGGATAAGGAGAATATATTGAAAGTAAAACTAACTCTATGGTGATACACCAAATTAATGAGAAATCAAAAATGAAAATAGGATGAAATACACTGAAGAAAACTAGACTCTTGTTGTTTCACCTACTCAACATCACCCCATTCAACTTTATGCATCACTCTTGGCAGGTTTGATCCACATACATATCTCAAGAAGGAAGGAACTATCTTCACAACTAAGTGGTATGAATGTAAATTTGGTAAAACACTGTTAAAAATACATACATAAGCTAACATACAGAAAATGAGAGTGGTACGGGCATTAATACTTGTTTTCAAGATGAAGTCTGTTTTGCATTCCAAAATTTCAGTTGAGTTACAGAAACATACACTAATTGAGAAAGGATTGACGAAAAAATCACTAACTCCCTTGAATGCATAATTCGAACTATTTACAAAAAGGAATAAAATTCCTTATATACAAACAATGTCGGCCCTCTTAGGGCTTACAAAATATTAGGTCCAGAAAGATCAATCTTCAGATCTTTTTTATTGAAATTAATGTTGAAGCGTGTGTTTTCCCACTATGTGTGTTGGTGAAGAGCTACCCTCATAGAAGCCCTCTGATATTTCACAGCTACTGCATTCATTGATCCATCCTGTCCTATTTAGCTACTTCGGCTGCATCTTGAATGCCCTAAGCTTGCAACAAATACACATCACTTGCTATCTTGTTGACGTTCTTTAGACTGTCACGGTTTACCCTCAGATCTCTCTAATTGGTTGAGTAAATTCCACGCAGCCTCTTTGGTCGGTCAAAACTCCTTTGATCAGAATCGCATCTTAGTGAGATAGTGGAAGTGTCTCACTGATGTGATTATGCCCTCTTGAAGCTATCGACGTAACATGGAGCTATCGTTGAGAGCTTATGGCGAGCTCATTTCATTTACCCTGAGCTTTCCTTTCTCCTCCGGGCTCGAGCTCCTTCGGCAAGACACTATTGAGTCAAGAAGACATCTTAGCGAGGCTGTCATTTTGCCGATGCTCTTCTTCGTTGGGACCTTGGCCTGTCGGCCAAACTTCATACCGAGTGTCTTCTACCATATCGGCATCTCCCGTTGTCGCCAAGACATACTCCATTCACTGAGACTCTATATCAAAGTCTCCCTACTTTGTCGAAAGTTCATTTTGAGTTCGGAGAGAGCTTGCTTGGTCGGCAAGACATCCTGTCGACCCCACCCTCATTCTGTCTGAGCTCTTCTTTTCCTTCGCTGAGACTCCCATCAGTCGGGAAGAGGTCCTCCTGAACTCCAAATGTTATGCCGAAGGCCCCTCATTTTGTAGAGACCTTGTTGTCGGCCAGACCTGTCCCGAAACATGCTTCCTTTTGATTATCGGGGAGACCTTGTGGCCTTGGCGAGACCTCCTATCAAAGCCTACTTTCTTTGTTGAGATCTCCTGACTTTGGCGAGACATCTTCGATCGGTGAGACCTCACATAGACTGCATTTGCTACACCGAAAGGCCTCATGAATTCAAAGTCACCGAGACAAGGCAATTCTCACGCCGACAAGGATCCTTCATTATTTTCCCATCGGCAAGACCGAAGGTCACTCGCCGAGACCTTACGGCAATCATCCTAACCTACACCGATGAGCACATCCATCCGCCACCGATCGATGAGACAAAAGTGAACTCATGTCGATACGATGCACTCTGTTCCTCCAGTCGGCGAGACAAGAAATCCTCGCTGAGACATAATGCCGACATCGCCTAGCTCCGCCGATGAGCCACCATATACATAGTCGGGGGAACATGTTGAGATCGGTAAGATGCAACCCCGAAAGCTAAGACATATGTCGATAGAAGCTTCTACGGTCGCCAAAACAATAGAACCGTCCTACCGAATGAAGAATGCAGAAGACCTGTGATCGCTGTGACACTCCTGGGGTCTTGGCGACTCTGTCCTTAGAATATTTTCATGCCAAACTAGAACAAGGGAGGCTTCTTCACTGAATTCCCCATGACCTAGCATCAGATTCATGACCTTTTCCCTAGGCCGAATACTTCATTTGGCCTCCTTGAACCTGTTAACACAATTTTCTTTGCCTGATTGAGCCAGAGGGTGAAAATTTAGGCAACAGGTACCTAACATGGCCTCATAGTCAGGACCCATCTTTGTGTCATTTTCACAATAACTACACTTCCTAATTTGCACTTATGGGGGGTGTTGGTGTGAATGGTGTTATTTCCTAACTAGTTAAATTAGTGAGGACCTATCCAAATTGTTATAAGTTTACTTAGGAGTTAAGTTTCCTAGTTGTCATTTCTACAAGTTAGTTATAATGGGCCCATGTCGAGCATTATTTACTTTTAGTTATCGATGCCTTTAATAATTCTCTCATACATTTAATATTTGCATTGAGAATTTAATGCTTGTGTCCTAGGTTGTTGTAGTGTCAAAAAATGTCATCTGTTACATTTTCACACTTGTTTGGCCCACCCTTGTGAACTAAACTAACTTATTTGTGCCTTATTTAGGGTGTTGTAAAGTTTTGTACCACACTTTCACACTAATATAGGGTTTCATTAATTAATTAGGATTCTTTATGCCTTATTTGGCCTTATTTTGCACGTCCACAAGCCTCATTTAATCCATCTTTCTGAGGATAATCCTAACACATATATAATGACCAATCATAAATTAATGTTTTTGAATTGTGTGGCCTAGATTTAGTGATCTAGGACTCATACGCCACCTTGGGCATATGGGTCTCACCTAGGTTTTAGGGCCTGATCCTAATTTCACATGAATCTAAGCATTTCTTGAAAAATGTGTCCCATAGCCTAGCCTAATGGGACTCAGATGCCACTTTTGGTGTATGAGTCTCATGTGGCTTAAAATTAAATTAAATTCAAATTCTTGGTGGTATTTTATTCTCTTGGATCTGATGTCAACTTGTAGTGTTGTAATTTTGGGAAATTTGGCATAAGCAAGTATAAATACAAGGTTATTTCATTCATTTTTCTCCTAGCAAGTTGAATAATCATCCTTATAGAAAAATTAGAGATCACAAGAGAATTCAAGAGTCTTCAAGAGCTTATTTTTAAGTGTTTTGGAGCATTATTCAAGTAGCAAGCATCATGTCAAGGTCATCATGCATCATGTTTGTTTTTTAGCTAAGAATTGTGATGTAGGGCTTCATTATTCAAGCAAGCATTCAATTCAAGATCCATATCATTCAAGCAAGATTCAAGATCTACATCCATTGGAGCCACTACATACATGTTTGCAGCCTTTATTTCTAGGGTTTAGTGAGTTGCAACTGTTATCAATAGTTTTGCACCATACTGAATGCAGTATTCAACAAACTACTAAAACATGAAAACCTCTTTCAGATGTGGGTGATCTTACGTGAAAGAGGAATCTCCAGAGTGAGTTGGTTCTCTGAATGATGAATTCTATTCTAAAACAGCTTCTGAGGAAAGGGATGAAGAATAACTAAACATAAAAACCTATTTCTAAAAGATAATTCACCAAACTTATAAGAATTCAGACCTAACCACTCATAACAACTTCTCTATTGCAGTAATCCTCACAATCTCATTGGCACATATCCCATCAGTGATTTGCATGAAGATCTGAAAAACAAATACAACATGCAACCTGAAACATGTAATTCTGAAACACCACCTATAACAGCAAGACATAAAAGGATTTCAATTTGAAAACACAAGTATATCAAATTGCCATTACAAAATTTGAGACAAAAAATAAGAAGGAGAAATTTGCTACGATGAGTGTCAATCTATCCAAACTGAGTATCAAAAGGTTTACAAGCTCCCCGAAATGAGTAAGGGAAAGAAACTCTGATCTGAACTACTAAGAATAGAGAGTTGAAAGACTAAATCTATCAAAAGAACTCTCAAGGAAACCCTAATCCGAGCTCAGAAAAAGCTCAAGGAAAAAAGGCTTCAAACAAACTCAGAAAACTGCTTAAAAGCATAAAAAAGCACAATGCTTTTATGATGAACCTGTCAAGCCTCTAAAAATAGGCTAAATCTACTTTAAAAGCACAAAAACACCTTATCTCTCCAAGACAAGACTAAAATCCGACCAAGAAGAAAAGTCAGTCAAAGATCTGCTAAAAATAGCAAGAAAATATAAAGCAACTTATAGAATATCACTTTTATGCTTCTGCTTTTACAAGATGCAGATTTTTACAATTTGCCTTATTTTTTGCAATTTAAAGATTAGAAATATTTTGCAAAAAGAAAGAATCACCCTTATTTCTCCATTACAATAATTTTTTTTTTTTCAATCAAAAAATCATAAAAAAAAATTAAAATGAGAAACCAAAAATATGGCAAAAAATAAAAATATTTTAATCCCCCTCCCTCCATTTTAACAATTTAAATATATAACCATATCTCTAAGGAAAAATAAAACAATATGTTATAATTCATCGTTTAACAAGTTCCATGTGTCAATATAGTGTTTTCATGGTATAGATTCATGAAATCTTGCAAGATATGAGAGAGAGAATTTTCCATATCCTATGGTGGTAGCCCTTTATCTAAGCCACAAACACTGGTAGCAATTGTTGGCTTATTAATGATAGTATTATAACACTTAAAAGGAGCATCCTTTTCATTGATCACTCAAAAGTGAAACCAGATTTGGCAATAAATATAAGACAGCTTCCCAAACACAAGCCCTTTCGGAATCTTCATAATTGCCAAATCCATGGGGACTTAAATGGAAAAAATTGGGTCCATCTTTGTTACAATGATTCAACCTTGCTGATGTCTCCATATCTACATACAACAGTAACCTTGCAAGTAATCATCACATTAGTGACTCTTATAAGTCCGGCTGGAACAAAGTGCTTGCATCCATTCAAGTTATCATAGCCGAGTTATTAATATTAGTGGCAAGAAATAATAGCGAGCCACTGGCCTACATCCAATACAGTCTGTGTACCCCTCATGCATATCCCCCAATCATTGTATTTCATTAAATGGCATTTCTTTAAGGAATTGCATCAAACGATTGATGTACCTCATGTATGCTTCAAAATTTTGGATACTTATTTGCTAGAGCAGCTACAACTATACTATTTGATAAAATATTTCTAAACTATGTTTTGATGAATGCCCAGAACCCTGTTGTCGCTGATGGTGCTGGATGAACTCCTTTTTTAACTGCCCCATTGGATGAAAATGAGGTGCCTATAAAATTGTTCGACTCCAAAGAGGTGCTGATGATACAAGGCTATTGGAAAGGGTAGGATTTTATATCATTCATAAGATTGTTTTTGATATCTGATACAGGAGCATAAGTCTCGGGGTTGAAATCTTTTTGTCTGAAAGTTACAAATTGAGGGGATCTATTTGACCAGATTCATACAGGGGACAATCTCAACTTCATCTCTTATGATGTCAGGACTTACCCTCATCAAAATTTGATGTCTAATAGATTCATTCAAAACCATAAATGATAAAAACAAAATATTTATAATTTTAAAAACTTTTAAACCAATGCAAATCAAATTTTTAAAAGTTACTCATAACTTCATCAGCTAAGCATTTGCTTTAAAATTAGTTAAAATCTTTTTCAACAAATATATCGTGTACATGCTACGTGATCATTGTATTCCATGAGACATCTTCCCTTTGTAGCATTCGACAATTTTTCTGTCATCAGGAACCATTTTGGAAGGCGAAGGGGTGCCGAGAAGAGTGTTCTAAAGCACCTCACTTTAAACTGAAAGATTTAAAAATAAAAATAAAAATTATTTCAGGAAACAAAAGGTTCTAGGAACCATCTCAAGAGTTAATGAAGTGTTGGAAATTATGGAAAAGTTTGAACTTTCTATGTGTTTTCTAATTTCTAACTTTCATATAAGTTTTATAAGTTTTACGGTAGAAATTTTAAAGATAGAAAATAGATCGACAATTATTTATATTTCAAATTTGAAAAGATTGAAATATAAAATAAAACTTGTAAAAATAGAAGTTTAATTTCTTTTCTAACTTTAAACATCTTGTACGTGTAACTTGATGAAAACTTTGAACAAGCTCATTTTCCATCAATTGAACAATTAAATTGATCTTATAATTAAAATTCTTGTTAAAATTAACTAATCAAACCTAGATAAATTAAGACTATATAGAGATTATAAAGTGTGAATGTAGGCTCCTAAGAGATAAACAATAGATTGCATTTAAAGTTCACCACTCCACCTACATATATGTTGGTAGGGAGGGGCGCAACCACATAGCTTCACTGTTGTTACTGGACTGACAAAACATAAAAATAACACACAAAAAACGCACAGAGAATGCACAACGACAACAAAACTAAACAGACATAAATTAACTTTGCATATATTCCTTGTTTTCTTCAAAATACAAAAACTCAGATGATATTCTCTTATTTACATGAAAAAACTAAACTATTTGGACAGATGTCCAATGACTGGATGCTACACTCACACCTCAAAACATAAATTGCTACAATCCTGTAGCTGACAATGTGTTGCGACTGATAAACATTTCTTCTGTGCTGCTGTTGTCACCTTACTTTCTATTGAACATTCTCTACTTCATCTATTGTTGTAGGGTCACCACTTCAATACAAAAAATTCTACTTCTTACTTACTAACTCCAACGGTTGCAACATTTTTTTTTGTCTTGCTTGAAAATGCTCATGAGAATGAGCACTACATTCAAATTTCAAATTCACCTAACCTCAGTAATGTTGCAGGCTGCAACAACTATTTCAAACTCAAACATAAGCACTACTTTTCAAATTCAAAATTACCAACCATATTAAATGTTGTAGATACGTTAGGTGCAACTTGACAAAATTCAAACTTACGTCAGTAGGGGGAAAAGTCTGTGGGTTGCAAATTAATTAATATTCCAACACTCCCCCTTAATCTACAGGTCAGTTGTCACGCTACAGTTTCTTTTCGAAGCTGATCTCCGAAGCTATCCACAATGCCAAGCCTATCTCTTAGGTGTTCAAAACTTTCCTTTGGCAATGCTTTGGTGAAGATGTTGGTGAGTTGCTGCTTGGATCTGCAATACTACAATTCAATCTCACCTTATTCCACCAATTCCCTTATGAAGTTATATCATATCTAGATGTGTTTGCTTCGTCCGTGGAAGACTGGATTCTTTGTCAGTGCTATGGAGGAAACATTGTCATAATGAATGAATGTACTGTCAACTTGTTGCTGTAAATCTGCAAGGATCCTCCTCAACCAAATAGCCTGACAAGCTGCTACATTTGCCACTATGTATTCTGCTTCTGATGTGCTGAGAGAGACAATTGGTTGCTTCTTTGATGCCCGTGAGATTGCACCCAATCCCATGTTGAAGACATAGCCGGATGTGCTCTTCCTATCATCCACATTTCTTGCCCAATCACTATCTTTAAAACCATCCAACTTAAATTCATTTGATGCACCATACATGATGCCATATCTTGTTGTTCCATTGACATACCTCAAGATCATCTTTCCTACTTGCCAATGTGTATCCTTAGGTTCCTCCATGAACCTATATATCAAACTTACTACATACATCAAATCAGGCCTAGTTGATGTCAAGTACATCAAACTTCCAACCATGCTTTTGTAGAGGGTTGGGTTCACTTCCTTACTACTGTCAGACTTGCATAGTTTCAGACTTGTTGTTGGTATGGGGGTAGGTTTGATGTTATGCATTTTAAACCTCCTTAAAATCTGTTTGGCATAATTAGATTGTGAAATGAAAATGCCATGTTGTGTTTGCTGAACTTCTATCCCAAGAAAATAATTCAACAAACCTAAATTTGTCATCTCAAATTCATTTTTCATCACTTCTTTAAAATCAACAATTTTGTTGTCACTGTTACCTGTAAAAATCATATCATCTACATATAAAACAATAATTAAAATATCACCTTCAGCTAATTTGATGTAGAGTGTGGGCTCACTGTTGCTCTTGCTAAATCCATTGCTCAACAAATAAGAGTCTATTATATTCTACCACGTCCAAGGTGCTTGTTTTAGCCCATAAAGAGCTTTCTAGAGCCTATACACTTTGTCCTCTTGCCTTGGGACTTCATAGCCAGGCGGCTACTCCACATATACTTCCTCCTTTAGCACTCCGTTTAAGAAGGTTGACTTTACATCCATCTGTAACACTTTCCACTGATGTTGTGCTACAACTGCTATCACTGTTCACACTGTTTCCATCCTTGCAACTGGTGCATATGTCTCATGATAATCTATACCGGGCTGCTATTTGTACCCTTTCACAACTAGCCTTGCCTTGTGTCTTTCAATCTGCCCTTCTGCAGTACACTTGGTCTTATAGACCCACTTCACTCCAATCACTTGTTTACCCTTGGGTAAATTGGTCAACTCTCATGTTTGGTTCCTCTCTATAGCCTCCAATTCTTCATCCATGGCCTTACACCATTTCTCTTCTTTTACCGCTTCCTCAAAGTGTGTTGGATCACTATAGGAGAATAGTGCAAAATCCAAGTTCTCATCAAAATCAACATGTTGTGTGTTTTCATAGATCTTCCTCACACTCCTTATCTTATGTGGCATCAATGATGTGAGTGTAGGGTTTGAATTTTCTTTTGAACTGCTACTACTCTGACCTTTGGAGCTAATATATTGTTGACTATCGAAGCTACTGCTCTACTGAATTTCAGAGCTGCTAGACTACTGTCTCGATTCAGTGCTGCTAGACTGTTGTCTTTGTTGAACACTGCCAGAGTTATTGTTTTGTTGCAGATCACCAAAGTTGTTTTCTAATGCTCTACGGTAGTTTCTTCCTGAGCTACTATTCTCTTGAGCTCCCCCTAAGTTTCCTTTTGGAGCTTCATCATCATCAAGGGGTATTGTAACTGAAATACCCATTGTGTCATCCACGGTTCCATCCCATGCTTCATTTTCAATAAACACAACATCCCTACTAATCACAACATTCTTGGTGATGGGATTGTATAATTTGTATGCTTTTGACTCCTCACTATAGCCTATGAATATGCATTTTTCTCCTTTGTCATCAAATTTAGACCTTTTTTCCTTTGGCACGAGTGTGTATGCAACACACCCAAATATCCTTAAGTTCTCAACACTCCATTTGTTGTTTGTCCACGCCTCTTGTGGAATCCTATCATAGACAACCTTTGTGGGGCCCCTATTCAGTATATAGACTATTGTTGCTACAACTTCTCTCCAAAATATGTGTGACAACCCTTTTTCTTTCAACATGCTTGCCGCCATGTCTTGAATGGTCATGTTCTTCCTCTTTGCCACTTCATTTTGTTGTGGGGTATACCTTGTAAATTTTTTGTGAATTCCCTCATTCCTACAAAAAATTAGAAATTCTTTGGAGATGTACTCTCCCCCTCTATCTATTCTAAGGGCTTTGATATAATGACCACTCTCCTTTTCAACTATTGTCTTAAACCACTTAAACTTCTCAAAGGCTTCCAAATTTTTTTTCAAGAAATAGACCCATATTTTTCTACTATAGTCATCTATGAAAGTCATGAAATATGTATTTCTAGCTAAAGTGGGGGTTTTCATGGGTCCACATAAATCTGAGTGCACTAACTCTAGAGGTGCTCTTGCTCTCTTAGAATACCCTAATTGAAATGGTTGCCTATGTTGCTTTCCTAAGATGCAAGCCTCACACTTGCCATCGGGTTCTACAATGGATGGTAAGCCCCTAACCATTCCTTTCCTAAACAATAAACTCAAACTTGAAAAGCTTAAGTCCCCATACCTTAAATGTCATAGTTTGGATGGGTCTTTGATGACTGTCTTGAATGCAGACTGTTGTTCAAACGTTGATTGTTGTGCAACTGCTGTGAGTGTTGGCGAACAATGTTGTTGTTTACCATCTGTTATTCCTGTTGCAAGCACTATGTGCATCCTGAGAGGAAACATTATGTTTCTCGTCATTTTCACTGCAACCATCACTTTCTTGCTACCTCCTCTATCAAATATATTGCATTCTCCATTCTCCATTAGGATCTTGTAACCATTTTGGACCATTTATCCAATGCTCAATAGGTTATGTTTCATGCCGAGGGCATAATAAACATCTTGGATTTTTTTCCTTTCACCATTTTTGGTTTGGATGTTGACTACACCTTTTCCAATTACAAGGACTTTCTCATCGTTTCCCATCTTGATCTTAGTTTTTATACTGTTGTCTATAAAGGCAAAAAAGTTCTTGTTACCACTCATGTGGTTGTTGCATCCGCTGTCCAAGTACGAAACTTCATCATTGTTGCGTTCAACAAGGTTGCAAACAATGAAAAAATTTGACTATTTGTCATTTTCAACTTTGTTCTCATTTGCTACATTAGCATTTTGGCCTCCATGGTCACGTTGCTTCTTTCTACACTCACTAGCATAATGGCCATATTTGTGGCAATAATAACACTACACATTACTTTTGTCAGACCTCTAATTCAAACTGCTATTCTTCCTCTGATATTAGTTTGCTGACTATGAGTTGCTCGACTCATCTGTGCTATCAGAACCTCCTCTTCCAGAATTGCTTCTTCATCTTCCTTTTTGACCTCTTCTTCTGTTGTTTCTTCCTCTTCCTCGAACTCTTGCATTGGTCTAAGCTTTGAATGCTTGCTCTAGGGAAGGAGCAGATCTGTTCAACCACTGCTCATGGGTTTGTAGTGAACCCATCAACTCATCTATAGTCATTTGAGACAAATCCTTTGCCTCTTCAATGGCAACAACTACATAATCAAACTTAGTATGCAGACTTCTTAGGATTTTCTCAACAATCCTTTGCTCTTCCATTGTTTCTCCATTGACTCTTAGCTAATTTATCAGGGTTGAAACCTTAGTGTGATAATTTGAAATGGAGTCTCAAAATTTCTTCTTAAGAGCTGCAACTTAGCCAACCTCGCTTTATTAGTCCCCTTGTAACTATTTTGCAATATATCCCAAGCTTGTTTTGCATAGTTTGATGTTGCAATCCATGAGAAAATAGCCTCACTCAAGGCTACCTCAATCAAACTGAGGGATTTTGCATCCTTCATACGAATCTCCTTCAATTGATTCTTTTGTGCATTTGAAAGGGTTGCAAATCCATTTGGGTCTGTGATATCATTGAACCCATTAGTGACCAACTCCCATAGGTAATTTGCAACTAAGATGGTTCTCATCTTCTTAGCCCATATATCATAATTTTTCCCATCAAAATTCGGTGGCTGCTGCCAACCTTTGTTGTCACCTCCTACCATTTTTCTCAAATTTGAGAAGACTAAACAATGCCTAGATAACCTAGGGCTTTACCCAAGACACCCACAATAAACTTACTGCCCAGAAAAACAAGGCTTTGATACCACTTGTTGGCAGGAAGGGGTGCAACCACACAACTTCATTGCTATTACTGGACTGATAGAATAGAAAAATAACACACAAAAAACGCACAAAGAATGCACAACGACAAAAAAACTAAACAGATAGAAATTAACTTTGCATATATTCCTTGTTTTCTTCAAACTACAAAAACTCAAAGGATATTCTTTGATTTACATGAACAAAATAAAACTAAACTATTTGGACAAATGTCCAATGACTGGGTGCTACACTCACACCTCAGAAACATAAACTGCTACAATCCTGTAGCTGACAATGCACTGCAACTAATAAATATTCATTTTGTGCTGCTGTTGTCACCTTACTTTCTGCCGAACATTCTCTACTTCATCTGTTGTTGCAGGGTCACCACTTCAATACAAAAAAATTCTACTTCAGTACTTACTTACTAAATCCAACGGTTGCAACATTCTTTTTTTTCTTGCTTAAAAATGCTCATGAGAATGAGCACTACATTCAAATTTCAAATTCAGCTAACCTCATTAATTGTTGCAGGCTGCAACAACTATTTCAAACTCAAACATAACCGCGCTCATTTTCAAATTCAAAATTACCAACCATATTGAATTCTACAGATACGTTGGGTGCAACTTGACAAAATTCAAACTTACGTGGGTAGGGGGGAAAGTCTATGGGCTGCAAATTAATTAATATTCCAACAATATAATATAACATTTAAATCAAAGGAAATGAGTTAAAATGTCATTGCAAACCAAGTGTTAAACATTTTTGGGAACCCTTGAGGAATCTATTTAAAACATGCTATTAACTTCGCAAACCACTTTTGACTTTATGAAATTTTGAGGGGAAGAGAAATAATGTTGCAAGAAATATTTAGAGATAGATACACTTGTGCTACCGCTTTGAAAACATGTATGTTACCACTGAGACCTTATTGAAATTTGATCTCTTTTTTGCATCAATCATTAGATTTTAAAATATTTTGTGACCCAACGTGTGATGCTTGACAACTATGAAGAAATTATAGCAAATTTTATTAGGAAGCAATCAAGGAATGTTTTGTGACCAAGGTTAAATGAGATAGAAATTTAGTGACTTCCATTTGACTAAGTTCAAAATGAAAAAAAGGTTTTCACATATGATTTGATTTGACATAGCAGTTGATAATGGTCCAACATCACATTGATTTAATGAATGCAATTTTTTCTAAATTTTCAAGATTAAAAGCATGGACAATAGATAGTCAAAATGCCATCTTTTTGGCTAAAATCCCTATGTATCATGTTCATATGAAGCATATTGATATTCAATATCACCTTCTTTCAAAAATAGTTGAGGGTGGTAGAGTCGTATTATAGAAAGTGGACACCTCAAATAATGATGTAGATTCCCTCACTAAGCTAGCAAGCATGGAAAAGTTTAGTTGGTGTAGTGATGTCATATGACTATATCTTGTATAACTTGATTTGATATTGTTGTACCCTTTTTCTTTTGCAAGGTTCTTGACAAAGGAGAATGTTGGGATAAGGTTTCTCAACCTTACAATCCTAATGTTCATGTCTTAAAGTTTTGTATTTCATCTTTTGTGTCTTTTATCTCCACTTGGGAAAGATAGCATCCCATTTTGAAATGGCATGGGTTTCGTATTTTAGTATATTTTTTCTCACATGAGGATACAAGTGTCCCACTCTTGTCTTGACTTGTTTGGAGATGTTTCAACATCTTTTGAGGTGTATAAGAGCATCTTGACTAATCTTCATAATGGTTACATATGATAGATTCTTACGACATGTGTGAGCATGTAAGAGGGAGGCTACATTAGAATCTTGACAAGCCTTGTGACAATGTTTGAGAGTTGTTATGAAGCATATAATGCATGAAGAATAAGGACAAATTGGATGACCAATTTTGGGTAGTCAAATATTCTTGGTTATAACAATATGACATGTAAGGAATATGCCATTAATAGCCAATAACAACTTAGACTAAGGGAAGCATTGGTTTTTTATTCCAACCAATTTGGGTGCAATACCTCTCTTGGGGTTGTAATGGTTTTTTAAAACTGTCCCATGGTTGAACTATTTGCAATTCTTCTATAAGTTGGAGCTTAGTCTAGGAGGTTAGACAAGTTGTTTTCCATGTTGTAACTTAGTAATAAAGTGCTACAAGAATTCAGAGAGGGTTGTGTTGGTGTAGCTCCTTTGAAGGATTAATACAATATTTGGATCTCTTTGATTGTGGAGATTTTTTGTGCAAAGGTTTCTCCACATTTATCTTATTTATTCTTTGCATTCTCTTTGTGGTTATTTCCATTTCTATTTATGATTTATCATGGTTATTGAACTTGGATGCTTTAAGTTTTCATCATATTTTCATTGTTTAGTCATTTTTATTTATATGATTGTGTGTCCTTGTAGTCCTTGTCCCCAACTAGAGCCATATGTTGTCCTTAAATTTTAAATATGCCAATTCTAAATTTTTTAGTCTTTAAGGTCAAAGTCCATTGATCAAAGACATCTCTTTGAAGGTTATGAAAGTACTTCAACTCTTCCATAAAAATTATCTATGATCTAATCTTGATTGAGTCAAATTACGACTCTTCAAAACACAACTATTAATCATTGGTCTTGATCATAAGCAATTAGGAGTTGATCTTGATCATTTTAAGTTGTTGAAAATGTCTAGCAAGTCATAAAGATGGTTGTTAGTATGTGTTGTACTTGAATGTTCATGACAATTCATAAAACAAATACCATTTGAAGGTTGTGTATCAAATCTATTGACTTGTTGATATTGTACAAGAATTGATCAGTTGTACATCATAAAGATCAACAATGTATAGGTGAAGGTTTTTACTTGTGTGTAGTTAGAAAGTCCAAAATACAAACTTGATAGAAAATCAGACTCATCTTATAATTCAATAAACTGCACATGACATTTGGAATTCAGATAAATGCAAACATCTGCATTGTGTAAATTCATGCAAGTACAATTCCTATATTCAATAGCAAAGCAATTGAACAATGAACAAAGGTATTTTGTAATTACTCTCATATAAAAATTCATTTGAAATTTGTTGAATTATATATATAAATAAAATGACGGAGATGAAGAACTTCGATACACATATAATAAGTATTACATTTATCAAGGAAAAGTCTGAATAGTATGAGTTATAGGACTTTTTGTTTACATTTAAGTTAAGGATCTAGATAGTGTGCAAATTCCAATATTTTAAATGACCATAATTAAAATACAAATGTGAACTGAAACCTTGAAGATCTGTAAACACAATAAAAAAACCCTGCGATGGAGTTTTCTGTTACAACCGAAATTCAAAATCCTGCCACATGAAAATCACTTAGAAACTCATCTAAAAATCCCATGCATATGAAATAGAATATGTTCCTTCATCAAAGCTTGGAGTGACATGGTTGCAGGATATGTACACAATAGATATCTTGAAAAGAGCATTGAATCTCTTAAACAAATGCAACTAAGGCAAATATTTAATGAAATGTGAAGACAAAACCAAGGTATGTAAACTATTTGGCGAAATGTCTTGATGATATTTGAGTTCGTACGTTTAGAGTATTATATCCTTCCATCTCATGCCAAATGAAAGCTAACAGGGAAAAAACATATCTCAAAAGGATAGAAGAGTTGTGGTTCCGACTGCCCTAGTTGATGTGTGTATCAGGCATGTTTCAACACATGTATTCAAAATTGTGAAAGCATAAACACGACATTCAGACAATACAAATTCTAATTTATTACTATTGTGATTTCAAGGGTATAGATGTACGTCAAAATGGGTACCATTAAATATTATAATTGCAACCATTATCTTAAACATGTATGCCAAATGTGTAAAATGAAAGAATTGAAAAACAAACTATCTCAACAAAATATCTTAGACAAATAATTATAGGACGTTGCAAAGTGGATCTATTAAAAAGAATTTTGAAAATACATGAGCAAATGTCACTTTGCTGGTATAAATTTGAATTCGACAGTTTTCAGAAACACTTTCCATCCTGTGTTAAAATGGGAGTGTTGGGAAAATAGATAGATACAAATGATCTGATTTTGGAGGAGGTTTTCACAAACCAGCTAGCTATTGTTCATACATGTTGGACAACACATATATGTATTTTTCTTCGAAAAATAGGCATCCATTGTCTTTAGCAAAGGAACATGTTGATCACAATGATATCATTATTAATTGTGTTATTTTGAAAAAGACCCTACTTCAACATAGTTTTATGTTTGAATTAAATATTGACATAGAAGTAATATCAAAGCTGATGTCAAAGAGGTGATAGTTATCTTAAAGGATTATACATGTTCACTTTCAAGAATCCAACTACTCATATGAAGTGGTTTTATATAAAAATGGTAGTCCACTATTACTTAGTATTCAGGAAGTAGAAAAAAATGGCAATAATAGAGAATAAAGGAGAATGTTGAACATAGGTTGTCATTGATGTCAAACTGATGTTAAAAGGATTGTTGTTGGCAATGGTTATCAAAGGGTATCAAGGCTCTTAGATGTGAAGGTTGTCAAAGATGAAGAAGATTGTCAGAGTACACTAGAATTGTCATTTGACTTAAGGTTTTGGAAGCATGTTGTTTGTCAGTGTGTAGATTGTCTAATTTATCATATCTTGTATCAAGTCAGTTATAGTGTGACTGTCTTCAAATAGTTAATGTATTTATTATACCATGATGGGTATTTAGTCAACATTGAGTGTGGTGGTCCAAAAAGATATCTTTCGGGTAGAGATATTTATTAATATGGTTGGCATTTCTTTCAGAGATGCAATATAACTCTACAGTTTGGAAGGAAAGTGTGTCTACACTACTTCTATCAGTTTCTTGAGTTTCCAGCTAGGTGAGGCTCAATGTGCAAGGAATTTGAAGTGTCAGAAGGTTCATCAAGCTATTCTAAGTTTGAGGTTTGTGCGGTAATGGCTTGAAGCGTGCAAAATTTAAATCATGCATGTGGAGTGAGGATAGGACCTACTTAAGGTTACCATGGTGGCACAAGGCGTGAAGTTCTCTTGGTGGTAAGAATTTTGTGTTTGGACTGTTGTATTATACGTTTCATGTAATTTGAATTTAAGTCTACCCTATGTTGTCTAGTTTTATGTGGATCCCCAACCGACATGGAAGAGTGTTAATGTAATATCATGTATATATTCAAATGCATTGTAATGTAACAGTGAGTGTAATAAGGGAAGTAGAGTAACATAGCGTATGTAAGTATAATTGTTGTCACTTAGGATTGCACCCTTGTTGAGTATGCACTCAACTATATCGTGAAACATGAAAACATCCTCAAGCTTCAGGTTTCTTATAGCGAGGATGAATCTCCAGAGTAGTCTGGTTCCCTTAGTGAACCTCCTAAAACTACCAATTTCTCAAGGAAAAGGGGTAGAAGGATTTGCTTGAAACTGAAAACTAACTCCTTGGAGATGACGCACCAAAATATCTACATTGAAATTTTGTAACCATATCACAATATGACTCAACAAAGTTTTGACTTGTTCACAACTCAAATCAAACCATGAAGCATATAAACATTTCATATGAAGGTGTTGGTTTCAACTTTTTGCATGAAGGAAAACAGGTTTCACAACTATAATATATTGAAATGGCTACACAACAATATATAACATGTACTTAAACATGCATCCTTTACAGAAAAAACACTTGAAAAGAGATGAAATGAAGGATTGAAAACTTAAATCACAACAATTCCATCTACAAATTCATTTGCAATATGAGACAAAGGAAAAATGAGAGGGAACTATTGTCATTTATTCATTGAACCATAAGGAATGTCTACAATGAATCTCAAAATGAGTTACAAGGAAAATATTTTCTATTGTGAGCATGAAAAGAAAGTAGGAACTAAATAATGAAATGCCTAAGAGATTTCTTTATAAAGAAAAACCCTCAAATCAGACCTTTCCATGACAAGGGGTTGCTAATTGTTGACAATCTGTTGTAAACTCTTCAGAATCAACTCCTAAACTGAAGGAAACCTCTGATTTTACAACTTGGGATCCCTCTTTTGATGCTAAAGAAGGCCAACATGTTTCTAATCTTGTATTCTAAAATATGCCCTTGCTACAAATCACTTCCAAAATCCCTAAGAATCGGGTCACCTAATTAGTTTTTCTTATTTGGAAAGATTGCATTGGCAATATAATCAGTCCTTGTCATCAAACATCTAGAAAATTGCCTACAAATTAGGCAATCAAATGCTTGAAAAACTCCTCAAAGAGAAAAAATATGCACCCTTTGTATAGGCTACCATGACATTAAAATACTACACTTTTGCATCTAATAATTCTCTTGAAAGGTGAAGGAATAGAAATCTTTGACATCCACTGGTTATCCTTTCATATCACTGCTCTACTACTGGAGGATGTTTTCTTTAACATTGATGCCTAGGATTGATCAAGATCAGATGAAAGAGCAATAGATTGACATCAACAACCCACTCAATTGATGCCACCAACTAAGAGAAGGCAATTGATAAAGTGAATAAGTTATTGATGTCATTAATTGTCTCCCTCACTATCAATCTTCTAATACTGCCTCCAATGGCTTCTTACAAAACCCTCATTCTATTAGAACCCTGTATTATGCATTATGCTTTGGATTGTTATTGTAATTGTGTTTTCAATAGGAAGTTTGACACTATACCCTGCTCATTATCATGCATTTGACTACTGGGGTAAAGAATAAATTGTCTCCTTTGATCATTACAAGATTGTGCTCTAATGTAGTGTATAGACAACTCCTCTTGCTTGCTTGTTTGTCCTTATGCATGTCTCACATGACAACCCATAAACCTTTGCAATTTGATAACATTTGCCAATAATTTCATGGTTTATAACCTTAATGCCCTAGATCCTTTATTTGGTGCCATTGGTTTGCACCTTTAAATAGTGATAGCATGACACTAATAAAGACTGTCTTCCTGTTATTCATACAACCTTCAAAAATATGTATGATGCTTCTCCCTGCACAAAGAACTTAGAAGGGAAAGAGTTATCAACTAGAATCAATGCTCTTTTAGCATCAACGTGTTTTTTCCTCCTTATAGCCATTGTTTCCATGATTTTCAACCTTCATTTAACTTGCGCAGTCCCTGCAACATGGCTACCTTGATGCTAATATTCATTGGCATACACCCACATTTCCCTCCCAACAATGATGTCTTAATGATATGGCCATGGAGTCAAACATGATCCTAAAGCCTCCTCAATAATTCACAACCTTCTTGGTGTATGTCCTTGTATCATCCATTGCAAGGAAAGTCAACTCTTGATTATCTTAACCCTGTTGTCCTAGTCCTTCGAAACTGCAACTCTTAGCAAGGGTACTACCTCTTACAATGCATAGAGATTATGATATTGGGACTGCCATCAACCATGTGCATGAGCTACTGTTGACCCAAGATTTATATTACAAACACTGTCACCTATGCAAAAACTACCCTTCACTAGGTTCCTTGCACAATCACTGCCTTCTCCTTACAACTAAAAGACAGTCCTGTGAACATCCTTCAAGGTTTGGCACTGTAATCTTTATGATTTTTTCCACACTACATGGTTCCAAATGATAAAGAAGCCTCTTGAAATATGGTTCAAAAGACCCAGCTAGGACTACTACATGACAATCCTTAGCTCAATGCCAATGCTTTTATCTACTAGGGTTAAGTCAAATCCTTGGCCCTTTGCATAGTCACTGTCATCTACCCTTTTCCATGAGCAAGAACATAACATTGCTTTTCCTACCCTCTACAATAGATCAACATCTTTACAAATCATTTTCATGATGCATTGTTATGATCTAAGTCTATATTTTCTTATCTTGAATAACACTTTCTAGGGTTTGACCATCAACATCATTGTGTTTTCATTTTCCATGTTTGATATCATGACTATCTTGCTTGTTCTTCTTGCACAATCCATTATCTTGAACATGATTGATAACTCCCCAAACTACTATCGTATCCTATTTCCAACTGACTGTGCATGTTCAAAATCCAAATTATGTTGTCTTCTCACCATGAGGAAGGTTTAGTTACTAGGGGTTACATTCAATCTTCATTTGTTCACCTAGCATTTGACACAAGTGAATCTCTAAGCATATCCATGCACGGGTTCTAAGAGATTAACACATATTTGAAGCTTTAAAAGCTTCCCTTTTGGAGAAAAAAAATCCCTGAATATGCCATAGCACTGTCATGCCACAATGTCCTTTTTACTACATCTCATGAATACCACTACCATCAACTTGGTACTATGATTGTCATTTTGCCTCCTTAGATGACTCTCTATGAGTGAATAATGGGACAAGTACCTATAAGACCCTTTAATAGGCATGGACCTTATTCAATCTTACCACCTACAAAGCATTAGTCTACTACTATGGCTCTTTCAAACATTTTCATAACCCAACTATAGAGGAGGGGGACCAACCACACCATGGCTCCAGATCACAGAGAGCTAAGAGCATAAGGCTGCCCTAATCTACCTCAACCATGTAGGTGTTTAATGTCAAGGATGGAGAATGAAGATGTCTGATTGCACACAAAATACATTCACATCGTTACACGTGTGATCCATCGCTATCCAGATCTGCCCCCTTCTCATGTTTTGTGCTAATGTCATCCCAGCTGAGCTCGCTGACATCAGCATGTACGCAAATTCCTGTAAGCATCCTACCAACACATTCAAATTTCCTAACACGACAATTATCTTTGTATTAAAAAATATATTGCAATTGAAATAAAAAAGGGGGAAGAAATGATTTTTCTTTTTGTTGTCCTATTGTACCGTGTACGAAAAATAAAACATACCTGTTAGGGTGCTTTTAGTTTAAATTGTGCAAGATTTTGGATCATATTTTTATGATCTATCATGAAGACGGATGATAAAGAAAATATAGATTGTAGATAATGGTTCTGGTAAAGAGAAAGGTATGGCATAGACATATACACTGAGAGCTAGTTAGGTGAAAGAGAGGTGGGGTGATGACAAACACTAATTTTCTGTAATATATTGCTATTGTTATATTGTTTATAATGATCAATCATTAATTGTGAGAAAAGTCTTATTTATAAGGATCATTCTCTATAATATTGTCATTGTTATATTGTTTCTAATGGTGGATCATGGAATGTGATTTGAAATTATGTGAAGATATACTACACAGTTTAGGTTAAAAGCACATTCTTACTCTCCTATGGACTCTGAAAATATTGTCTCTAAATAGATAAAATATAGTGTTAAAGAATTACCCAAAATTAATTTCAATATTCAAAAGACTTTTTTTAATTCTGCTTTTTTAAGAACATGAAATTGCCAGAGTCCATTATTATAGCTTTCAAAATTTCTAGATTAGACTATGTAAATTTATTTTCATCAAAATTTTGTATCACATTCCATGAACCATCATCAAGATGAAATGACTAAAGAGGAGAATTAATGGATCATGAAGTGTGATCCATAACATTGGTGAAGAAAATATAGTGGTTATCAAAGGGTGTCAAGGCTATCAGATGTGAAGGTTGTCAAAGATGAAGATTGTAGGAGTACTAGAATTATCATTTGACTTAAGGTTCTAGAAGCATGTTGTTTATTAGTGTGTAGAATATCTAATTTATCATATCTTGTATCAAGTTAGTTGTGGTGTGACTTCCTTTAGATAGTTAATGTATTTATTATACCATGTCGGGTATGCAATCAACATGAGTGTGGTGGTTTGGAAAGATATCTTTTGGGAAGAGATATGTATTAATATGGTTGGAATTTCTTTAAGAGATGTAGTATAGCTTTGCAGTTTGGAAGGAAAGTGTGTCTACACTATTTCTATTAGTTTCCTAAGTTTTCAAAGGTGAGGCTTAGTGTGCAAGGAGTTTGAAGTGTCAGAAGGTTCATCAAGCTATTCTAAGTTTGAGGTTTGTGCGATAATGACTTGAAGCATGCAAAATTCAAATCATGTGTGTGGAGTGAGGATATGACCTACTTAAGGTTCACGTGGCAACACAAGACATCAAGTTCTCTTGGTAGAAAGAGTTTTGTGTTTGGACCATTGTATTACATGTTTCATGTAATTTGAATTTAGGTCCACCCTATGTTGTCCAGGTTTGTGCAGATTCCTAGTTGAAATGGAAGAGTGTTAATGTAATATCATGTATATATTTAGATGCATTATAATGTAACAGTGAGTGTAATAAGGGAATAAAAGTAATAAAGTGTATATAAGTGTAATGAATGGTAGGTATGTGATAGAAGTGTGAAGAAAATAGGGAGTGCCGGTATTAGAGGGTCATTCTCAGTGTGTGAGTGTGTTAGGTGTGTCTCTGGTGCATATCAAAGTTATATTTCAAATCCATTATTATTTTTGTATTTTGGCAGGATTGGTGTTCTACTTGTATTTTTTTGTCAAGGGATTGATTTCTCTTTCGAGTGGGGATAGGTGTCTCCAGTAGGTTGGTGCCTATAGATTTATTTGGGGATTGCTGTCTTCGGTAGGTTGGTGCCTATATCACATTGTAAAATTCACTTATTATATTCCTGCTTGTGAGTGTTTCTCACCATTGTTTTTCCCATCTTAGTTTCCATGTATATCTGGTACATTATGTGTTATCTTGTGTTGTGCTTTAATTACTAGATTATATGGTTCAATTCTCTTCATGTTGAAAATCCATATAATAGTTGTAAGGGTTTCCAAAATTGTTTCAAGATCTACTAATTCACCCCCCCTCTCAATAGATTTTGTGCCCTTCACAGGAAAATCTCAAAGAATTTTGTGTTGCAAATGATCCTAGTGCATTACTTGAGCACATAATACAAGTAATGATCCTCAAAGATAAAGATGTTGCTTACATTAAATATAAGGATATTGGGTTCAATATAAAAATGTGTTAGAAAAGAAGTGATTCAGTTACAAATGAGCAATCTAATAGATAATCAATTTCAAATGGTGCAACAAAAGCTATTATGATTCAAATTTTAATAAAATATTTTTAAAATATTTTATTATGTTTTAAATTAATTTTTTATAAAATTTAGCATAGAAAAATGTAGACATTTACATTTTCACACTATGTTTGCATCCCCTTAATTAATTGGACTTAATTAAGCTTCTAATTGCCTAAATTATGCATTCCAAAGCCTTATTATTCCCATTATCTAAAAGGGAAACCTATATTAAACAAATTCCAATGTATTAATTTAAACACCTTGGAAATTGTGTTTCTTGGACTTGGATTCTAGGAACCATTCACCCAAGGGAAAATGGGTCCCCTTTAAGTGCTAAGACTTAATTTTTGATATGTTTTTAGTGGCATTTTAATGATTCAAATTCAAGTTTCAAATGTCAGCTTGTGGAATCTAATTTTGGGGAAATTAGATAAACACCTATAAATACATAGTTATTTTATTAATTCAAATCTAAGACTTTTTGGAGAACTTCATATGAACAAATACTATTGTCAAGAACATTGAAGAGTAGATTTTTCAATCACCTACAGTAGCAATCAAGATCATATCATCATGTGTCAAAATTTATGTGTGTTCATATCATGTTTTGGAGATAACATTGTGATGTAGATTTCAAGCATTCAAGAATCAAATCAAGCAATCAATCAAGCCAATTCATGCAAGACCAAGCTCCTTGGAGTGATGTGTTAGACTTTATTCCTCTAAGGGCATCTATTAAAGGTTTGGTGAGTTGTAGCATAGCTTTTTTCATTCATCAGTTCCTCCATTTATCATTATTTTATCATCAAGGTTTAATTACTAAACCGGGGTTTGACTAAGGAAAACCCCATTCACCCAGAAACAAAAAAAAAATATCTCTTTGTATTTGTAGATTCATAGGTGAAGAAGGACTGAAAATCAATCAAAAGAGAAATTTTGCAAATTTGTCAAAGTTTTCAACATTGTTGTCAAGCTACATAAACTCGCCTATAGATTTTATTTCTGACTCTTTGTCAATCAAACCTAGAGAAATCAAAACCTTAGATTCAGGATTTGATCAAGAATGTAACTCAAAATTTGGACCCCTGTATAGAGACCCATTCTTCCTAGGGAGAATATGTCCTTCAGCAGTGTTCAAAGCCCACTTTTGGTGCTAGTTACATACCACTTTTCCCTTCTCAAATCTACATGTAACTTGTTTATGTTTCTACTATCATAATAATCTACATTTCAAGCATTAGGTCACAAAATTGAGTTTTTTAATGCATTTAAATTTATCGTCCAAAATATCCAATCAATCAATTTTGTCATTTTTTGTCATAAGAAAATAGCAGACCTTCCTAATAGGGTTGACTCACCTCAAGGTTGAAAGTCAATCCTATATAAGTGGAAGATTTATTTTTCTAATGAAATTAGATAAAATATGTGTTTGAGGTATCCCATTTTGGTGAACTCTAAGATACCCCCTTGTTTTCAACCATTTCATTTTGGTGACCTCTTTTCCCTATGTTTATTATTGGTTAATCTATCATTCTTACACTATAAGATTTTTTAAATTCGAAGTACTTCAAACTATATATCTAGGATTTGCATTATTTTACATTGCATCTCATTTAGGGTTTCAAATTTACATTAGTTTGCATTTGATATAGGGTTTTAAAATTGCATTTTGCATCCTTTCAAATCTAAAAAATCTAAAAATATTGCATTCATTTTACATAGTAGTCTGCATATTAGTGTTTTTCAATCATTAAAATTAGAAAAATCAAACAAAATTGCATCTAAAAAGTTGTCATTTTTCTTGTTGTTTTCCATCAACTTGCATTTACATCTAAACATAAAAACCTAGAAATTTGTAATTGAAATTATCTGTTTGCAAACTAAAACATTGACCTTAAACATCAACTCAGAAATGCAAACTTTAATTTTCCAACCCCTGTGCAAAGACCATTCACACTACAATGAATCAGTCCTTGTATAGGTCAGTTTCTAAATTTCTAGGCATCAATCTGTCTTTGATTGCTTTATATCTTGTTTCTAGATCTCAGTTTCAATTTTTGACATTAAATTTTTTTATAATTGTTTGTATGCACATCAATTGGTCAAAACAAGTGCATTGTTTAAAATAAAATTTTCATCCAAAAGATATCATTTTCAGATTATTACATTATAAAATCAATAAGTCCTTATATGTTAGATCTCAAAATTATAATATATCTTTACATACTTGCATTGTGTGTCCTATTTCTGGGTGTTTTCTACATTTGTTTAGTGATTTTTTTCCATTTTTGGTACACTTTTGGTTTGGTGAAACTTCTATGAGTATTACAACCTAGTGTCCTATTTCTAATACTTCAATGAGATATAGTTCGAGACTCATGGAATCCTGTGCTAGTACATCCACTGTGGATCTTGGGTTTTCTAACTCTTTCACTCATAGTGTTCACACTAGTCAACCCATGTTGGAATATTTCCTATGACCTTCAATCCCATTAATGTTGAAAACATTTTTGCTCATGTTCCTCAAGAGAACTTGCAAAAAATGGATAAATCCTTAGAAAAACTTCAAAAATTTGTGAGTGCTAAATATATTGTTGGTATTGTGGTTCATGTCATAGATAACATGAGGAGAATTCTTGGCAATGAATTGGGAATAGAAATTATGTGTAGCCTAGCTCATATTATTGATGATCATGTTCCTACAATGGCTAGTTGTGCTAAAACTTTAGGATACACTCAAAGTCAAGGTGGAAATAAAATTCCCCCCCTAAAACTATGGCTTGTATTCCTACATATACTCATTCAACTATTACTACAACAAGATAACCAACAAGCAACATCAATCCAACTTTGGGTATGTTCATTGGGAACCCTTTTGGCTTTGTGAATTCAAATAGCATATCTCCAAACCCGTCACCTCTTACAAAATTGTAATTCACTTTTCCTCCCAACACATATACACTCCTCCTTATTCAACTCCATCCCAGAATACAACCAATGATTTGGTCAACCAAATTTTGTAAAATGTGTCATCCCTCCAACAAAAAAAATCCACATTAAACCAAAGTTAAAATGCCCAACCTTCACAATATGTCAAATGAAACCCATTATCATTGGAGATATTGAGAGCACAAATACCACAAGGAATAGAGATTTCTAGATTTGAGAAATATTATGGTAAAGGATATTCTGGTAACCATGTCTTGGCATATACAACCTTATGCAGTGACTTCATTTTCGAAGACAAGCTCTTAGCTAATATTTTTCCTAGATCCTTGAAAGATATAGCCTTGGAATGGGTTTTCTCCTTACCGAATAATTAAATTTATTCATTTAATGAGATTTTTGATGCCTTAACCATTTCCAAGTGCACATTAGTCCCAATATGGCCTTACCGAATTTAATACAATGTAAACAAAACAAAGATGAAAAGGTCACTGATTTCATAGCATGTTATCAATTTCTCTACTCACAAATCAACATTAAGAGTCTTGATGTCGATCTGTAAAAAATGTTCATTGAAAACTTGCAAACTAATATTCAAGATAAGATTGGGATGATGAGATTCCCTTCCTTCACTCACTTGTGCATGACTCTCTGTGACTATTAGAATTTGATTAGTCATCATGAAGTGAAAAATTCCTCCAACCATCCTGAAAAATCCGAATCTGTGCCTCATAAAAATTTCCAACCATTCAAGAAACAAAATAAGGGCTTTATATAAATAAATCTGCCTCAAACAAATCAACAAGTTGAGTCTCAAGTGGCTGCTATAAAAACAACAAATCCATATCACTTCAGGGATAAGAAGAGACAATTTACTTCGTTACCCAATACCCTTCATTCCATCATATTACAACTCTTGAGTAAGAACTCAATTACCTTATCTCCTATTAGAACCCTTGATACCACTAAACCTTTACCATTGAACTTCAATCCAAATGTCTTTTTTTTCCATTATCACCAACAAAATGGATACAATACAAAATGATGTATGCTTCTTAAAAACATTGTGTGAGACCTCATTGATTCTAATCACATACATATTGGTGGTGTTAATGATCAAGGAAATAAATCCGTTGCCCCACCCAACCAAAATTTGCAAATATTTACCAATCCAATGCCAAACCATAACATCTCATTTGTTAAAGCTAGTGACAGCAAGAATGATGTGATGAATTTTGATAATATGCACAAAATGACTAATGATAACATGAGTAATTATGGGGATATTTAAAATATGGTCAACCTCATTGACATTCAACCTCATAAGGGCCAAACCAAAATGTCTCTTAACATTGCTTTCTCACAAAATGACATAATTAAGCAATGCACCTGATGTTCCTCTTTACATACCCGAACAAATCAATGACAAGCCTACCAATGGGATATTAATTGATCCTGTGTGTGTAGAGAATGTGATCACCGAGGAGCTTTTTTTTGTGCATGAACTTTATCAAGAATCTTATGAACAATCAAAAGCATGGATCAAAACACATAATGGTTTTTCTTTGCTTATGATAGGCTTGATTACTCTCCCCTTAAAGTTGGACCAAAACAATTAGATGTCTCATTCTCCATCATCTCATTGTTGAACAAATTCTGTGTGAAGCTAGGCTATCCATGGATTTTGTCCCATCGATAGTCCATAAATTCTTAAAATTTCCATTTGGTAATGAAATATTCACTATGCATCATAGTAGTTTTAATCCTTTCTCTTCCCATGGGAATTTATCATTTGATTTCTTTTGGCCCAAACCCATGAACCTATTAAGCCTCGTGAGGACTTCTGTTGGCCCCACAATTTTCGTTGCATGAAAGGATCGACTTGTTAATGCCCGATACAACTTCCAAAGTTAACAGATCCACAGGAGGTGATTAGTCCATGTCACGAATATCAAGGGGAGCACTGACCATTTGCCAACAAATCCCCCTTAGTGTTACCTTAGGGGATTCAAACCCGACACCTTTGGCTCTGATACCAATTGTTGGCCCCACAGTTGTTGCACCAAAAGATCAACCTATTAATGCTTGATACAACTACTAGAGTTAACAGATCCATAGGAGGTGATTAGTCCATGTCACAAATCTTGAGGGGAGAACTGACCATTTTCCAACAACTTCTTTTTCAAATATTACCAAAAGTTCAAGGCAAAGCGCATAGCGATATTATCTCTTAGCAATATCCCTCAACCCATGATTGAGCCTCCTATCTTTGATGAAACCATGATTGAACCAAAAGCTCTTCCAAGTAACCAAGATAAATCCATGACAAATCCTCCATATATTTCCTATAAAAGACCAAGAGATAACTATACAATTCTCGTTGTGCCTCCTAAGATCAAACAAGTTTATAAACCCAAAGATACAATGGTTTCCCAACCCTCGATGGTTCCTTATGTTCCTCCCTTGTGGGAAGAAAATAAACCTATGGTTTCAATAAACCTGCTCCTACAACATTATAACTTGAAAATTGTGCAAAAAGAAACTGAAATGCTAAAGAGTGTAGGCATAAACATTGTGCTATTGGTTGTAAGTTAAAGAAAAGAACAAACCAACAAAGCATGATGAATCTCTACCTTCACAACAACAACATGAAACCTCTATGGACATTATCATTAGACCTCCTATTGTGATCAACTTGGATGATGATGATGAGATTGTTAAGATTGATGAGGAAGTGCATAATGAGCTAGAAATTTATTGTTTTGTTATTCCATGAGCTTAGACAAGAACAACCATGATGATCATCTCAACAAGAGTGCATCACCATGTGTTGAACCTTGTGATTCTCCTAGTACAACACTCATTGTTTCCCCTTTGGTTAGTCATCTACCTTTCGTATATGATGAACAAGGTTAGGATGTAGACAACTTGATTTAGGTTGTCTCACATGTTTCATACTAGCTTTATGTCTTTCCATGTTCTTTGTGTGATTACATGTGTGTAATGTGATCCCCTATATTGTGCTGCTTGGAATGTCTTTATGTTTGTGAGCCTACTTTGGATGACCCTTGTCACTTTGTTGGTGCAACGATACAAAGGAAGCAAATCTTTTGTGATGTTCTTCTATTTTTATCTTCATTATTCTATTTTTCATAACCATTATCTTTTCATTTATCTTGTGTTTTCCTTTTGGGGAAAATGCAAAGCATTGAGACATTTAGGTCTCTTCATGTTGACCCAAAAGGAATTTTTTTCTTCTCTCTCTCTCTATGTGTCACTCTTCCCTTGTGCTCATTGTTCCATGAGTTATTTCAGGAATGATGATGGCTTTGAGCTCTATTATATCACTGTAGAAAAGACATACGCTACCCCAAATCCGTGGATCCCTTATTTGTTATCTTAGGAATGCATATGGGGGAAACCTCCTTTCCATGATGTAGCTTCATTTTGAAACATATCATTGGAATAGGGGTTTCCAAATAATCTCTTATGTGTCTTTTATCAATTGGCATTTATCATCTTCTACTTTAAAGTAATTTCTCATAGCATGGTGTTTAGAAATTTCTTTAAAGTGAGGGCATTATGCCTCCCACTTTTTTCTTGTTTGATGACATGAACTTTATTCAAAGTGTGGTCTTATTATTTCATGTGATGTTTCTTCTTTTTGGTGACATTGGGTTTGATGTCCTTCAAGAGCATGACCTTTCTTGGCATATGGCATTTCTCTTGTAGTAATGGTATGGCATGCATTCCCTAAGGTGTGAATATTTTATCCATCGACTAGTCCTCTCTTGATGGTGATATTGAGTGTGATGTTCCCTAAAGAGAGACCTTTCATCAACTAAGAAAAACCCCTTTGACTATCATAGACTAAATCATGGCCACCAAGCATAATACAACTTGCTTATTAGTGGTGATTTTATTTCATGAGTGTCTAGAATAATGTAGCGTGCTAGTCTTGTGAAGCCTTTGACCATCTAGTGTGGCACCTTATCAAAGTTATCGGGGAGTATAAATTTTGGTATGGTTGATGTATGGGAGCCTGTAGACCTGGCATGGCTTACCCATCTACCACCTTTTTATGGGTACACACCTGGTGTATATCAAACTGTGCCATACCATTGTGTGTTTCTCATATTGCCTTGGGGCTCGCCTAGTGTATATCAAACTGCACTAGCACTTGTGAGAATATTCTTTGATAAACAACCTAGGATTGATCCATACCTTTTGGACAAACAATCGAAGCTTGATCCATTCCTTCTTCATCTTTGCATTAATTTGACAGTGTATGATTGTGTATCTTGTGTTGTTGCAGGCATGTGTCTCTTTGTGCCTTTACTGGTTTTCCATGGGATCTTAGATCCTAGGGACTTGATCATCCTCCTTGATCCTTGTCATATTATCTTGCCAAAAATTATACTATTAGACCACTCTTGACTTATTTGTCTACTTTAGTGTTAGTTTGAGCAATGGGCTCATACTCTCACTAAAGTGAGGGTTAAATGCAATGTAGAAAAATGTACACCTTTACATTTTCACACTATGTTTGTATCCCCTTTTAAATTAATTGGACTTAATTAAGCTTCTAATTTTCTAAATTATGCATCCCAAAGCCTTATTATTCCCATTTTTCAAAAGGGAAACCTATATTAAACAAATGCTAACATTAATTTAAATACATTGAGAATTGTGTGTCTTGGACTTAGGTCCCCTTTAAGTGCCAAGACCCAATTTTTAATATGTTTTTGGTGGTATTTTAATGATTCAAATTCAAGTTTCAAATGTTAGCTTGTGGAATATAATTTTCATGAAATTGGATAAACCTATAAATACTAAGTTATTTTATCAATTCAAATCTATGACATTTTGGAGAACTTCATATGAGAAAATATTGTTTTCAAGAGCATTGAAGAGAAGATTTATTAGTAATCTACAACAAAAATCAAGATCAAATTGTCATGTGAAAATTCATGTATGTTCATATCATGTTTTGGAGCTAACATTATGATATAGGTTTCAAGCATTCAAGCATAAAATCAAGAAATCAATCAAGCCAATTCATGCAAGATCAAGATCCTTGGAGTGATATGTTAGACTTCAGTCCTCTAAGGGTAGTCATTAAGGGTTTGGTGAGTTTTAGCATAACTTTTTTCATTCATCAATTCCCTCCATTTATCACTATTTTATCATCAAGGTTTAATTACCAAACTTGGGTTTGACCAAGGAAAATCCCTATTCACCCAAAAACGAACATTTTTCTTCTCTCTTTGTATGTGCAGATTTATAGGTGAAGGACTAAAAATCAATCAAAAGAGCAAACAAAGTTATCTTTAAAAATTGTTGTCAAGCTATGGAAACTCACCTAGAGATTTTATTTCTGGCTCTTTGTCAATCAAACCTAGAGAAATCAGAAGCTTAGATCCAGGATTTGAGGACTGCAAAATCAGATTTTGGACCCCTGTACAAAGACTCATTTTCCCTAGGGAAAATTTGTCCTTCAACAGTGTTCAAAACCCACTTTTGGTGTCAGGTACATACAACTCTACCCTTCTTAGATCTACTTGTAGCTTGTTGTTTCTATTTTTTCTATCATAATAATTTGCATTTCAAGAATTAGGTCACACAATTGAGTTTGTTAATTCATTTAAATTTATCTCCCAAAACAACCAATTAGTCATTTTTATCATTTTCTATCATAAAAATACAATAGGCCTTCCTAATAGGGTTGAATCACCTCAAGATTGAAATTCAATATTCCTATCCTTGGGAGATCTCTTTTTTTAATGAAATTAGGGAAAAGGTGTGTTTGAGGTATCCCATTTTGGCAAACTCTAAGACTCCCTTGCTTTTCAACCATTTCATTTTGGTGACCTCTTTTCCCTATATTTCATAAAATATTTATATAAATGGCATGAATAAATTATAAAATGTGCTTGTTATGTTAAATAAGATATAAATATACTTTTTAAAAACTAAATATATTTCATGATGTACATATTATGATTTATTTTAAAACATGACATAATATTTTTGTAAAATTAATTTTCAAATTTCTCAACTAAAAAATGTTTAAGGTTATTTTTGAAAAGAGGCTTAATGTAATTTGAAGGGACCCTTTTATAATTTTTCTATGAATACACATCTATGTTCATATACCTTATTTCCTATTATATTGGCTTTCTTGATATATGATCTTTCTTTGCTTATTTTTATGTTCCTTCTTCATGGGGGAATCATCCTATTCTACTTGTTGGGGATATTTTCTTTCTTTCCCCCCTTTTTCGTCTATTTATCATATATCTACTTCCCCATTTCACATGCTATGGATTTTACAAATAAAATTAAAATAGGGTCACAATTCATAATAGTATATCTCACTAATGAAACCTTTTAATTATACACCATGAAAGGTGAAATTTATATTGAAATTGTTAATGCCTTTGTTGGGATTCAATCCTACAATACCAATTTTTTATTGAGTGTCAATCCATTTGTGCACTTAGGCTTCATTTTCCCCTAGTTTATAACCAATTTGACAAATACTTGTGTGGGAATTTGTATTTCATTCCACCAAAGTTTCATCATCCTTGCACTCTTGGTGAGTCAAAACGTGCATAAATTTGGAAAATTTATGTCTAGGTAGTTATCAGAGTTGTAGACTTCCTCAAGTAGGCATGCCTATTTTCCCAAGTCTTATTTTCCATTATTTATATTAGCCCATCAAACTCCCACTTCTTGTCATGTCATCTTCCTAAATTCAAATTTTCACTCTATTTCTATTGACCCATCAAACTTCCCTATCCTCGGGTGCCTATATGATCCCACAATACTGGTTTACAATTTTTGGCCAAATTGAACACTGAACTAATTTTTTCTAACTAAATATTCACTTTTGGGCACCTATAATGGCTAAACCGTGAGGAATTTGAAGATGATTCAAACTAGTGATTTGTGGTATTTTTTTCTGTAGATTCTAAATATATTTTTTTCAAAAATTTTGGAATCATATTGCACTTCTTTTTCCATCTCCTTCGAAAACTAGTTTTTTTCAATAAACACCATTTTTAAGGAGTGATGCTCATCATATAACATAATTTTTTTTCCATGAAGGATAAAATTATAATTTTTTGATTATATTTTTAACTTCACAATATCTAGTGCTTCCAATTGGTTTCATAGTGTTTTATTAAATATGTTTTCCTTAATCAAGTTTCAAAGTCAAACCAATTACAATTCAAGTTAGGTTATAACACAACTTTTTTTGTATGCGAAATTCAAAAATTGTTGGATCAAGGACTTCAATATTTGGTGCACTCATATTTTCAAAAAAAATTGATAATTTTCTATTTTTCCGTGCAAAGCAGAGAGAACTTGATTTTTGGGTGAAAACCTACATTCACAAAGAATAAAAAATAAATATAATAATTAAATTAAATTTATTTAAAATTATACTTTTTTGGAAGCTTATAATAAGGACTACATACTTATAAAAAATAAATTTTAAATGAATTCATTTGATCCCCCAAAAGGTAAATCAAAAGTGGTTTTTAATCAACATTTTGATAGGTGTAAAGGAGACTCCGTTATAGGTATGGTTTAAAACTAGTAGGGTTCTATCCAAGGGGGTTTGATCTAAGGTAGTTTGATCAAATCCTCTTCAATTGGAATGCCTTAATTGGAAATTTTTAAGGCTCAAATCATTATATTTTCTAAAAATATGTGATTTCAACAAAAATTAGAATCTCCCAGAAATTATAAACCGTCTTTTCTAATATAATGAAGTATACCCACCCCCAACAGTTTGAAAATTATTTCTATTTTTTACTATAACTCTCACCTACCACACTACATGACCTACAAGATCATTTATGGCTATATTTGATGCCCTAACTTCTAAAATAGGATTTTTACTTACCCAAAATATATTGTTTGTGCCCAAAATACATTGTTTGACAAATACATGGTGTTTCAATGGTAAAGGAGAAAAGAACATAGATTCCCATTAGTGATTTGATGAAGGTTATGCACTTACTAAATATGATTTTTTCATGCCCAAAATTATTTTTGTATACATATGTAGGTATAAATTCACAAAGAATGAAGGTTAAAATTTCTTATGCCCTAATTAATATAGTTGTTAGATTTTTCACAACCAAATACATTCACACCATACCCAAGCCACCCTTCAATGGATTTCATGGGCCTTTTAGGATCTATACACTCATATCTATGTATTATTATTTCTTAAAATAACAGTGAATGTAGTGACAATTATTTTCTCACATTTCTACCCATATCTTTACAAATCTTGAAGGGGAAAATCTACATGTAAGAACTAAAGAAAATGATGGTAGGAGTGCGGGCGATCTTCTTTCATGCATTGAGTTTCTAGGGCCTTCAAATATATAAATATGATCTCTTTATTCATTGTAATTGTTGGTTATTTACAAGTTTCTACCTAGAATCATAGAGTAGATTATCCTACAGTTTCAAAATTTGTTTATTTATTCACTATCAAAGTTGTTCATTAAGTTGCATAGAGGTAGCTAATAAATTTGTTTATTTATTCACTATCAGAGTTGTTCATTAAGTTGCATAGAGGTAGCTAATGAATTTATGTATTTAATCTCATGTCTCGCTAGTCAATGGTTGGCATTTTAGATAGTTTTAGGTGTTGAGGTGTATAAGGCCCTCTTTCATATTAAAAATTTCTCTCACCATAGTTGGTTTGACTATAACACGGATTTGATTAATTTTGTAGCACTATAGATTATTGTAAATTATCTTGTTTAATAATATTTTTCTTGTTGTAGATTAATGTTATCTAGTTTAGAGAATTATTGTTAAGTATATACGATTATTATGCATCATACCTCAATTATTATTTATTGTTTTTTATTTGTAATGGTTGAATATAACTCTATGGCATGATGAGGCACCAATATTGAAGACCCTACCCCTCCATATTAATTTAAAAATAAATAAAATTAGTTACCATTAGTAATAAGAAGTAGAAGTATGAATTATGCATGGTATTCATGTTTCAATGATACAACCAAGGAATATTATTAAGTGGCTATAAACTATTACATACTTAGAGGATCATATCTAGTGTGTTTATACTCTTCCAATAACAATGGAATGTTGATTGAAAACATCTCAAGGGATTATAATACTATTTTTACCTGTAGATACATGTGTAAAATATTTTTACGACTATAGAAGTGGTCTTTTATAGCTAATTAACTTTAACCTAGTGATTAACATAGAGGTCAAATGTGTGTTTGGGTATAGTTGTAGATTTGTTCTATCCATTATTCATTTTAAATGATTTAAAAACCTTCTTAGGATACTTTTAAGAAACAACCTTTTGAGTCTAAGGTAAGCTCAAAGTGTAGGAGAGAATACACACTTTTAGTAGCTAGCCTTTGACCCTCCTAAATCTATTGATGAATCCATATTTATCTTCTTGAAGATAAACCTCTAGCCTTGAAGGAGGAAAAGAGTTAGAGAATTTAGGAACTATGGTTTTGGGACCTAACTACCTTTATTCTAACAAGTATATTATCTCTATATTTTATAGGCATATATTTTGCATTTCATACTAGCAAAAAAATCTCATATTAATATAGGATGTTCTAGTTTTCTTGCTCATAAAAATATCAAGGAGTTGGTTACAATAATATTAGACTTCATACCCTTCATCTCACACATTGTGATCATTATTATGTTATTTTATCTTTATTCACACGCTATCCTATTTTGAACTTAGGAATTCAGTGATTAGTTTGTATTGTGAATTTCCCATTATCCCCTATGTCATTAGATCTCAAGCTTTCTTATGCTGGAGGAATATAGGTGGACCTTCCCAATTTATACCTCAACAAGATTTGAATCCCAAAGGGTTATCCTATTGTTGAATTGCATTAACAAATGATGCATCATATAATGCCATTCAATTAGAATGAATTATTATATCCACTCATCTTTCCTTTTTTATTATTCAATTATGATACCTTGCATCTATCTAGGTATGTGAGGGAAAATATAGGGGAATGAATTTTCCTTACTCATTTGTCTAATAGTTAGTAATGAGCCCTTGCATCTTACTAGTTGCATGGGGATATACTCGAGGTCGCATTATGAAAAATAAAATAAGAACAAAAGAAAAATCATAAGAACAAAAGTAGAAAAGACAACAAAGAAAGAAAAATAAACTTGATGCTAAATTAATGCAGTCCTTATAAACCAAAATAATTGTAGGAAAATTCCTCTTGATTGATTATTCCAATTCCCTTAATCTCGCCTCTTGGCTATTGTCAATCTAAGTCTAGGATAAACTTGTGAGTTGACAATATCTTTCCTCATTTTCAAATATTTTATGGACTATTATATTTTCCTATCATCAATCTAAGCCTAGGAATATTCTTTTTGTCATTACTTGAACTATCTTTGGAAAGCTTTGCATTAGCCCAAATAGGATTTTACATTGATTTCTATATGGCATGTGATGGTGCTGAAAATTATACCCTACAATTGTGCAAGACAAATATTAGAAAGTAACATCAAGGAAAAAGTTCTAGGCAATCAAGTAGGACTTCATGATCAAACCATAAGTTGTTTGGGCCAATGAATAAGAGTAGACAAATCTTTTGTACTTCTAGCTCTAGTAGGTCAAGGAAGATGTTTCTTTGAGATATTATAGGATAATTAAAAATAAATGAAGATAAAATAATCACACAAATTAACCATACCCTATATATAAGGATAACCCCAAAGATTTTCACAAAATATGTCTTACATTGGTTTATTGGTCTTTTAGACCATGGATCTCTCAATGACAAATTAATATTGATCGTGATTGAATTAAATCTAAAACTAGACTAATATCCCTAAATGTATGCTATTTATAATCTTTTACTTCAATTATAACCTATGAAAACCTAGAATATGCATATAGATTATAAGGATAGAGAAACAAAAGCAGGCTCTCAAAGTATTTGATAAAGGTAGGTTTCCATAAGTATACACAAACTAGTAAGAACATAATTTATGAAGAATAAAGGATGTAATTGTTATACAACATGATTAATTGTCAAAAAAAGAGTGGTGTCTTAATCAATTTGATATTAAAATCAAAACCTTAAAAATAGACAAACAAAATTATAAATCCAAGCCTAAGAACTACATATGAATTAATTCATAACAAAAAAACCAAAACTGCATTTAAGATCACATCTATTTAATTGCAATTTCACTTGTATACAGTTTGCAAAAAAAAAAAAAAAACTTTACATGATAAAACATTGTTAATCATCTTAAATGAACAAACAATGCTATATAATATTAATAAAAATATTTTACAATCTATATAATAAAATAACTGTTGGCTGCTTACTTTGTTCTGCTTTATCCTAATGACAGCTAGTTAGTTTTTTGGACTGCTTATTTTGTCTTGCTTTATCTTTATAGTAATTGTTCTAATATAAAGAATTGTAGATCCCTTCAAAATCTGTTTTTCCAATAATCAAAAACAAAATAACAAACAAATCAATAATATGACCCCACCCCTTAAAATTTCTTATTCAAAATATGAAAAGGACAATCAGTTGCAAGAACCTTCTTACATATTCGAGTCGTCAAAAGAAATTCTGTGGATATGTAATACGAATGGAGAAGCGCCAGAAATGGATGATCATCATATCTTACGTACACAGATCTGCCATGTCACTGATTAAAATGCCACCATATCAAAACTTGCCTGTCGGCAATATTCATTTCGAAAAACCACACTTTGGTTTCGCATAGAGAAACTCATCCACAGGTATTGACAAAATCAAATGGATTGCGCCACGGCCAACCACCCCCCTTAGTAATGATAACACCATGCCTTTATAAAACCTTCATCTCTAACTGTTAATCCATTCCTTGGAGCTACTCCCACCCATCAAATCTTAATCCGTGCAAATCCTCCCTCGATCACGTATTTAGCTTGAAGACTTCACTGCATTCTTTCTTCATACCCACCAAGAACATCATCTCAGAGGTCAACATTCGTCATCAACCTCAAAACCTTCAATTGTAAATGCTTTCACTTCGAATTTATTCACCACCGAGACTAACGGCTCATTCCAAGGCTAATAAGGCAATTGTTTACAATATAACCCGTGTCTAGACCAGTCATAAAAATAGACAAGTGTTTAAAGGGACAACATATCTTCACATTCACATCGATTGAGAGGAGCGTTTAAAGATCAAACAAGGTTTCACATTCATACTGAATAATGGAAGAGTTTAAAGAGTTAACATATTTTCAATTTCAGGGAAGAGTTTAAATAGTCAATATATCTTCATATTCACACCGAATGATAGAAGAGTTTAAAGAGCCAATATATCTTCACATTCACGAATAATAAATGAACTTAAATAGCAAAGAAGTCTTTACATTCACATTGAATAACGGAAGAGGTTAAAAAACCAACATGTCTTCAAATTCACATGTCTTTTGTACTCGTCTCCATCTTCCTCTTTAGAGGGGGGCTGCTCAGAGTGTTGGTCAGGTCAAGAGAAATAGATATTGTCATCCCCTTCGAAAGATAAGTAGGGAGGGGTGTTGGAGTCCTCCCCCTTAGGGTGTGTTGAAAATCAACACGGATGGTTCTTCTCGTGGAAATCTTGGCCATGTTGGTATTGGAGGTGTTGGAAGGACTAGTTTTGGGATTGTTGAGTTTATCTGTTATGTTTATAAGGGTTCGTATACTAACAATGCACGATGGAGGCTCTTTCCATTTTGTGTGCCATGGAGTGTAGTTGTGCTCTTGGGTGGAGATGGATCATTTGTGAATCAGACTCTCAAGTGGTGGTGAATTCGTTGAAGAGGCAGCAATTAGAGTTAGAGGATGTTAGTTGGCAGTTGGCGGTTATTATAAAACAGATTCTTAATCTATGTACTTCCTTAGATTTTGTTTCTTTCTGTCATATTCTAGGTGAATGGAATGGGGTTGCGGATTGTTTGGCTAAATGGGCTTTTGATCATTTGTATGATTGGAATATTGTGGACAAGGGTCAATTACCCCCAAAGTTGTCACAAAAGTTGGACCAATTAGTGGAGATTGATAGGGATGTGTAATCCCCTTGCTTTGTACTGCTTTTTTGGGTTTGAATAAATTTTTACCCCACTTTTAGTTTTAAAAATAGACAAGATAAGGATAAGATGAAAAGTATGAAATGTTTAATCTAGTCAGTTTAGGATCTGAAATAACTCTTTGTAATTTCTAAGACCTCTATAAAAGAGGCAGATGTAACATTGTTTATGCAAGCAATGGAAGTACAATTATTTTATGGTGCAGCAACACATCATGTTAGTTGTTTTTGTCTCACCTCTGTTCAATTACATGATGGAAAAGTTTAAAGAATCAATATGTTTTCACATTCACACCTAATGATAGACAAGACTCAAGAGTCAGGATATCTTCATATCCACACTGAATGACAAGAGAATTTAAAGAATAAACAAGTCTTCAAATTCACATTGAATGATGAAAGAACTTAAAAGAACTAACATGTCTTCGAATTCATACTAAATGACAAAAGAATTTAAAAAGTCAATATAACTTCATATTCATACGGAATGAAAAAAACAACATATCTTCATGTTCACAAGAATGATATTATAACTTAAAAATCCAACAGATATGTTTACACTAAATGATGGAAGAGCTTTAAGAGCCGGCAAATTTTGACGTTCCCACCGAATGATGGAAGACCTTAGAGAGTGCGTTCACACTGAATGACGGCCATTCCTGTACGTCACTGAAGCCATGTAAGCATTGTTTTGATAGTTGGAAATGTAGGTGTCTTGTGATCGAGTACAGGAGTCACGTTGAAAGGAGATCACGTACTCTCCACTGCATCTCTTTCAATCTTAAGTCTCATCAAACCAGCTGAGATCACCTACTCCATTATCCAGATCAGCAACAGCCATGCAAAAGAGCTGTAAAGTTTATTAAATGTTCTTTGTTTTGTTTTTTTATGATGGATTACTGATTTGAAATGTTGATTTAAAAATTTACACACAATCAAATTTAAAAGCAACAAAATTTCATCGACCAAAGAAAAATTTTCCATTGTGACCTTTTTAAAACCAGATATTAATTGAATTTTAACTTGATTTATCCGAATATTAACTCGATTTGCATTTAGATCTAATCCTTTGGATATTGCCTTTTGACTTCCACTTACTGAGAATCTTGAAAGGTGAAACTTCCACTTTAATTTATGATGATATATCAGAAATCAGAAGCATGTGCTGCATGGCTCGATTTACTGCAAGTCGACTCAGTTGCTTATCATGTTTGAACTAATAAATCTATATTGTTGCTGGTCCCAAAACATTTTGGGGGTATCACAATACGATACATGTACTAGTACTCCCACCACTCATTTGACATTATTAATTAATTGAAATTTAAAATTAAATGATTGTCTAAAATTTATGTTTTTAAATATTTGACAAATTTTTTAATTAATTTAATGTATTAAATAAAAAGATTAATTATGAATGATATATGTAAATCTAAATTTAATGGTTTTATCATTGTATTTGATCATTTTAACTACTATATACTCATAATTTTAAGGACACTTTATTACTTGAAAGGGAAGATATTGTCAAATTTTCTATATGATTATTCTTTTATATATATTTAATCTATATATTTTTTCTTAAATAAATTAAATCTTTAATATTTCAAGGGCAATTTCAAATAGACAATCATTCTAAAATATTTTCTTGATAAACAAGATCAATTATCAAATTTAGGATGTGGTTGCATGTCATCATTTTGTTCATTTATGTGGATTTAAACAATTATAAAATATACAAAATAATTGACCTTTAGGTTCATGAAAATTGATCAAAATTTACCTAATTTATTAGCCCTTGGGAAGCTCTTAGTAATCTTCATTTGAACATTGAATGCTCACATTTAAGACAATTAGCAATTGAATTCATAGAAAATAGTTTTTTATTAGACTAAAATTTAGTTAAGGATAAATGATTTTTTCATAATCAAGTCTTTAATTACATTAAAGATATATATATATATATATATATATATGGATTACTTTAAGATGGAGACCACTACAATGGTTTTATATTTTTTGAAATAAAATTATGAGAAATTTCTTTGCAATATATTTATGTATTAAATTAATTGAAGCTCTTTCTCATTTTTTGTATATTCCATATTGAAACGAATGCAATACTTATCACAAAGCAATAGAAAATAAACTTTTTTACTCGCCTTAGATAATAATTTACCAAATCATCCACATAATTTATAAAATTTGTCTTCCGGAAACTAAGAAAAATGCTTCCTTATTTCACAAGTAAAGCTAGAATATAAATTCAAAATTGAGATCTATACTAATTTGATATCTAGGAATTATTTGTTGACATTATTTGAGACAATTGTTCTATTATTATAACATGCATTACATTTGGAATAAATGTAAGGGGTATTCGTAGATTTGACAATCTTCAAACTCTTGACATCATTGTGACAATGCGATCCTAGTAGTCTATATTGTTTATGTATTTTAATGTTCTATTTATAGTTAAATCTTATGTTTTATGGTTTGTTAGTGTCAAAGCCATTTTTAGGATGATTTTTTATTGGGCACCACATGCAAATAGAACTTGATTAGTTCACTATTTTTATTTCTTGTTTGTTTCATGCAAGTTCAATGTAATGTTAAAAGTTCCAGATAAATAGAGTGTATGCATTTTCTCACAATTGATTATTGTAGCTTGAATGTGTCTAGTTAATCTAGAATTTAAAAGCATGAGATACAAAAAATTTTGGAAACAAATATTTTTGTATGAAAATGATCTATCAAAATTGTTCTCAAATATAAAGTAAAAATGCAATTTATGATTTAATTATAAAAGGATGCTTCCAAATTTACTTGAAAAATAACAACAAATGACAAACTCAAATTAAAGCATGTCAATGACCTTAATATTTTATTATAAAATCTAGAATACTAGGATACATTAGAATTACCTCATCATGTTCTAAGAATATGCAAACCTTCCTAAATTACATCAATAACAAACAACTAATATCAACCCAATAAAATTGTGTGCATAAAATTATACCAATTTCTTCAATTTGTATCATTTTAAATCAAGTTCATCACTTACACATTATAAATATAATAAATTATCATAATTTTATAATGTATTCATTATAGTGGCTCGGGGAAAAACATAAAATGGCAATGAAGCATGAATTATAATTTTCTACTCTATTCATTCTATTAATAAGAGAAAAAATATAAATGGTAATAACACATTTAAATTATAATAGGATGTGGATAATTTCTGGATTTGATTGTGTTTTAGTTTTTCACATCAACGTTTCGAATCATACTACATGATCCATCATCAGGGTGAAAGAGAGCTAGAGGAAAAGAAATGGATTGTTGCAGACCAAAGCAAGCTAAAAAGAGAGAGAGGGGATACAACCTTTATTTTGTTTCTCTTAACAAATATTATTTTATTTTATTTTATTTTGTCTCATTATCTTAAAATTTTCTCCATAATTACATCTTTGCATATTTTATTATTATATCATTTTAATTTTTTTATTATTTTTAATCTCCTTTTTATCTTTATTTTATTTTTCCTTTTTTATTTTATTTTATTTTGGTTTGTTTATCTCTTAAATTTTAATTTTAGTTTTTCTTTATTTTATTTTGTTATTACCTTTATCATTTTATTATCTCATTTTTCTTTATTTCTTTATTCATTTCTAATTTATTCTTTTAAAGCTTTTATTTTTATTTATTATTCTTAATTATTTATTTTATTTTGTTATTTTCTTCTTTATTAATTTGTTTTTGTTATTTTATGTTTTTTTTTTGGCACTTTTACTGTGACCAAATGCATGGCATCGCATTATCGGTGACTAATGATTGAGACTAGAACTCATGACCACCGCAATGTGAAAGACTTAGCTAATCGAAATAGGGCCCCTGTTATTTTATGTTATTATCATATCATTCTTATTTTTATTATTATTTTATTTTATTTTTAATTTTTCTTTTGATCTTATTTTGGTTTGTTTATCTCTTAAATTTTAATTTTATTTCTTTCTTTATTTTATTTTGTTATTTTCCTTGATTTATACCTATATCTTTTTATTATCTCATTTTTATTTATTTATTTATTTATTTATTTTTTCTTTATTTCTAATTTCTATTTTTGTTTTTTATTTTGATTTTTCATTAAATTATAATTTTAACTTTCTAATTTTATTTTTATTCCTATTTACTTATTTATTTTATTTATTATTATTATTATATTTTAATAGAAACTATATATTAATTAATAAACATTATATAATATTTATAATATTAATTTTTAATTTTTATTATAATAAATTTCTTTATATAATTCTCTTTTAGTCATTATATATTATTTTCCTCTCTTTTTCTTTTAATTTTTAATTTTTTGGGCTCTTTTTATTCGTCTTAAATTGGTTCTTTCCTCGATTTATTTTTGGGTTCTCTTCATTGTTGTTGCTTCCTTGTTCTTGTTGTTTCATCTTAATCTGAACCTTTCTGATTATTCAAATTCTAGTTTTCTTTTACTCTCTATTTCTTTATCTTGCTTCCTTTATAACTTTCTTTGTTTTAATTCCTTTCATTCTTCATTCCCTCTTCAAGGTGCTATCTAGGGTTCATTTTCCTTATTTATTTTCTCCTTTACTCCTTTTCTTTTCTATTTTTTAATCTACCCTTAACCTCGAACCGTGTGCCTCCTTCCTTGTATCCCCTCTCTCTCTTTTTAGCTTGCTTTGGTCTGCAACAATCCATTTCTTTTCCTCCAGCTCTCTTTCATCCTGATGATGGATCATGTAGTATGATTCGAAACGTTGATGTGAAAAACTAAAACACAATCAAATCTAGAAATTTTTACTGCACTACTTGATGGATTGTGGAAACTTGATATCTTTAAAGGATGTGGATATGTGAAAAAATTTTGGGTGCCAAATAATTATTAATGTATTGAAATGAAAAATTATTTATAAAAGTGAAGAAAAAAAATCCAATTACCTTTGTGTTATGTATTTCAACTACTTGAAATTGATCTTTTTTTCTTCTATTATGATCTATAATGCTTCTAATTATTCTAGTTCATGATCTTTTGAATTATAAATCAGCGATTGATAGCTACTAAGGAATAAGTAATCAAAATTCCACAATATATCATCTCTAATTTCCATAGAAACATTGCATCTAACCAAAACTTATAAAGTAAATAAGAAATTGGAAATATTTATTTTATTTTTTATATTTAAAATGGTATCTAGAAATTGATGATGTTCAAGTTGCCTGTGAAAAGAAAAGTGGCGGTAGAAGATTTATTAAGGGGAGTGGAGAATTCCATTGGGTTGCAATGGATAGTAATAGATAATAGTTTAGAAAGATTCAATAAGATTTCTCTAATAGCAAAGAAGGTATAAATTTTCTAAAAGAAAATTTGGATTTGGTTAAATATTAAGTATAGAATTGTCGAAAGTGACAAATTTCTTATCAAACATGTTGTACATGATGATGTACATGCACTCCAAACTCTATGATATATGCAATTCAAACTCCCTAAAATGAATACACACCTTAAATGTTTGAAAATTGAGTGACTTCATTTACTTTAACTAGCTTATTTTAGGTAGCTTAAGGATATCAATGTTTGATCCACACAAAAATTTTAGAAAAAATGTTTGAAGTTATTCAGTTGATACTTTGTGGTGTGATTTTATGTCAGACTTTCAAGAAATTGAACAATATATCCAAGTACATGATGAAAAGAAAAAAAGTTCCCCATTGATATCTTTAATTTACATTCTAGACCAATCGAAAAATAGTGCATTGGCATTTGTCTTGTAAGAATATTTGACTCTAAAGATCTGTAATGAACTTGTTTACATTCGTAGAAAAGTAGATGGCATGATTTAATATGGTTCTTCAAATGCAAGTTATGAAAATGTCTACACTTACCCATACGATTCAAAGCATGTTAAAGCTTTCTCTTTCAAGAGAGTACATATTTTAATATTCTGCAAATTTTATGAAAAAATAGCCACTTAAATTTTAATAAGCTTTGATTTTTAGATGTTGATTTCTCGAAAATAGCAAACAAATCAATAAATATAACCCCACCTCTTAAATTTTTTTATTAAAAATATGAAAAGGGCAATCAATTGCAAGCACCTTTCTTCATATTTACAGTACTTACATATTTGAGTTGTCAAAAGAATTTCTGTGGATATGTTATAGGAATGGAGAAGTACCAGAAATGGGTGATCATCATATCTTACGTACACAGATCTGCCATGCCACTAATTAAAATGGCCACCATTTGAAAACTTGACAGCCGGCAATATTCATTTCGAAAAACCACACTTCGGTTTCGCACAGAGAAACTGATCCACAGATATGACAAAATCAAATGGATGGCGCCACGGCCAACCAGCCCCCTTAGTAATGATAACACCATACCTTTATAAAATCTTCATCCCTATCTGTTAATACTTTTCCTGGAGCTACTGATAGCCATCAAATCTTAATCCGTGCAATTCTTCCCTCGATCACGTGTTTAGCTTGAAGACTGCACTGCATTCTTTCTTCATACCCACCAAGAACATCATCTCAGAGGTCAACATTCATCATCAACCTCAAAACCTTCAATTGTAAATGCTTTCACTTCGAATTTATTCACCACCAACACTGACGGCTCATTCCAAGGCTAATAAGGCGATTGTCGGCAAGATAACCCGTGTCTAGACCTGTCATAAAAATAGATTCATCTACTTTACCGCGCCTACAATGAACAAAACAAGAAAATGGATTTCAACCACATCTTCACATTCACACCAAATGATAGAAGAGCTTAAAAGAACCACGCAGTGAATGATAGGAGAGTTTAAAGAGTAAACAAGTTTTCACTTTCACATTGAATAATAGAAGAGTTTAAAGAGTCAACATGTCTTCAAGTTTACATTGAATGATGGAAGATCTTGAAGAATCAAAATGTCTTCATGTTCACATCAAATAATAGAAAAAAATTAAGAAATAACATGTCTTTAAGTTCAGACTGAATGATGAAAGAATTTAAAGAGTCAATATGTTTTTATGTTCACATCAAATCATGGAAAAGTTTAAAGAGCCAACACATCTTCAAGTTCATAGTGAATGATAAAAGAGCTGAAAGAATCAACATGTCTTCACATTCACACCAAATGACAAAAGAATTAAAAGAACAAACAAACCTTTGCATCCACACTGGATGATGAAAGAATTTAAAGAGCCAACATATCTGACATTAAATGGCAAAAGAATTTCAAAGAATTTCAAATTCACTCTAAATGATCGAAAAAAATTTAAAAACCCAACATATCTCATATTCACAATGAATGATGGAAGAACTTAAAGAATTGGCACATCATGTTCACACTGAATGGTAGAAGAACTTAAAAGAGCCAACACGCTTTCACGTTCACACCATATGATGGATGATTAAAGAACGCGTTCGCACCAAATGACAGCCAATCCCTTACGTCACCGAAGCCATGCAAGCATTGTTATAACAGCTGCAAATTTAATTCTCTTTTTACATAAACTTTTGTCAAAGCCAGATACCAGCTTTATATCAACTCAATGTGCCTTTACATTCAAATATTACCTCCGCGGACTATCAAGATATATAATTATATCTGTTATAAAGATTAATATTCTTGGACAAAGGTGGTCATGCCATCAAAGTAATATTGGTGCAAGATCATATTTTTCTATGCTTGAGTTTGGATTTCAACAAAAGTATCATTGCAAGAAGCAAATATGTGGCTACACCAAGCAATATCATTTATCAATTGATCAACAAAGCTGAAAACCAATTATGATCAAGTTGTCATTCAACTCAGACAAAATTGAAAATGCCAAAACTCAATCAAACTGAAACAAAAATGAGACAACTCCAACAAAATTGAAACACCATCTTTTTGGTTTGTCCGGATGCTCCTGCATCAAAGACAAATCTTGTAAATTTTAATTTTTTGAAATTGACAATTGTAGTGTGAATGTGTCCACTTAATCTAGAATTCAAAAGCATGCTCAATACAAAAAAAATTGTATGGGAATGATTCATCACAATTATTCTCTAAGATGGTGTAAAATGCAATATGATTTCATTGTGAAAATAACAACACATGGCATATTCAAATTGAAGCATGTCAATTATCAATCATTTATTATAAAATCTAGTATACAATAAAATGATCTCATCCTTCCTAAATTACATTACTAGCAAACAATTAAGGTAAACCCAAATAAAATTGCACCAACTTCTTTCATTTGTGTCATTTTAAATCAAATTTATCACTTACACATTAAATATATCTTAATTTATCATAATTTATAATGTATTCATTATATTGACTAAGGGCAAAACATAAAATGACAATGAAGCATAAATTGTAATTTTCTTGTCTATACATTCTATGGAAAGAGCAAAAATATAAATGGTAATAACACATTTAAATTATAGTAAAATATGAATATGTGAAAAATTTTAAGCACAAAATTTTTTTTAATAGATAAAATGAAAAATTATTTATAAAAATAAAGTGGAAAGACAATTCCAATTACCTTTGTGTTATTTTTTTCAACCAATTTTTAATTGATTTAATTTTCTTCTATAATGATCTATAATTTTCTAATTAATTTACTGTAAAATGCTTTAAATTATAAATTAATGATTGATATCTACAAGAGAAGGAACAAATAACAAAAATTCCACAATATGTTTTTACAAAATTTTAAAAGTTTAAACATATAACAAAATTATGTAAACTCATTACTATTACCTATATTTATAAGGCCAATTAAAAATATGGACAAGTTTTAAACTTTCCAAGTCAAGAGAATGTAGTGTCTCTAATTTCCATAGAAACATTGCATCCAACAAAAGCTTACAAATTAAACAAGAAAAATGAATATTTACAAATTAAGATTTGGGAATATTTATTTGATTTTCCTGTTTAAAATGGTACTTAGAAATTGATGATGTTCAAGTTGTCTATTAAAGCACAAGTTTTCTTGTAATGTCAAATATTCCTTTTGATTCTAAAGATCCACGATGAACTTGTTTCTGATTCATAGGTTTTTGTCATTAATAAGGCGAGTTGTCATAAATGCAACGGGCTAGATATGTAAGTGTGAAATCACCACAGTGTGCAATTTTACGAAACTACAAACATTCAAATAAAATTCAAGTTTTATCACCATTGTAATAGTGTTTTACAATGTTAATTTTATAGTGTTTGTGATGTAAGAGCTATAAAAACACTCAATTATGGGAAATTATTATACATTACCTTTTCAAAAACCCAAAGCCCAAACAGGAAGTGAATAGTCATAGCAGAAGATGAATAGATTTTACACTTTTACATTGAAAAGTATCAAACATTTTATAATGGACCTTTCTATAGATTTACACAATATTGGATAGGGAATGAGACAAAAAAAATTATGCTCATTTTTTAAGAATGAGAATATTTTTAGAATTTTGTGTCTATTTTATCCTTATAGTTTTGTATTATTCTTAAGTCTAATTTAATATTTATTCTTCAATTGCTCTTTATATCCTTGTAAAAAATAATTATTTACACGTAGATGTATGTAGTAAAGTTAAGCTCAAATTTTCTATTTAATTTTTTGTATGCCCTCTTCTTTACCTACATTCTTCCATAGCCTTGATGACCCTTCTTCCATAGCCTTGATGACCCTCTAATTTTACTCCACCTAAGGTTTCTCATTCTTTCTCCCTTTTCTTCCTTTTCCCTTTTTGTTTCCTTTCTATACTTTCTAGTCATAATATAGAAAATTGTGTAACCTCACAATTTCATGCTATTTTTTAACATGTTTTAACATTTTCTCCTCTAGTATGTTTCAAGTATTACTTGGACCTTGCCTTAGGAAATTTTCCCTCACCAAATTATTAAATTTCTACATCATAGTCATGTTCTACCTGCTGAACGTGGGATCATACATTTGATTTTGAGTAATTTTTGTAACATACTAATGTGACATGTGGACATCCACATGACATATATATGTCTATGGAATGTGCTAGCATCCCATAAATTTAAAAAATAAAAACAAACATTGTTACCACTTATTTTCCTAGTCTTGCTACTAGTAACACCCACTAGTCTATAAAATGCCTCACATGTTTAAATGTGATAGTTGAGCTTCTCTTTCCATTCTACTATACAAATTCATTTCAAATAAATTATGTTTTACAAATATCTCCCTCTCTCTTCTTGACTATTTTTTTGTTGTTGTTTATTTCTCCATTGTTGCAAATTCAAAGGGCTTAATTTTCACAAAGCATTGAGAAGGGTTGAATCTGTCAAAGACTTGGGGCATTTTCTACACTCTTCCTCTTCAACTTCTAAAACCACATATGGTAATATTAATCAAGATTTGTCTTTTTTTATATTCATGTTTATATGATTTATTTTATTTTATTTGTAAATATATAGGTGATTTCCCATGTCCTCTTCTTATTTAAATATTACGTACACACTAGGGTATTTATCCCCGTAAACTAGGGATACATACCTATAGATTTCATGTTCTCACTATTCTCTCAATTCTAAGATACACTTAGGATAGGACTACACACCCTTTTATTTTATTCTACATTATTGGCTACATGTGGAGGTAAAAAGACTAGAAGAGCTTGATAACTCTTGGAAATCTTCTAGGTATGTGTAGGATCATGATGGGGCAAAAAGTGGCAATATGATGGGTATGTGGCTGACGACATTTTTTTTACCCAAAATAGATGAAACGAAAAGGGTTTTTAAAGGAGATTCTCAGCTTTCCACCAATATAAATTATGTTTTACTTTGAATTTAATAAGTAATTATTATTCATTTTCTATTCAAATTACGACTTAAGTCTTGATTGATAGACTGATTGAAAAACATCTATAGTTTTCAAACAGTATCACATTTTTTTAATCCAAAACATGCGTCACATTCTATGCTTCGCATACTATAGGATTAAAAAAAAAAGTTGAATTTCATGAAGTTTTGACCAAGTTAAGGTGGTCAGACATAAGAGTTTTTTATATTTTTTAAAATTTGCAATAAAAAATTCATAATTAATTATTTACTTGGAAAAAAATTACAAAAAAATATGTATCACATTGGGACATGAATCCTCTACTTATATCTAAAATATTGTAGAAAAATATTATCATTTTATTGTGGTTAGGGTGGTTAGACAAAAACCTACTTCTTATTTTTTCCCTGAAATTTAAGTACTACTGCATTGAAATTTCAAATTTTCACCAAATAGATTTTATTTTTTTTAAACAAACCTAGTAGTTTAGAAACTACATTCAATTTACTACAAATTCTATTATTACATATTTTTGAAATAATATAGATAACTTATTCAAATTTTTACGTCAAGTTGCCTAACTCTGTTTTTTCTGATTTTTTTGCCACTTAAAGGCTTGTTTTTTCCATGATGATCCTGCATATACCCTCCTATGTAGCCTAAAAATTTCTTCTCTTTATCTAGCTAATATATTTTTTGGACCGAATTGATTGCATAAAGTTTTTGTATTATTTATTTATTCTTTACCATTTTATTGTTTGTCATTATATTTAAATATTTCTTCATATAAATCATTATTTATATGAATATTTTGTTACCTATATTTCTCCTATTTTATTCCTATCTATGATTAGGTAGTTGTACTGGGATAATATGAACATTTTTTTATCAGGACCAATCCATTGCCTATCAAATTATAGGTAATTATATAATTTAAGGACATGTTTTGTATGGATGAAAAAATGTCACATTGGTGTCTTAGCCAAGGAGCTCCAAATTATAGCTCTAGGTTCCATTTTACATTCTACTTACTATTTTAGCATTATTTTTTAGAAATTATTTTTCAATTTCAATATTTCTATATATTTCTAATTTCTTGTAACTTTGTGGTTGAAAGAAAATATTTATTTTGAAAATTAAAACATCCTAGGGGAAATTGTTATTTTTTTAAACTGAAATAATAGAAAAAATATCAAATTCTCAAATAATAGATTCTTCTCAGGTTAATGTAGATAGAACAATTTAATTTATAAAGATATAAGTTTTCTAATTTAAATCAAATATCTATATTACACTAGTTAAAAGTACTAAAAATCCAACAAAACTCCCAAGATACAATGGATCTATCCCTCTCAAACATAGAGGAAAATTACTATCACACTCACATTGTTGAAAACTCATTCATTTACTCATTACGTGAGTCAAAAAATAATCATAGTGACCAATTTACTTGCCAATACTTTTTTGGTGTCTCTACTAGGGATCAAAGTTTCAATGTTTTTCTTTTCAAACATATCAAGGAACCTCCCTAGAATGGAGTTTGGAGACTTTATAAAAATAATATACTTGGTGCTTTCATTTTTCTAAATTATATTATGTTGTTGGCTTTACCAATTCCATGGGAAAACCATTCGGTCCTCTACCATCACCTCGATATAGCAATTGATCTTCCTTCAAGTTTCAGGATGAATTTTTTTAAATCCTTTGGAGAAAAATTATAGGATGCTAATAATAATAATTGAGTCTTTACCATGGCATGTGGTATTCTAGAACTTGGTGAAGAGAATTTCTTCAAAAAATAAATTGTTGAAATCATCATTAGGCCTTCTATTGATTTGTTCTTAGACTTGAAAGGTGGATATTTTAGAGGTTAAGATAGCTTGATGAATAAATTTTTGGAGATATTAAATCATGAATTAAAGATGTATTTGCATTAGTGCTCCAAATTTTCTAACTGAAAAGAAATAAGACAAAAATATGAGAGAGTTTGTATCCCATTTCATAGGTTATTAATGTTTATTCCTTGTGTTTGGTCAACCAAGCTTAAATACCCACCTTTGTATTTTATTGTTGCCATGCATCCTAAAATTATTTTTTTCCTAGTATATCAAATGAAGTTGTCAAACATGCTCTTAATGTCCTAAGTACAAAAAAAATAGTGGAACTTGTTGTAAAGAGAAAAATATTTTATTTGGAATATTCTCAATATTATTAATAAATATTTAAAAAACAAGTTGTTCAAATGCATTAAGACTTGATAAATAAAGAAAAAATAGTTGGTGTGAATGGGGTTATTTCCTAACTAGTTATTAGTGAGGACCTATTCACATTTTTATAAGTTTACTTAGGAGTTAAGTTTCCTAGTTGTCATTTCTAGAAGTTAGTTATAATGGGGCCATGTCTCATTATTTTATTTTAGTTATCTAGGCATTTAATAATTCTCTCATGCATTTAATATTTGCATTGAGAATTTAATGCTTGTTTCCTAGGTTGTTATGACTTAGTTGTCTCATGTGATAGGATTAATATTGAGTATTGCATATTGACCACATATTGCATCCATTGTTGCAATTTCATGTTCTTGCTTTCCCTCTTGTGGAAGGTTGTTGGTTTTTGTAGATAATCCTGGAGGCTTCAGTACTTGAATGACTCAAACATGTTCTATGAGTTGTGTCTCAGCTCCTACATGGTATAAGAGCTTTAGAGTTGCAAAACCCCTTCTCAAATATGAGGGTGATTTGAGCTTGATCTTTTGCAAGGTGCATCTTGGATTAAAAAAATGGCATATATATTTTTCCTTGTGTATTTTTGAGAAAAATGATTTCTGGGTTTTGTTCAAAACCACAAAATAGCCTATGGGTATCTACTAGATTTTGCAGATAGTGAGTAGATTTTGCAAAAAAAAAAAAAAACTATCAAATAGCCTAGCACAACTATTTTTCCTGCAGGTGAAGTTTTTTTTTACCATATCACATGTTCTGATTTTTGGATTCAAAAATGCTTTTTGTGTTTTGTTGGTAGCATCAAAATATTATCTGGGTATCCATTATTTTCTGCATACATCCAACAAATTTTTCAAAAATCAAATCAAAAGGGTCATGTCTATTGACAATCAACTTACAAAATTTACCCTTTTAAAAAAAAATCATAATTTTTCACCATGATGTCCATTTTTGGCAAACGAGATATTGACAAAAACCTAGTTTCGAGCACTTCACAGTAGAGTAGGCCATTTTTTTAGATTTTTTCATCTACATAGATCTAAGGTCATTTTTATTCATGGAGGTAGATGTGAACATTCATCAGTGCATGCACTATTTCCTTTTTTGTGTGCATTAGGTTTGCATTTTCCCTATACCTCATTTTAGTTCCAGATCATTTTTCAATCGATTATTGCTTCATAGATTTGAGGATTGTGCGATATGGTGGGTGTTCTAGTGTTCCTTGGAATTGGGTCTATTGTTGAATTTTCATGATTCCAACTTGAGTCCTTGAGTGACTCTAATATGGTTTCTAGAAAATAGAATTATCTTTCCTTTGCTTGACAAATTAAGGATTTCATTGTTACTTCAGAGTGTGCTTCTAGTGCTTCTTTGTAGTAGGTTATCTAATTATGGGGGGACTATATAGTCTCTCTTATCATCCTTTACAAGTGTGGATAGAGATTGATTGGACTTGTGTTGGATTCATTGAGGGGGCTCTAAATGATCTCTCCTTCTTTGTCTCTCTTATAGGGGGTATTTTTTATCAAATGGGGTTTTTTCCTCTTATTTTTTATGGAGAGAACTATTATATTTCATCTCTCTTTTGGGGAGGAGTTTTCTCCCACTAGGTTTTCTCCTTTTCTCTAGTTGTGAGATATTTCTTTGCATTGCACTTATACATGGGTACTGTTGTCACCTAGAATTGCACCCTTTGTAAAACTGAGCTTTCTAGAGTAACATGGGATCATCTCAAGGCTGTGGGTCACCTATAATTGAAATGAACCTTCGGAGAAGGCTGGCTTCCTTTGGTATCACCTAGACTACTGATTCTTTGAAGGGAAAGGGATAAGGAGAATATATTGAAAGTAAAACTAACTCTATGGTGATACATCAAATTAATGAGAAATCAAAAATGAAAATAGGATGAAACACACTGAAGAAAATTAGACTGTTGTTGTTTCACCTACTCAACATCACCCCATTCAGCTTTATGCATCACTCTTGGCAGGTTTGATCCACATACATATCTCAAGAAGGAAGGAACTATCTTCACAACTAAGTGGTATGAATGCAAATTTGGTAAAACACTGTTAAAAATACATACATAAGCTAACATACAGAAAATGAGAGTGGTACGGGCATTAATACTTGTTTTCAAGATGAAGTCTGTTTTGCATTCCAAAATTTCTGTTGAGTTACAAAAACATACACTAATTGAGAAAGGATTGACGAAAAAATCACTAACTCCCTTGAATGCATAATTCAAACTATTTACAAAAAGGCAAAAAATGCCTTATATATAGACAATGTTGGCCCTCTTAGGGCTTACAAAATATTGGGTCCAGAAAGATCAATCTTCAGATCTTTTTGATTGAAATTAATGTTGAAGCATGTGTGTCCCCACTGTGTGTGTCGGTGAAGAGCTACCCTCATAGAAGCCCTATGATATTTCGCAGCTACCGCATTCATTGATCCTCGTGTCCTGTTTAGCTACTTTGGCTGCATCTTGAATGCCCTGAGCTTGCAACAGATACATGTCACTTGTTATCCTGTTGATGTTCTTTAGACTATCATGGTTTACCCTCAGATCTCTCTGATTGGTTGAGTAAATTCCATGCAGCCTCTTTGGTCAGTCAAAACTCCTTTGATCAGAATCGCATCTCGGTGAGACACTGGAAGTGTCTCACCGATGCAATTATGCCCTCCTGAGGCTATCGGCATAACATGGAGCTATCGCTGAGAGCTTATGGAAAGCTCATTTCATTTACCCCAAGCTTGCTTTTCTCCTTCGAGCTCGAGCTCCTTTGGCAAGACACTATCAAGTCGGGAAGACATCTTAGCGAGGCTATCATTTTGCCGATGCTCTTCTTCGTTGGGACCTTGGCCCATCGGCCAAACTTCATATTAAGCGTCTTCTACCATATCGGCATCTCTCATTGTCGCCAAGACATACTCCATTCGCTAAGACTCTATATCGAAGTCTCCCTACTTTGCCAAAAGTTCACTTTGAGTTTAGAGAGAGCTTGCTTGGTCAGCAAGACATCCTGTCAACCCCTCCCTCATTCTGTCTAAGCTCTTCTTTTCCTTCATTGAGACTCTTGCCAGTCGGGAAGAGATCCTCCTGAACTCCAAATGTTATGCTGAAGACCCCTCATTTTGGGGAGACCTTGTTGTCGGCCAGACCTGTCCCGAAACATGCTTCCTTTTGATTATCGGGGAGATCCTGTGGCCTCGGTGAGACCTCCTAGCGAATCCCACTTGCTTTGCCGAGATCTCCTGACTTCGGTGAGACATCTTCGATCGGTGAGACCTCACATAGACTGCATTTGCTACACCAAAAGGCCTCATGCACTCAGTTGCCGAGATAAGGCAATTGTTATGCCGACAAGGATCCTTCATTATTTTCCCATCGGCAAGACCGAAGGTCATTCACTGAGACCTTACGGTGATCGCCCCAACCTACACCGATGAGCACATCCATCCGCCACCAATTGATGAGACAAAAGTGAACTCATGCCGATACGATGTAGTCTGTTCCTCTAGTTGGCGAGACAAGAAATCCTCGCTGAGACATAATGCCGACATCGCCTAGCTCTGCCGATGAACCACCATATACATAGTCGGGGGAACATGTTGAGATTGGTAAGATGCAACCTCGATAGCTAAGACATGCCGATAGAAGCTTCTAAGGTCGCCAAAACAATAGAACCATCCTGCCGAATGAAGAATGCAGAAGACCTGTGATCGCCATGACACTCCTGGGGTCTTGGTGACTCTATCCTTAAAAGATTTTCATGTCGAACCAGAACAAGGCAGGCTTCTTCACTGAATTCCCCGTGACCTAGCATCAAATTCATGACCTTTTCCCTAGGCCGAATACTTCATTTGGTCTCCTCAAACCTGTTAACACAATTTTCTTTGCCTAATTGAGCCAGAGGGTGAAAATTTAGACAACAATCTGGCGACCTTTGCGGGATGTTTGCCTACTAAACATGAGAGCCAGTGACTGGGCTTATCCATGGGCATGGAGTCATTAGAAGGATCAGAAAACAAACAAAATATCAGTCTTGCACATGGCCTCAACCTCACGAGATCCACAGGTCATAACTGGTTTGCAAAAAAAATGAAACAAGGGAAAACAACAAAGAAAAATACCGCATTAAAACAGCATTCAGGGGATGGAGCAAAAAAGAAAACAAATGAACCATAGTACAAATCACTTATTGAAAACATAACACCTTACTAGATATGTACAAAAGGGGAACCCCATCAGATTTGAAAACAAGGCTTAAGGTGTATCCCATTGACTGGGATAGGAAGCACTTCCCCGTCCATTGCATTGTGCTCCTTGCAATCTCTGACAAGGAATGGGCCCGTCCACATGTTGTCAAACTTGGTGTGATGGCCTGGCCTGCTTTTCAGAATGTCCCATTTGAGCACGAGGTCTCCTACCTTGAAAACCTTTTATGTAGCCTTCTTGTCAGAAGTTCTTTTCGTTTGGAGCTAATGATACCCCAAAGCTTTCATTGCTCTGTCCCTTGAATCATCGAGTTCCATGAGCTCTGAATACCTCACAGACATGGGGTCCTTCTCCTCAAACATCTCCAACTGGAAAACAATATCAAGAGCTGGAAGCTCTATGGATAGTGGCAATCTTGCCTCTTTGCCATAGACCAACATATATGGTGAGTTACCAACAGACCTCTTAGGGGTCACTCTGTCTGCCCAAAGTGCATTCTTTAAACTGACGTGCCAGGTCCTTTGATTATCCTCTATAGTTCTTTTAATAATTTTAATGAGGTTCTTATTTGTGCTCTCAGCTAGGCTATTACCTTGAGGGTAATAATTTGAAGATGTGCTCAAATGAATGCCATGCTTAATGGCCCAGTCAGTTACCCTTAGACCCGTGAATGCAAGGGCATTATCAGATATGATGGAGTCAAGCACTCCAAACCTGGTGACTATAGCTTCATAGAAGTTCAACACTAAGGATTCTTTTGCTTCCTTCAATGCAACCGCTTTTGTCCACCTTGTAAAATATTCAGTGGCTACAAGTACCCATTTGTGACTAGCACTAGAAGGTGGATTTATTGGTCCAATAAAATCAATTCCCCATCTCATGAAGGGCTGCTCTACTTGAATTGGATGCAGGGGCATAGTAGGAAGCTTTTCCTTTCTTGAAAACAAAGCACATTTGATGCACTTTCTTGACCAGGCATACACATCCTTGAACAAACTGGGCTAGTAGTAACCAGCTCTCATGACCTTCCAGGCAGTAGTTCTAGGAGCAAAGTGACCTCCTGCAGCTCCATCATGAAACTCATGAAGCACTTTTTCAATTTGGTCACTGTGAATGCATCTTAACAGGACACCATTGGGATCCTTTTTAAAAATAACATTGCCCATCAGCACATATGGTATGGACTGCAGTCTAAAGTATCTTCTTTTGGCTTTGTTTAGACCTAATGGACACTGACCAGTTTGTAGAAATTGGGTCATATCTTGAACCCAATTAGTTATCCCCATGGGCACATCATCTTGGGCATTCTGAGGCTCATTTGTATTGGCAAGCACAGCATCTTTTTCTAGTTCACTTTCACTGCTCGACCCTGAAGCAAGTTGTTCACAAAGACCTTTACCTCTAACTAGCTTGGTGATCTTAATATCTACATCATACTCCATGACCTTAGTGATCCACCCTACTCTTTTTTCATTTAGATCCTTATTCAACAGAAATTCCTTCACACTTGAGTGTGCAACCAGAATATGAACCTTATTGTTTGAAAGCAAAGGTTTGAACTTCTTCAGACTTCTAATCACAGAGAGAACGTGCTTTTCAACAAATGTATACCTTTCTTCGTAATCATCAAGTATTTGGCTAAAGAAGGCTATGGGTTGTTCCAAATTGTCACTGTTCTTCTAAACCAGCATAGCAGAGATTGAACCACTACTACCAAAAGCATATAAAAAGAAGTCTTTAGAGAAGTCTGGGTTTACCAATGTTGGAGCATATGCTAACGCCTCCTTGATTTCTCCAAAACTGTGCTTTGCCTCCTTTGTCCAACTGAAGACTGTATTCTTCTTTAACATGGTTGTTAAAGGTTGTAGCAGGTTCGCCA
>VDFB02000003.1:314957022-314996385 GCA_007258455.2 Sequoia sempervirens | reverse complement strand
TACACTCACAACTTGTAACTCTTGTGTTGTGGCAAGTTTAGTATCCTCTAAAATAATAGAATTAACATTTATAGCAGATGGCACATAAGGTTCGATATGATCCTTGGTAAGGGACTCAGAAGTTATAGTTACCTTAGTACCATACCTGGTCCTAAATAGTATATGGGACCAATCTGAAAATAAATACCCTCCAATTTTAGTCGTGAAGTCTCTAGATAGGCATAGAGCAAAAAATGGAGGCAAATCTATGACAAACACATCTTGTGGGATTGAAAAATTGGGACAGGCATGTAGAGTGAGATTCATATTTTTAATAATACCTATAGTGTTTATTGTTGTCCCATCCAATTGAAGTACTCCTTTTTCTAATGGCTGGTATTGTAAACCTAGTTGGTTTGCAATCCTTTTTGGCATAGCCCTGCTATCAACCATGCAATTGTGTACCAATTTATTTCCCACTATTAAGGAAACATAGAAAGGAGGGGGCTTGACACCATTACTTTGTTGTGTGGTACTATCCAAAGGTGCATTGGTTAAAACTGACTTTGTTTGGCCTAAAGAGACTTCATTTGGAGGATTCAAACTAACTGGATTTGATAAGGCTGACTGTAATAAAGTGATTTGACCAGGGATTGCTAAAGAATCCCACATCAAAATTGAAACATTCATTTTTTTCATACTTTCCACAATGTTGAAAGGTGCAGATATATTTACCTTTGGCTGCATCTTTACAACAACATGGTCAGGTTGCACTTGACTTGTGGATGAAGCATGTAAACGCTGCTCCTTACTAGTGTCATAACCTTGCTGCAGAGTGTGTGGTACTTGCTGATTTGATGGACCAGTAGCTCCCTTATATTTACTCATTGCTTGTTCAATATCGAAATCCCTCTTCTTGGGTCTAGTATTAGTAGCAACAGATGTATCATCCTGGTTCACTCCACAAAATTCTTCTCTCTGTCAATTCAGGAGAGTTGAATCATCTCCAGGCTGATCCTATTGTTGTGGATACCCCTCCTTAGGCAAATCTTGCGCACCTACAACATTTTGCACCATAAGAGCTTGATTGATGACACCATTGGAGCTTGATTGATGACACCATTGGAGCACGTAGCTTGATTATGTGGCTAATTAAATGGATAACACCACACATAATCAGTAGCCATATTGTTTTGAACAGGAACAAACTCTTTGACAGCACTAATTGGAGCTGGATTGTAGGCCTGAAAAGGTCTTGTAGCAATATTTTGTCTTGAGCCTTAGTAATTGCCTTGATACCGTTGTCTATTCCCCTGGAATTACTGTTGTTGACCTTGGAAAGGCTGACTTGAGGCCTGATTCTACTATTGATAAGGCCTAGAATAGAACTGTTGTTTTTCCAAGTTCACCAACTTGTTACCAAAAGTTTGTAAAAGAATTTGATCTCTTGTAACTCCTGTGATGAGCCTGAAGCAACACTTTCTTGTTTATCAATGGCTGGAGCAGTAGCTGGCAGTGTTGGTATAGCTGGTAAAGGTGTGAAAATGAGGTATTTACAAAGGAATGTTTGCATGAATCTCTGAAAATATAGGCATTAGAGGCCTAGGAGCGAGTTTACCAGCTTGTATTAAGTTGTTCTCGGCTCTGATTGCTATTTCAAAAGCATCTGGCAAAGACACTCCTCCCATTGACTGTATTATGACAACTATATCATTGTTCAGAGCCCTCAAAAAGTATAAAAATGCGTATTTTGGAGGTGGCCTCACCGTTGCAGGGATTCTATCCCAAGTTCTTTGAAATCTGAAGTTGAAGTCATTCATCTGCTCTTGTGGAGCCCTCTTAATTGTAGTCAATTGTTCCAATAGAGATAAGTTATCAGACCTATCCTGAAATTGTTTATGCAACTTGTCTCCAAATTTGTCCAAAGTTGCAATTGAACTGACCGGTAGGCTCCTATACCATTGCATAGCTCTTCCCTTTAGTGAAGTAGCTAGTAATCTTACTGCAACATCCTCTTGAGTTATGTGATGGACTCCGCATAACGAAGCCACATCTCGCATGTGTTCAATCGGGGTAGTTTGGTCTTCCCCTGTAAAAATTGGCAAACTCTTCAAGGCTGCCATTGGGATGTCATTGTGTTGTGCCAAATTCAAGGGGCTCCCTCCATTAAAAGCAAAAAAGGGTTGATTCCTTGGAGCAGACATTGGAGGTGGCTGATGAGGATTTACTGGTACTCTAAATGAAACCAAAGATGGGACAGCAATATGTGATCTCACAGATGGAGGAGTGGATTGAGTTCTTCTAGAATAGATAATTGTTGTTTCTCGCCTTTCTGTTGCTCTGCCTTTTCTTCTTGGTGGTGACAACTGCAAATATTCGAAAGGACCTAAGCTACTCCTTGTCTGAAGTCTTCTCATAAACTACAGAAGGCGCTGATTTTTAGAGTTCTTCTTTATGGAGTCACCAAGTATGCCAAATGACTTCTATAAAGTCTGGGACTCACTAGTTGCATACTAAACCAGCAGTTCAATATAATTTTTGTCCCACTGGGCATGCCAGAAACTGTTGTCACCTAGAAATTGCAACCTATGCACAGTGATGTAAACTGAGCTTTCTAGAGACACATGGGATCATTTCAAGGTTGTGGGTCACCTGAATTTGAAATGAACCTCTAGAGAAGGATGACTTCCTTTGGGTATCACCTAAACTATCAATTCTATAAGGGTAAAAGGAGAAGGAAAAGCATACAAATGAAAATTAAACTCTGGTGATACACCGAATTGATGAGGAAATATGAAATGAAAACAAGATGAACATACATTGGGAAACCTAACTTCAACCATTTCACATACTCAACACAACTTCTTTTAGATCTATGCTTCAATCTTAACAGGTTCGATCTACATACACATCTTAGGAAGGAAAGATAAATTCAACGACTTTAAGGTATGAATGTAAACTTATAAAACACAGTTAAAGACTTGCATAATCAAAAGGAAAAATACAAAAATGAGAGTAGTACAAACATGCACACTAGCTTCCAAGGTAAACTCTATGTTGTATTCTAGATTCTAGTTTGAGTTACAAACCATACATTTAGTCGAGAAAGGATTGATAAAAAATCACTAACTCTTTAGAGTGTATATCCGAACTATATACAAAAAGGAAAAAAATACCTTATATATCAAAATGTGTCGGCCCCTTAGGGCTTACAAAATATCAGTCGTCAGGATAGATCTTTCCTAGATCTTTTGATTGAATTTAATGTTGCATTCTTGCGTGTCCATGTCAGTGAAGAGTCGTCCCCTGGAGAAGCTTTCTTCAGATCTTTCTACAACCACCGCATTTACTTCCTGGTATCATGCCCTATTTGAACCTCTTCGGTTGAGTGCTTTGAATGCCCCTGAGCTCAGAACAGACACAGGTTGCTTTTCATTCCGTTGATGTTCTTCATCCTGGTCAGACTACCACGGCTCGCTTTTAGATCTCTTTGATTGGTCAAGTGTACTCCACGTGAATTTTTTGGGTGGTCAAAATCTCATTCTGTAGAATCACATCTCGGTGAGACACTGAAAGTGTCTCACCGATGCGATTATGCCCCTCTAAAGCTATCGGCATAACATGACACTATCGATGAGAGCTCTTATCGAGCTCGCAAAGTCATACCGATTATCACTAAAGCCATTGGCAAGACACAATTATGTCATTGAGACATCATGACGAAATCCCTATTCTTTAGCGAAGGAATCCATTTCAGGGAGACCTTTTACCAGTAAGCTAGGATTTCATAGCGAAGCTTCTCCTTTTCTTTGTTGACATCGCACTTTGCCAAGACATCCATGGCGAACCCAAACCTCACGGCGAACTCCATTTCCCTTTTGGCGAGAGCCTGCTTGGTCGATGAGACCTTCATTGATCTTCATTTCCTTTTTCGAGTTCAATTCGACATCTCCTCGAGCTCCTCTTTATTTGACTAGACAACCGAGTGTCGGTGAGACATTTTACTGAAGGCAAAACGTTACCCTGAGCCCCCTCTATTTTTCGGTGAGACACTGGCAAGTCAGGAAGACTTCATAGTGAGGACTTCTAGTCAGGCTGATTCTCGCTTTCCATTGTTGAGACCACCTTCATTCATCGAGACATCTTATAGAATTCATTTTCCTTTGGAGAACTCTTCATTTCGGGAAGACTCTTGGCGAGACCCTTTGTTGTTGGTGAGACATTGGCCTATCGACCAGACCTCTCGCTGGGCTCCTTATCTTTCAGTGATGAGCTACTTTCTCTTTAGTCGGGGAGACATCACCATCTCGGTGAGACCTCAGGGTGAAGACACAATGCTATACCGAAGTCAATCCACTTCGGTAAGACTTCAAGAAGTCACTAGGACCTCATGGCGAAAGCCTTAATCTCTCAGCGAGCTCCTTTCGTGTCGGCAGGACCTCAAGGTGAAGTATTCAACTCTTGGCGAGCTTAGCTTGCTTTCGGCGACACCTTCTTTGGTCAGCAAGACCTCACCACGACCTCAAAATTTTACATCGAAGACATCCCCTTGGTCGCCAGGACATCCACGGGTCGATGAGACCTTATGCCGAAGGCCAAATCCTTCATCGAGCTCCCTTCCTTCTGTCGGCAAGACAATTGAGTGTCGGTGAGAGATCCTACCGAAAGCAAGAGGCTACCCCGAGACCCTTCATCTTCTATCGACGAGATATTATTGATGTCACCCTGAGACATTTCATTCCATTAAGCTCTAGATCTTTGTTGGTTTGACTCCCATCCATCGAGGAGACATCTCCCTGAAAACATGACCATCGCCGCACTCCTGTCTTGTCACTGAAACTTTGGCCTGTCAGCTAGACCCTTTGCTGAACACACTCAAGTCTCCTCGAACTTGCATCTTTCAGCCATACTTTTAGCCATCAGTGAGACTCATGCCGAAGGCAACAAGTTATGCCAATATCACTTCCTCCCGACGAGATCTTCACTATCGGAGAGACTTCGCCTGGTTGGTAGGACTTACTCTGAAGTCACCAGGTTACGCCAAAAACAAAACCTTCAGCGTGACTGTCTTTATCGGCCAGACCCTTGGCGAAATCATCATGTTTTGGCGAACGTCTCAACTATCGGTGAGACACTTCTTGATCAACGAAACCACATAGCAATGAGAACCTGCTTTGCCGAGAGCTCAACCTTTCCCGTCGGAAACACATGCTCCCGTCGGCAAGATGCTATGCCGAATATGACCCTTCAGCGACCCTCTTATTTTCTTCGGTGAGACATCTGAGAGGTCTTGGCGACTCTCTCCTTAGAGGATTTTCATGCCAAACTTGAACAAGGCAGGCTTTCCAACTAAATTCCCTGTGACCTAGCGTCAGATTCATGACTTTTTCCCTTGTGCGAATGCTCCATTTGGCCTTCTCAAACCTCTGTCACATGATTTATCTTGCCTGATTGAGGCCATGGGTGAAAATTAGGTAACAACAGCAAGGCAGTGAACTGTTTGATAAAATGCTTTGGTAGACATGTATGAAAAATGTAGTAGCATAGACAAGGCAATGAATTGCTTGAAAAAAATGTTTCAAAGAAATGTAGTCTCATGGTGATGGAATTCCATGATGAATTCCATGACAAGAAAATTGCTATGGACTGTCATGGCATTCCATCACCACGAGACTGCATTTCTTTTAGGAATTTTTTCAAACAATTCACTGTCTTGTCTATGTTATTGCTTACTATTATGCTTTGGTAGATTTTTTCCAAGCATCCATAGCTTGTTCGAAAGCACTTGTTTGAGGTTTTTACTTTTTAGCCATAGCATGAAGGCATTGAACTATTTGATAAAATGCTTGGTAGACATGTATGAAAAATGTGGTAGCATAGAAAAGGTAGTGAACTATTTGAAAAAATGCTTCAAAATGTGGTCTCATGGTGATGGAATGCCATAATGTATGCCATGACAAGAAAATTGCTATGGATTGTCATGGAATTCCATCACCATGAGACCACATTTCTTTGAGGTATTTTGAAACACTTCATTGCCTTGTCTATGCTATTGCTTACTATTATGCTTTGATAGATTTTTCCAAGCATCCATAGCTTGTTTGAAAGCACCTATTTTAGGGTTTTAGCCATAGCAGCAAGGCAGTGAACTATTTGATAAAATGCTTTGGTAGACATGTATGAAAAATGTGGTAGCATAGACAATTGTCACCATCTGATATTTATGTAGTTGTAGTATGTTTTGTGCAATGTAATCAACGATATAAATATAACCAACAAAAATCTATTTTCTATAATTCATGGATTGAACTTTGTATTTTATATGTTCTCAATGTCTGTATGCTATGGAAATGCGATTAATTTTTTTTTTTAAAGTAGTATGCTATGTGTGATACTATCAACAATGTAATTATATACTGATTACTCTTTCTTTTTACATAATCTAACATATTTCAAACTTTTCATAGGCTATCCGACACATCAAAGGCAACAAAGGCAAGACTAGAAAAGCACGGGCAAAAAAAACTTGGCTCTAGTGGTTATATGAAATTAGCCGCACAAATTGTAAGTATCAATAAATAAAATATTGCATCCAAATTACAATAAATTGAAAACAATTTTGGTTTTATCACACCATATAAGCAAAATTCATGATCTTCTCCAAAAATGTAGGGCTCTGAATTCAACAGAGTTCCCATAGAAGAGAACTTGAAGATTACCTTCCAGCAAGGCTATGGAGCCGTGGCTGAATGCCTAAGAGTCTTGACTGGGAAAACACAATCTTCCATTGCATCTGACACATAGGTAAATAAACTCAATAAAGTTTATTTAAAATTGAATACTTGTGCAATCTATTCAATATTAATTTCCACCATAAAGTAATTACATGCCTATTTGTTTTAAACATTCAAGAAATGATAATATTGCACATGACATTGGAATGCAGCCTGGTGAGGGTGGAGTAGAACATGCAGATGAAGGTCATGGTGTGCATCCCGGTACTTTAGAGCATGTAGAGAGTGATCAACATGTTGAGCATGATCAGGCTAGAGAAGATCAAGAATATGATGTGGCCCCATTAGGTAAAGAGGACCACTCTAAAGTTCTTTTAAACATATTTAGTTGCAATTGGTCAATAATTAATGTAACCTTTTATGTTTCAACTTTAGAGCATGTAGAGCATGATCAACATGTTGAGCATGATTAGGCTAGAGAAGATCAGGAACATGATGTGGCCCCATCAGGTAAAGAGGACCACCCTCATGTTATCTTAAACATATTTAATTTCAATTGGTGTATTAATTAATGTAACCTTTCGTGTTTCAACTGCAGATCAGGATTTAGAGGGTGTTCAACATGTTGAGCATGGGTCTATAACAAAAGTTCAGGAACATGATGTGGACCCATCAGGTAAAGAGAACCACTCTAATGTTCTTTTAATTAATGAAATACTTGTAACAATAATAATAAAACATATCAGTTTAACATTTCTTTCTTATTGCAGCAGATCCCCCCTTGAAGCGCGTCCACGTCATGAGCAGACGACTACGCGTACATTAAGATCACAAGAAGAGGGTAGAACAACTAAAGGGGGGACATATATTGATTTAGAAAATGATACTCCACTTCAGCTTTATGTAGCTTTAAAAAAGAAACAAAAAAAAAGTGATTGTAATCATATCATGACAACCATATTTTTATAATATGTAAAAACTGAAAGAATGAATATTATATGTTAATGAATGAATGTGAATATGTTAATTAATGAATGTTATATGTTAATGAATGAATGTTATATGTTATTAATGGATGAATGAATGATTAATGTTATATGATTGGGTATGGGGAATTGAGAGTGATGTGAAGGGGAGGAGGGGCCTTGTTAAGTAGAGAATATTAAACTATTCTCGAAACAAAGAGAAGCTCTATAAGGTAATGCACTTTTCAATATAAGAAATGCATCATTTAAAGCATCAAACCAATATGCAGTCTGTATGTATGATCAGTCATCAGTCTCTGCAATGGTACATTTCCATGATTTTTATTTTTTTTAAAAATTGATGCTTCATCACAATTTCGACGACAACAACCGATGAATTAAGAGAAAGGCTCGACGAAGTTGCTATAGTTGCGAAGAAGATTTCGCCGTAACTCCTTGCTCATTTTGTCGCAATTTTGACGATCTTTCAGCATTGCTACCATGCTACTCCTTGCCCATTTCATCGCATTTTCGACAAACTTTTGGTGTTCTTCCGACGCTACTCCTTGCTAATTTCATCGCAAAGTCGATGAACTCTTGGTGTTGTTTCGACACTACTACTTGCCTATTTCATCACACATCCGACAAAATTTTGGTGTTGTTTCAACGCTACTCCTTTCCCATTTCGTCGCAATGGTGATGAACGTCTGCTGTTGTTTCAACGCTACTGCTTGCCCATTTCGTCGAACTGGTGACAAACTTCTAGTGTAATTCGTTGGTGGATACATGAAGTTTTCGTCGATATTTCGATGAAAGTCTGAGACATTTTATGATGCCGTCGACTGATGATTCTTCACTATTATTTTGACGTTTAATTCATCATCGGCCTTTCAACGAAAAATAGTGACGCAAAGATTTACTCCATTTCGTCGCTCTTCCGACAAAGATTTGTTGATCAACCGACGAACAACCATCGAAAAATGGTGTCAAATTCAGTAGTGAACTTTCATTATCAGATTTAAAAGATGCATCAAGTTCAATTATGCATCTCTTAAATAATGAGGGAGAAATATAAAGTATTGTCAGGTCCCTCTCACCTTAACCCTATTGGACAGCCACACATCACATAGGATGGTGAGCTTTTAGGTCACCAACATAGGTGACATGTGCCTGCCCACTAGGACCAAAGTGAGGAGAAAGTGTTAATTGTGACACATGATTGAAAAGGTAAACAACTGTTGTGGAAATCATGTAGTAAACATGTGGGGAAGAAGGCATTGTGAAAGTCATGAGGGTTGGGATAGTCCTAAAGAAAAATTCATGCTATATGTCATGAACAGGACAACAACAATGGATAAAATTATGATCTCATGTATATGGGTGAAAATCATGAATGTATGCTACATGACAACAAGGGTAGTCACTTCATCCATTAAGGGAGCAAGTGAACCATGTTTTCACTTTGATAGTGAATGATAAACTGAAATAAGCCATGCAATGAAAAGTCCAGTCAAGAAACAACAAAGAGCATAATCTTGCATGCATTAATGAAATCATATGCTGACAGGAATCATGAAACCTGGAAGAAAGGGCATTAAGTAATGAAAAATGTAGACAATCAAGAGTGCTTTGTATACCATTGATATGCACTTTACTCATTATTCATCTACCATTAAATCTATGCATTGTTCAATACCTTGCTATCTTTTACCTTTTGTGATGTTCATAGTAGGATAATGGGCAGAAAGAGCTTATAAAGTCTAGTGGACAGTCCACCTCAAGAAGAAAATGATACAGTCCTGCAGAAACCTAAAGTGAGCAACCCTTGGAAAGCTAAAAGGCAATGCCATTATCATATTACATGATCAAATGTTAATCTCTGAGATTTTGAGGCACAAAAAAAAGTCCAATCAAAGTATGGATTAGCATTTTAAGATAGTCTAATCACGTGAATTGAGGGAAGATATCACATTGTCAATGGATGGTGTTGAGGAGACATGGCAGTAGATAGTCAAACCTCTTTGAACATGTAAAAGATTGATAGAAGCCCTATGTCAAAGAGAATAGCTTCATATGACAGTCATAGATAGGATATAGCATGAGACACTCCTATTGAAGTTAATGCATGAATGATATGAGACACTAGTATCACATACTAGTATGAGAAGGTATTCATGATAGAGCATACTTGTTTTTCATGGTAAAGGAACATGGATACTTATTTTCTGTAATCTTCCTGTGAGATAATGACCAGAAGAGTGAAATGAAAAATCAAAGGATCCATGACTTTTTTCCCTCATGTGTGTGGAGGGGTAAATATGTTTAAGCTAAGGTCATTCATCATTATTCCTTGAGGACTTTAGTTAAACATATCATAAAATGAGATAAATGAAAGTCATGTAGTGTTTTCGAGATTATGAATATGATAAGCTTGAAAGCATTCCAATCATGTCATACAAGATAACAACAAATACAAATGTCTTTTGACTTTATTGAAGGAAAACAAGAGATGGTCACAAGAGATTGCATCATAGATGAAGAAGAAAGGAATGGTATTAAAGCTTTTCAACTGCCCTGTTCAGTGTCACATAATGATCAACCACAACTTTCATCTACATTTTCTTGAGTTGCTCAGACCTAAGGATTACCTCCACAAGTGATATATACAGTTGACAATAACTTTATTCATGGAAATGGGGAAGCAGTCAAGTTTCACAACTTACAAATGTAACTTTTAATGGGCATGATGAAAAGGAAGTAATGTAATATTCCTTTAATTGATAAATCAATACAAAAGAGGGAGGCTTCCAATGCAACTTACATCTACTTTAAATGAACATAGGTTTCAATGCATGGGAAAACCCTTTGGATGCATTAGTATAATCTATTGAATATCTCATCTATTGAAGAAGATGACTATAGTCCTTCAAAGGAAAAATGTGATTATGGAAGTCAGAACACAAGAGAAACATGATAATCACATTCAGTTACAAAAAGATTTATCTACCGTTGATGAAATAAAGGTGGAATGCACATGCATAAGTGAATGTAATAGGAATGTGCATAACATAAATGGAAAAAAAAAAAAAAATTAGATGCAATTGTGAAGGCCAAAAGAACATATCAACTTTTAAACATCACTGCAATGGTCATTCTATTTAAGAAAAGAGTGCAATGAGCTACACATTTTTGATGTAAGTGTATTCTTAGAAGATGACTCAAATTATGATGGGGTTCAAGCTAAAAAGTGCAAGGGGTGGTTCTTATTTTAGCTGGTCACTTTCTCAGGAAATCTCATTCATATTATAATCTAGGTGATTTTCCAAGGGTTTAGTTATATTCTAATGGCATCAAAAACAAGAAATCTGCATCTATTTTTTGCAAAATATAGAAAACCCATTTGGGTTGATTAAAATATGCAAATACAGAGTGCAATGGGTGGTTACTCTTGTGAGGAACCCATCTAGCTTATTACAAGTTCTAGAAAATCAAAACAAAGTAGAGCCTTCATGATAACAAGAGTTACATAATGGAAATGAGCTGATCACTCTCTCATGGAATCTCATTCACATTATGATCTTGCAAAATATTTTCAAAAAAATGAAATAGAACTAAAAAAGTGCTCTACTAAGAGAAATTGATCATTAGAATAAGCTGAGGGTTTATGAAGAACAATTGATGGTGCAAGAAAGTATTATAAACCAAACAACAATTAGATGCATGGAACTCGAAGAGCTACTTGAATCACAGGCCAAAGAAATAGAAATGAAGTTCCAAGAGGAAAAAGAAGCCTTTATGTCTGCAGTTACAACAACTAAGAGATTTTATGAGAAGTTAAGGTCACAAAAAATGTGAAGGCATTCAAAACCCCATCTCATTTTCTACGGCCTATAGGGGTTTTTTCCTTCAAAAACACCAAAACCCACTTGGGGTTTTTTGCAAAAATACAATCTTGCTACAAATTGAAGGTAACCCACTTCGGGTTTTTTAAAGGAATCATAAATTTCTTCAAATGAATAGAAACCCACTTGGGGCTTTATCAATGAATTGAAAATACATAAATATTAAAGAGAGCTTCATAAGATATTCAAAACAGGAAGTGTATGTGCAAAACCCAGTTCATATGAGCTCACAGAGAAACATAATTTTCTTGCAATTTGGAGAAACCCACTTGGAGTTTGAGCTACAGAAGGCATTTGAAGTGTTTTTCAAAAGTAAATCAAAGTATTATACTATATAATGCAAATTCAAAATGAGAAACAAAGGAGCCATTCTTCCATCTACAGTCACGACCTTAATGGTTGTGTTTTCTTCACAACAATAATGCAAAAGATTGAGGTTTTCTTCTTTCAAGGAAAATACAGAAAGAAAAGTTGATTTTTGTTTCATTTTTACAATGAAGGAGCTTAGATTCAAGTTGTTATTCACTAAGATAATAGAGGAAAATTGGTACATGGATCTAGTAAAACATTTACCTGAGCTATTTTGCTCATTCTCCTTTGTTTTTGCAAGCTTTTGTCACTTAAAAAGCTTCGAGTCGATCTCAAGAAATCATCTCGTGGCGGCTGTGAAGGAGGAACAATCACAGAAAAGAAAAATGAAGCCAACAAAATGATTAGAAATACTCTTGGCCACAACTATTGCCCACAAATGACCTTCAAAAAATGGAAAAAGATGTAGATTTATGTGCAGAATAACAATTACCTTGTGTTTCCATGCAATTTTCCTCAAGAAATCACCACAAAAACCAGTCAAAATCTCCATATTCTATGCTTGCAATTGAAACCCTAGCGGCAGCATGTCTTTGCCAAAATGCTCGATGACAAAATGATGATGTTTTTTCACATTTTCCATGTTTTGTTGATTAGGGTCTGACCCTATTTTGATGCCGATGGGAATTTTTTCCCATGTTTTTTAAAAATGAAACTCATGTTAAAACAAAATGGGGGCCGATGATAACTTCATGACTTAGGAATTTGTTCTGCCTTAAGTCTTGATGCCCTTTTCAAAAGTTTCTAAGAGTTTCAAACATGAAACATATGGAGTGTGCCAAGTCCCAGATAGTCTTCCTTTGACCTTTGGTCTTGAATTCCATGGTGCCTTGAAGACTTTCAATTGTGCCTTCCAAGAAGTGTGAAAGCCTTTTATGCCATATAGACCAAATTTGAGCCTTTTATTTTGCCTTTGAAAGTCACAAGATGTTGACCAGACATGTGTGCTTGGAGTGCAAAATGAAGTGAGTAAAAATGATCAAGTGCCTTGAAGGTTTTTTTTTATCTTGTTTAATGCTTTTGAAAGCATTTTGACATTTCATTATAATTTTGCATTTTGTTTCAAAGTATAAAAATATCATTTAAGTGATTTGCTAATCACTTTGATATTATTCACATGCAAATATAATGTAATCTAATATTGATGGTGGGCCCTCTTATTTTTTGCTTTGAATTGTAAAATAACTTGATTAAGTGGTGTATTATAAATCACCTAATCAACTTATTATCTTTAATGCCTTTTTGGAGTTTTGTGTTTTCAAAACATACATATTGCATGAGTCAAAGATGGGAGACAAAATGATGGCTTGCAGACATGAGGAGAGTGTGGGGGTGAAGCATTTGACTGTTTTGGAGAAACATTTGCTACTTTGAAGGGATTTTTGTCACACTTTTGACATGACTTGAGTCTGAGCTTGACTTTTCACCATTTTGGAGGACTTTTGGAGTGATTTTGGAAGGTTCTTTTTTGGATTTTGTGCCTCATCCAACCAGAACCTTCTAGATGGACATGTGTGAGGTGTTTTGGTGGGTTTTTGCTTAACTAGCTTGTTTTTGCATTTTGAAGGGAGTTCTTTCTTTCCAGTAGCAGGATAGCTTTTTTTTTGGAGTTATTTTTCATCATGGAGCATTATTGTAACTTAGATGGTCTTGTGATACATTAAGCACTTTGAATTAATAAAATAGAGAATTTTACCTTCTCATTTCATGTTTCATGGTATGTTCTTAATGATTGATCAGTTTGTCTTGTGAAATTTTTTCTTTTCTTGCAAACTTGTCTCATGTTTAGGCATCTTTTTAGTATAAAATGTATGTTAACAGGTTCTAAGTTGTGTTATTTAATAGTGTTGTTAGTTTTGAAACCTTTTGATTTCCTTCTAAAAGTCTTGTTTAGAGACCTCCTTATAAATTACTTATGTGAACTGCATTTGAAAATGAGTTGTGTAAGCCAAGTTTTATGATATTGATTTGAATGTGATAGGCTGTTATCAGGTCCTAGTTGTTTTTGGTGTATCACCTTAGGTATTTTTCAGTTTATGTCCATGTTTTATGCATTTCTTACCCTTTACCTTAGAAATCAGTAGTTAGGTGGCATCAAAATGGGAAGCCAACCCATAATCTGGAGGTTTTCTTTCGAATAGGACACCCACAACCTGAAAGAAGTCCCATGTTACATCCAAACCTGTTGAGTTCTTCCACAACTTGGCATTAGGGTTCAGATTTGGATCCCTAACAAGTAGTATAGGAATCATCATTCTTCCACAAATTTTGAGTTGTTGTAGTGCTCCACACATCTGCATCACCGACATTAATGGCACAAGGTTTCAAATGGGGTATTCCAGTGCTTAATGATGAATAGCTCACACTGTGAAGACCAGAAGTAGGTTCAAAAAGATTGCCCAAATCTTGCAGAGATACATTGCTCAGATAATTAAAGGATTCCATTCTATCCATTTGACAGTGTCAATCCACGGGTCTCCCAGCTTTAGTATTGGAAGTGCTTAAAAAATCTTGCAAAACCATGTGGGCTTGTTAGGATTTTTTTTTTTCAGATTTAAAACATTTTAATTGTGGCTAGTGAATTGTTTATGTCCACATTTTTCTTCTTTATTCCTCATGTTTATGTCATGGCCTGTTCTAACATATCCCACCATTTCTTCACAAGTCTCTTGAAATCTTTAATTATCTATGCCTTCTCAATAAACCTGACATTAATATTACATGCCTCATTCACTAAACTTATTGCAGACCTATCACCGAGTGAAATGATTGCAATGCCAAATAAGAGATATGGTTGAATCGCTGACCAAGAAGAGCCGTTTGCACTGGCTGACACCACTCGAGCTCATCTCTGCCCGTGAAGTTCATATTAATCGGTCAATAGATGTGTTAAAGAAATTGCACATTCTCCTTCAGTCTGTGTGCTTCTCAAAACCAATCACATTGAAGGGAACTATTGACATCTAGTGGAGGCCACAACTAAGCGACACCACTGAAAGGGTGGAGCTCAGGAGAAATAATGGCTTGTGTGGGAAAGCTTGGGAAAAAAATCATGAAAAACATAGGACTCTTTTCATCTATGACATCAAGAGATTGCACACCTAATGGTCATGCATGTGCACCAAATCATCATAAAATGTATTGCTTTATCAAACACAACCTTGTTCCTTGTGTCTTCGACATCTCCTGAGAATTAACTCGCTATTCCAAATTTTGACTCCACACATTGATCACGACACTTCACAAAGAACTATTAATATTTCAATTTCCAGAATGATGCTTGAAGAGTTGTCTTGACTGCTCACCCAAATCTGATTAGATCCTTTCTTAAACCTGCTCTGATACCATGTTAGATTTATTATCATATTTGCAATAAGTAGAAATACAACAACACATGAACAATAAACACAACACTTTTACCTTGGGAAAACCCTCCTACTCGAGGGAGAAAAACTCAACAAAATATATCTCCAATATATAGAATGAATAATAGCAGAAATCTGCTTACAAGTTTGGCTTTACTCAAGGCTAATTTAATACCATGAATAATAGCATCACCCCATGATGCTAAGTACAAATAAATATGCTTATGATCTATTGCAAATGGAATGATGAACTTCTGTTGGAGGTGAGAATGAAGTGATTGAATTGATGATCAAATGGATGATCATCACCTTCTATATATATAATGCAAGGTGACTCTTCACAAGAAAGGTGACTCTTCACTTGGTCGACCTCTTAAAGAAAATAAAATATTAATTATAATAAGGTCAAGTTTCCTTAATAGTTATTTGCTTAATATTTAATATTCTTGAATAAGAGAGAAAGATATATGTCACCACTATTACATCAACAAGGTCCACAAAACCAAGGTGTGCTCTCCTTTAAGTGCAACATCATTTGCAAATTGCAACATTTGATTCTAATGATCTCAAAACATATTAGAATTTTCACACCGACAATTTAGAGGATGAACCTGATTGGCCAAACCATCTTCAAAACCCTCTATAGCTCTATATTATAATGGTGTGAAGTGAGAATAAACAAAATATTTGACAACTTATGACCCAAAATGTTGTCAACCAGATCTAACACCTTTTTCACAGATGCCTCCTTTGCTATTTTAGCTTCTTCCTTGCTCTGCTTGATCTTCTATTTGAATTTTTTAACTTCTAGGGTTAAATTATCCTTTCATTGTAATCCATTGTCTTCAATAGTTGGTTGAGGAGGAAGCAATAATCCTATAATCATATTCAACTATTCCTACAATTTTAAATTTATGGCATTGGCTTTATCTAAACTTCCTTTTGACCACTTTATTGTTTCTTCAGTGAACAAGGTTGTATTGACTATGAGGGAGGTTGCCTAGGTGGAACTTGTACCCCTTAGTATTTTGACTACCAGGTATCCTGTGAGCTCACTAGGGTCATTTATTACTTGAGGCTTATTGGTCTCAATAAAAATAGACTATTGCAAGACTTTCATGTCTGGGATTAATTCCTAACCCAAAATAGAGAGCATTAGCTTGCTCCTCTAATTGTAAAATAGGTTCAGTTCCTCCTTGTCTCCTGATGGTGTCAAATGCAATGGAAAATGACATATCCCATCCCATCAAAATTCAGCATCCAACACTTCTTACCAATTGCATGCCTCTTTGAGGAGTCATAAACTCCATCTCTATGTTGACCTTAGTCCAAAAATCTACAATTAATTATTTTTTCTTTGCCTTTATAAGGTTCTTATCCTACATTGTTTGATGTAGTTCTCCTCCTTTATTCTTAAGGACAAAGTCCTTAAACTCTTTGGTAGTGATGAATTGGTAATCTTGCATGAATTATGTGCAAGATTGAGCTCTTATGTCATCCACTACTTGTCCTCCAATCTCAAAATTGATGAGTAACCTATCATTTGAAGGTCTTTCAATTATTACCCTAGCTTGGGGATTCATTTCTTTTTCTATCTCTGCATCATCCATCATTTCATCTGGGCCTATGGGATAATCAACCAAGGGTCCTGATGTAGGATCTATTTGCTATAAGGGGGTATTTTTTTGCAAAATATGTGGCACATCCCCTTGAGAAGTAGAAGGGATAAGGGCACTTGCTGTTGGAGCAGGCACTCTTGAAAGAAAACTACTGGAATTATCCAATATTTTCATTGTTCTTACTATGGGTCCTTTATGTATGAGAATGATCCATTGAAAGATTTATTAGGTTGTTTCCTCTTATTCTTAACAATTTGAATCTTGACCCATAGTGCTCTCCTCTGTGTGGTCTCCTTTGTGGAGTAATTTCTGATTATATCTTCAATATTGTCAGGTTCATGCAAGAATGCTAATAACTTGAAACTTGTTCTTTGATCATGAATGAAATACTCTAGGTCACATCTCCTGACCTTGTCAACTTTCATTTTGTATGGAAGAAACTTTTTTAAAGTAAATTCTAATCCCTCCCTTGATGTTACCTTAAAGTTTGCAAACACAATAATGGAAGAGAGGATGGCATGCTTCTTATTATTTTTGAAGTGAGTCTTATCAAAATCATTCAATTACCATATGATCTCTAGAAAGGTAATTTTATCTCTAGCACACTTCTAGGAAGCACATGTGGTGCTACTGGGGATCCATATATTTTAATCACAATAGCATTCTAGAGTAGAGAAACTAATCACCCTAGTTGTGATTTATTCCTGATTTTGGGATAAGATCCCTTGGTCTAAAAAATATCCTCACCTTCTTTAACAACTGCCAATCTAGAAGCTAACCAATGTTCATGAGAACTGTTTTGACAAAACATTATTCAAAAATGTGTGGGGACCAAATGTCCACTCCACTAAACAAAGTGATATGGCACATTAAAGAATACCATTTGAAGTGGACTATGTTATTATCCTTCTTGATTGAGCTCAAAGCTTTCTGAATTTCCTCTACAATCTATCCAACATAGTCATAGGGTTTGTTTAAATATTTTCTCTAGATATCAATGATTAACACCATTAGATTCACTAGCATCTAAATCTTGCTATCTAGGCCTAAAACTTGACAGAGTGAGAAGTATGTTTTTATAAAGTAAGCCTCAAAAATTTCATAACTAAATGGATCAAGATCTCCACCAACAAACCTTTGCAATTCCCTATTAGGTCCTCTCTAGGCCTAAAACATGGTAGTCACTTCACCCTATAACTATCTCAATGCCTCTAATATTCTCTGGTTAGGGCTCCAAAATTTATTGGTAATTGGACATTAGGGTTTAGATTAAACACCTTACAAATGTAGCTTTTTTCTAGGTGCATCAAGAATTTTCCACCTACTATGAATAATCTCCTCTTAGGGTTGTAGGACAATGTAATCCCTTTTATTAGGTCAACATTGATGAAAATGTTAGGAACTACCAACCTTCACAACCCTAATCTCCAAATATTGCAAATAGATTTGTTAGCTAGGCATTGATTGAAGGTGTGCTTGAATATAGCATACCTCTAAACTTGGATAATGGAATCCCTACAATTCTCATTCTTATCAATAATTTTATTGGCTAAAATTCCTGGCCCTTATGCCATTATAGGTCTCTTGTTTGACCTAGGGAATTGAACCATTATGTCATCATCTAATCCCCTCTTCACACCCCTTGAGGTTCCACCCATGGTTTTCCTTCTATGGTTTTCATGTTTGTAAAACTAGGGTTTAAAATGTTTACAACTTTGAAGGACTTCCATAAAATTTTACATAATGTCTACCTTTCTAGAGCCCTAATTTACTTTTTGAATTTCAGAAACCAAAGAACAATACCCCCTTTATACCCTAAATATGCAGAGATAGTTTGAATTTACTTACTGGTTTATCTTCTGCTCAAAATCCTAGAAATGTCATGAAAACCCTTGTTCGTCTAAAACTTTGTAGCAATTTTTCTCTAATGCCTTCGCTTTGTGCTTTGAATGATGAAAATTGATGTAATTAAGCCATTACCCTTAGGAATTTAGTAGATATAGATCAAATCGACCATCAATGTATTTGGATGCTTGGACGCATGACCGGTATTAGTCATTCATATTTTATAAATTTGGACCATCGATTTGCCTAAGATCAACGTTGATCATAGGAATTTGAAATCCTTTCCATGAGGAGACCTTTCTTTATTAAACACCTTACAAATGTAGCTTTTGTCTAGGTGCATCAAGATTTTCCACCTGCTGTGAATAATCTCCTCTTAGGGTTGTAGGCCAATGTAATCCATTTTATTAGGTCAAAATTGATGAAAATATTAGGAGCTACCAACCTTCAGAACCCTAATATCCAAATATTGCAAATATGTATGTTAGCTAGGCATTTTTTGAAGGTGTGCTTGAATATAGCATACCTCTAAACTTGGATAATGGAATCCCTACAATTCTCATTCTTATCAATAATTTTATCAGCTAAAATTCCTAACCCTTATGCCATTCTAGGTCTCTTGTTTGACCCAGGAAGTTGAACCATTATGTCATCATCTAATCCCCGCTTCACACTCCTCGAGGTTCCACCCATGGTTTTCCTTCTATGGTTTTAATGTTTGTAAAACTAGGTTTTAAAAAATTTACAAATTTGAAGGACTTCCATAAAATTTTACATAATTTCTACCTTTCTAGAGCCCTAATTTACTTTCTAAATTTCAAAAACCAAAGAAAAATACCCCCTTTATACCCAAAATATGCATAGATAGTTTGAATTTACTTAATAGTTTATTTTCTTCTCAAAACCCTAGAAATGTCATGAAAACCCTTGTTTGTCCAAAATTTTGTAGCAATTTCGCTATGATGCCTTTGCTTTGTGCTTTGAATGATGAAAATTGATGTAATTAAGCCATTACCCTTGGGAATTTAGTAGATACAGATCAAATCGACCAGCAATGTCTCTGCATGTTTGAACGCACGACTGGTAGTAGTCATTCCTCATTTATAAATATGGACCATTGATTTTCTAAAGATCGACGGTGATCATACGAATTTGAAATCCTTTCCACGAAGAGAGATCTTTCTTTATTTTGCATAGCTTCAGGACACGTGTCACCATATTTGAGACTTGTGGGTGTAGCATCTAAAATTGTCACCCTTGATAATTTCACACTAGGTTTAGCTCCCCCCTATCTACTTGGACCTAATTATGCATTTAATTACTCGTTCTATAAATATCTCTAAAAATTGAAACAAGGGGAATGAAAATATTAATTTAATATTTTCCCCTAATGTTTAAGGCCCTAAAAAGGATGGGTTTGGACTAGGTCACCCCATGCCCTTGTCCAACCCTTTTTGGCTCCAATTTAAATATGTCGATGTTAGTATTTTATTATTTGAAAATCCAATTTCATTTTTTGGCTATCAATATTTGATTTTTGGGAAATTATAAGAGTTGCATATAAATACAAGTCAGTTTCACCATTTCAATCCTAGCATTTTTATTGAGCAAATTGAAGATCCTAAATTAGTCAAGGCAATTCAAGGGAAAAATTATCAACATTATTACAATGATTTTATCAATCAAGGTAAAGCTTGCAAGACACCAAGAAGAATGAAGAAAATTATGTGCAAGGAGCTATTATGATCAATCATCCCAAATTATGAATATGTATTGAGTTATCATCTACATGCTATGCACAACACTCTATTATGTTTTGGCAACTAATATTTTGTAGGTTTATCAGGAAATCAAGGCATCCATCAATCAACATTTGTGGAAACTTTTGGTGTGATATCACTTCATCAAGGATTTCACATCAAGGTAACATTGTCATTTATCATTTATCATTTCAGTCAATTATCATTGTTTCAGCCTCTACCTGATCTAGGGTATACCCTCTTGATCATCATCAATTACATTATGTAGAGGTAGAAATATGAAAATGAGGTTTGACTTAGGAAATCCCCTATGCAACATAACCTTTCCCCCTCCTTTCATGTGTGTAGGTTAGATCCAAAAGTTTTAGTAGAAGATAGTTCTAGAAAACATAGAGCAGACTATAACCTGTATCTTAGACTTTAAAAATCTGAAAAAGGAGGAAGCCAATCTAAGGTTCCCCACACCCCTGACCAATCAAGTTAGCTCCAAATTTATATCATAGGTTCCTCTTTGTATTTTACTATAGTCTCTTCAATTGTTGCCTTGTCTTCATCATTTACATCCACATACATTTTAGCAGTTTCCTTCAGCATACCAAACTCTAGAATGCAACTGAATAGTGCATCTAACTTCATAGGACTATGCTTTTGGACTAGAGGGGTCTTCTCAAATTTTTTAGTTGTTCCCTCTCCTTTTTCCTTATCTTTAGATGGTCCTAATTCTTCTCATGACCTATAACTCTTTTTTCTTCTTTGAAAAACAAAATATTTATTTTCCTTTTCTACTTCCTCTTCAGTTTTTGTATCCACCACATTAATTTTCTTTATTTTTATATCGGTCTCTTCTTGAGAGATGCTAGATTTCCTTTTTCGGACCAATTGGGGTCCTTGTTCTTCCTTTTCATCTTCACAATTGACATACTTTTCTTTGGTTGATTTTTCTTTCCTTCTCCTCTTGAGAGACTTCTAATGCACAAAGGTGCTAGATGTATCTTTCTTTTGAGAAGGTCACTTGTTGGTTTTATCCTAGAAGGAGTTTCAAAATGATTTTTCATAGTAGGTGGTGTGGGAACTGAGGTCCTACCTGACCTTCTTGACTTATGTGGAGTAGTCTATAGAGTAGATATACCTATAGATTTCTCCATACGGGCTTCAAGGGCACAAAACTCTCTCTCCAAATCAACCTTCATCTTCTCAACCTTTTCTGCAATATCTTTGTTTTTCCTCTATACATTTTCTTTTTTATATTTTTCTTCATAGGTACCAAACCTATCTACTGTTGGATCTCTAGGTTTACTCAATATAACCTCTACAAGGCCAATAAGTTCAACTTTTGTTACCTCATAACCAAGCTCCAAAACCCAAACTGGTTTGGGTTCAACTGCTTCCATATAGTAGTAGTCTCTAATAACCATAGAAGTTATGCCATTCTTATATTTATTCACAACACTTATCAAAATCCTATATCTCTCTTGCATTTTGTCTTGAAATGTTTTGAAAAATCCCCACATAGCTAACTTTTGGGACTCACAATTTGTAAATCTCCTTAGGTGATCTCTAATTTGTATGGAAACCAGAATACTATCATTCCATACAACATTATTTTCTCTAGGAACTTCATTTAGAAAGTGAAACAATGGAAAATGTGAGATTTATTTTGTATGGTTTAGAACATAGAGTAAACCCACTTTCACAATTATCTCATTGAAGGGAAACCCTAAAGATCTCAATCTAAAGTATGCAAAGGAGAAAGAGATCTTGCAATAGGGATGTCCTAGGGACTGATTGTAAACTAATGAGGGGTTCACCACCAAGCTAGGGCTTGGAAAGACTAATGAAATGCAAATAAAAAATGCTTAACCCTAATATGATGCAATACTTCACTAAATGACCTAAAAATGCATATAAATCAAAATAAAGAGTGCAAGATGAAATGTGTGCACCTAGAAATATGAAGAAGACTAGAATGAGCTCTGAATTGTTGGAAATTCTAAAATTTTGGCACACTGGGACTCATACACCAGTCTAGGAGTATCAGTCCCAGATCAAGGTTTCTAGGCAGAGACTAGTTTTTGGAAAAAAGGGTATCTAAAACTGCAAAGATCTAGAAAAATGTTTGTAGTGGGACTCATACGCCACTTTTGGCATATCAATCCCATTCCACTTTTTTGAGAATTCAAAGTTTAGATTTGTTCTCCAATCTCTATTCTTCCCTTCAAAACTAATTTCCATGTCCAAACCTATAAAAATACCTACAAAACATAATATAGACTTGATTTTCTTATGGGGGGGTTTCCTTGGTCAAACCCCTAGTTTGGTAATTAAACCTTGATAGAAATAATGAAATTGAATGCAAATGTGAACATAAACCCTAACCTTAAGTGTATCTAAGATTAGGAAATTTGAAATGTAATGCAACCCTATTCTAATGTGCTATAATGAGATGCATAAATGAAACACATGAAGATGAATAACTCACTTTGAGAGATCTCTAATCACCCAAATGAGCCCTAATGATGCTTGTACCTTCCTTAGGTTGAAAGTAGAGTGACAATGGAGGATGGAATTGTTGATGGTGTTTTCTGCATAGCAAAAACTCAGACATAATGCAATATTCTATCTCTCTTGAAAGATAATTTTCAACAAGTTACTAAAAATCACCCCAAGGTCTCTCGGGTGTCAGGTCATGACAATGCATAAACAACTCAGATAATATGTGAAAATGATGGTAATCACAATCGAACCTTACTACAAGCAAACTGTATCTTTCCAATTTATCAAATTTTGCAATATTATGATCTTGAATCCTAAATCTAACCAAATGATAAAGAAACAACAGAAGATGAGGGTGTAAGAGATATAATGAAATCTAAACTATTTCTAAGATGAACAATGCAAATGATAAATACCTGGAATGGACCAATCTCAAATAACCAATTCCTGCTTAACCCATAATGCAATATCACAAGAAAGGTGCAATCTTCTAAGGCATACAGATTTTCAAATCATAGACATTCATCCACAATCGAACTAAGCACAAATAGATGTATGGTCCAGGTTGACTTCACCAGCTTACTACAATCAGATAGTTATTGGGAGTATAGACCAGAGATTGCTACAAACACTCCAAGCATGAAACCATAAACATTATTCACCAAACTAATCTAATTCTAAATTTAACATCAAATCTTCTATCTTCAAGCAATTTCAAAAGATGAAACAACAGGAACCATGCAAGATAAACTAACACAAAATAATTCACCAGAAAAACCACAATGCCTTCAATTGTATTAGATCACCAAAATATAGCAATAATTCCACTATTTTGTGTTACAACATTTGCTCCAAAGAACTAACTACTATCTCTACTATAGAATGCTCTAGCTCTTTCTTAGTCTAGCTTGTCTCTATTATCTGTCTAACCCTTACAAATGAGGCAAGAATGCCAATTTAAAGAGAACTCTCAAAACATGTCGGCCCAACCAGAAATTTACAAAATAAAATAGCCAAAACAAGTCGACCTCAGGAAATTAAAAATAAGGCACACATTAAATGTCGATACATCATCAAGGTTGGCCAAAACACATTCCTCAATGCAACCCGGATCAACACATGCCCTATAATAATAGGGAAGCACAAATCATGAAGTTGGCATTAATTACCGCCTCCCTTATCCTTGTTCTGATCCAGCGATTCATGAACTTTCAAAAACACCTTATCCAACTCAGCAACAGGTGGTAAGGGAAGGATTTTGAGCCGACATTCAATTGATTCAATTTCATCCCTTGACCGCTTAACCATTGTATCCCAATCACCCCTATATGCCAAGTACTTATCCACCATAGCCAGATAAGTAGCTGCATCATCCAATTGGTGCCCTGTCACAAAATTTTCAATATCAAGGGCATAGACATCATGCCACCATTCCTTCAATTGTTCCAAACTCAAGTATTTAGGGGCGATCTTCCTCCTCCCAGTCATTATCTCAAAAAAGGTGATGTGTCCATCATAAACACTAGTTAGATTACCATCCATTTGCTTCCTTTGTTTATAGATCTTCTTGATGGCTTTCTGCCAGATTTGCAGGGCTTCAAACCACTTCCATGGCTCATTAACCCTAGATGAAGAAAGAATTCCATTAGTAACCAGCTGATCCTTACTATACTCCATGATTGTTTTGGTTTTTTGCAATAAGATATCAGTGTCCTCCCTATCCTGAGATAAAAAATAATCTAATGAATCCTTAGCCCTTATTGCATCCTTTCCAATTGAAAGGATCTCCTTTATTGCATCATCTCCCTTAGCCTGTACCTCATTCAACCAATTTATTGTAGCCAAAGTAGAAGCTTTCATCTTTTCTATTTTAGAGATGGTCTCATTCGGCAAGAAACCAACAGTAGTAGAAAGAGGATGGGTGAAAAGATTGCAAAGGCTTCATCAAAACTTCTAAACATTTCCTAAGCCTTTCATTCTCTTTCTTTAGTTCATGCTTAGACTGTGTTTCCTTCCTCAATCTCCCAATGATCACTGCATTGGACCCCTCATATTCTTCAATATCTTGCTCCATAGAAGTAGGCCCAAGATTGATGGTTTGTACGTCATAATCCTTCCCAGTGACCTCATCTCTACTTTTATCAGCAGTAGGGGTAGCAATATGAATAACCCTGCTACTAGCTTCATCCCTTTTGATCTTGGAAACCACCTTGGCTACCTTCTTCCTCTTACCCTTTCCAATATTGGCCAACATTTCATCCCAGTTGAGAGGAGTGTCCTCAACAATTACCTATTTCCTTCTGATTTCTTTGTCTAGCCAATCCGGAACAGCAGGATCCACCCGGGTTTCATCCTTCTTAACCTCTTCATGCTGATATACTGTCTCATCCCTTTCCTTTTTAGGAGATTGATCACCTTTGTTTTCCAACTCTAGCTCCTCTTCTTGCAGGGGTGATGAAGTCTTAACAAGAACATCCTCCTTCTCAGGGGATTTATTATCTTTACCACTTGCAGGAGAATCCTCATATTGTACCAACGAAGAAGGATGCATTTCCACAGCTCCTAACTCAAACTCAGCAGCTGCGCCATAAAGTTCCCCATCCTTAAACAGTTCCGCTTCGTCACTGGTCTCATGCTCTTCATGAGTCATCTGTTCAGGTATACCCAATGAAGGAGAGGTATCTCTCTATTGTTCCACAGTAGATGCCATTGGAAGGGGATCTGCCTTTTGCATAGTCTCCTTGGGAGATGGAGTTCTTAACCTTCTTGAATAAACCTAAGTTTTCTCTCCTGAGCTCTCCACATTAACCACATGAGGATCTGCCTCATCCTTAGAAGTTCCTTGATCTTTCTTCTTAGAAGCCCTGGTTGTCCTTGCCCTTTTTGGCTCTGGAGGAGTGTCTTCTTTCTCTGCCTTCTCAAGTTCCTCCTCTTCGGTAAACTTACCTATTTTCATAGTATAACTCTTCTTTCCCCTAGGTTTTCTTTTCTTTTCAGGCTCATTCTCCTTAGGGCTTCTGATTTGAATCTTAAAAGGTAAGCCTACCTTAGTTTTTCCTATAGAATCATCATCACTGGACTCCTCTGAGGTAGAATGAGCATTCAAATTTCCCATCAGATTGAAAGTACAAGGTACCTTCTCGCTCTCCAATTCCCATACTTTATGTTTCAGCCATGACTTGGTGGATTTCACAATAGGAGCCATTAATTCCTCCAGCTTAGTTATTTCCCTTTCTAACCAGTTTATCTCTCCAATGGGTCTATCCTTGACTGATTCAAATGCATGATCTTGGACTAAATTCTCGTCATCCTCCAACTGATCAGGAATCAACTTGACATTGTACATTCTAATTACATCAACTGGAAGCCTAGAATACCTTTTCTTTCTCACCTCTAAGTCATCCTTGTTGTTCGCCCAGTAGTCCTCTAGATCATCCTTGTGGTGATATTCTTTAGTAGCCTTCTTTTGTGCTTCACCAGTGATATCAAAGCTTGCCCTCTTAGAATGGAAAGAGAAACCAAAAGTACTCAACTCCTCCCCTGATGGATGAGTTGATTAGATTGAAGGGAAAACCTTACTTATACCAATTTTCAAGGGAAAGTCCCCACCGAACCTTGTCTTGTGCTTTTCTCTTTTAACAACGGCATCGAAATCACATATCTGTCGAGTAACCTCCAAGAGTATGATGTGATCAGCGGGATATCTTGGCAATCTGTATGGAGCAGTCGGACATCCATCAATTATGATATAGGAGAAGGTAGGGAATTGTATAAACCATGCTCCATATCTTTTAATCAGTTCCTTGGCCCCATCAGAAATTCTCACATGCTCTACATTCTGAAGCAACCTAGTAATATGCATAGTAAATGCATCATTTGTTCTTCTGTAATTTGGATTCCCTAGGTGCAACTCAGGGTACACCTCATAGATGACATCTTTCCCAAATGTTCCTTTTGGACTCAATCCCCTATATGGATAAAATCTGGCAAGTACATATACCACATAAGATGACATGGTGAATTTCTTTGTCTCCAACACATCTCTCATCTGCGTGTCAATCATTGCACTGATAATCCCTACCCAATGGTAATTGATGCCTTGCTCAATCTTGTTAATGACATGAACCATCCAATTCTCCAATGCCCCAGCACTCTTCAAGCCCACCACCCTGCTCAATAGTGTGATTGCATCATATATATCTTGTCAGAACTTGACCCTGTGTAATTGTTTAGGCAGCTTGGAGAAATGAGATTTTGGCTTTTCCAGCTAGGAACTGATCATCTGTTGGGCTTTGGTAGGTTCATCCTCATAATAAGTCCTAGCCAAGTCCATGTCCAAGGCACACACACATGATAAGTTTGGCATATCAAATGCCTGGGCAATGGAAACTGGATTAAAGTTTTCCAATACTCTCCCATCAGTGCTGACAATCCTCTACGTATCAAATTCATAGTGTCGGGCACACTCCAATATCAATTCATAGCATTGAACCGTAGGAGGAAATCCTACCACATGAGCCAGTCCAGATTTCACCACTCCCTTGGTCAGGGCTGATAAATCCCTCTGAGCTAACCTTTCTTTAAAATCTTCATATCTCCAAGCTCCTACATTGGTATCTGAGACCTCTAACCAAACTGAAGCCACCTTACTATCCGGCAATTGATTCTTCACATCCAGCCTAACCCTTTCTGTATCTATAACTAAGGATCCCTCTGTATCTCCCTTGGCCTTTCCTACTACTGCCTTGCCTGATTCAGCCTGCATTCATAAAGGAGCCTCATGAAAATCCAATTATCATCCATATTTCAATCAAACGTTAGCCTCGAAACCACATGAAATCATTAAGATAAATCATTAATCATCAATCTTGAAAATCTGAGAAAATGAAGTAATCCAGGAAAATCCAGTTGGGGCAGAATTCAGAGAAATCTGACCTAGACGGACTCCTGCTACCCAGACATCATTCATCAAATAAATCATCAATACAGACAAAAGAGATGCATGATTATCATGAGATTCATCCATTTAACAACAAGAAATCATCATCCAACATTTAATTCATTGCTTCAATTTCAAAAATCAAAATCAAGTAGAACCAGGCAGAAAACCAGAAAAATCTGGGCAATTCAGATTTTTGCGGACAACTTGAAATTCTGGGAACTCATCATACTCTGGGGAAATGGCAACAATCCAAGAAAATTCGGGTGCATAGAAATTCCACGGACACCTCAGAAACCCGACGATCGTTCGACGCGCAGACCGTTAATCAAGTGATCTTACAAATCCCCATATCTGAATCCAACGAACATAAACTCAACCCCAATAAGCCAAATTTTGACTACACTTGAATTTAAACTCCCAAAACCCTCAAATGGTTGATCCCTGTGACGAAATAATGATGCCCTAAATTTAACAATCAAACCTCTGCCATGAGAGGTAAGGTAAGCTCGAAATTCAGACACGATCCCTCAAAAAGATTAAACTAGGGCACACTAGGGTTTCAAGTGTTGCGAAAAAGGTCGAGTCAGACACAGGACAAGAGGGTCATGACAACTCCACCAAACTTAACAACCTTGGGCAGACATATCGAAACCCTACCTTCACAAATTATACCAGGTTACACATCAACAAGGCAAGGCCCTAATAGGAATGCCCAGTCACAGGGGTATACCTGACATTCAATCGATAAATGAAGGGATGCACAATGCAGGCGTTAAAACCCACGGAAAGGTGAGTTCAAACCCTAATTTGATAAATATGTAACCATGAAAACAAGAAGGGCCGACCCAAATAATCATCAACAACAACTTGAAAGATTCAATCGCAAGCGCAAAACAATAGGAGAAGTCAACAATGACTTACCATGGATTAAATCCGAATGAACCTTGAGCCTAAGGAAATCACTGCAAATCAGGGTGCCCTAGCTGCGATAATATCAACACAAACGCCCGAGGAATTCATGCACGAGAAAACCAAATCCAACGACCAAAGCTCAAAAATGAACAAACTCAAGTGCTAGAGCAGATAGCAAATGAATAATGAAATCAGGAAGAACACTAAAATCCCTTAAATTTGCTCACACTCACGCCAAAGAAGACGTACCCCAAGCATTAATGGCTGAGAAGACATATCAAGAAAATCCAAAAACCCAAGGTCGAAACAGAATTTTGGAAAAAACTGAGCCAGCCGGACTATCCTGGTGAGCATGAATTCCATGGACGACACACCCCTCTGGGACTCTGACGAAGTCCCAGAAAATCCTGGATTCGACCAAAAACTCGGACTCCAGAAAATCTGACATTGACAGATGATAGACTAGGACCCAAGAAAATCCGGGTGAGCCAAAAAATCCCGGACCCAGGTCAAAACCCGGACCTCCATCAAAAACCAAGTTTGATCAATTCAACCTTCAGGGTAAGACCAAGGCAAGCAAGACCAACATCCCAAGACCTTGAAAGGACAAATCCAATAAAAACCAAAGGTCCAAGAGACATCTGAAATCATAAAATAGAGGGTCCCTACTCTGAGTGGGGTGTGTGTGCAAATTTGCACAACAGGAATCACTTAGGAAACAAGTCATTAGGCTTGGCTTGATAGCTAGTTGCATCTCCCCAACCTAGAATTCATCATGATTCACCATAGGCAACCATAATCAAACCTATAAAATGTTAGATCTTGAATGAAAGTGAACTTGAAGACCTACAAAAACACTCTAATGTTGCTCCAAGACTTCAACTTTACTTGCTTCTAAAACTTGAATGCTCTTGTGAAAGAATGCTTGAAGATTCTTAAATGCTTGGATCTTGAAATTGCTCTTGAAAAAATGCTTGCTTAGATTGAAAAATGACTTGGAAACTTGCTTATATAGGCATTTACACCTAATTTATTGTTATTCAGATCTCAAAAGCCAACATCAACCAAAAATTTGAATTAAAAAGTTGAATTTCCCGCTCAAACCCTAAAAAAGCCCCAAATGGGACTCATACACCACCTTTGGTGTATGGGTCCCACCTAGGGGGACTCGTATGCCCAAGGTAGTGTATGAGTCCAACCCTAAATTTTCAGGGTGGGTTGTTAAAATTTTAAGTGTTTTTGATGATTTTTTTGGGTTTTTAGTTGAAATAAGCCCCAAGATCTAAAATAATGGGTCTTAGGGACCTATTAATGATGAATTAAAGAGTATTTAATGCAAGGGTACCAAAATAGGTCCAAATTAGGCAAGGGATTGTACTTTCTCCAAGAAGGGAGTATAACTTCCATTGACACATTAAGCCCCCACTTTAGCACCCATATGACTCTACATGCATATGCAAGCTAAAGGACTCTGAACAGTACACAGTTTCATTTCATAAAAGGATACTCATATGGAATTATTCATAACACGGGAGAATGAAGCCTCCACTATAGCTATCTGAAAAACCATAATGTTAGGAACCACATCCTGCAACACAAATTTGTTAGTTGTCCAAAATTCCTCTTATCTAACTTCTAAAATCATATTCGAGGGTAGATGTATGGCCCCCTTGATTTCGCTTTCTTTTCAAAGGTGGAATTAAGGTAGCAATCTAACCACATCAAATAAGGTAAGTCATATCATAGGTTATTTACAAGTACCATACCACATAGTAATAGACGTATGATGAGGATGGGAGCGGAATCACAATTCCAACGTAACAAACGACATAAAAAATGGAACTCTCTAGCTCCCGTTATGTTAATTTGAATGAAAGACACTTTTTAACCCTAATATAGTAAAAACCCTAATTTTTAGCATATATAAGAGTAAAAAGTGAAGTAATTTCTAACTATTTTGTCTTTTACCTTCTTGTAGCTTGAATTTGGTGGAGAGTGATTGAAGATTCTGAGCCGATGAGAGTACGAGCCTCTAAGACTAGACGTCATACAGGAGGAGGTAGCTCACGGCAAGCGGCATTATCAGGTGAGTTGATTTTTCTACCTTAGCTTTTTCCTTATGCATTTATTTTATGTTTTAAAATTTTATGTCTATATATATATCATGATGTGTGTACTGATTATATTTATGATTTCTATCTTGCAGGGGCTATGAGAGACCTACATGATCTCTATTTCCAGGTTGCTACCAATATAGTTCCCCCATCATTCTATGAGGAGGCCGATGATATAGACTATGTTCCCCCACCCATCATGGAGCAAGATCCAGAGCTGTTCGAGTTGTATGTCAGACTGCGAGCAACATATGAGAGTTTCAAGAGGCATGCCCACTGAGCTGAGGCTGCCTATGGGGAGGTTCAATCATCTCTAACCCCAGTGGAGGTCGAGAGACTCTAGTCAGAAGTATCCAGACTACAGGCAGAGAGAGATCGTCTAGCGGAGTATCACCGAGAGGCCCTTGGATGAGCACATGGTTTACAGTATGCTCTGGATGTTCTTGCTAGCTCATGATCACAATTGCATACCATCGTCTCTTGATGGACTACCTCTAGATAGATGTGATCACTAGATCTCGAGGTACCCAGTAGTCACAGACCTCATTAGCATTATATCTATTGATGACATGTACTCAAAAATTTGATGTATATATATATCTATATATGATTATTTGATGTTTGGTTATTTATGGTTATTTGTTTAATGTTAAATGGCAATGTGATTGATTAAATAATCTTTGTAAGACTATTTAATAAATGTCTCCATGATTTAACATGTTTATGTGATCTAATTAAAACTTATTCTAGTTTCTCTTAGATGCAACATTGTGATTAAGTATGTTGTGCTAAATGAAATGCACCTATGATCTAATTAGAGAACATGAAATGCATATACGGATCTAATCTAACACAACATACAAGATTATCTTGAATAGTATGATACCTAAAGTAATCACCTAAAAATTAATTTAAATAATTACTTTAGTATTCAAGACACACAAATAATTGTTTGTCAAGAATGAAGAAATGTGTTGTTTGTCAAGAATGAAGTAATGTGAGAGCACATAGAATTGTATCTACTAACTCTAAGACCACTGCTATATCATTCACACTATTCAATAATATTAGATGTAGTACCGATACAAATGTTGGACATTTATAGGTTCTTTAAGAGGTGTGTCGTCCATTTATGTTAACGTGTATGCACCAAACTCATAGCTTTCATTAATTATATAAGGTCCTAACAAATTAGGGATGAATTTTCCTTTATCAGTCAGGTCAACATTGATGTTACGTTGATTCTTGCATAACACTAGCTCACCTTTATTGAATACATGAGGGATGACATGTTTATTGTAGCTATGCTGCTTTCTCTTAGAGTAAGCTTGAAGGTGCTCAAGGGTATTGATTCGTTGTTCATCAAGCATTTCAAGCTGATGCAATCACTATTCTTTATAAGCATTATCATCGATAAGTCCTTGGAGAGAGATTCTTAATGTAGAGATTCTTCACGTCAGGTTCACCAAAATGAAACAACGGAAAATGGGAGATTGCTTTCGTATGGTTTAGAACATAGAGAAAGAGATCTTGCAATAGGGTTTTCCTAGGGCCTAATTGTAAACTAATGAGGGGTTCACCACCAAGATAGGGCTTGGAAAGACTAATTAAATGCAAATAAAAAATGCTTAACCCTAATATGATGCAATACTTCACTAAATGACCTAAAAATGCATATAAATCAAAATAGAGCTCAAAGATGAAATGTGTGCACCTGGGCCGGTATTGGCATGGTGTGATGGTTTAAAGGTGGCATTGTTCTTACCACCAAGGTTCAAACCCCATTGGGGTGGTATTGTTGATTGGTTGTATTCCAGTTCATAGCTCCGGTCAAAAGCATTTATCCCTTGAATAAAAAAAATGTGTGCACCTAGAAATTTGAAGAAGACTAGAATGAGCTCTTAATTGCTAGAAATTTTAAAATTTTGGCACATTGGGACTCATACGCTAGTTTGGGCGTATCAATCCTAGATCAGGGTTTTTGGGCAAGGACTGGTTTCTGGAAAAAAGGTATATGAAACTACAAAGATCTGAAAAAATACCTGTAGTGGGACTCATACACCACTTTTGGTGTATCAGTCCCATTTCACTTTTTTAGGAATTCAAAGTTCAGATCTGTGCTCCAATCTCTATTCTTCCCTTCCAAACTGATTTTTTTGTCCAAACCTTTAAAAATACCTACAAAACAAAATATAGACTTGATTTGCTTATGGGGAGTTTGCCTTGGTCAAACCCCTAGTTTGGTAATTAAACCTTGATAGAAATAATGAAAGTTGAATGTAAATGTGAACATAAACCCTAACCTTAAGTGTGTCTAACATTAGGAAATCTGAAATGCAATGCAACCCTATCCTAATGTGCTAAAATGAGATGCATAAATGAAACATGAAGATGAATAACTCACTTTGAGAGATCTCTAATCATCCAAATGAGCCCTAATGATGCTTGTACCTTCCTTAGGCTAAAAGTAGAGTGACAATGGAGGATGGAATCACTTAGGAAACAAGTCATTAGGCTTGGATTGATGGTTAGTTGCATATCCCCAACCTAGAATCCATCATTATTCACCATAGACAACCATAATCAACCCTTGAAAATGTTAGATCTTGAATGAAAGTGAGCTTGAAGACCTATAAAAACACTCTAATTCTGCTCCAAGACTTCAACTTTACTTGCTTTTAAAAATTGAATGATCTTGTGAAAGAATACTTGAAGATTCTTGAATGCTTGGATCTTGAAATTGCTCTTGAAAAAATGCTTGCTTAGATTGATAAATGACTTAGGAACTTGCTTATATAGGCATTTACACCTAATTTACCAATATTCAGATCTCAAAAGTTGTCATCAACCAAAAACTTGAATTAAAAAGTTGAATTTCCCGCTCAAACCCTAGAAAAGCCCCAAATGGGACTCATACGCCACCTCTGGAATATGGGTCCCACCTAGGGGGACTCATATGCCAAAGGTGGTGTATGAGTCCCACCCTAGATTTTTAGGGTGGGTTGTTAAAATTTTAAGTTTTTTTGATGATTTTGTTGGGTTTTTAGTTGAAATAAGCCTCGAGATCCGAAATAATGGGTCTTAGGGGCCTATTAATGACAAATTCAAGAGTATTTAATGCAAGGGTACCAAAATAGGTCTAAATTAGGCAAGGGATTGTACTTTCTCCAAGAAGGGAGTACAATTTTTGTTGCCACAGAAAGTAAAACAACAAGAAAATAATTAGTGTACCATATCAAAAAGGGTACCCTAACTCTTTTATCTTTTACAAATTCTTCAATAATTGTAATCTTAGGAGCTCACACAAATTAATTTCTAGCTCTTCCTTCACCATCTAGTGAGTTGTGTGTACTACGGTGGCTGAGATAAAATTCTCTCTATTTATGAAGAATATCTTGTAACCAATCAACATAGAAGCATACTTGACTGTCAGATCTTCAATGTCATTCACTGTTAGGGAAAACTTATCAAATTTCACACAATGAACTTCATCACCATCTAATTCTTCACCACCTTCAATGTTGGAAGTAGTCTAGTGGAGCACAAACCAGTGACAACCCTAATTTCATCTTTAGTTATCATGTGTGACATGTCTAACCACATTAATTTTCTGCTTAGGACATACTTCACCCACTCATCTTCATAACAGAAATTGGGAAACTTGTTCTAGACATCCAATTTCTTCTTCATCAAACTAGAGTACTCTAGTTTTAGCTCGAAATCATCTCCAATTAGAACCTTTTCCCTAAATTTTGCGAGCTTGAAGTGGTCAGACTCATCCATCTTCGTATGAATGTATATATACACATCAACCCTAAAAAATACACCTTTACGATCCATTTCCATTGATTTGTATGGGTGCTTTGTGAACTTAGATTTTGGTCTCTCAAGTACATCATTAACATGAGTAAACATTTTGAACCTCTTTGAAACTATGGTTTTGCAAGAATTGGTAAATACCTTGTGAATCTTCGCTAGTAGGGTTTCGCACAACACCTCATAAATTATCCAAATATCTTTTTCTCTACTCTCCTCTTCAAATACTTGAACACAAAGGAATTTTAAAATGTGCATAATGAAATATAAATCCCTTTCCAATGACCTAATATGCACATTAATTCTAGTAAATAAAGTTAGGTCAAAAAGATGTCAAACCCTCTGTGATATGACATACACCCCTAATCAATTTGTAAATCTTTGCAATAAGATATTTCTCCTCATATATTTCACCAATAGACTAAGCATATCAACCTACACATGTACCAGTATGCTGAAGACATCATCATCTCACCTTTGGTAGGGGGCTGTAGAGTTTTATGTTAAAACTCCCCCTAAGCCAATGCTCTATATCTAGTTTCTGGAGGAAACATCTACACCAAGATTTGGCATAGACTCATTCTTCACCTCATTCTCTTCCTTTTTCTTCCATATCTTGTTCGTCTCCTTCTTCATCTCAACTAAATCAACCTTCTTTACTAGATCATTCTTCTTTTGTGAACCAAATGGTTTCACATTCTTACTTATGTAAAACTTAGCCATGTTTCTTGGTTTATTGCATTTACGACATATGACACCTTTTTGTTGAAAAAAATTACTTCTTGCCATTTTAGATATGCATTCAAAAGCATTATGCCCAAACCTATTGCATGTATGATAATAAGCATTGAAATATTGGAACATCATACCATTATTGTAACTATTCATCATTTGACTTTTGTATTCACTAGCTTTATGACCATATCTATTGCATGTACATCATTGACTGAAAAATGATTGGAAGTTCTGATTCATTTTGCTTCTACACTCTACAACTCTATGTCTAAATTTATTGCAATAATAGCAGTAACCATTAAAATGTTAGTGTAGGTTTTTTATTTTCCTTATGTTCGGGGTATTTATTTTTTCCTACACATATTATTTAAGCTTGCTTAGGTTTATTAGATGTGGTAATATGAGGACACGTGGAAAAATGCAACAACTACATGTGTCACTCTCTCCCCACCCCCACACATGGGTAGTTGAGTTACACATCCTCTTTTGGCTTGTTGTGCCACCTCTCATAACCACTATTCTATTTTTACCTGAGTATTTTATGGGGTAGTTGAGTTTCTCACCCTCTTTTGGATTTATGTGCCACCTCTCTCTTGTCTTCACTTGAGGAGGTTATGCCATATGTCTTGTCATTTACCAAGTAGGTGATAACTTTCCACCTTTTATGGGTAGTAGGAGTTAATGCACCTCTTGGATGTATTTGCCCTTATTTTTCTATATATTGAGCACTCTCCTCTCACCTTCACTAGTTCAGCTAGTTCGGCTAGTTCGGTGATCGATTGGTGAGAGTATTGAGAGTATTTTGCATTTTATCTATTTTTCTCTCATTTCAGATTTCTCTTCATTCCGCTATTTTGATCTTCGATCATCTATTGAGTGAAGTTGCATGTGATCTATGACCAACATCAAATCCTGATTCGGTTCTCGCTTCTCACAGAATCTAACATGGTATCAGAGTCGTGTTGTCTGGTATAGCTCATTGTTTTTGTGATTTTTAGATTTGAGACTAATAGAAAGCTAATATTTTTCCTTAAAAACCAAGTATGCTCTTCTCCTACATCCTCGAATGACTTGGAGAATCAAAATAGTTTAAAGGAAAAATAAGTATATATTTAATCTGGTTTACATATATTTGTTCCTGTAAGATCTGGGTGATTTGTAGCTTTTTGGTAATATTGGAGGCTTTTTCAGAATTTCCAGAGAGTCCAGAAGGTTTGAGAAAGTCATAATTGACTTTTATTTCACCAAAATCAGAGATTGGAGGATACAGTAAAAAAATCAGAATTAAAAAAACTTAAGTTTTTACTGGAGCCGTTTTCATTTTGGCTTCAGATTTCTAGTGTTCACTCGTTTTCAAGAAAAACAATTTCTGGGTTTTATTCCCAACATCGAAAAACCATCTAGGTAGTTGTTACTTTTTGAAAAAGATTGATATTTTTTTTCAGTTTTCAAGTCAAAAACGGTGTGAGTCGTTTGTGATGGGCAAATTTTGCAACTTTTTTCAAAATTACATAACTATTGCCTCGGGTGTCAGATTTTCGCAAATGAGTACTTGTCAGAAAGCTAGAAATGAACACTTTCCATCCACAAAGGTTTGAGTAAAATTTTCTTCATTTTTCAATAAGATATTGCAGGTGGAATCTACTATTTTGTTTTTATCTTCAATATGCCATATCTTTCACTTTTGTAATCCATTTTTTCAAAAAAAAAAAAATTATTGGAAAGATATTGAAGAGTAAAGCACAACTGCAAGGTTAGTTTTCTAGATTTTATTTGAAAAATAATTTGTATCAAATATTGTAATTTTGGCTATTAAGAGCCTTAAGGCTTGTAATCTAGAAAAGCCTTGTAAAAGAACTAATCGTAAATTGCCAACATTGTAATATCTAGGGGGGGTGATTTTTAAGACTAGTGAAAAGGGGGGTGTCGCTTGATGTATTTTCTTTTCCACTCACTTAAAGTTGTTATTTGTATCAATCTTGGGGGTATTATACAAGAAATTTGTAATCACGAACTAAGATTAAGTTCCATTTATGGGTAGGTTAAGCATGTCTCTTGAAATCTATTTCCATCCTTCTGTTGTCAAGCTAACTTCAGAGAACTATTTTTCTTGGAAACAAGGGATAAATAATCAATGCATTGAGCAAGATCTACTACCCTATGGGTGATCCCACAATAGTGGTTTACAATTTTTGGCCTAACTGGACATTGATATTTTTTTTTTAACACAATCTCCACATTCGGGCACCTATAGCGATTAAACGGTAAGGAATTTGAAGATGCTGCAAACTAGAGTCTTGTCATATTTTGTCTGTAGATTCTAAAAATATTTTTTCAATTTTTTTGGAATCAGATTGCACTTCTTTTTTCCATCTCCCACAAAAAATGGTTTTTTTCAAAAAACAACATTTTTAAAAAGTGACGCACACCGTATAATGCATAACTTTTTTTCCATGAAGGATAAAATTCCAATTCTTTCAAATTTAGATTTCTAACTCCGATATCTAGTGCTTCCACTTTTTTAGATAGTTTTTTATTGAATATTTTTTCTTTAATCAAGTTTCGAAGTCAATCAAATGACAATTCAGACATAACGCGACCATATAACACATAACTTTTACTGTATGTATCGATTTTTATTTTTTTTTGAATCAAGGACTCCAATATCTGGTGCACTCATATTTTAAAATTTTTTTTTGATAATCTTCTATTTTTCCACTTGTGCAGAATAGAGAGTTTTGTTTTCAGTGAAAAACCTATATTTAATAAAACTTAAAAAATAGATAGATAATATAATCAAAACATACTAAAATTATATTTGTTGGATAGCTCATTTTGAGGGGAGCCCGATACTAGTTGGGTTTTTGAGATCTTCTCCATTTTCATTCTGAAATCAAGCTTTGAAACGCAAAATTTTCAACAATCCTGGTGCCTTAGGAAGCAAGGGTGAAAAAAGAGTGGTTCGACCGAATATGTGTTCGGTCGAACATCTTAGAATGGTTCGGTCGAACTCTAGTTCGACCAAACCACCACTACATGCAATTTAAAAAACCCTATTAAATGGGTTCGACCGAACATTCCAAGAATGTTCGGTCGAACACCCTATTTTTAATATTAATATACATATATTTTTAAATGAGAACATAAATTTGATGGCCATATGACCGTATTTGAAGATTTTTGCTATAAAATACAATCAAAATTTTAAGAAGATTGTAAAAGGAGATATTTTGTATAAACTGTGAAAATTTATATAGAATTATAATTATATATATGTTTGATTTATATATAATTTTACATACACTAAGGTATATCATAATTTTTTAAGGGCACCCTTCAATAGATAACCGTAATTAAAAAATTTGTTGACAGGTAAATTCAACCATCAAATTTAATCCTTTAGAGAGAGAGGGGGTGAGTGGGAGAGAGATAAAGGGTAGGGGGTCCTAGGGTTTAAGGGTTAAGGGTAGAGGAGCTCAAGAGGGAGGGTGGGTAGGAGGGATAGACTTTTTAGAGAGAGGGGGGGAGTGGGAGAGAGATAAAGCGTAGGGGGTGTACAAGGATTAAGGGTAGAGGGGAGAGGGGGAGAGGGCGTAGGAGGGAGAGACTTGAGAGAGAGAGGGGGGGAGTGGGAGAGAGATTAAGGGTAGGGGTGTACAAGGGTTAAGGGTAGAGGGGAGACGGGGGGAGGGGTAGGAGGGAGAGACTTGAGAGAGAGCGGGGGGGAGTGGGAGAGAGATAAAGGGTAGGGTTTAAGGGTTAAGGGTAGAGGGGAGAGAGGGAGAGGGAGTAGGAAGGAGAGACTTGAGAGAG